>QRFH01000004.1:1835000-3035000 GCA_025389075.1 Sclerotinia minor
GTCTGCATGACACGAAGCAGAACAATGATGCTAGATTGTGTAATTTGGAGTTTGTCATGTACAGTCACCGCAGCTGCAGTGCAATGCAAAGGTAGTTCCCACAGGTAATGATGCATTTATTCCTCACACGCCAATTGATTGTAGCACCATGGAACTGACGCAACTGAGGAATATGTTCTGTCTTTTGCAACACTCGTATCTCCTCTGCTCCATTTCTTCTTTCCCAACAACAAATGCGCCACCAACAGTTACTAATCCACTACTCAACTTAACCAACATCGCACCACCCATGTGAGATGTGAACCTCCCTCAGACCCTGGAGGGCAGCACATAGTCTTCCATTTCCACATGACAAACTCTCTGTCCCTAGTACCCGCAAGTGAATGCCGCACCCTCGAAAATCCATTCCTCCCTTTCCCCGCTCTGTTTCCGGTCCCTTAGAATGGTTTGATAATCATCCAAGTGTCAGGCGTTATACGTGCATGCAACTCTCAAGCTATGAGTCTAATGCTCGGAGGGTCCATGAAAGAAACGTTCAATTAATTGCTAAATGGTCTCGAGCCCACTGACTGCCATTATTTCCTAGTGGTTTGTCAGTTGAAGAAAAGCCTTGAATAAGTTTAAACATTCTCACTGTGCTCTATGTCCTACCTTAGAAGTTTAGAGTCTAGCTGAAATGAAAATGGTATTACATGCAAACAAGTAACCTTAGTCGACAAAATAACCTTAATTAAAATAAGCGAAAGAACTCCAAATAGTGATTCTAAGCTAACATATATATCACTACCGTAGTTATAACTTAACAGTACCTAGGTACCTCCAAATACCATAAAAACTTACAACTAGTGCTAAACCCAGGGGATAAAACACCAAAAGTCATGTCAAGTCAAGTCAATGTCATACCAATAAACCCAGAAAATACCACTCTAGGAAATCCAAGCCGAGATCAGATCTAACTTGAAGAAGCTGAAACGGTGAATAGACAATTACTACCTAGCTAGTTATTTTAAGAGACGATCAGATTTCAGAAAGTGGCTCGGATAGTAAACTTTGCTCTGACACTGACAGTAAGAACAACCTAGCGATCTGATCTGATAACAAAACATCTTTCTGTAAGTTGAGGAATAGCTCCAGGATATAACTGACTCGATTGATTCAATTGGAGGCACGTGTTTCATTATTTAATGGATAAATAAATTAATTAATAAACAATTAACGTTAATAACATGTAAACATTTGTGGGGGAAGGAATTCTTTGACTTGTATCAGCTAAATATTTTTAATATCGACCCATTCCGTACGTGCACCAGTGGAAGAAAATATTCAATTATTTTTTTGTAATAATCAGAGCTTATTAAAAAATTCACGGTATTTATCTATTTCGTATTTTTGTTATTCTGGTATTGTAGGATAAATTAATTATAGGAAAAATAAAAATCCTATCCGAGTTTACATAGGTAACCTATACGTATATCTGATAACTAATGAGAGCATGCTACTTTGTCACTTTGAATATATACATATATATTCTCTCACACTGGTGTGCAAACACTGACGCCTAGCTAACCAAATGGCGCCCCCCCTCACTCCCCACCCTCTAGCTACAGAATGGGAATGTATAAAGATAGGCCTTGCGAGCCCTTCCACACGCACTTATAAAATAACAGTCACACACACTCGCCACAACTGAGTGGACAGGGCGTTCACGCAAAGGGACGAACAGTCCCCTTCTCAGATGCTAAATTGTTAATTAAGGAGGTCAACAGCTGTCTGTAGTTAATCCCCTTAGCTTAGCACGTCTAAATACCCCTCGGGAGGTCAGAGTAGACGTTAATCACAATAATAATAATAATAATAATATATATTCTCTCTTCATTACATCATCAGTTCCCTACTACTTAGAGATGAAAATCCATCGATACTCATTATGAAGTATTCTTACCTAGATAATTCCCATCTATCTCCATCTAACAATCATCTAATTACCCATCCAAAAACATCTGCATCTAAATTGAAATGATAATGATATAGAAACATACTGCCGTATAACTAATTATCTCCCACATATTTCCAACTCCTTATAAACTGAGTTCTTCAAATTTCTACACTCATCACTAGTAACCTATATCCCTTCATCCAGAGTACATGTAAAAGAAAACCAGTGACCGTCAATTCTAATTCCAACTCAAAATCACCAAATAAGTCTTCTATAAGAAGATTCATTGCTACAACTACTGTTACTATTCCTGCTCCTCGCTCATCTTCATCTCCATCTCCATGTTCATATTCATCTTCATCACTACCCACCCTAAATACCATAAAAGAAAAAGTCGAAAAAAGATCCTTTATCATAAAACAACTACTAGATGAACTCCCCGAAACATAACATTTACAACCTTTACTGTCCAATTAATAATCTCCTTAATCGCCAAGAGTGACCAGCAACAAAGCCAGAGAAGGAAAGCCGCTCCCCTTCTCCCCAACCAACTAACCGAATCAATGGTGCAATTAAGCTCATTCCCCCCTTGCTCATCAAATCACACCTCTCTCCAGCTTCTCCTATCTCCTATCTGGTCTACCCTTCAACCTAAACCTCAATTTCCACACACCTATTCAAATCCAGAAAAACCCACTCATCTCTCATCTCTCACTCCTCCTCTCTCTTCCCCTTGGTAACCCCCGATTCCAACCCAAACATTACACACTCCATACCTACCCCATCCATCTCTCCTATTTTATACTCTACACCCTACACCCTACACCCCCAAACTCCTCACAAATATCAACAAAACACTACATGAAACCAAAGAATTAGAGTTGATAAATTTGCTATCTATCAATACAAATTCACGTCCATCCATCCATTCCTATCATGCCTCCTCTCATCCTCCCACCATTCTCGCTAGAAATGTAGACAAACCACCACTACCAACCACCCATTCCCATATCCTCCCGCTGAGTCCCTAAAAGCTCAATCTACAAATCAATCTACCATGGCACGCTGCTTTAATCTAGGATTATCTTTTTCCATCCAACACTGATATGATACTACACCACCACCATCTTATGCATCCACTCATCCACCAAACTCTGTTAGTCTAGAATGGAAAATGAAATGAAGTAAAAGAAAAGAAAAACGCCTGGACCATGCATAATAGTGTAACTTGTAAGAATGTCATCAATCATCGCTTCGCATTTATCATTTGCGTCATAAGTTTTTTTTTCCTCCTCCTTTCCGGCTCCATATAATACCCATCCCTGTACAAACACCTCAATCACGAAAGATCAAAGCCGGCCCCTGCATTAATCGCATACAATAACTTCTCCTTCAGCTTCTCCTTACTTTTATACCTCGGCAATTTCAACAGATTAACACACGTACTCGAACTTGGCAGTCGCTCCTCATCATCACTACCATCCCTGATACTGAATAGTGGATTCAACGATGAGAATCCTAATAAGGGTGCTCTTGGTGTGCTCGTTACATACTTGAGTACTTTTCTCCTATCCTCATCTTCAAACTCTTCCATGACTTGCCAGAACATCATGACACTTGGGTGTTCAAGTCCATCATCTCCAATCTGATATACACCGCCATATCTTGTGTTTCTACGTAGATCATCAATGTTGATCTTGGATGTTTCGCCCGAAATTAGAGTTTGAAGTTCGACTTGGTTAAACATGCTCAACCATGAAGGATTTATGATTTGGCCGAGACCGCGAAGGAAAGCTTGGGTAAGTTCGTAAGGTTGAATATGGAGCCGGTGCCGAACCACATATGCGATGTAGAGGAGGCGATTTTCATTTGTAACAGGAATATTGGAGCCGTTTGGCATGAGATCCCGGGTGATAATTTTAGGACGACCACCCGGTATAGGGCTGGGAATGGTGTCGGTTATGGTGAAGTCGAGCGAGAAGTCTTCGACATTCCCAGGATAGTTTTTAAGTTTCAATAGCCCTTGATATAATCCTTCATCAAGGTCACGTAAATCGTTGAGATTGCCACGGCTGGTTGCTTCTGAACCAGAAAATGCAGCAGACCATTTAAGAAGGAAAAACCCGGCAAAATTGATATCGACAAGAATTCCCTCATACAAACACTTCCCTACTATCCGACCTAAGAACTGCATGCGATTGCGCAGCTGTGCGCTATATGCCTTCCAATCAGGGTTGGACTCATCTATTCCATTCGATCTCAAAAATTCATAATCTTGTTCAGTCGCCGTTGGATTGGGGTAGAGTAGATTTTGATCATTCGTCACAAAAAGGGATGTGCAACTACCATAGTCTAGGGGGCTGCGAAATGCTTCATTTGTTACACTGGTGAGAAACTCTTTCGTCACTCCACCGCCGTCAATACCAGCCTCAACCGTACCAAAGCTGTCAATAAAGGTGATCTGAATTGGTTCCTTAAGACCTTCTGACAGTGGATAGAAGGCCGCAAAAGCATCCTCAAAAATCTTTTGTCGACGAATCCGTGCATGATGCCTGCCAAGAAGTTCTCGTGCCGCATGTATATTAAGTGACATATCTGCTACTCGCATTCGCCATGAATCTGGATCGACGACTCCTGCTCGTCTCTTGATTTGATCCAAGAAGACGAACTGACGAAATACCTCAACACGAGTTTCAAAAGGGATAACAAATGGCATATTTTCTAACACCTCAATTCTTGGTCCAACGGCCGCCATGAGTTTCCGTTTGTTGAGTTTTCGCTGCTGCCGATTGAAATTCTCCTGCTGCATCAACAAATGCGGTCGACCCAAGCGACTTATGCTGAAGCCCTGGACAGGCCCAAACTCTTCTGCGTCTTCATCAATCTCGTCTTCAGTACCTCCACCGTCTACAACTTCTTGTCGTCTTTCTTGCTCCTTAATAACATCAACAGTGAAGCCTTTCATGTCAAAACGTGTCGTCATGAGCCAATGATCCTTTGGTAAAAATTGTCGTCTCGAATCTCGTTCATAGATCATTCGCATGACTCCGATAACAATTGTCCTCATATAGTAGAACGTCATGCCCGAAATTCCGGCGAACGGCCAACTTGAGTTACCTGTCGTTGGCGCATCGTTAAGGCTCCTTTTCTCCTTTCCAGATTGATTGCTGAAGCTGGGATAGGTGCTTAGACCATCTTCCATACCATCAGCAGAAAGTTCTGCAGCATTATAATAAGTAGTGAATGAGATGTTCTTCAGGAAAAGGGTAAGTTTCTCGACAGCTTCCAATGGAAGTGCACTCCCTCGAATCTTGGAAACAGTTCCACTTGCTTGACTTGAATCTATGCTGCCGCCGAGGAAGTCCTCATCGTCTATGAATTTTAGGACAAATGTGTAAAGTTCTAGGAAAAGAAGAATGGTTCTCCATTCTCGATTTCTTGACATAAGTTCTTGAGTAGGTTCATCACTGTGTTGCTTTTGATATCGAAGAATTTCTAATGCAGCCTTCGAATCCGCCACGATAGTGTTGAAGGTGCTAGTTGAGCTCATTGCCTGCCAAAAAAAATTGAGAGCCAGCACCTGGTCACCATTTGAAGCTGTCATAGAGCTAGTACAAAGCCACATTCTGATTTCATCCGCACGATCCGGGAAGATTCTCAACAGTGTAAGAGCATAACTCGCCAAGAAGCTTGCATCCTCCTGGCCCGTTGTCGATCTTTTGGCATAATCGCTGATGCCAAGTTATTAGCTAAGATTAAGAAAGAAACACGTACTTGACTTACATGTTAAATTTCTCCAGTAATCCTACTATCGCAGCTTTATTTACCAAAGATATCAACTGGCTACTGATGAATGTGGGCAACTTCCGTACAAGATGCACTCCCTTTTTTTGGCTTCCCTTTTTTTGAGAAGTATTAGATGTTGGTTCGACGCCATCGATCTTGCCAATAATATCGACTGAGCACGCTGTTAGCTGGAGAGACAAGGCTCTCAATAGCTCAACTTCTTGTTCACGGTGCTCTCGCGTATGATATATTGCAATGAAGTGAGCAAGCAGCCATAGCCTTGCCTCCGGGTCTGACTGCGAGGAAGAGATATTTGAGTAATCACGGACTATAGCTGTAGCTAGACGATTGCCGCTCATCTTAGATGCGAGTTCTTGTAAATCTCCAAGTCTAGTCTCCAAATTTGGAATAGTAAGGAACTGAGATGCCATGGCTGAATAGATATCTAGTGACATTGAAACTATATCGGATCAGTAACAAGGCATGAAAGGTTAACATATGGCAGGAGAGACATACTGGACGAATCTCCTGGCGCCAAAAGAGATTCTTCAAGAGGAAAGAGTGCTGCGGGGACAAGCTCTGCACAACGTCCATCAGTGATACTGCTGCTGACCACTGCGGCTGACAGAAAGTTGTAATAAGGGATTGAAATATGTGCGACCATATCTCTTTTGTGCACTAGTATATTCAACAAAAGCTTGAATAGGGCGGTGTCGAAGCTGGGTAAGGAACTACTGAAGAGGTTAGAAGCTATTCAAGAGTAAACATATGTGAGCAAGCGTACCGCATGAGCGCCCTGAGTATGAGCTTTGCTAGTTTCAGCAAATAAGGTTGATACTCTGCTTGACCTATAAGTTCGGCATTATTATTACCAACCAACGTTCTGGCAAGTGCCGTCAATTGTGCTATATCATCCTCCCGTTCGGGGTTGCAAAATGCAACCAACAACTGTAATTGCTCAACCGTAATGGGTACATCGGCCCCTTCTCCCTGAGAGGCGTAGGATAACTGGTATTGTCGTCTTCGTGCATCGGCAAGCTCGGTTCTGACTTTACGACCCCTCCATACTCTCTGGATTTTCTTCGAAGCGTTGAGCCTCTCTCTTTCTCTCTGACGCTGCTCTCTCTCTTGTTGCGCATGTGCCACTGTCTTCTGAGCAGCGGAAGGCGGAGAATTCCAGGAGCTGGCAGCGAATGGATTTGGATTTTGGCCAGAAAGATTGACTTGTCTTGGTTTGCGAGAACTCCCACTGAATGTTTGGAACATTTCGGGACTGTGATAAGAACGGAATTATCTATCGCTTTTTGAGGGATTCTTCTTTTTCTTGCACCGTAAATGACCGTATCATGGGCAAAGCACCATGCCGAAGCTCTATGGGTGATCCAAGGATAGACCGATCAAAGACTGAGAATAATGAATTTGTCGTAGACCGATATATTCGGAGTTGGTTGATGATAGCAGTATTATTACTATCAGAGACTGCGAAAATAGTAGAATGACACAGTCGAGGTTATTTCGTTCAAGAAGCTTCTATGAGATTCGTTCTTTTCGAATTTCTAAGGTAGGTTTTTGAAGGCAAAGTAACAAAGTAATATCATTTCATTTATTCATCCATTTACAGCCTCTCTGTCCCTCGGATTACGTTGGTAGCAGCCTCACTAAATGACGCCGCTTTTTGATAACACAAATGCTCCGATAAACTGCCCATTACTTTGCCTTACAAATCAAACTCGGTGGAATGTCTTTCTTATCGGTTTGTGGTTACATAAGGATTACATAAGCACCATTTACATCCCCAATGCTGCAGCTGGCTGCTTCATGATTCTGAGGTCATTCCTTCTGTTACTCCAAATGGATGTTTATACAGCCCTCTCCAATTGAAAGTGACTCAGTGAGTATTCCAAGGCCGTTGATTATCCCTATACATATACTCATACATATCCTTGTGTAATATGTCTCATGGGGGCAGGTCCGGCTGCGCATGATTGACAATTGTCGAATTCATTGTTCACTGTGTATAGTAGGCTCTTGTTCTTCTACTAGAGCGAAGCGAAAAAGCCTCCACGGCAGTGGCCAAAGCGGAGCGTCATGATGAATAAACGAAGCTTTCTCCTTTAAAAGTATATAATGTTGCAGTGATTTTAATTCTTAGTGTTTTTATGGCCTTCCTTCTGTTCTCAGATAGCCATAGGTCACACAGATCTAAAAAGATACTTCAGAAGCCTTTAGTGCTACTTACCTCTTGAACGGAGGTACAGCTTGTCTCGTGATCAGACTTTTCTAGATGTCAATGAGATTATATAAGCCAATTATAAAATGCTTTATTTACTTGTTCATTCCTCATCTCTCTCAACGATCAACGATATCGATCATGATATGCATAGGAAAAGCCCTACTCTAGTAATGATAGCTCTGCTCTAGGTAAATAGTACTGTAGCTAGTCAATTTAAATTTCATTAGTCATTCTCTTTTCAGTGGTGTTAATCTTTTGAATCATCCACTTGACGAATCAGCTGTAGCGAATCACCTGTGATTCTTCATTTAAAGTACTGAGCTAATCCAAATCTAGTATGGCTAGACTACGCACAGAAATTTCGAAAAAAGATGAACTAAGTTTTATCTGTCGCGATTGTGACTTTTAAAGAAATCTCCTTCCCTTCTTCAACCATCCAAAAAAAAAAATACACCACACCGAAAAGATCTTACAATAGCGGTTTAAGTACGAATAACTTCGTGCTTTTTTCGTTCTTCTTCGCCCTTTTCAAATTAGAAAACCCCTCTTCTTCAAGAGATACAAAAAAATTTGAAAATCAACCCACAGAAAACCCCAGATTTGCGATCGATACTTATTCTATCGAACGTCTTTTCGAAATACTTTCACCCTCCTACCAAAATCAAAACCTCCTACTCAAAAAGTCAGTCATATTGTGCCTTTTGTCCCGCGACACTGATATCAGTATTTTCATTCAATACTTATCGTCGGTTCTGTACAGAGTTATTCTCACGAATTTCTACCCCTCACCCGACCCTCTTTTCACAACACATCTCGACGTAAAGGTAAGGATGCTACTTGGGTAGTTTCTCTTGCCTTTATACCTTCTCTCAATCTTCCCTTTGTCATTCCTCATTGTTACAAATTATTTCACAAAATGCGACTTAAATATTATCCGTTCAACTGCTAATTTTTGTCTTAGTAAAATTTACTCAAAATGTCTGCCGCAACCCAAAACGCTGCTGTCGATCAGCTCGCCTCTGACCTGAACAATGCTTCCTTGAATGGAGATGCAAATGGCGCCACTACCCTCAATACCGATGTTTCCAATGTCAACTCTGAAGACCAAGACACCGCAGGTCCTACCCCCACCAACGCCCCTCACCCACAAGCCTCGGCTTCTCTCTACGTTGGTGAACTTGACCCATCCGTTACCGAAGCTATGCTTTTCGAGCTCTTCTCTCAAATTGGTTCCGTTGCTTCCATTCGTGTCTGCCGTGATGCCATCACCCGTCGATCCCTTGGATATGCCTACGTCAATTATAACACCACCGTTGATGGTGAGAAGGCTTTGGAGGAACTCAACTACACATTGATTAAAGGCCGCCCTTGCAGAATCATGTGGTCCCAACGTGATCCAGCTCTCCGAAAGAATGGTCAAGGAAATGTTTTCATCAAGAACTTGGATGTTGCCATTGACAACAAGGCTCTCCACGACACATTTGCTGCTTTCGGAAACATCTTGAGTTGCAAGGTTGCTCAAGACGAGTCCGGGGCTTCCAAGGGTTATGGATTTGTTCACTACGAGACTGATGAGGCTGCCGCTCAAGCTATCAAGCACGTTAACGGTATGCTTTTGAACGAGAAGAAGGTCTTTGTAGGTCACCACATTCCTAAGAAGGACCGTCAAAGCAAGTTCGAGGAAATGAAGGCAAACTTCACCAATATCTACGTTAAGAACATTCCAGTTGAAGCTACCGAAGAGGAGTTCCGCGAGTTGTTTGAGAAGTTTGGTGATGTCACTTCAGCATCCCTTGCTCGTGACGCTGAATCTGGCAAGAGCCGCGGCTTTGGTTTCGTTAACTTCATTAACCATGAGCATGCCGCTACTGCTGTTGATGAACTTAACGGTAAGGACTTCAAGGGTCAAGATCTTTATGTCGGCCGTGCCCAGAAGAAGCATGAACGTGAGGAAGAGCTCCGCCGTTCATACGAAGCTGCTCGCATGGAAAAAGCTTCAAAATATCAAGGTGTCAACCTCTATGTCAAGAACTTAGATGATGAAATCGACGACGAGAAGCTCCGAGAGTTATTTGCACCATTTGGTGCCATTACTTCCGCCAAGGTTATGCGTGATACTCCTGCTGAGACCGCTGACGCCGAGGATAAGAAGGAGAAGGATGAGGAAAAGAACAAGGAGAACAAGAAGGAGGGTGAGGCTGAGACTGAAGAGGCTGCTGCACCAAAGGCAAAGCGTCCTCTTGGTAAGAGCAAGGGCTTCGGTTTCGTTTGCTTTAACAACCCAGATGAGGCCACCAAGGCTGTTTCTGATATGAACCAGCGTATGGTCAGCAACAAGCCACTTTACGTCGCTCTGGCTCAGCGCAAGGATGTCCGAAAGAGTCAATTGGAGGCCAGTATTCAAGCTCGTAACCAAATCCGCATGCAACAAGCCGCCGCTCAAGCTGGTATGCCACAACAATACATGCAAGCTCCAATGTTCTTCCCTCCAGGAGCTCAACAACCAGGTTTCCTTCCCCAAGGTGGACGTGGTATGCAATTCCCGCCACAAGCCGGCATGCCCATTCCAGGCGCTCAGGCTGGCCGACCAGGCCAGTTCCAAGCCGGTTTCCCTCCTCAACAAGCCGGTCGTGGTGCACCATCTGGTCAACAAATGCCGCCTAACATGTACGGTATGGGACCAGGTCAATTCCCTGCTGGCGGTCAATATCCTCAACAAAACAACCCACAATTCTTAGCTGCCATGCAAGCTGCACAAGCTGCTCAACTCTCTGCCGGTCGCGGTGGACCAAATGCACGCGGACCAATGCAAGGTATGCCACCAAACATGGCTATGCCTATGGGCCAACAAGGAATGCCACAATTCCAACAAGGTGCTAGACAAGGCGGTATGCCTGGTCGTGGTGCTCAAGCTGGACGTCCTGGTCAATTTGCTGGTGGCTTCCCTCCGCAAGCGGGTCGTGGCATGCCACAACAAATCCCAGGTATGCCACAAATGCCTCAGATGCCTCAAGAGGGTGGTGTTCCAGCTAGTTTGTTGCAAGCTCAAGTTCAATCCGTTCCTCCTCAGCAACAGAAGCAAATACTTGGAGAGGCTTTGTTCCCTAAGATCCAAGTCTTGCAACCTGAGCTTGCTGGTAAGATTACCGGTATGTTGTTGGAGATGGAGAACCAAGAGCTGATTAATCTGTAAGTTATCTAAACATTCCGTGACATACATTATGTTACTAACAACAATATAGTATCGAAGATGATGCTTCTCTCCGTGCTAAGGTTGACGAGGCACTTACCGTCTATGATGAGTACGTTAAAAACAGAGGTGAAGGTGAAGGAGAGGCTGGTGAGGCCAAGGAGGGTGACGAGAAGGCTGAAGAGAAGGCTTAATTGCCCACTCTCTTCTTCCATTAATGAATCTTTTTCTACACTTTACTTTGGCGTCTTGTCCAACTATTCTGCTACGGTACGGATCCGGAAAAGTTATCTATGCTTTGGTGGCGATATTTCGGTCCTGCTTTTTATCACATTCACGTTCGAAACGATATTTCTCTACTGGTCAATGAATATTCATCTTCTATTCTTCATTTATGGAAGGGGAAATATTTTAACCAAACACATGTACTCATAGATTACTCTTGTGCTCGACGGACCTTGCACTACTGGATGGAGAAACAGTTTTCTTTTTCTCATTGAAAAATACCTACGCTTTTTAACGATTACAATATTTTTGCAGGGTATGGCTAGTTGACAATGGAGGAAGAACAGCAAGCTTCTTAATTTTTTCTGCTTTTTATTTACATTTTTCAGTCCGTCTGAGCGATTGAACCGGTGACGACAACCTTCGTGGGCTTTTTATCCCTTTCCTTATTTATGAATGGATGATGAAATGAAATGAGGGATATTGGCATGGCAATTCAGTTTTATGGGTGGGCATGGAATGGGAAAGTGACAGACAGCGTGAACAGAATTAGATTAGGGTTCTATCATAGATAGATGGTGAGGGGGAGTAAATAAGAAAGTAAAAACATTGCAAATTATTTTTGGGGATCCTAGTTATGTGAGTGACTTTCATATGTTTAAAACGGTATGAGGCGAGCGGGTTGGTTGTTCAAGAGGATGTGCAGTAGCAGAAGCTCGACGTTCGATGGTAGATTGAACAGTGAGAAAGATAAACTAGGTACTGAACTTTCTTTTGTCATCCTGCCGTAAAGCTGGAGATTTACTAAAGGCATGGATGATCGTGCTGGGGTCGTTGACTTCAGTTCAACATGAAGGAATCGGGGGTGTATGGCGAAGTTCAAGTATATTTGTATTTGAGTCGAAAGAGCTGAGCGTCTGACGTGGAAATCATGGAGCTGGCCATCGATATGTACTGGTATAGGGGCAGCTGAGCGGTTGCCTCAAAGTAAAGACCAAGCAAGTTATGTGCCAGCGCTATGGTTTTCATGATCTTTGTATTGACTGATGTTTTTTTGTTGATCAAGTTGATCCTGCGAGGCTTTCGGTGGAGCAAATCTTTCGAGGGTTCGAAATTTGAGCCAATGTTGATTCTTTTCCTCATCATTATATACCAATCGCTCTGTAGCCCGAGCCTGGGATGTGCATCAGCTGGTGTAGGATATTATCACAGAAAGGGTCAATTTGCTTGCACTCATAGCCATTCCTGCTCTTGTAGTGCTTGAGATACTCTACCAACCTAGTGTGGGGATCCGTCCCCGTCCGATGGTATGCTTTAGCGAAGACCCAAGACTACTAACTCCTCGTCTATTCTCTGTGCATTATAATTATTTTAATAGTGTTGGTAGGATATGGGATGATGATAGAACCGAAACAGGTGAATAATATTGTATTGCAATTGATGTTGTGCTATCACTAGAATAGAAGGTAGAGGTTATGTACGCCGATACGGTGATAACCAAGTGGGTGGTAAAACCCTATAGAATCGAGTCGAGTGCCCGAAATCGTATAGCGCGTGTCGCGCATTTGACGTTCCTTGCAATTCTTCATTATGTCATGAAAAGTCGCGTAAGTGGTGGTCATGCAATATGCCGTCTACTTATTGGATGCAAATGGACAAAGTTGAAAGAGTTAGATGTGTTGTATCTATGTGAATGCATCGAGGAAATTACAGAAACCTCCATCTCCAGTTTAAAAATCTAGTCTGCCAAGGAAATCAAGGAACACAGCCCCTAAAGTGAACATTCGAGAAGATGTTCGGAAACCAACTGTAGTACGGTAGATGCACTAAGATTCACATGTCCTTTTCTGTTATATCACACATATCATCGTGCATAAGCTTGTATTAGTGTTTCATGGTGACCGGCCCAATATACCACCCATTAGACATCTTATAATCGTCACTTGCATGGAATGGAAATGTTGGAAAGAATATTAGCCTTGATTGGAAACAAGAAGGATAGCAAAGTGTGCGACAACATTCCCCTGTATATGGTATGAAACTGGGAAGTGCTGATAAGTTTCCCATGCCAGAAAGGGATGCTGTGAAGAGTTATGTTCAAGGTTTATTCCAAACGAATGGCAAGGCAGAGTCAACTTTCACATGAAATTACCACCGACGTATGATGGCCCGGATATCAGTGAAAAGACTTCGAAGAAGATCCATGAGGCTATGATGTTGCAATACATCTGCATTCCATATTGTGCACTTGCTCAAACTTGAGCTTAGCTGCCTCAATCTGCGGATCCCTATTGAGCAAACGAATCTAGAAAGAAATCCGACATAGCCTCCATCAAGCAATATCCAGCATGAACGATAATTTCAAGCTTGAGTCTCATTGATCTACCAGCTGTCATGCGTGGGTCTTACCCACACAGCTAAAACTCTACATAGTATGGGATGGATAGCTAGCTAGAGAAAAGGGGGCACTACGCGCCCATCCCCACGGCGTTGTCCGATAACTACCTCATTTTCCTCATTTTCCTTGCCCTTTCAAATAAACTATTCCTAATTCAACAATTCCAACAGTTATGATGACCATTTTCCAGCACGCTCAAGCATGGGTTTATATCACGTGGAGATTTGGTAGGTAAATTCGACATCGTGGGTCAAATAAACGGCCACCCTGAAACCCTTCAGCTGGAATATTTATGCTAATACCAGGTACGTACCAACATAGCCCCAATTCAGGCAAGGCAGATCGTTGATGCCCGAGAAGGTAGGAACGTATGATATGAATGGGTGTGATGGAAATCGGTTAGCAGTCTTTATGGTAGGGAGGGAAGGCACGAATATGGTTGCACGTGCCCGGCATGGTTCCTGCCTATAAGTACAACACTTCACCTTTGAATTCGAACTTTCACATTCTCAATTTGTTTTTATCAACGACAACAACAAACAGCAGCAGCGATAACTCCGCATTCACCTCCAGTTGGTATACTTTTAAACAACTTCATTCCCGTAAGAGAAGAGGGAAAATTGCATTCATCATGGCCGATGCTTCGACTGAGGCTTCGCGCAAGCGCAAGTTTGATGACGGAATTGATGTTTCTTCAGACCTGCAGGCCGCTGCTGCTCTTGGTCCAGCTGGTACAAATGCGAAGCAACGTAAGCTTGCCGGGGATGTAACTACTCAAGAGCTTGATGAATCGAGTACGTTAAATTATGAATTTCAGTCCAGTTTCCTCGTCTTTGCTAACTTTTTGACAGTTACCACCGGTGAAGGTGATTTAGACAAAGGTGGAGCCATTACCAATCAGAATTATCACCAGCCTGCTGTTGCCGACGCTGAAGAATCAGATGCCGGAATGTCAGAAATTTCGGAGATCATGTTTGATGAAGACTATGGACTCGAAGATGAGCACTCGTACGAAGATGAAGATGATTATGAAGATTCCGATGCAGAGCCACATGAATATGCAGTCGAGGACCGCGAGATTACTGTACAAAAGGATGGTACGGATAAGGTAGTCAAGTTGAGACTCTTTATGACTAAGGAAGAAGAGTTCGAGAATTGGCTCGAGATGATCCATGTCGCTTGCACGGTCGACGGCCAAATAATTGGTCGTGCTTTTGGCCGATATATCTGTCGAGAAGAAATTCGAGAAAATTTTTGGAGCGAGATGGAGGCTCCATGCATTGATATGAGTTCAATTGCATTCAAGCTTTTTGATCGGTATGGGTACCTTAATGAGCGTCTTAAAAACCATTGCGTGCAGAAGGGTACAGGCGTATGGGGAAGCGAATTAGACTTCGGTCCACTTTTTCTCATCGAGCATATTGAAATTACAGACAGGGAATGGAGACGCAAAGGTCTGGGACGAACTATTGTTACTGCCATGATCGAAAAAGCCCAGGAACAGCAGAAGCCGCAAATCCCAAATCTTACAGAGACGTCAGCAGAGGAAGCATTAGCTGAATTATTTGTGGACATGTTTTGGCATGGAAAAAACCGGGAAAGATACACAAAGCTTCACACTATCTCATTACCAGGCTGGCTTCATGATGATGTTAAACCCCTATGGGAGGGGAAATCCGAGCTAGAACAGCGTGGCATCAACTATCAAGCTGTCGATGCTGCTGTGTCATTTCATCGATCCCTTGGTTTTCGAAGAATTGGGGCTTCGAGCTGTTTTGGTCTATCATCTGACCCTGATCACAAATCCCATTCCCTCGCAATCAAGAACGATTATGAACCTCCAGAGCCAGCACCAGGGCCTGTGGAGCAACTGGCAGAAGTCATAGTTACAATGCCAGGTCAAGAAGAGGACTTTCGTGCGTCTGCTTATGGAAGGGCACTGGAAGAGACGAGACTTAGTAAATTAAAGGAGAGACTTACACCCTTGAACTTTGCTGCTGTTACTCTTCCTGATATGGAGCTCGTGGAATTCTACAAGGCTTATGAAGTCGAGGACAAAGAGGAGTGGAAGCAGGTTGATCGTCGAAACAACACCTTGCTTCACATCACGGCATGCCAATTCAAACCCCAAAGCGTGAAATGGCTAATGGAAAACGCCGACGATAAGCAGTGCTTGACGCTAGCTCGCAATTTGAAAGGATACACGCCCCTCGAAGCATTACAGGATGACCTTGATGTCCTCAGAACACGACGCAAACATGGAATGATGACCATCGTCGTCGCAGATAAGTTTTCTGGCTTTACTCCTGATGCTATTCTCTGCCAATTTATACTATTGACCAGATTGACGCCTGTGGATAATTCGAACATTCCGCTCTGCCTCCGTCTTAAATATGGTTGCACTTGTGGGGAATGCATTGGAGGCTTTTTATCGCCACGCATGAAACTGGCACTTCTTTTTCAAGCCGAAAGCAAATATGACATTATGGATGATGCACTCGAGATGGCGGACCGTAGCAATAGCCCTACTGATTGGTTATATTTGGCCGAAGATGTTATCGAGCACGTTACGCCGGCTCTCCAACGAAGCTTTAGGACAAACAAATCACTCCGTCGAGGTTTCGTAAATATTTTCGACCATATTGCGACTTGCTTAAAGGCCAACAAGGTACCAACGAGACAGAATGTCTTTCGAGCATCGGAGAAAAGTGGCGAATGGCCACCAGTAACCCGTAATTATCTTCAATGGGGAGACACTGATGAGAATAAGGTTGAAGCGGTGTTGGAGAAGATATTCGAAGGCGCCTATTCTCAAAATGAAGCGTTTGGCGACGGCGAGTTCATTCTTTGCATGGAGGAAGAGGTCGAGAAACTGAAGAAATGCAGGAACGATCATGAATATGGCTTTGTTGCTAGATTGTGTGGTTTACCAGAGCGTAACAACAATCCAGAAGGAAGATTGGAGGGTATGTTCGGCAGAATGTTTTCGGGCATGCGATGATTTGTGCTAGATATCTTCGTATACTGTGCAGCTGGTTTATCGACTATGGCTAATGTAGTGTCGGATGTAAGAATTTTGCTAGATAGTTTCATATATTGTGTAGGTGGATGGCTAATTGTGGCTCCTTTTATGTGCCTTTGTTTTGCTTTTCGATTTTATACTTTGTATCTAGCTAATGGAATCAAAAGAAAGGAAATAAAAGCAATCACAAAATTCTCCCTCTCAAATGTAATCTTAAGATCTCACAAACATATCATGGCGTTAATGAATCCATTCACCAGGTGATCCTTCGAATCCAACTTCTTCAGAGTCGAGTTGAACATTCAATTATTATTACTAGAGAATATAATCAATCATCCGCTTAGATAACCTTATGTAAATATTGATTAATTAATTAATCATAATAATCTAAAATTAATAAATATTATATATTTTATAACTATATATATAAATATATTTTATAAAATAAAGATGAAATTGAAAAATAATAATAATAATAATAATAATAATAACGTAACTTGACTAGAAGTGGGTCATGTCATGATATGGGTCAGGTACCTTTACACCAAATTTTGTATATAAAGGTACTTAGAGCGACTTTTATATCTCTAGAAACACTAGAGATATAGTTTCAATATTTTGCAGTATGATATATTCAATATAAATATTCAATATGACAAAGTATTATATAGAGATGAAATTGTTTAATAAAGATATTAAAGTTTCTTTCAAATTTTCAATTTTGCCTAACAAAAATTACTATGGGAATTTTTAAAATCGTATTAATTCAAGAACAAGATTCTCAACAATTGTTTTATAACTTGAATACTATATTTCTATTAGATATTAAACCACATTATCAAAGGTTTAAATTTTATCTTTAATATTTGTAGAGTTATAAAAAGTCGCTCTAAGTACCTTTATATACAAAATTTGGTGTAAAGGTACCTGACCCATATCATGACATGACCCACTTCTAGTCAAGTTACGTTAATAATAATAATAATTAATAATAAATTGAAATATAGCAGAAACTTTCTATATAAATAAGAAAAATTAAAGCTACAATAGACTTATTATATATGTATATATATATATCTATATAAGCCTTACGATAAGTATATATGAGTAATTAATTGCATTGATTATTAAGCTACCTACTCGCTATCGCCATCGCTACCACTAACACTAACACAATCCCATCGCTCTCCACCCCGTACCTATTTCATATTACCCCAATCCTCAATTATCTAGACGAGGGGGAAAGAGTTGCTAAAGAGTGGTGTGTTGAATAGCATGTAAAATATCATTTTCGCAACTCCGCTTGCACGTATCCCCTAGCCATATTTGCAATTGCCATCCGATATCCCATAGTTTCATTCCTCATCCTAATTCCATGAACGCCAAATTCCCCTACCAAAATTTTGGAGAGCTAATGCCGTACCGACAAAATGAACTAGAAGCGCTTATATGCACACCACAGCTTCGGTGGACAAAATAGTACAAAAGTAAACCCAACCAAACGCCATTGCCTGAGTCAAATGACACTTGCTTCTTCTACTTGGTCAATCAATCTTCGCACTCGCCAATGATTTAACTACTGGATTGGTGAGATTATTTGCGAGACGTATGTTTGGTGTGCGCTTTTGTTTGTTGTGTTTTCGTAAACGTTTTCGAGCAACCATGACGGGGACTGATGATTTAGTAACCAGATAATTAGAGAAGGATCCCAAAATGACACTATCCATCGTTAGCTTCCGGTTTTCTTTAGACGATAGGTGGAAGTGGAAACTTACCCCTTTAGAGCACTTCTCCCACGGCTTCCCAGAATGACCAGAGTTGGATTAATGTAGTCGATCACCTCAGTGATTAAATGCTTAGGGTTTTTACAATGAAGAACTTCAATGTTGACTTGTACTTGTAATTTCGTCTTCCTTAAAAGTTCAGATACTCTATCGGTGATATCTTCCACCGCTCTGAATCGATCTTGTTCCGCTTTGCTTCTCGAGTCTCTCCCCATTGGACTTGGTGCTCTACTTCCCGAATCCAATCTGAAGCTATGGTTCAGTGGAATCGGTCCTATACTAGGCGTCAGTAAAGGGGTATTGGCACGAGATACTCTAGCAGATTTTTGCGCTGCAGCAATAGCAGATATTTGTTGTTTGATCTGGGCATCATCACCACTGTTATCCGGAGTTATTATGCCAAGTTCTTCATCAACACAATAAATGGCAAGCATTGTATCTCCGTCCCTCAATACCGTCCCAATAGTCCATTCCAAAGCATGCGCTGCCTCATCACTAAGATCTGTTGCGACGAGGTACTTCCTAGTACGACGTTGATTGTCGCGGGCTTCTTGTTGGACTTTTTTGAAATCTCCACGATGAATAGTGCGAACGCAGCGTGATGTAATTGGAGTTGACTTGATTGCAGACATGGTCAGTGAAAGACTCTGAGCTTTTTTGACGTCGCCTCGATCAGCTTCAGTGTCAGAATCATGTGGACTCGGGTCCCCAGAGCCGTCGGGATCAAAGCTTGTATGCGGATGTACCACAGGCTTGTTGGCCTTGTGCCCAGTGGGTCCGGTCAAGGTTATTTGTGGATCGAGAAGCGATTTGACTTTGTACTTCTCATTCAAAGCTTCCTTGGCCGCAACATCTTGTCCTAACACTTGTGTGAGCCTATGACACCAAGAAAAGGAACGGTATACGTACGTTCTGCCTCAGCAGCAGCCATTTGACTTAGCGGTGTCCTTGGACCCTTGGCTCGCCCCATGCCCAAAGTCTTCTTTTCCACCTCGCTCTCATCTCCATCAACGCTTCTCGCCTTCTTCTGACGCCCTCTTGATTCCTCATCATCCGATCCATCGGTGCTATCAATAATGCCTTCCTCGCCTTCCATGGGCACATAATCTTTCTTTAATCGAGCCCCATTCATGTCGAAATCCTCATTTTTCGCCCGATTCTGTCGATTCTTCTGGCTCAACGAGGATAGCTCTCCATTTGACCGTGCTAGATTGGCATCGGAGAGCCTTTGGTAGGCACTTTTGACGTCTATAACTTTGCCATTGTCCAAAACCGCATATTTCGAAGGATCCACGGAGACCGGGGAACTAGAACGTGGCGAGAACCGATTATGAGGTGACTTTGATTTTGTCGTGCTGATCCCAGTACTTGCAATGGAATTGTGCCTTCCCCTATCACGCCCTCCTTTAAAACCACTCAGATCCACGCCTGATCTGACTACCTCCGCCATTGAACTCGTAATTCTTTTCCCTGCTTGAGTATTGCGTTTCGGGACCGATGGACCACCCGGGTTACTCGGTAAATATCCAGAGAACTGGTATTCATTGGGATCGACCCTAGTTATTGCTCTCGGTCCAAAATTTACAGTGGGTTTTGCAGCTGCATCTGACGAGCTTCTTGAATGTCTGGCATTACTGGCATGTGCCTTGGGAATTATTGTCGGAGACGTCTGCGCACTTCTCGAACCGGACGATTTAGTTGCTGGAGTAGAAATGTCGAGCATGCTTCGCGCAGCAGGTGCCGCTGGTAATGGCGTATCAACATCAAGCATACTTCGAATCGGTGCAGGGATTCCCGAACTGGTGCCACCAATAGATGAATGTCGAGGCATCCCTGGAGCGCCATCGACATCTAGCATACTGCGCACAGGAGAACACGGATTAGTCGTAAATGGCGACTTACTTCTCCCGCCTCCAATTCTATGACCGGACCCCGTGGAGCTCACAGATCCTCTTGATCGACTACCCGTGGTGGAATGCAATAATGCGAGCACTTCCTGCCTCTCCTGCTCTGCCGCCGACTCCTGCGACATATTTTTGTTCGCCATATGTAATAATTATGATACGTTTAATCGAAAGTGCAATTCCGCAGATCCTCAGGAAATGGCAGATGGTAAAACTCGTTGTATTATGATTCTTCGAGGTTTCCGTTGGGTGATGTAATGAGGTTACTCCGTAGATTTTGCAGGAACTTGAATGAGGCAAGAGCAACAGAATGCTCATAGATCTGAGGTTAGCCGTTTAAAAACTTTCTTGATGACCAAGGAAGTTTTTGATACTGCATTGTGGTTGATGGAATAATCTTTGGGTTCGCACTCAGGACATTGCTTTAGCCCCCGTCGTTAGTACGTGTAGTATGAAGGATAGTAGAGATGTGATCTGTTATAATGGGAAGGTTGTTAGAAAGTAATGAATGCATCAACTGATCTTCGTAAAAAGTAGTGTTCCTGGAGAGAAGATAATCTTGCAGATTGAAGGGATGTTGTGTATTGTGTTGTGTGGGAAATGAAATTTGGGAAGAAAAGATATGTTGTGTTTTTTGATTCTTGGTATGGGTCTGGGGGGGGGATGGGAATTGATTGATTGTATGGGTATTTTGTTTGTTGGGATTAAGCTAAAGCATAGGCAGACACAGTACCACCAGTGAGTGTACTCAGTACTGTACCCAGGTATGAAAAGTTCTAGATGTTCAATAAAACGGGGACTAAATAGATACCTACCTACCTATAAGGCTAATAAAACTGACACGTGCACCGCCATTTATTCGATTCAGAATGGCTTTGTTTGAAGTGAATGAAGGATGAAGGATGAATGAACTTTGAATGAAGGAAGGAAGGATGTATTTCCGATGTGAAGTGCACAATGTAATAGATAATTGAAAGGGAAAAGGGGGGAGAGAGGGGGTAAATCAGAAGATGAATCAAAATAAGAAATCAATCCATCCATCAATAAGGTTAATCAAAATAATCAATTAATCATCCATCAACTAATCAATCGTACGTACAACCAAAAAACCCCGAAATAAATATATAAATTTTCGTCCCTTTTTCTTCCCTTTCGTCTTCCATAATGAAGCTATACCCTATCTTTCTCTAGCTGCGAGCTACTAAGGCGGGGGAGGATGATGATCTTTTACAAAGCGGCCCAAACCGAACCATACGGAAACCAAGGACGGGGGTTATAGAACAAGACCAAGTGTTGAATTATATACGTACACCAGTACCAGGTAACAGATATTAATGATAACCTTGAAACGGATACCTGTCAAGATGGAATAGGAGAACAGGAGAACAGGAGAACAGGAGAACAGGAGAACAGGAGAATAGAAGAACAGAGAGCTGGGAGGATATTTGGAGCACAAAAATAAGAGACAGATTATTTACCTAGGTAGTGTAGGTGCTTGTTATAATATAAAATGAAGCTTTGAACAATTTCTCTATTCCTCGTGTTCCTCTGTTCTCTCAAAGGTTGTCAAAGATAGATCGACCTTGATATGATAGATGATGATACTAATACATAGTACCTAGCACCTACTACCTACTACCTACCTAGTACAGTTCTCTTCTATACACCGTACAACGAAACACCCCAGTTTCAGTAGCTCCCCTCCACGAAAACGCCAAGCCCCTTTCTTTTCCCTTGCCAAAGCGATAGAATTCATTCAGACAGTAACACAACCCCAGCTTCCAATCTCTTATTGCTCACTATTTCATCCTCGTGCTATTCCCATCAGATGCTTATCTTAGTCACAACCCCCAAAAGTCTTCAAACCCCAGCTTGAAACCTCATACAAGGGAAAAAGACTGCCACAAACCAAGGCGCAAGCCCCTTGGCAATATCAATCATCTCCTCTCCTCTTGGCTCCACTCAATCGATTGTCCCTCCCTCTCAAGCTTTTCTGTAAACCCTCATTCAAGACTTTTCAAGCACGACAAGAAAGTCTTATCTCTCGCTTTGATTTACGCGGTGCTTAATAACCACTTGGCCCTTCATCTACTTCCTTCATTCATCATTTCTACCCCGCCTCGCCCCATTTTCTCCCCATCCCCCATTCCATCCCCATACTCTTTTACCCTCGTCCCCCCTCCACGATACAACATAACATCTGCATGCACCATTCCCCTCCCTTGGCACCGCATATCGGCACATGGTTCATCCTGATTCTATCTACTCACCATCAACCATTCATCTACAGCTGAAACCACACTTCAATATTTTGGCTCGGCTCGAGTACCAAGACTTGCCAGCACTATATACTATTATCTAACTAACTACCTAATCAATACCTCTAGACACATCAATCTTGATATTCCTCAACACATGACGAAAAATCCAAAGAATGGCTCCATATTCGACAAATCGAAGCAATTACCCCAAAGCCCTAAGAACATGGTGCAAATAAATCTCACACATGTACATATGTACATTCCCTGTACAATCTCGTACAGTGTACGGAGTACACCAACCAAGATCGCCTCCTCATCCCATCCCAAAACAGAAAACTTTCCACAACCCACCGAGGTACGATACCTCGGATATCTTTCGGATATCTAATTAGGTATCAACATCGAAAAAGTTTCGGAGATACCGGTAGTCAACTAGCAGCTATGCGAATGATCTGGTTGAGAGCACATGCTTTGAATACGGTGTAGTACTTGATCTCAAAAACTAGTCCCTGGCATACATACTACCGGAGAAGATGAAAATGCCGAGGAGGTTACAGTCTACTGTTCAATAACGTCATGCATAATTGAAACCAACGTCAATATCCTGTATGGAATAGGTATCAAGTTACGAGTATTAACATCGTCCGACTACCCACTACCTCCATAAAAATACATGCACAGTGCAGTTGTACGGACGTAAATACTTGTCCTAAGCGAAGTAAGTCACTACAGAGTACACGCCACATACAACTCTCTCAGTTCCCAGCATCCATTTCACATTTATCAATTTCCTATTCCCATCTAGTTCAGCCCTGCCACCAGCACCTCACCTCACTTCCCAAGTTTCTAAAACCTTATCTCCACCTTTAACTTTCTTTTTCCTCTCCTGATTCCCAGCACATCATCATCATCATCATCATCATCATCATCATCTCATCATTCCATCAACCCACAACTACCGACATCCCACAACCAACACCTACTTACTCACCGATTCATCAATTCATCCCAAAAGCAACAAAATCTCGATCAACGAATCTCGATTCACAAACACACAATCAGAATATTATTTCCAAAAACTATCTATCTAATTGACTAACTAACTATGTAATATTTGATATACAATATTGAATATTGAATATTTACACCATACCTCACCGCTGCTAACCGAGTGGAGGAGTATGAATATAGCAAACAAACTTCTATAATACTATTGCCTACCTACTCTAGCTACCTAGGTAGGTACTTACCTGCACGTGTATCTCCTCTCCTCTCCTCCTATTCTTAGTATACTAGACTCTATCATCCTATCCTATCACCCTATCTCATAATCTAGAGGCTCCTATAGGTAGAACCCCTTCATTCCAGCACTCCGGCTCGTTGCTGACATGCATATCATTTCACATCTATCTCATCTATCTCATCACCCAAGCCTCCCGATCCCATCCCATCCCATCATCAAAAACAAAAACAACCCCCAAAAACAAACAAGCAACCCAACCCAAGCCATCCAAATCAACCAATCAACCCACCAATAAATCTCCCTTCCCTTCCCTTCCCGTGCAGTGCAGTGCAGTCCAGTCCAATCCCAAATCCAGCTTCCTCACCGCCAAAACACAAAACATACATCTCATATCCCATAACCCATCCCATATCCCATCTCATCTCATCTCCCCCTCATCTTTACCATCTCATATTTCCCTTATCCCCCTCATCCTTACATCTCTACCCCAAGTAGGTATACTAAGCAAACACGCATACATAAATACCTACTGGATGGGATTAGACAGAAGGATACCTATTAGATACCTATTAGATACCTACGTAAACAGATATAAAGTACGTACGTATTTGCTGCAAGAAGCCGTCGTTTACATGATTGATAAGCAAGTATACATACATATTTTCTCACCGCTCAGTACAAGTCGAGCTGCAAACGGGGGGAAGAAAAAAAAAGAAAGAAAGAAAGAAAGGAAAAGGACAGGAAAAAGATGCACTGCGTCATGTTTTGCAAGCGGGGAATGTGAAAAGGTTGGTGGGAGTCAGCAAGCAAGAACGCAAGCAAGCAATCTAATAGATACCTAGCAAGAGCAATATATATATATGGATAGATTTTTAATCTCATATGCATCCCAAGTACCAAGTACCAATTCTTTTGATGTCATAATACAATAATTTACAACCATACCGCACGAAACATGCCCATACCCATAATCCATGTCCATTGGCGTGCCCAATTTTGTAACCATTTATTTTCTCCTCCTGGCATAAAAGGTCAAATTTGCTCTCGCGCCTGTACCAGTCTTATGTACCAAATTTCTCTTCTCCCAAATCGAACTCTTGCCCTCTACCACACTGATAATCTCCTCGGCGAACTTCTGTGCAAACATGCCTCGTCCACTACCCCTAGATTGTTTCTTACTGGCTGAATCTAATATCCATTTGATTGCTTGTCTTCTTCTTTGTCTGACACCCAACGGGACTGGAATTTGAAGAGAAGCGCCACCTCCTGCCGCACCTTTCTGAGAACGAATACGTAAGAGAGGAGCTACGGAGTCGATGGCGGTAGCAAGATATAGGACCGGGTTTAAAGGGAGGTGGGACACGGGGGGTGTGCCCGGAAGGAGGGGTCTGGAGGGGTTGGGCGTAGGTGGTGGAGCGGTGCGGAGATGGTTCAATATGTAAGACATATTCTGTAATGAAAAAAATGGTAAATTAGCAATTCATTCCGCAATATGAAAAACGTAAATCCCATGCGTAGCAAGCAACGCAAAAGGAAAGAACTAACGAGCCTACCCTCTGGGCAACGCTCTTCTTGCCATGCTGCATCATCATATTCGTAACCTGCGAAACCACTGGATCATCTCTATATTTGAGATTGTTGTTGGAAGGAATGGGTAGTTCTGGAAGTCCAAATTTGTGTCCGTCGATTGTGAGATCGGAGGGGTCAGCGCCGTTTTCCAAATGACCGAGACGGCCAAGAGCCATGAGATTGGCAAAGGAGATTTCTTGGGACAGAGCAGCGGCAGTTTTTGTGTCTTTGATATCTTCCTTGATAACTTCTGGGGCTTTGTCCTTTCCTTCTTGATCTCTCTTGAGAATCTATGAACATGGTTAGTAACTGCAATTATCCACTTTCACAATTCTTGATTCTTCGTAAATATGATTGGTAGATTGATCGCCAGAAATCAAAGTAAATACCTCTTGAACATTTGTGCTTTTTCCCATATCAGGAGGAGTCTCTCCAGTAATTTCAGCCATATCTCTTGCCTCCTCACTGACGTGGCCAGCTACATCTTCGTCTGAACCATTTCTTGGAGGTTGCTTCTCATCAGCGAAACCTCGACGTGCTGCCGGGGTAATTTTGAGGAAAGCAGGATTTCGAGGTGCGACAATTATTCGTGGTCGAATCGTCAGTGACCTGCTTGCGCTGTGAAAGTTCAATCGTGGAGGCATGTTTGTGGCTGCTGCGAAATCAAAAATGGTTTCTCCGCATTTGATATCAACATTGATGCGCTAGCCAAAAATTCAGATTAGCTCTTAGTGCCTGAGGCCACAAATCATCTTTCGGACAGTGACGATCTTTCTTGGGCGGAACCACAGAACCAAAGCTCTGGGTCTAAAATATTCCTGTTTAACAACATGGTTCAGGGTTGAACAAAATACTTTCCTCGTCCCATGAAGTTTTGATGTGTGCTACCTTGACGTTGAGCTCCACTTGACTACATTGACTACTTACTTTTTGAAGGCCCATGGTTAAGAACCCCTAATGAACAACGGCAGCGAAAATCAAAGTGCATGTGAGAATACTAGGTAGTCTAGAGCAACATTTTGGTAACCCAAAGGGAAATTGCAATCTCAAATTCCATTGCTAATAATAAGATTTGGAGCCAGTCCATTGTTCAAGAAGGGTAGTCCACAACTAAAAAAAACTTTTCCACACCACCTCCCAAGAAAGATAAAAATGTATCCAAAAAAAAAAAAAGTAGAGAGTATATTTCTGCATTAAAACTCCAGCGCCCTTGCTGTCCCTGTGAAAATCCACCGCAAAACCATCCCGACGCCTGAAGTATCATTGGCATTCGCCCATCCTTGCCTAAGCTGCAGCAAATGGCAAATCACCCTATTATCGACCCTTATCCTACAGGCTAAATCGAAATCATCGGCCGCAGTGATGATAGTTTTAGTTGTGAGGTTGACATTACCATCCGCCTCGACTTTGAATAGGTGAGGTTGGGCTCGATCCCGTCAAGCGTATGAATGCCACTTCTGCCGCATCCTCTTTCATAGTGTTGACGTTATGCCCATCGTACCAGTATCGTGCAGGAATATTCTGGCCTGACACAAATACTGTGCTAGACCATGCTGTTCGTCCGCCTGAAACAAATGTTAGACTCGTATATTTTTCAGGGAACATAGAACTCAGAGGGAGCTGGGACAACTTACCTCTTTTATCGGATACGATCTGGAAAATTGGGGGTTGAATCTGTGCCTCGCGACATCTCACTTGAAGAAATTTAGCAAATTTGATGTTTAGTGTTAATAACATGAATTGCTTACAGTCGAGCTTCTCCTGCCATGTGAGTGATTCAGAATAGTATGATGAAGAATAAGACATCTTGGATGGTGTTTGTACTGGAAGGTCTGAAAGTGTTCAAAGTCTTGAGCTAGATCGATCTGGAATTGAGTGCTAGTGTGGAGGAGAACAGTGGGGAGCGGGTTCGGGAATGGCGTTATACTCCGCAGGAATTGAAGCTGGTCTTATAGATGATCCGCATGTACCATTAACAAGGGAGGAGAAGGATTGAGAATGATATGAAACTCTGAGGTGGCAGTCAGATAAAGTTAGATGCCTTTGCATTTGCATATCCATGCAACACGACAGCTTGACTTTGCGATTGTCTCGGTATGATGCATTGGATAATGAGAGAAATGGATTTCAAAGGAGTAACGTCGATCGCCCATAACTTAGGGCCGTATGTGCTGTCTTCATCGGTGGCTAGGACAACTCATGTGCAACCTCCTACTGATGACTTCGGTAAAGTGTAGAAAAAGCAATTTGAGGCTTGAGACAATGGCAGTGAGTGGAGATACTCCGGCCAGCACTGGAGATACTTGCAGCAACTTGCAGTCTCGCATCGTCATGGGGCATTGAGAGAATGAAACGAAAGCTGGCAAATGTATGTATGTATGTCTGCGTAGTGTGTATGGAAGTATGTGGGGTGGAAGGTAAAAGGTGCATATAGAGGGGCGGATCATATGCGAGAGAGTGACGATAGAAAAAAAAAGACTCCCCATAAAAGAAGCCCAATACCTTGCCAGAAAAAATTTAACGAGCTGCAGGACGACGCATACGGGAAATCAAAAGTAACACTACTTCTGTTACTAGCTGATTCCAGACCAAATCGTCATGTACTGACTTTGATATATCTCCTGCCAAATTTTCTTGCTCTTCTTTGTTACTTATTATTCCTTAATAATAAAAAAAAGCAAATGTAAATGTAAATTTTAGGAACCCAAATATTCTATCCCAGGATCCTTCATCTTCGCGAATGTAGAAAACTATATAAGAGATATGCAGCATATTTCTTGGTACTCGTACGATGTGATTGGTCAATTCGGGACATGAGAAAAAGGGCAATGGTCTACCCGCGTTTCCATTATCAAATTTGCCTCCATTTCCACCACTGTCGATATCCGGGGAGATGAGATCGAGGTTTCTGCAGGAACGGGTGCTTACATACATATCTATACATATCGATCAATGATCTTCAGGGTAGCTTCTGGGGTGAGAGTATTTGGCGAAGATACCCCAGGCATAGTAACGGATAGGTACATCAGAACATTCCAAGAATCAAGCACTCAACTCTCAGCCCTGCAGCTTCTTCAACGGTGAGGCCACCGCTTCTTACTTCACCGCCCTGATATACCAGCCGGATTCCAGAAACTTGGCTCAAAATCTATAGAAATCAACAAAATGGGTGTGTCTAGCTTCAGACGATCCTGGAACATGGGTAGATACTTGCATTTCGTCTATAAAGACCGTGGGGATAACGGTCGCACAGCAAGCATCCTCAGTTGGGATTTCTCAAGTGGACTGATCGTGTTACCTGGAGAAAACTTGGTAAGAGTACAGCTTGAAGCAAAGATAGCTCGCAAAATCTCTCAACAAGACACGATGCCGCACCCCGTCGGATGCTCCGCTTACTTAACTGCCATAGAGCTTGTTGGATCTAGGGACATGTTGCGTTTAACAAGGGGAGTGATGATGAGGGGAAACGGCGAGATACACAACCTGATAATGAAACACTTTGTTCATAAAAATGTTGCGTGGCGGCGTGAGAGATGGACAAGTATATTGAAGCCTTGTCCATCTCAACGCCTGAGCAGCGCTTTTTTCGACAGCGCATCGACAGGATCTAGAATCTATTGATGCCCAAGTGATCGAATATTTGAGGATGAGTGAAAGATTTGCTCCATGGCTCCATGAATATCATTCTATTGTCGGACGACATTTATTAGGGTGTAATGTATATATTACTCGGCAAGTTTGACGATCAGGAACAGATTTCTCCGTACCGTCCCAGCAAATTGTATCACTCTGTGAAATTGGTTGTGCTCACCTTTTATGCAACTCACACGTGATCGTTTGGGGATATGGTATTTGGTATTGGTAGAATTACATCACTAATAATCCTGTTCGCTATGTTGAACTGTACAGTGGCACTGTGGCGGTGGGCCTACACTATTCCGTACGGAGGAGACGATCGTAAAGAAGAGGAGTAAAGCGGGGAATTTCTTCATACCTAGGTACAGAACGTACTGTAGTCTGTATACGTACAAACACAAACCATGAGGAGGAGGTTGTGTTTGATGAAATTGGGGATTTCGGTAATCTCTGAACAGTGAACACCCAAGTGTACGGAGGACTGAGTGCACGGGTATAGCCTAGGCCCCACAAGGCAGTTGCCGTGCCTCGGTCCAAAGAATGTGGAGAAAGGGAATTGGTACCGTATTGTATTCGGTTTCAGTGCAAGTTATTATATCTTCCTAACATATTCGACTGTTCGAGTTCTAATCACAATCATTCTTTTCAATCATTAGAAAATATAGAGGTACCCTACGATAGACGCTTTCTACACTTCAATACGCTCGACAAAATACATAATTCTACCTCCCATCACATCATTCGTTAACAGTCTTCGACATCATGCCTTTCAGAACGAAACTTACCAAGGCATTGGGTATCGAATGTAAGTTACACCCCCTATGTGCTCTCCCGACCGACATATCATTGATTCGGGTGTTGTAGTACCTATCGTCCAGGGTGGTATGCAGTGGGTGGGATATGCGGAACTAGCAAGCGCCGTGTCAAATGCTGGAGGTCTGGGGATTTTAACAGCTCTGACCCAACCTACTCCAGAAGATCTCCGCAAGGAGATCCGAAGATGTAGGGAAATGACAAATAAGCCGTTTGGTGTAAATATTACACTGTTACCCTCGATTAATCCCCCGGAGTAAGTTTCCGCAGATCTCAATCTCATCTCATGTTGATTCGCCGTTTTCTCCGTGCCAGTGCAACATGGTCGTCAAACCACGAAAAAACTTGCAAAATCAAACTGACTTGTGATTTCTTCCAGTTACGGTGCATACGCACAAGTCACTATCGATGAGGGAATTAAAGTCGTCGAGACTGCAGGGAACAGTCCAGGCCCTATCATAAAGATGTTGAAGGCCGCTGGAATAATCGTCCTACATAAATGTACTACCATCAGACATGCAGAGAGTGCAGTGAAGCTTGGGGTTGACTTTTTGAGTATCGATGGTTTCGAATGTGCTGGGCACGTTGGTGAAACTGATATTACGAATTTCATTCTCCTTAGCCGAGCCAGACAATCGCTGAACGTTCCTTTCATTGCATCCGGAGGATTTGCCGATGGTCAGGGGCTTGCCGCCGCCCTTTCTTTGGGCGCTGAAGGCATTAATATGGGTACACGATTCATGTGTACTGTTGAGGCACCAATACATGAGAACATCAAGAAGGAGATTGTCAAGGCATCGGAGGTTGATACACAACTCGTTCTTCGAAGATGGAAGAATACTTCCCGTTTGTATAAGAACAAAGTTACTGCAGAGGCAGTAAAAATTGAACAGGAGAGCAAAACTGGAGAGTTTGCAGAGGTTGCTCCATATGTGAGCGGTAAGAGAGGAAGAGAAGTCTTCACCACTGGAGATCCAGATTATGGAGTAAGTATCAACCTTTCAACATTAAAACTTCAAAAGCTGACACTTTGTTTAGGTCTGGACTGCCGGACAGGTCATTGGTCTTATTCATGACATCCCCACATGTGAAGTACTCTGCAAGAGAATCGAGAAGGAGGCTGTGGAGACTTTAAACAAAGCTTCATCTCTCTTTCAACCATCAAGCAAGCTCTGATTGTATAGAAGTTTCAATTATGTATTTTAGGATTACCATAATGATTGTTTTGATACCATTTGGGTCTTATTTCCCTATGATATGTGACCGTTGAGGTGTGTATAACTGCAGGGGCCGAAGAGCTGCTTGGTTGACCTGCTTAGTCTGTCTTATGGCAAGTAGCCCGACTAAGCATGTCATCTAAGCAACCCACAAATAACTCGCGAAAGAATATTCTCGTTCTCTTCAAAATTATTTTGATCCCTTTTCCCTCACACTTCGTAAAACCTCTCCATACGCCACAAACGGCAACATGTCTCCTAGGACAGCAGTTGCTTGCTAGTACAGATCTTTGAGATTGTATAGTTTAGACTAAGGGAGAGCGCAACTCCATATACAAAAGCGCAATCAGCACCAGAGTTTCCAGCCCAGTAAAATCTAGGAGGACTTGGCATTAACCTTATAACCCAAGAAAGAGTCTCCTTGGTTATCTACCAACTCTTTTTTCTATCCCTTTTCCATACCCCGAGCATAATCTACAAAGTAACACGAATTTTCATTTAAAGAGGAAGAGATCAAGGGTCAGATAATCTTCTTTAAAATGATGGATCAGAACATGGGATCGCGTAATATGCGTGCCATGAAAATTACCAGTATCGATCTAACATGATAACTTACTTATAGGTCATCCTAGCCTCACTCCTCCAGCTGCCTGGGATGTAAGGAATAGGAAATCCAAACCATGAGCTTTCGTAGCACGAAAGAAGAACCCGGAGCGCTCTGAGCAGGCAATGGATACTTCTCATAACAATGTATAATGTATTGTTATCATACTCCTGGTTGCTGTAGAGGTGTTCCCACCATCCTATGGGTTTAAATTTCGTGATCTACGAAAGAAATACACGAGATAAAAAGCGAATCCTAGTAGATTCATGGTGTTGTAATTTTACATATATGGGGTTACTAGCTTTATTATAAGATCTTACATATAATGAATATATAAACTGCACTAGAAATACATCAGGAAATCAGGTAATCAGATACAAACTTGGCCAATAACGGACTAGTATAATATCGCGTGGTAGTCTAGAAGCATGAGGTGGGAATGGGATGTACAATTTGCAGTGTGTTGCGTGTTACGTGTGTAACTTGTTCTGCTTTAGAGTTGTGTAACCTTATATCAATGAAGATATATGAAAATATTGCAATCGATGGAAGATTATGTGCCGAGATAATGAGAAGTGAAAGAGCGGCGGTGGCAGGAAATAAACGACATACCAAGGCGATTGATGAGCATGTGCACCGAAACACCTTCGACAGTCAATAAATTGGCTATTTCACAATGAAAAGTACGTATGGATCAGCGATGGGTTTTAGATTTCATTTACGCGGCAATAACTCGAGATGATAGTTTAAAACTTTTACCACCCAATAAATCAACCCATTTTGGCCTCTCCTCGATAGCAAACTGCGCACTTTTGCCATTCATAAAACTAGTTCATTGCCTTAAACCCATTTCCAGAGATTCATCATAACCCCACGGATCATGTAGATCGAAAACCATGTCCTAATAAAAGCCGAACCCGTTGTCGATATAGCCACGCAGCCTTTTTCTCCTCCTGATGTGCCTGCATGAACTCCTTTCCTCCCATATTCGACCAGCACCAACTAGAGTGACCATGATGAATTCTACAAAGGCTATTCCAATCTTTCTGTTCATCATTTTCATAATAGTACACAAATCTCTGCTCATTCTCATCACTAGAATTTTCCATGCAGTCCAAACAGGCCTGCGAAATGCGTTTGAACGGACTTTCGAATGTGGGCGATAATCGAGGGGCTTAGATGGCTTCTGCATCTCAAGCGGGCGTTTTCGGAATCTCGCAGACGAATTTGTCGAAACTGTCGAGGATCTCTTGCACACTCTTCTTGTTACATGATTCTATAGGCTAAATTCCTATCTTCCTAAGCTCGGAAGAATAGGCAAAGTGGGAATCTGCCCTGCACCGGCATTTCTGGTCTAGAAACTAATCAATGGGGTCGAAGAGGCCTTTCAACAGCTTGCAATGAAGACTGCCTCTGACGGCATTCAAGGCACCTGTAAAACGTGTTAAACTCGGCACATTAACGTAGAAGAAAAATTGAATCCTTACCTGTAACTGCGTGCGGTAAATGAAGATGTCTATGTCGGGAAGGATTCTCCTCCTGAACATGATGCGACATTCCATACGCTAACTTCCTCGTCATGACCTGAAAGTCCCAGATACAATTGAGCTCCTTTGCCACGTATAAAAGCGATCTCATATCATCAAGACCGATCTTCTGTATCTCCTGATTCACAAACCACTTTGGTGACCAATTTACCAATCTTTGAATATCCATGCCGCGGTATCCACAAATCTCAATGGCTTCATGTATCTCTTTAACCTCGACTTTATGCATCTCCGGAACCATTCTATCATGAAGAATACGAAACCAAAGCTCCCAACTCTTCACGGTTCCATCTTGGATATCCAAGGTCGTTTGCTTGGATTCCATAGTCCATCCTTTTCGGAGACAGGCATTGAATACTGGAGAGTTATTTGTGAGAACCTTGCTGCAAACTCTATACATTGCGAGGACAGTGACTACTTTTGACTCCTTTTCAGTATCGGGATCTATTGTAGTCTCTATATCGATGAGTCGAACAGTCAAATCACCTTCTGGATCAATGACTACCTTGACAGGCATCTACCAAACTCATTAGCAAATCAACACCAAAAAGTCTTCTAGACAGAAATACTTACCGCAGGAGGTATTTGGCTTGCCATTGCTATTTTGATTTTCCCTTTCCTTCTCTTGGATACAGTAGATTGGGTTTAGATTTGAAAGTCGGCGAGTAGGAGAGAAAGATCAAAGGTGGATAGATCGAAGAAGACAAATTCTCATTGAAATAGAGAGCTGAAGTGAATAATAAACCGAAATAAACAAATCAAAGCCCAAAGCTCAAGACTAGGCACGAAAAACCAACCTCATCCCCCCAAGAAACTCAAAAAACAATCTGAAAAACACCAGCTCGGAAAGCGGAGAAGTCCAAATCTAAATAACTACAAGTGAATACTCGAGTACGTATTCAATGCCTAGCTAGAACATAACTGAACAGAGCAGAACAAAAGACAAAACGCAAAACACGAAACCCAAAATTGGAAAGAGAGGAGACTTGAGTGAATAACATAACAATACCTGTGGTATTAAGAAGTGAATAAAGCGAAACACAAACAAAGTGAAGCGATCAAAGTTTCTCCTCTGGGAAGTGGGAATAAGTCAGATTACCTAGGTACCTACTGTAGGTACCTAGGTAGGTAGATAGTACACGGAAAAATGAGAGAGAATTCATACATTGCAAACCAAGTACTTAACATTTGAACATATCTATAAGTATATGACAACATGAAATGAAATTCTATTCCCATTCCATGTCCATGTCCATCTCTATCTCTATCTCCAACACCAACTTTAACTTATAATAACGATGGCCCAGCGAAAAGCTAAAAGCTGATATCTAAATACCCATACCAACACACCGAATCCCCCCCAAAAAACAAATAACAAGCAAATATGCAACGCTGAACCTGGCAATATAAACCAATTAATCAATATTCAAAGTGACAATATATGTAGCCATCTCATCAATATCAGGGTATCTCGAACAAAATCTACCGAATTTCCATCATCGATTACATCCATCCCCATCCCCATCCCCATCCCCATCCCCATCCACAAGCCACAAGCCACAAGCCACTCATCATTCTTTGCTCTACTGAAGAGAAATTTCAAGGATAGAAAAATAGAGTATTAAAATAGCAAAATAGCAAAACTGAGGTCCAACTTCCCAAATACTTCGGCCTTTTCTGTGCCTTTTCTATTATACCAACTCATCAGGCATTCATTTGACCGCGATCTAGCCAGCCACAGCATCAAGTCCGTGAGTTGATGATGATGCCTAGCGATTTGTGTACTATCACTAGGTAATCCGTGTGCATGAGTTTCATTCAGTATCAACTCTATCCTGCATTGGAACCTGTACTGCAGGAGCATGTTCAGCAGCCGTATCTTTAAAAGCCGCCTCTGCCTGAGGTACCGAGTCCGATTCACCAACCGTTGCATCCTTCTGACGAACGGCGTCCCAGCTCCAGTTTCCCTTGACAGCTTCGGCTTCGGCCTTTTTCAACCATTGTTCCCATTTCACAGTTTGTGGTGCCGCTCCACTAGTCTTCACCCAACCGATTTTCTTTGTCTCTCGGATCGCGTACCATAGTGTTCGGGTAAACGAAGGCTTTCCTTCAACATTATTTGAATCCTGAGCTAGATGTGCTTCCCGTGCTGATCCAGGAGTGACATCTTCCCATACATAACTAGACAGATCCCAGAATCTCCCCTTGTTCATGAGAGCTACGCCCCAGAATGCGCCATTGAGAACGATGTAGGATGCACCGATGGAAATTTGCATTTGAAAATCACAGTTCCCGAGCAGCACGACTGAAACCATGAGTAAGAAGGTACCAATGCCGACGAGTACTCGGTAAGGGTCCGTATCGACGTAGTATTGACATTCTTCAGTTCCGTTGTACAATTCCCGGGCAACCTCTTCATCACATCTCACTACGACAAAGGCGCCTTCCCTGGTGCGGATTACAACGTCACCCAGGGGAACTTTGCTATTGTTATTTCGATTCATGAGTGCAGGTGACCAGCATGATGCGTAGCCTACAATAGACGAGGCAAGAGAGATAGTGAAGAGGGCAACGCAGGCAGTTCCATCATGAGTTAATACCGCCCAGATAAAAAGGCCGATAGTCAAGAAAAATGATATAAGAGATAGACAGTTGAGAGGGGACCAGAATTTAGCTGGTACGTGAGGTTTCTTGCCATCCAGGCTAGTCGCACGATGGGTAATTTTGGCTGCGAGAGTGTCCCGACGCCGAGGTTGACCTATCGTCCCACTTTCTAAATTTGCAGTTTCAATACTACTTGAAGCCGAAACCTGTCTCTCTTTATTTGTAGATGTAGGTGCAGACGCTGGCTGCTGCGGGGCATTCCTATGCTTGATTTCGAAAACTTTGAACTCGAAAGGCTTGAGCTCTTCTATTGGATGTATGATATTCGGAAAAAAGTTCAGAGATTGTACGTAAACCCCATTATGAACACCGACAACCGCCGCGTTGACTTGTGGCATTCGAGAAGGACGAGAGGATTTGAGGAGGACTTGTGGTGCGGGGATGATTCGAGGAAGCATGCACATCCATGAGGAGGTCATGGCTTGGGAGTGCTCGGCCATGGCAGATTCTCCTATGACTGCCAATAGCGACACGATATCTAATCTCCATCCATCACTTGGGTAGTTATTAGTTTGTGGTCAATATATGAGCAGTATGAGAAAAATGAAGTCGAACATACCGAACCTCTTTCCCAGTGGGAAACCATGACCCTGCCATCTCGAGTCCTGCGCCGCAGATATCGTCCCCCGACTATCGTCCAAAGTATCCAGATCTTCGATTCGAGTCCAACTATGAGTAAACGCGCCTCCGTTCTCTTTCTCTTGTCCCGAGTCTAATGTCTTCACTCTCAGCAAGTATGCACGCTATCGATATCTTCCCTATCTTATCCGTATCTTATCATTTTCTCTCCAGAAAATCAAGCATCCATATAAGACTCATACGTAGGAAAAAGAGAAAGCTACAGAGCCTCAAGCAATCTTACCTTTATATGACATACATTCTGTTCATTCCATGCCCCTCGCACCAGCAAATCCCAATTGTAGCATCGCGTCTGACAAGGCCTTGGAGCTGAAGAGACGAGGATCGGGACGATCATTACAAGGGGTGTGCTAGTAGGCTGTGCCTATATTTACCCAGTGGTAAGAAAGAGTAAGCCTACGCATAACAAGTGTGCTTTTTCGTCTGAAATGTGCTATGGGCTTTAGTAATCGAGTAAACATGTAAGTGAACCAATATTGTGTATATTTTCCTCTAAACCCTTTAAACTCTCAAATCCTTTCTATAGCTAGGTACCAGGTAGTTCAGAAGCCGTGATGGAAATTTGGCGTTTAGAAGCTACGTTCCGCAGTGTTCACTCCCGTCCAAGCTAAAAGCCCTATGGGGTCTGCGATAGCCCGCGCCAAGCCCTACAAGTGGATACCTATCACCCTAAGCACCCCATTCTCTTCTCTTTTCCAATCACATGTCCATCTACCTAGGGAATTTATGTTTCGTTAGTCGACTAGCAGCAGCCTCGAGTTAGTAATAATAAATACAGTGTACAGAGTACATATCTTAGAATCCTTCGAGAATTTTCGTCTGGCGGCTATGCACGAAACTGGGGAACAGAGGTGTAAGAACTAAGAAGGAGGCACAGTGATGGGGCTCGAATAAAAGAAACCCGAGTTATCTCCAATCGTTTGGAATGATGAGTTTTTTGTTTGTTAATGAGGGGTTTCGCCTGGCGTCTGCGCTTTGTAAGATATATTGCTGTTCTACGTATGAATACTTGAGCAAAGAGATACGAGTACAATTGAATGGTGTTGTTTCTATTTTGACACTACTCCGAGTATTAGATTTACACTGAAGTGTTTTAAGTAGGCATACGATAATCTATTGGATCACGAACGATATCCGATAGTGTCACGAGTGCCACAAAGACCATATGTCGAAAAGCATTCAACCATATTACATGCATTCATTTGTAGTTGCCTATCTGTAGGTACCTGCTGCGCGTGATTGCCTTGAGGCTGAGCCACAAATGTCATTTGTTTCTTAGTCATGTCAGATATGTTTTAGTTTGGTGTAATTACAACAATATATTTGGGAGGGGGGAGGGGTTGTGAAAATCGAGACACGTGCCCCTTCGATACTCGAAATCATGAAACAATATAAAAATATAAAATAGAGTAAAGGCATCAAATCATAAAAATTAATACACCCTAAACCATAGCCATCAGTCGTCTCTCATTGTAAACTGTTGTATCCAAATCCCATGCACCTCAACGCCCGGTATCGTCTCGTTCCACCCCATTTTCTTAATTCCGCCTCTCCCAACCTAATCTCACTCGATGCCATTAGAAGTCGGTCGTGGACTTGAAACGAGAGAGCCCAAACGAGGCACAGTGCGCGTTTGGTCGTGTTAAATTCTCCGATCATCTACGTCGTAGATCAATGTCGACCAGGCGACGGCGTCCAATCATTCACCCAACTATATTTATCAACAATCCATCGACAGTAATCCTCCCATCTCCTATCCCACTCCTTCGTGACGTCTTTTCTCTCTTCAGCATCCATGCAGCTATGCTCCAAACTCCATTTTGCAAGTTGTTTCCAGCCGTAGAGGGACATTGATTCAGAGCCAATCATTACTTGATAGAAATCGTGAGATAAGGATGATCTACTCTATTGGTTAGTGAAATACTAATAGTGAACGCTGAGGAACATGCCTATAAAATGTAGCATTATCACTATTAATCGTACAAGGCACATCGTTTGCCAGCAATATTGGAAGGTTATGTCCTGCGATGTTGGGAGTGAGACCAAGGACCTCATTAGAAATAGGACAGGACTCAATGGCGATATTCTTCTCTTTGAATATCTGCATGAGAAGAGGGTGTCTGGCAACTGCATAACCGTGTCCGATTCTTTTAGCATTAAGTAATATCGCGTCGAAGAGATTACCGTCGACTTTGCCGCCAACCGATAATGTCTCCCCACAATGAAATAGAAAAGGGATGTCTAGTTTTTGGTCTCGGCATTTTCGACGGAATGCAAGAAATTCGGGCACAAAATGCCGAAGCTCATTTCCCATTTCTTCATGGCCCACAAGATCAAAACCTATACTCCCATTAGTAGATGTGGATGGACTCAAAATTTGAGCTAAACTAACCACATAGTAGTTTTCGATACTTCTTCTTCAAATCAATGCATTCATCAAGGGCTACCTCGATCTTGCTCCTGTCAAATGAGCGAGGTGTGCAGTAAATGACTTTCATGCCTCCGAAATACTGCTCCTTATTCCGAATCTCCTGCATAGTCCTATGCAGTTCTTCATCGATGATATTCAAAATTCCTTCGTTACCAATAGTCTTCGTGCCATCATCAGACTTTAGTGAATTTGTGGCCATAAAATTGGGTCGTATCTCAGCATACTGAATATTGTCCCCGACGAAATCCCAAATGCACTCCCGAGTGTAGTTTCTGAATGCTGACTCGTAAGCAAACAGCCCTTTCATCATCTGAGTCCGATAATTGAATTTTTCCCAAATACTAGTATTGTTAGGTAGCTATAATTGCCCGATTGAGTGTGCATACATACCCGTGACCTGTTTGACAGCAATCATGGGCTTCGTCTTCCGAAATCAGCATTTTTCTCTCCAGCCATTCTTCGGCACCAGCTGTACCGCTCAACTCGCGACCATTTTCATCCACGAAATTGAATTCCTTTTGGAAATTCTTGTACGGCATCCATCTATTGGAGACGTAGTCACAACCCATAACATTCCCCAGGGGAACATAGATTTCTTTTTCTTCACCCTTCACGTGGGTTGCTTCATGAGGTGTCATCACCATGAAAGAGATGCGTGACGCGGCGTAATTCCCCGGCGACGTTAGAGGAAGAGTGCTCCGGATATACATTGCATCAATAGTCCTGGCCTGTTGTATCAAAAACCATGCTGGTAAGCATGAGTTGAAATGAATGTGAAGGTGGGCGCCTTTAGGCATTCGCTTCGCGATTTCCATCAACTTCGTACCATTGATGAGACCCACGTTTCCCAAGAAGTGTTCTCCTTGAGTCCTCTTACCAGTAGCGAGACCTTTCGCGTCGACTGGTCTCCCATAAGTCTTGTCCCAATCATAATCTCTGATCCTTTGGACGATTCTTGCTGCCCTTTTCTCCGTCGCTGAAGACTTGGCTTCAGCTTCGGCATCAAATGCAGTTCTCCGTTCAGCTAGCTGAAGAGACTGGAGAGCTTCATCATAATCCTCTGGGGTGTCGAATTCTCTTTTTTCAATCGCAACACGCCAATCCTCCTTTGCTTTTGTCCCTGGCTTTCCAGATTGAGGCATCTTTAAGATACTGGACCTTGGCTTCTCTCTCTGGGCCTCTTTGATTTCGATGACTGGCGCTTCCTCGCCGCCGTCTTTAAGTAGTGAACATAGAACGCCCATCCCATCAAGCCTTACTATTACGAAGTTCTGTAAGCAGTGCTGTCTGGGAAATTGTAGAGCTAGAATGACGATGCGATAGTATCCCTACAGACTGTCATCGCCAGCTTGCCCACATATGCTGGAAACCTTATTAGTCGTGAAAATTGTCACAAAGTAGCATGCTCGAGTGCCCTGTAAAAGCCCAGCCACCGTGAGATTACTTGCTTGCGCCGGAGGCTTTATTGGCTGCGGACCTCGTGCTTGTGTGATAAGAGCGCTAGAGCCGCGTTAAGTAGTATTTTGCCAGCGCAAGTTATTCAACAGAATTAGGCCACAGAAAGGAAGTTTTATTGAACAAATTTTGTTTACCAAAGCGAATTTGGAAAAAGGAGAAACAATATCATGGTTGTACTCGGCTGTATTTTCGAAAGGGTCGAAACGACTTGTAAACAAGCTTCAATGATTGATAGGTTAGTCGAAGGGATCCTAAGTCATTGAGATAAGCACGCTTATCATCACCAGAATGTAAGGCTGATTACAAGGCGATTTCTTGTGACCACTGCACCCCGACTTACTACCTAGGTAGTAGGTATACTTATATATATATAAAAGCTACGCACAAGGATGACATTGACCGTTGACCATGTCATTTAACGACGGCCGAGCTTTATCTATCACCAGTGGACTTTGAGTGTGGTAATGGCATAGTTAGCTGTCCACATGAGCTATAGGAGTTTGCCGAACACCCACCAGCACATGTACAGCACATACATATATAGGACTACTGAAGCTCCTTTCTGAGAACATTGGGAAGTTGGTGTCATAAACATTGGCCCGGTCTCTTCAAAATCAAAATCACCACCCAAGTGGAGAACAACGGTCTGCTGTGAAAGACATTGAATCACCTGACAGAAGCCTAGGATTTGACCCTCAAGAAGTAGTGATCGGGGATATCGTCCGAACGTTCTTGGAGCATTCTTGCAGTAGAAGTCGGTTTGCGGAAGATGAATCGTGAAAATATATTATGTACAGAGGACAACTTTTGTATTATCAATGTAGCGAGGCTACTCTTATCATACGAATTTACGCCAAACGCTCCTTTGCTACCCAGCCAATACTTAATCGCCTCCAAAGGCTTAAACCTCTCTCATGCTAAAGAATTGACAGCAGTCAAGTACCAAGCTACCAATACAAGAGATAGATCTCTAGTCATCGAATTTAATGCCCTTTTTACCTTCCACGTCAATGTAACCACCTCTGTAACTTCCACGCTTCTTCTTGTTCTTCTCCTTGGTAAAACCTTTGCCTTTTGTAACGATCAAATCCTCATGAGCCTTCTGAGCGTAATCATATGGTACATATGCATTACTAGACAATCTCGGGTCGATTTTGGTGTCTTTGGGAATGCGAGAAAATGGTACGTTCTGTTTCCTAGGAAGCTTGGCAGCAGGCATTGGTGGCAATGGTGGATCTAATGCTTTCTCATTTGGTGAACTCTTGCCTTCAGAAAGAGTCTCGCTGGTGTCTGAGCTAGCTGCTGTCTCCTTCTTTGCAGCTTCATCAGAATCACTTCCGGAATCCGAGTCAGAGCTGGAATCGGAATCGGATGATGAATCGGAGTCAGAATCAGGTAATGGAGTTTTCTTTGCATTTGAGTGTGTAGAAGAATTGGAGTCGGAGTCGGAGTCTGAGCTGGAATCGGAGTCGGAATCTGAGTCGGAGGAATCAGAAGAACTAGAGTTATCTTTAGTCTTCGCGGCTTTAGATTCGTCCTCTCCAGAGCTAGATTCGGATGAAGAGGCCGACGACTCTCTGTCAGCAGCAGCTGTTTTAGCCTTCTTGGCTTTGGGGGCGTCTTCTCCTGAAGATGAATCAGAATCGGATGACGATGAATCGCTAACTGAAGTAGCTTTGCGTTTCAAAGCATTGACTTTTGGCTTCGGTGAAGGGGACTTAATGGCTGATGGTGCATCATCTTCATCATCGGCATCGCTATCAGAACTGCTGGAGGAAGAAGAGGATGAGGATGATGAGGATGATGAGGATGACGAGGAAGATCTTCGAGCCGAGTTCTTCTTAGTTGGAGGAGCATCTGCCATTTCGACATCACTTTCCTCTTCACTGCTGGAGTCGCTACTATTGCTGCTACTGCTGCTGCTGCTGCTTGAGGTATCCGTAGATGAAGGTTTAGCTGCCTTGGGCTTTGAAGTTTCGTCCTTTTGAGTGGCTGCAGCTTTCAGTGCTGCATTCTCCTCTTTCAATGTCTGCCACTCATTGTAGATATATTCAAGAGAGAAAGCGGCGGTTTCAGCCCCTGCTGTTATCTCAGCTCTGCTACGACGTTCAGTCTTCAAGGTGCGACTGGTTTGCATGAATTCGTGCTGCTCGAGGAATTTGCCGACAAGATCGAGTAAATGTGAAGGAATTCCTGACTTGGGAGGTTCACCGGCATCGCGACGGTTGAGGAGATCTTGTGCGACTTGCTTGGCTTGTTTGTTCTTCGATCGTCCTTCGTTGCCAGATTTGGTAGCTGAGGCTTTATTTGCATCAGTACCAGAACCAGCAGGGAAGAGCCAATCTGGTTGTGGTTGACCCGAGGGATTCTTTCTCTTTCCCAATGCCTGCATATTGGCATTGTCTCCCATATTGCGTTTACTTTGCTTCGGCCTCATACTTAATGTAAAAGTTGAAAATATTGTCTAGTTTGGGTATTGATCGCAAAATTTCCAATTGTCACAGCTTATCTATCGGCAGAAAAAAAAAAGTTCCAAGGGAGAGTAGATAAAAATCCGCTTATCTAGAATAGGAATAGTGTCATTCACCTTGATACGGTGTGCTACTTAGAATCTTAGATGGCCAAAAGCCTTGAGAACGTGAAGACAAGAAGGAAAAGGGCAACTTCCTTACAAAAAAACCCCATTTTCAAGCTGTTTCAAGCTCGTAATTAACTTTTTTTTATACTGTAGCACTTTTTAAGCTCGAAAAATCTGTTAAAGGGGAAAATCAGTAAAAATATTCATCATTTTTCTGAGGTAAGGTTATCGGATCTTACATTTCCGTCTCGAAGCCCTCGCTTATGTAATACTAGTGGTACTAGTGCTTGCTTGATGTCAGGGAACAGAACCTAGGAGTCTGGAGTTGTCAAACTGTAAGCACCAAATAACCTAATATTCAACCTGCACCTCATATGCTCTTTTACCTCCGTGGGTTATGCTGTGACTTTTGAATACTGTTTACCAACACCCAAAAATGATTCTCGAGCCAACTGCAGAACAATTTCCAGTCCGCCTTCGCGAATAAATGATTGAAAGGGATACACAGAAAAGTCGCCTTGATTTAAAGAACGTAGCTCTGCCTCATGGACGGCTCTTCACGAAATGGCTCTAGCGGGGTCAATGGCAGCGATAGGAGTGGCATGAGTAGGGCGGAAAGGTTTGAAGATGAGAAGAGACGAATTATCGAAAGCTGTTTTGGGAAGAAGGATCCAGACGGCTCTTGTGAGATTAGTTCACTTTGCGATAGAGGTATCAGCTGTGCTAACCTCTCGGGTATCTAGTATTGGAATCATATATCACACATATTAGAATTATTGAGGACGCGGCATATCCATCCTCTCCACCTCCCACTGACGCCAATCCGGATGCTAAAAAACCTCGTATTATAATCGTCGCCGTGCGCAAATCTGGACGGGTTCGGATGCACAAAGCTAGGGAGAATGCGAATGGGAGCTTTTCAATTGGCAAAACTTGGATGCTTGATGATTTATCTGCGGTAGAGTCTTTCAGTGGAGCAGTTCCTACGACTGCTGAGGAAGAACAGCGCAAACAATGGGCTGGGGGTACGGGGTTTACTGTGACGATTGGAAAGCCTTATTATTGGCAGGCCAATACTCAAAAGGAAAAGCAATTCTTCATCGCAAGCTTGGTTAAAATTTACACGAAATACACTGGCGGAAAGGCACCGGAACTCATTGGTTTTGATCCCAGAGAAAGGGAACAATTGTCTGGTATTTCATCTTCCGCACGACCACAACAACCTCCCTCACAAGAATCTCGGCGGCCTCCGCAGCCCCAACAACTACAGTCTTCTGCATCTTCTCCATATGAACAGAACCAAAGTCGACCCTTGAAACGAGAGCCGTCCCGAGAGCCTGTGCTACGTAGTCAACCTAGTCGAGATGCTGTACAACGCCCACCAGGCCAAATGCCGGCCAATGCTAATCCAACTTTTCCTCCACAAAATTCCCGACCTCCTATGCGACCACAGCGTGATGCCTCGCCAGGTTCATCTGCTAAGCCATTGGGTGTTAAACCTCAACAGAGTCACACAAGTCTGCGTAGGTTGGAAACCGCTAATCAGAGCCAGGAATCTTTTGGACGCAGTGACGACAGCGGAAGCTTACCGCCTCGTTCACGCGGTGGCGCTAATGGTTTGCCTAATGCACCTGGTCGCTTTCCTGATAGAAGCGTCACACCCATTTCCCAACGTGGCCCCCCTGATTCCGGCTTTCCAAGTCCGAAACGGGACAGATCGACGGACCCTCCGACAATGCCTGCTCCACTAACAATTCCACCCGAACGACGTCGGCCTCCAATGCCAAATATTGGCGATGCGGCTCGCTTACGTGGTACAGACTCAATGGATAACATTGTGCCGGCGCCATTGGCTAGCCCTGGTATGCGCAGAGACGATATGCGGCCTCCCACCCGTAGCAGTGAACGATCAATACCTCGCGAGAGAGATACTAATGGAGATGGCAGTATTGACGCCAAGCTTACAGAGCCAGCATCATTGGAACCACCTCGTGATAATTTGGGAGATACCGGTAAGGATGAAGTGCCGTCAGATCCTGCATCTGCGCCAGCTATTACCTCTCCTGTCTCCCCAGTCATCTCGCCGACTAGTCCGATTTTGCCAACGACGGACGAGCAAGAGGACGAGGAAATGCGCCCCGGTCTTGGGCCCATGATAAAGAAGAAATCCAAGGGCGACATTGCTAGCACTTTCCTTAGAGCCGCACAAAATGCCAATGGTTTCAAGCCTCGTGCTGGTGGCGCAGCTGAACGCCTTAGAGAAGCAGCACTGGCAGCTAAATCTCCAAACGGCCCTGATGGTATCACTGGTGTGGTCCCAGCTCCTTCCTTAGTTCGGGCGTTCAGTAATGATAGCGCAACTATGTTCAATGCTCCTCTCGCCGTTGTACCAGCTGCTACACCCGAAGTCCCTTCTACTCCGGTCGAAGCACCTCCAGAAAAGTCGGCTGCACGCAATGCCAGTCCTGAAGTTATTCCGGAGGTCAAAATTACGGTCCCGGATAAGGACATATCAAGCACTGCTGGGAGTCTTCCAAAGGCATCAGATACTGGTTCACTTGACAAGCCAAAGGCTCGGGAGCCTAAACGTCCGAAATCTGCTTCTGAGGCAATGCAAAAAGAGCTTGCATCTTTAGGTATCGATCCTAGCTTTTTGGATGGTCGAGGCTCTGATCTTGTCAATGCATGGGATGAATTTGGATGGGTTGGGGAAGGTGTGCATACAAAAGTTATTGATGCATTAAAAGATGATGTTGAGCGAGAACTCAACAAAGTTCAAGCAGGAGGCTGGCTTAACCGATTAGAGGAAGAGGACGAACGAGTTGAAGCGATTAAAAGAGGGCTGGAAACATGTATGGATGAATGTGACGAGCTTGATGGTTTGCTCACACTGTATCTTGTGGAGCTTGGCGTGAGTTGCTTCATTGGATTCATTCTTGAAGAATTTTGTAGATTAACAAACCACTTTAGACACTCAACGAGGATATTGCATATATCGAAGCCCAGTCACAAGGTCTGCAGGTACAGACAGCCAATCAGAAGCTCTTACAAGCTGAACTCCAAACTCTACTGGACACGATATCAATCTCGTCATCACAACTTGAGTCTTTAAAAACGGCATCATTGGAACGCCCTCACGATCTCGAGCTAGTTGAAAAGTCTTTGGTTGTTTTGTTCAAGGCTATGGTTACTATCGATCCTTCACTTAGTATTTCTGTTCCTCGAAGAAGTGAAGATGGCAGCGTCCATTCCGGAAGAATTGGAGGCTTCGGCAACAGCGAGATTGGAAGCATGCGGGTCTTACAGGAGAAGAAAGACGTCTACCGAGCTACGAGCGTTGAATTCCTTCAACGTTTGTATTCCTTTTTACAAATGAAATTCCGCTCTGCAATTGACGAAACAAGGAAAGCTCTAGACCGGGAAAAGGGTGGCAATATCGCTAGAACAGCTGGGAAGGGCAAACTTGACCCACGCCATCATGATCTCGCCAGGAATATACTTTGGAGATATAGCCCACTGATGTTGTTCTCTAGGGAAGTGGCTCCTGATGAATGGGAAAAGTTTTTGTTAGATTACGAGTCTGCTTGTAAACCCTTATACCAGGACGAATTCAGGGACGCTGTCTTTGCCTGGAAGCGGATTGCTAAGAAAGCACACGGGGACGAGTCAGAAAACTTGTTCACATCACAAATTGAGAAACACACCGAAGGCCTTGCAACTACAACCGCTAGAAAGCTGACGGTAAAACGAAGTCAAACGTTGGCAAAGATTCGATCTCCAGCTGGCGACGGTGGTAACAAGTCTACCGCAGACAAGGCGGATGGTCGACTACCTCCACATGAAGTGTTCACCGGAGCTCTTGATGAAATGGTTCCGATTATGAGCATGGAGCAAAACTTCATTGTTGAATTTTTTCATATCACGTCACTAGAACAACATGATTTTGCAGATTCTGTCGCTGCTGCTCCCCCAGACTTGCGACGAGGCGGCGACTTGAGAAGGCCGAAAGTTATGGATCCTAATCGGATCTTGGCAAAACGTGTCGTACAGACCATGGAAGAAATTTACGCTTTTTGGGCTGGCGATATGGAAGCACTCGTAGACTGGTCCCTCCAACCCGATCCATTGTAAGTACACCCGTTTAAAGCAAGTCGAAGGAAATCACTAATTATTCGAATAGGCAAGGTATCGGTATACTCGTTTCAATTGAGCGCAAGCTTGTTGACCTCGAGGAATCAAGCCAGGAGTACCTGGCACGTACTCTCCAAAAATTGCATGCTCGTTTACTTGGTCTATTTAACAAATTTCTCGATGAGCAGATTCGAGCCATCGAAGACACTAAAGTCAAAATCAAGAAGCGAAAGGGTGTTATTGGCTTCATAAGGATATTTCCTTCATTTTCCTCTGCAATAGAAACGATGTTGATGTCTGCTGATGGCCTCGAGGTTCGACAAATCGTAAATAATGCATATTCTCGATTGAACAAAACCATGTTTGAGTCTCTCAAGGTTATTGCGAGGGAAAATCCAAGTGCTCACACTGCAGGCGCAGATCCAGAGGACAAAGAAGCCCTCAATTATCAGATTCTACTTATCGAAAATATGAACCACTACCTGGAAGAAGTGGATGTCCGCTCCAACCCGGTACTTGAAGAATGGAGGGAGAATGCTAGCCAAGAAATGGATGAACACATGACTCTATATCTTGGTGCCGTGATTCGAAGACCCTTAGGAAAACTTCTCGATTTCTTGGAAAGTACAGAGAGCCTGATGCTTTCGAGACAACCTGGTGAATCAGCTTCGAAGATCTCATCAATGCCGAGTCACTCCAAATCAACCTTCAAAAAAATCCTTGCTGGGTATGACGCCAAAGAAATTAGGAAGGGCATTGAAACTCTTAAGAAGCGAGTTGAAAAGCACTTCGGCGATGCGGATGACCCAGGACTCAGTCGAGAACTGGTCAGTAAGGTGAATCAACAATGCGAGAGATTTTACGAAAGCGTCGACGATAGAATTTTGACAATCAGCAGAGATGTGTATGATGGAGAAGTTATTGCTGAATGGACAAGAGCCGATATTGCTACAGCTTTCAGAAAGTAGGCGCCGTCATGAAAAGAATAGGGCCCTTGGATTCTGAATTCATTGAACACAAATTTCCTTTAAATGTAATATGAGTGGAAACGTATAATGAGATAGGCGTTTCGAAGGAGGTGCAAGTCGTTATAATGGCGGCATCAAACCTTGTAATTTTAGGGGATATACCATGCGCTTGAAGAATGGAAAATGAAGGAAGAACCAATTTCTGTAGCCGATTAGCATCTTTTCATATCTTGCCAATCTGTATATGAACAATTCGAGTCTGAGCTACTGTGAGAATATTCCACTGTTCGTCTCCATCCCTTGGCATTGGTGCTATGCACGTATGTACTGCTACAATAGCCGAGGATATTAGACGGGAATTGACGGATGAATGCACCCACTCCTGAAGAATTTCGAGGCCGATCCACTAGACACTGATGTGGTAAGCACTAGTATATATATTCCGCTTATCCTCGAGGGGTACGTGTGATTTTCTGTTGTCGAGACGTCTTTGAGTCGTGATTGAACATTCAAATATCTAAGCAGACGCAGTGCCTCTTTTTACTTCACATTCATTCCTCATTCGTATAATATGTCAGTATATTTGGGCTCGGTTAATCAAATTCAACTTAGATTCTGAGGCTGTTGTTCGAAATTAATAGGCACATCGATGCATCTGTGCGAATATGGCGGCTGCAACAACCATTCATCCGGTCTTGGATTTCTCAGGCTATGAGAATAACGGGAGTTATGCAACGGGGGAGTTGGCTTTAAATGAATCTCGGTCTCCCCAAAATACCTTTGAATTGCGCCCAATAACCCGCCAAAGACAAATCATAATTCTCATCTCAAGCTTTTTGACAATATGTATCACGATTGGTCTCAATCAGTCTTATGGCGTTTTCCAGAGTTACTACATCTCCCCAACTCAAAACATGCTTCCAAAAACCACGGTCAACGAAGGTGCATTGGTGGCCTTTGTGGGCACACTTGGGTCTGGCCTTACTTGGGCCGGTAGCATTGTGGTAAATCTAATGATGACAAGACTGGGTGCAAAGGGTTCAAAATACATCTGTGTGACGGGAGTTGTCTTCATGAGCCTAGGATTTGGATTGGCAAGCGTGTGTAAGGAAGTCAGTAAATCACAACTCACGCTTCACTCAATTACTCGCTAAACCGTTTCGTTAGGTTTGGCAACTTCTGTTGACACAAGGATTACTATATGGCATCGGTTCATCGTTGCTCTACTATCCAATTCTAAGTACAGCACCAGAATACTTTAACACACACCGCGGATCAGCAATGGGATTCATTATGTCGGGCGCGGGAATCGGAGGGCTTATTTTCTCGCCCTTAATCCGCTTTCTTTTGACATCAATTGGGCCCAGATGGACACTCCGTTTACTTTCTTTCCTCGTGCTGGTCATAGCCCTGCCGATTGCTGCCACTGCAGCTCCATCACGATTTGTTGGAAGACGGCAAACTCATGTAGATCTCAAGCTGGCCATGAAGCCTGCATTTATCTTTAGCGTTGGAGCTGGCTTCTTACAAGCGGGAGGAAACGGACTACCGCTCACGTTCCTGGCTGAGTACTCGGTGGCCTTGGGATATACTTCGGCTTTTGGTGCCACCCTACTAGCTATTTCAAATGGTGTTAATTCTATTAGTCGAGTGATAACCGGATTTGCTGGAGACAAGTTTGGAAGACAGAATACGCTAATCCTGTCGGTTACCCTGTCTGTCGTATCAGTATCTGGATTCTGGCTAGGAAGTACGACTGCAAATGGTAATAAGGCATTATGGTTACTTTTTGTGATATTCTATGGAGTTGCTGGTGGTGGTTACAATGCTCTATTTCCAACGGTATGTCTCTTTATTCCTTCCCCACTACTTCCTATTGGGTGCAAATCGCTTACATACAAGCGAAGACTGTGACGGAAGTATTTGGACTTCAGGCTTACGCTAGTGTAAACGGATTCATCTATTTTGTGAGAGGCCTAGGGACCGTGTTTGGCGGCCCAGTTGGTGGCAAAATTCTGGGGGAGAGCAAATTAGGAAATTATCGTGGGGTGATCTTGTTTGATGCGGCGCTTTTGTCCGGTGCTACCTTTTGTGTTATTGCGGTGCGACTGTTCGATTCTATGGAGAAGAGATCTTGGAAGTGGAGGGCATAATTTGTTGCATCATTCTATCATTACGTTAAGCTATTAGCATTTGTTGATTAGTGAGAAATTTGCACAAGCTAAGCTGTGACTTTACTTTATCCCGTTCTTCATTGATACAAATGTATATGCATAAAACTTTTGCAGCACAGCCTCTTTTGTCACAGGTAGTCGTCCAACATCTGGCCCCGCATATATTGATATGACATAGTTCCTAATGTAATCGCGCACAGATTTTAAATCAAGGCTAAGCTAGCTTGGTGTTACTAAACACCCGTCGTGATATAATACTCAATAGCTGCTCATCACAGAACTACTATCTGTCGCTTTTCACGTCCTAGAACGTCCTAGGTAAAATTGATGGCATGTGCCCGCCGAGTAGTAGGAAATCAAACAATGTCAAGTGCATAATGCTATTCGCTGTATGATTGAGCTCATACCAATACTGAATAATGAGAGGCTAGTCTAGAGTGGTCTATAGGGCTGAAAATCTTCCCCGATATCGAAAATCCACTTTTCCTTAGCTTGGCCTCGATCAGGTCTCCCAATATTGATCTGCATCGACGGAACAAGCTGGGATTGCATTGAAGGAGCATATATCGTTTTAGCCATACGTCCAAGTTTGCCTTCGATTTGCTCTAATGGTCTAAGTATTTGCTTTTGCTTGCATGTTATCAACCTCCTTCAAATTCACAAAATATGGCGGTTTCTGGAAGAATCCATTGGGCGATAGATTTCGAGTCCCCGGTGGCGCTTCATACAATATCCGACAAGACCAAAATCTTCTCGTTCCTCTAGAAATTCCACAACCAACACCCAGTCAATATTTTTTTCTTCACTAACCAGAAAGACACATGCCCAGAAAAAACTCAACAGAAATTCAACACCCGCTGACAACCTACGCTCCATGGAATCATCATGAATTAGTGCACAGATCAAACTCAATAGGAAGTGTCCAACAAACACCCACTCAACTCCAATCACAGTATCAAGCAAAAGAGAAACAGAAACTTGAGCATAATGCAAATAAGCAGAGAGTTTTAAAGGAAGGATATACTACTAGCTATAGTACGGATGATGTCCTGTCTGTTAGCACACAAGCTTCCCGAATCAAGCAAAGTCTAGAAATTACTTCGAAGAGAAAATCAGAAGACTATGCACATAGCCGGGCATTGCAACTCATGTCTCCATCTGTCCTCGAAACACTAAAACGAGAACAGCCTCATTCTCTCCGAGAAGGGCTAGGACCCCAAACAAGTGAAGAAGCAACATATCAAAAGCGAGATCAAAACCCAGAACGGGGGGAAGATCAACTACCGCATCCATTGAAATGTCACCCTCAAGCTCAAGCTCAAACCCCACCACCATCCCAGACTAAACCCTCAATTCAAAATCTAAAATTGGTATTGCCCCTAGTAGAACAACGTCACCCAAAACTAGGCATGCAGTACCCTAGTATTTATACCAGAGCTTGAGATCTCAGAACTCGAAGCTTTGAATTCAACTCCAAGTCCAAGTCCAAGTCCAACCTCTGATCACTATCTCAGACGGGAACCGCGAAGGAAAAAAGGGTGAGATGGATCTAAAGACAAAGGTAATATCAGCCCGCAGCAACAGGGCCCTGAATTAAAGGAAGAAGAGTACAAGAACCCACACTGACAAAAAAAAAGAAAAAAGAAAAAAGCCATAAAAAAGAAATCACAACGAAATTATTTCAATCAAGTTAAAATTCCCTATAATTATCCAAGCAACAAGCGAAGAAACAAGTAAGATGAACCTTACATAACGAGATAAATACTAAATAAGATAAGGGTATCGAAAAAGATGTCACAAGCTACATACATACAGCCTATTGCCCATTCCCCTCGCCTTGTCGCCCACCTGCCAAAAATCTAGAAGATTTTGCTCCTGAGCTCCTTCCAAACGATTGTCTGTCATGAAGAGAAGTAAATAAATATATACAATGAATATTTGCCCGAATTTCGATTTGACTCCCGTTTTTCCCGTCGTGGATGCTGTAAGACGTGTATTTAATGAATCTGTTCGTAACATGACGTTCTGCATGATGTTCATGTATAAAGAAAGAAAGAAGAAAGAGAGAAATATGAGGATTAGACACTCCTTCCTTCGTTACTCCACTTCTCTTCTCTTCACGTCACCACACTAGTGAATTATCCATCATTTCCCTGCGTCCCCTGACGCCACTACACCTCATCATCGGGCGGTAATTCACCGCCGACACTCTTCAACCAGTTTATAATCCTCCCCCTCGCCCCATCCAACTCAGTCCCTAGTCCACTCCTCCAAAGTTCCTCTACAACCTTAACTTTCTCCTTCAAATCATCCGTCAGTCTTCCCTCTTCCTCTCTCTTCACCGCCTCCAGCTCCCTTTCTACTTCTTCTTTCGCTTCTCCTTGAGCTATCCGCTGCGTCCCCATTAATCTACAATTTGCTGCCGTTACTCCCACTTTAGCTTCATGCAACAGACACAGTAGATTTGTTTGACTCTCAATAAATTGATATGTTGATTTACCCGCATGGACTATGAGGGTGTATAGATATTGCATTGGAAAATCATAATAGCTTGGATTTTCTTCGTATTCGTCTTTGGGGATCTGAATCATGAAGCCTTTCAAATTGCCATCTTTGGGTATTTGTTCAATCAAGCGACTTAGAGAAGGAGCAATGTCCCAGAAAGCACCAAGTTGAACTTCCACGCCACGAACGACGTTTTCTTCAATGATATCCATGAATTCTTCTGTGCGTTTGAGAATCTCGGATTCGAATACTTGTTTGCGCTTTTGAGCATCTTCTGCGAAGAAGGATTCTGCGCCGCGGACCTTTTCAACGTTGTTGGAGAGACGGTAGGGTGTGATTATCATTTCTTTGTAACGATCATTGCGATCTGAGAGTAGTTCGTAGACTTCACGGTGGAGTTGTTCACGAGCTTCAAAGATCCACTTTAGAAGCGTTAATTTCTCAATGAGTTCTGGTTGTTCGTCGCCTTCTTCCTGCGTAGAGGTAGGATTTTGGTCTTGTGAGTCGTTGAAGAGTTTACTTCTGAGTTTTTCAAAAAGATCAGTCGCTGATTGAATACGTGTCATGAGTAGCTCGTTAACGGGGAGGACGACTTGGGATTGAAAGAGTTCAAATATAGATTTGGCGACTTCCTTGGATTTGAGAGATTCGCTAGCCACAGAATCTGCTTCGTAAGCCGCTGCATCGGCATATGATATGGTTCCAGCTTCGATATCGCGTTGAATGCGGAGACGCAATGAAGTTCGACGTTTGGAGGCTGCGGTGTTTTGATCCTCCTGCATCCGGGCACTATCCTGCACGAAACGTTCTTTAGTAGCAGTTACTTCGGCAATGTCGCTTAGCATACGAACAGTTGTGCGAATACTCGTGAGGTCGGGGTGATTATTGTTTACAGCTGGGTGATGACGAGGATAAGGTGGAGGTAAAGTGACTAGTCTCGAAACATCAAGGTGGTCCGGGTTTGGTGTGAAGGGTGTCCGTGGAACGAGGGCTGGAGAAATTGTTGGTTGAAATACGGGAGAGACTTGGTTCGGTTCGTGGAAGCCAGTCTTCTCTCTGGGATACTCGTTTGGACCAAGGTGGGTAGGATTACTTGGACCGCCAAACGTATTCTCCATTGGCGATGGGTCTCCTTCTCCAAACTGTAAAGCCTCGCGCAATTCCCTCGGCATACCCATGTACTTTGATTCCCGCTTTGATCTTTCAAATCTTGATGAAGGAACTCCATCTGATCCATGTTGACTAACCTCCCACCATCTGCTTGAAGGCCTCCCTCTCGAACTTGCGCCATCGAGTGCCTCACTAACACTCATGCTAGGAATTGGAGATAAGGAGGGCATGTACCCGGGCTGACTCCACCATTGTGGGTTTTGTTGTGTTGGCTCCGGAGATGGTGGACCTGTTGAATTGGCTCTGGATCCAGGCCTTGAATTCGACCTTGAGCTAGGCCTTGTAGGTTGCCTTGATCCAGATCTTGGTTCGGAATGCTGTGGCTGTAGACTTTCTTTCATGGCTCCCACTAGCGAGCTTCTGTGAGACTTTGGAGCAGTGGACGACTCGGGTGTGAACTCGCTTCCATAGGACATCGTAGAGTCTCGACGAGCATTAGGTCGAAATAAGTCTCGGGTCAGATCTAGAATTTCTGACCCCATTGCGTCTATCGCAGAGGCATATCGGTCTCGACGTATTCTGGATTCATTAACAATAAATTCTGCAAAAATCCGAACACGGTCTGTATCATTTGTAGCACTGGCTTCTCTTTGAACAAATATTTCATGTCTTTCCGCGGCAGAGCGAGCGAAGTCATCGGCGGGCGTCATGTAGGACACTTGACTTGAGATGGATTTACCAGTGGCAGGTCGAGATGGAGTCGAAGCAGTAATGACTGCAGAATCATTCTTAGGGATGATCAATGAGGGTGGACGGCTATTGGGAGTTTTTTTAACCATTGACTGTGGTGGGGGTGTTGGCAAAGACTTTGGCTGAACTGGCGGGGAGTGGATTACTGTAGATGCTTTGATGGACTCAGGGGAGAAAGGCGGGGTATGCGCCACTGGCCTAGGAGTTGAGCCCCTGGAGCCAGTAAGAAACCCATTTACACGATCTGGAGTGGTCAAATTGTGCAGCGTCGATTGAGATGACCTTGGGGTTTCAGAATAATTAGACGACCTTCCACTTCTCGGGGTTGCCCTAGTCATAGTCTTGTGCCTCGCTAGGGGTACATTGATATCACTGGGAGTAATGGCTTCTGCCCACGGATTATTTGATTGCTCAATTGCCGATTCAGGGTAAGCGATCCTGCCATTCCTACTTTCACTCCTTCTTTCACGGATAGTTTTCTCTCCACGGACAGCTCGTGATCTTGTCAAACTAGAAGAACTTGAGCTGGAGACAGAATCAGTCGCTGTACTAGAAGTAACGCTTGCAGTATCGACATGGAGCGCAGGACTTTTTAAGCGGTCCCGAGGAGGTGATGCCACGGGTGTCTCATCGGCCCAATTTGATGCTGCTGCAGACGCTTGAACTGGAGGTGAAAGCGGGGTAGGCGGGACTGGACCTAAAGAAGACGCTGGGAGTGGTCTCCGAGTTGGGGGAGAAGTTACTGCTTCACTGGCACGAGTCATACTTTGTGATCTTGGGGGTGGAGGACGGCCAGGTGGTGGTGGAGGTAAAGGCATCCCAGGTTGCCATCGAGTAGTACATGGATCCCGCGAGTGGGCCGGAGATGCTGAGCTGATAGCTCCTGTAGATGCAGCTCGACGTGACCCCGGAGGTAAAATATTGACTGGAACAGGGTCCACCGTCTCTGGGCGAGTTTGTTCCACAGCTCTCCTTGGAATGGCCGGCACTGGTGGTATTGGTTCCCTGTTTGAAGCTGGTGACATTCTGGGGTTTTCAGGATGATTAACCGATCTCCTAGAGAATGCCAAGACGCCGAGTGGCCTATCATTCGACCCAGCCCTCGATCGTCCACCAGGTGGAGGAGGATAATTCGGGTGTGGAGTACTTGGAGCTGCCGTATGAGGGGTATGTGGAGCCTCGGGGGAAGAACGATATGCTTGTGGTGGAGCAGAAGCAGACGACATAGCTTCATCTGATCCTCCTGCCGGTCTATTGCTTCGCGGTGGAGAGTATGGAGGTGGGGCTGGAATCACTACTGCAGTTTCTCATTAGCTTTTACTACCTCGCGCATACTGTGCATACAATTCGAAAATTAAAAACAATTCTTGAAAGTAAGTACCATCTGGATCGTGAGACGGCCTGGCAGAAAAATGCGAACCATCTGAACCACCACTGACGCTGGGAGATGAAGTCCATTGTGAAGGGTTGTACTGTCGCACAGAGCTCAAAGGTGTATTGTACTGTGAAGGATTGTATCCAAGCGATGAGCTCAAATTTCCAGAAATGGCATATCCAGGAGTCTGGTGATGAGGCGACGCGATATGTAGAGATGTTGTAATGGGATTCAACTCCATTCTCCTTCGGATGCCATGTTCTCTATGAGGGTTCATTGTCGCGTCTTAAAGTCTCCCGATCCTATAAATAGTAACACGAAAGTACTATCACGACAAACAGGACTTTTCCTCCACAATCAAGCACTCAAGCACTCGAGCCCTGGCTTTCGTCTTATTTAGACGATTTTGCCTTTAAACTCATCTGAACATAAAGATGTATTTGAGGTGAGTGTGAGATGAAGTATCCCAAATCGTGAAGGATTTCTCCTTTTTTTTTTTACGGGATCGACCACCCCCTTAGGTCACGGTGGGATTTTTGTGATTCGAAGGGGCGAGAGGGCTGTTTTTGAAGCATGAGCGCATGAGCTTGGATAAAAAAAGATGCTCTTATCCTCTACTTTTACAACACCACACCAACTTCAGGGTTCCAAATATGGTATGGCTCACGATTGGAGTCCTCGGAGTTGATGTGCATGATGGATTCTTTGCGCGTTTTCATAATGGACCAATTATATGAGAAGATGGCGATACTAAACATGGATATAATTTGCTAGTCTCCTTTCGATAAGTTCAGCGCTTACAAGTGATTCATGCGCAATACCTGGATCCGTGCCCTTAAAGGGTTGTATTGAGGGGCCTGACGGCATGGAAAGTAATAGAGTTCTCGATGATATGATATGTAACTTACACGCATCATTGGGAGTAGGCAAAAGTGTTGACCCAGACTGGAATATGTATCTGTATCTGTAGGTATACATACGACTGACTGCACAACTGAATCACGGGATTCCTTCATATCGAGATCCTAACGATGTATCAAACCAACAATGTCTAACCGATCTTATTGCTTGTGGAACCGAGACTACATATTTGATAGAACTAAAAATAGCTATGGCTTCCCACCTTGGACCGATTTAGCTTCTCACAACTGCGAGCTATCTCCTTGCTTGGATACCTGTATGAAGTCACTATTTGAGTGAAGTTTTGTGTGATCATCCCAGTGGACATATTTATTGTGCATTCATAGAATGAAAATATGCTGTATATCGGAAAAGAGCCTTAGCTTCAACTAGACATGTCTGAACTGGTGAACCCATTAAAATGGTTATATAAATTTCGTAGTGGATCTCACTAAATAAATATGTACCTTACAGTCCTTCTGCAGGGTGGGCTTTTGAACAGCTCCATTTATTTTCACATTGCTTATCAAAACACAGGATGACAAGTCGCTGGAGCTCGACGTAGTATCGGGATATAATTTGGTACCGACAACTTGTCACCTCTTAAGTTTGCTTCTTGGCGTAAGTTGAGGTTATAAATATCATTCATATCTGTAAGCTAGACTATTGATTGGAGTCTAAATTGGCTGTATTTCCATCACTGATTCAAATCGTGTAGTGAACCTCGTTTTTCGGCACGAAAAGCCTCGTAATATTGCGTGAACAAATTACAGCATTACCAGAACTAGTGACCCGTCGTCCATGTATATGCGTCGAAGCAAAACAAAGATATCCTCAAAAGGCTGCCAGATCCCAGAGCTCCTGATAGAGGAGTCCAATGATAGCCTCCAATACTCGCGGTTAAAATTCGTATGACCTTCGAGCATGTTGTAAATGCAATGCTGTCGTTAAAATCGCTGAAATTCTCATTGCACTTTGCCTCCAGTGCCCTTCTCCCCATACGAAAATTCTTCCGGCAAATCCATTCCTACCCTCCTGGCAGTCAAACGGATTCTTTCTTCGTCATCCATGTTCATCCCTGGGTTATATCTCTCAAGTAATGTAGCATACATCCTTTGTGCCTTGACATATTGAAGGAATTGCTCGGCTTGCTCGATTGGTGTGTTTGTTTCCGAGGCTATGGTTTTGCGAATGCGGGATTGTAGTGGTGAGCGGGAGTTTTGCGTGAGTGGGCGAGATGGAAGTTCGCGGAGGAACGATCGATAGAGTGACCGCAACTTTGTAGGTGTAGGAGGAGACATTTTCCCGATTTCCAGCGCCGAAAATGAGGTCTGAGGAAAAAGTTGGGGAGGAATGAGAAAACGGCAGGCTCCTCGTCGGCATTAACAATTCCGACAAGTTTTCAGCCTCGCAACTCTTTATACACAGCCTTGTCTCGACCTTCCACATTTTTGCATTTGATCTTTGAACGATTATTCAATGCCAACGTCTCTGAAGGCACAGTCATGGCCTCGTGTAGGTACAAAGCGATTTCAGGGATTCTCTGCGAGGGTTGCTTTGAGAAGAATCACGACAAATTCTCCGACTCATGATCGCCCTACGCCTCAATATATGAATTTTCCATCTACCAGACTTTGCTATCATTGGGACACTTTACCACCTACAGAAGCCCAGCTCGTTCATGCAAATACATTTTTTACTAAAAAGCCTTTCAAGCACTTATGGTCTACTTCACAATTCTACTCCATGGCGTTTGGAGATAGCCCCGAGGTTTGTTTCTTAGGACGATCAAATGTAAGTATAAGCACCCCTTGATGTTATAACTGTGTTCGTTGCTTTCGGTTTTTGCACCATTCTTCGCATTGCCCATGACACTTTAGTATGGTTTGATCAACAAGAAATATTGCAATTGCAAGTATGTACTGTACTGACACTATGATATTTCAGGTTGGCAAGTCATCTCTTCTCAATGCTCTGCTTAACAACAAAAATGCGGCATACACCAGTTCGAAAGTCGGGCGGACTCGGTGTATGAATGCATTTGCGATTGGAGGACATGAAGGATCCAAAGATAATAGTGATCGATTAGTGGTGCTGGATATGCCAGGATATGGGCATGGTGGGAGGTCGGAATGGGGAAAAGAAATCATAAAATATCTGGAGAAGAGGAAGCAGCTCAAACGAGCCTTCGTACTGATTGATGCCCAGCATGGAATCAAGGAGCTCGATAGGGCGATGTTGCAAATGTTGCGGTCCCGTAAGGTACCCCATCAGGTGGTACTATCAAAGGTTGACAAGATCTTGTTCTCTTCGGGTGCGAAAGGGATCCCCAGCAGTGATGCGTTGAAGCACAAAATTACTGGCCTGGACAACCTCCTCCGAGATACTAAAGCAATGATCGAGGCAGATTCGGAATCTGATGATGCTGGCTCCTTGATTGGGGAAATACTAACATGTACATCTGAGAAACGTGCTGGGAGAAGATATGGCATTGATGCCGTTAGATTTGCAATGCTAAGAGCTGCCGGCCTTGAAATCAAAGCAAAAGTCACGCTAGCCAAGCCTGTTGACATTATTTCCCATGAAGAATTGTTTGAGAGACGAAACATTGCGGATTGAGGAGGTATGTGATGTACAGATTTTGAACAGGCACATACCGGGGCATTGTTAGAATAGGTACTTTCTACCTTCATTGGTGACGGGCGACTAGTGATTGGTCACGTCCCAAATGGATGCTTTGCTAGAACCTTGCTTCAGGACTTACATATTGATCGACCCCATCGTTGCCTGTACAGGTATCAACAAGAACAATATTTTGATTGGGGATGTGGACAAAAGGGTGGGATGAGTTCAAAGATGGGAAGCAGATCTCAAAAAGAGTTGATCTTTGATCAACATATTTGGTACCCAGTAACCTTAGGAGAAGAACGAATCCAGAAGACATGAAAACGGATTGAAACTCCAAATCCCAAAACAGATATCTAAAATCTATCTAATATCTAAAAATATTGAAGCCCAATTGTGATCGATCGCTCAAAGGTACCTGACATAACTTTGAATGTGTGTCACATGATTGTGTTATTGTGCCTGGTTATTGAATTGATGACTTTTGATGAGCCATGGGGTTGTTCCCGCTAATCGTCATAACTGTCTGTACCCGGTGTAGCCCGGACCTGGAACTTTCAACTTTTTTTTAGGTCACTGCACAGTGCACTCTTCGAAATTGTCGCAACTTTTGACCGAGCATTACCTTATAATCCTGTCTCGTATGCTTTCATTCTACATAATAACAATTACAATTTGAAACTACTCAAACATCAACAGAATCACCCTTATTTTACTGAACCTCAACTTCCGACCCTGAAGTGACAATCACCATCTTCCATCTTCAATCAACTTTTTATTTTAAACACAGACATTCAGACATTCAGACATTCAGACATTCAGACATTCAGACATTCATTCCCTTTGATCAAAGACCTGGGAAGTGCGGGGCCAATCGAAGCACAGCCTAGTCTAGCCTATTTCTACTTCTACACAAATACAAGCCCCGGGGTATTCACTCATTAATATCGGAAATTACCATATCAAGCGAATTACATAGTGATCACTTACGACACCATATCTCCCTAACATCCATCATCATTACGCCGCCGCCGCCATCTTCCATATAAAACGAAATCACGACTGGCTTCCTTTGATTTCGCATCGTAGCTGCGGTAGCTACCGAATCTTTGATCTCATCTCCGACGTCACAATTCATTTGGTCTTGAACTCAGGAGAGATCAAGTCGCAAATATGTCGAAAGTCGTACGAAGCGTCAAGAACATTACAAAAGGATACAATAATGTGCAAATTAAAGTCCGCAATGGTATGACCTGTGTGCTAAACTCACAAATTATATGTTGACGCATTATAGCTACAAGCAATGATCCATGGGGTCCCGTTGGATCAGATATGGCTGAAATTGCTCAACTGACCTTCAATTCGTGCGTACTTTCATTACCGGCAGATATATACAGAACTAATTTCAAGGAATCTAGGGCGGAAACTTTTTATCAGATCATGGACATGCTCGACAAACGTTTGAACGACAAGGGCAAAAATTGGAGACACGTTTTGAAGGCTTTGAAAGTGTTAGATTACTGCCTTCACGAAGGTTCCGAGTTGGTAGTGACATGGGCACGAAAGAATCTTTATATCATCAAGACTTTGAGAGAATTCCAGTATATTGATGAAGATGGACGAGATGTTGGTCAAAATGGTCAGGATTGTTTTAATGAGAATACATGGGAGCTTGCTAACTATTTTCCTAGTCCGAGTTTCCGCCAAAGAACTAACATCTTTAATTCTGGATGAGGAGAGACTTCGAGCTGAGCGAGCTGACCGCAAAAACTGGAAGTCTAGAGTTACTGGTTTGGATGAATTCTCCGAACCTTCAGATGCACAGCCACGACGACAACGTCCACACCGAGCGCAGCGCGCCGATGAAGAGGATGCGGAATATAGATTGGCTATCGAGGCCAGTAAATACCAGGAAGAAGAGGATCGCAAGAAACGTGAGAGCAGGCAAGGGCGTGGCGAGCCAGACGATGAGGATCTTGCTAAAGCTCTTAAGCTTAGCCAAGAGGAAGAAGAGTTGCGCAGACGTGAATTAGAAGAGCAAAATGCGCATTCACTCTTTGATGATGATCCTATTCAGGTAGCACAACCCACCGGTTTCAACGGAGGATACCAGCAACAAGGTGCCGTCGACTGGTCGGGAAATCCAATTGACATGCAACCTACCGGATATTTGAACCCTTACACGAATTACCAAAACGCGCAGCCTACCGGCTACCAAAACACAGGTTATCAAAATGGCTTCGCCCCCCAGCCGACAGGTTTTGATCCTTATGCATCGCAACAACAGCAATCATTTCAACCACAATCTACTGGATTCAACCCCTATGGCCAATTTCAACAACAGCAACCACAACCCCAGCAGCAGCATCTAGAACCAATCGCTCCCGCCGGAACAAATAATCCTTGGGCCACAAACCAAAGCCAGCCACTGCAATCTTTACAACCAATGCCGACTGGATCCAATAATCCTTTTGCACAATCTTTCGCCCGCCCGCACACCAGCTCCGCTGCATCCAAACCCACCCTCGCTACACTCCAAGAACAGAAGACCTTGGGCCAGTTCAGCAGCACACCATCTTTCAATCCAACCCCTTCATTTTCACCGCAACCACCCCAAAAAGAACTATCGGAACATGAAGCCAGGCTCAATGCGCTTCTGGCGAGTGGGGATGGAATGGACACTTTTGGAAATACCGGAAACCTTAGAATCCCAGCGCAACATACTGCACCAGGAACTTTTGTCAATAGTGCAGGTGCTGGCTTAGGACGTATCCACGAACAACAGACCGGTAACAACCCATTCCTCCAGACACAATATACGGGTATGCCACAAACGACGTACCAGAGTAATTCTCAAAATAATGCTGCTGGTGCGTTCGGCAGTAGTCCATTTGGTCGCCAAGTCCCAGCCGCTACTGGACCGGCTGGTATGAATGGTGGCATGAACGGTTATGGTCAATCGAGCAACCCCTTTGGTCCAAGACCACAGCAGGGACAAAATGGTCAGGGCGGGGATTTGATTCAATTCTAGATATGTTAGCAGGCAGGTAAAGATGGTAAATGGTATTGTGGAAAGACCGGAAGCGGGAAGTACAAAGTTTTGCATTTTGACATGGAACTTGTTTGGGGGCCTTGGATTGGGTTTATGCACCTCCCTTTGCTCGACAGGCGTGTGGTGGCTTTTTAAAACTTCTTCTATTGTTATCACGCTTCTTGCAATTCAGAATTTTTTTCCTTCAAAAGAATTTCAAGCTCATTGTGAGATGAGATAACATGATCTACAAATTGGACCCGGTATGGTATGGATGAAAGGCGGGAAGAGGATAATTTTTGGGAGAGGCTCAGGGTACTTGAAGCATGGGCTTTAGTAGTACGTGTAGTTAGAGTAAATTGGGTTTATGGAGTGTGAATATAACTGATTAATAGAAGAATGTTTTATAAATGATTAACTGAAGAATGTTTTTTTTTTGGTTAGCTCATTCATGGAGAGAGAGGCCAAGTCATATTTTGAGGTGACTTCAACACAGATGACTACTCGAAACAAGTATTGATGTATTTTGTGAGATGTTCATTGTGGTATCCTGAAATTGTACTATAAAATTATGCATACCTAGGTAGGTACATGAAAGTAGTTCCATACCTACCTGCCGCTTCCCATTGTGTAACCCAAACCGACGCCTGCACTCCTTGCTTTACTCCTTTCCTTGATGTGCTGGTGGAATGACAAATGTGGTATACACATAAAACTAAAAGACTAAAAAGGTGATACGATAATCAAAACAGGGCTTTTCTTTCTCCTGTCCTTATTCTCCAAGTGTATGAGTTTGGTGGCATAGTTTTCGGTGCGATGGAATGATGGAATAAAAGTCGCGTCGCTTCCGGGGGGTTTGGAAAGGTTGTAATCCAACGGGGGTATGATGTTGATGGGATGAAAATGAAAATGAAAAAAATGAGTGTGGTGAATTTATCCCATGCATATTTGGATAAATTCTTCCCTCCCCACTCCGCCTTTCCCTTCTAAATCAAATTCCTCAATCATAGCCCGCAGCTCATCTTCCTCTAGCCCTTCTCCCAGTTCATGCGCTACTCTCCTCAAATCCTCTAATGATATCATGCCCTTGTCATCTGTGTCGAATAAGGCGAAAGCCCTTAGAATTTCGTCGCGCGGATCGCGTTGCGCTATTAAGTTACCGGCGATGGCTTGGAAAGAGGGGAGAGTGAGGAGTAGACGCCCGGGAGAAATATTGTGATCGCGTGCGCCGGGCCGGGAGGGGGCGTCGGGAGGAACACCGTGTGTGGTTAAGAGACTGAGGATTTCGGGTTTGGGGAGATCGAAGCCAAGGGCTTTAAGAGCGACTTTGAATTCGTGGTAGTCGATTCTTTGGTCCTTGTCGTTGTCGAAGAGTACAAACTGTGGGGTTGTTAGCGCATTGTTTGGGTATGGCTTCGAATCATAATTGAGGGAAGGAAAGTTTGCGCGATTTGCTCATTGCAGTTTGGGTATATGAGAAACATACAGCTTCGTTGATCTCCTCCCTCTGTTCGTCACTTAAGATATTCATTGGAGTGGTTCCAGGCGCGCCAGATTGAGCCTGCGCTTGACTATCCTTCGGTAGCCCACGCTCCAATTGGGATTTCTGTCTTAATGCCAGAGCCGGTTGTGATTGTGGGCCAACAATCGAGCCAAAAGTAGTCGATGGGGGGTTGCGAAGATTATTGTAGGGACGCGCGGGGAAGCCAGAATGCGGTTGACTTGTTGATGCCATCGAACAGAACACAAATCACTGTGCGCAAAAGGTGGGAGCGAAGAAAAAAGTGGCAGAATTTTAATGGTAAAATATCAAGTACTTGTCAGCGCTGTCAGTGGCTGGGAAATCTACTATTATATTTGTTGAACAGGGTGTCGCGTGGGATGGAGCGATGGGAACGATTTTGATGGGTTGATGGGGGGGTAATTTCTGAATTGACGCGTTAAGCTTTTTGGAGAGGATCTGGACGCGTTGATGGGATGGTTCTCGAAAACGGCTTGAGATTAGTCATCGATGTATGTATGACCGGAAATGATTTTGAGGCCGGAAACTAAAAAATGCAGGGGGCAGGGGGCCGAATCTACGTTACCGTACTCGTAAAAAGGTTCGAATTTATAACAATAAGAGTCACGAGTCTTACATCATGTGATCTATATAAACAATTGTATACGAAAGAGAACCCTTGGCTGCGAGTCTGTGCAAGTATCAAATCATATCGAGGTATTCTCTGTGAAGGAAGAAAGGAGTCATATCAAAGAAATCCTAACATGGATTCTTATCTGCCTGGAAGATATATTCAGCATTTGTGTGGCTAACCACCTACTCCGTACACAAGATACAGCAACAAGATACACAATTTCTACTGTGAGATCTTATTCTTATAGTCATATTACCTTATCACAATATCTATACTCCGTAGTGAAGTAACAAAAGATCACACATTCCCCAAGGCAGCGATTTCATGAAAAGTTATCTCAGTCGTTCACTGGTCAAAATCATGTTATCTTCAATTTGATTGGTCAAAAGAGCTCGAGGTTGTGTTGTTCCAAATTCACCAAAGCTCTTGCTGCCTTTTCACGTACCGTTCCCTAGCCGAACTTTCTTCCAACCTACCATTACAATTGAAGCGCGTTCCCATACAAATTCTCTATCTATCACCAAAACAACTTCAAAATTTCCCAACTTCAATTCTTCATTCATATATCATACATCTACTTCGTCATTGATGGTTGTTTTCGCGTTCTCCTTACCGTTTCTAATGCATGCGACGCTTTCTCGATACTGAGCGCAATCTATCCATTTTTGCGCGTTCGCCTTTTTTTGCGATTGTGATTAGTCTCGCCTTTGTATAAACAGAAGATACAACTTTTCACTTTCGCCATCTGCTAGATTTAGCAGCAACTCAAATATACTTGGCCTGCTGTCGATAATCAATCAACATGTCGTTCGGGGGAGGATTTGGCGGTGGCTTCGGCCAACAGAATAAACCTACTGGATTTGGAGGCTTTGGTAGTACACCTGCGAACAATACTGGCTCAGGTAGGTCATCTCTTCGCTCTATCATTTCATTTAATCCCGTGGGTGTCTGGAAAGACTCGGAAGGTTCTGCGATCTCGTCGAACTCATCGCTTACACGAATCGTCTGCTGCAATAGTTTTCGGTTCTGGTGCCACCAATAACACTGGCTTCGGTGCAAACAACAATACTGGTGGTGGTATGTTTGGAGGCGGCGGAACCCCCTCAGGTTTCGGCAGTAACACTGGTAACAGTACTGGTATGTGGATGCTCTGATGCTCTGACTCTGTGGATTGTTCCGCTTAGCTTGATAGCTCGTCGTACCTTGGATCGCATTCTTGTCGCATTCCCTCTTGCTCTCGAATCATCCATTATAAATCAACGACGAGCCATCTCAACTACGAAACCGAATTTCTTTCAAACCACGCGTTTCAACAATTTCTTTCATCCCATTAGCGTCTTGGGTTGCTGTGCTTGTACTGATATATTTCACAGGTTTCGGGGGATTTGGCGCAAAACCCGCAACTACAGCGTTTGGAAGTCCAGCCGCAACAACAGGTAGTAATATGTTTGGAGGTGGTGCTACAACAGGAACAGGTGGTGCATTTGGTGGTGGATTCGGTAGCAGTGCTGCACCCACGTCAGGATTCGGTACCGCCAACACTGGAGGTGGGTTATTTGGAAGCAAACCTGGTGGCTTCGGTTCTACTACTACTACGAACACGCCTTCAGCTTTTGGAGGAGGCACTGGATTTGGCAGCACTGCAGGAACTGGATTTGGAGCAGCTGCTTCAAGTACCCAATGCGAAGGCACCCAATCTGTCCCTTTCACAGCATTTGTCGAGAAGGAGCCAAATTCATCCATGCAAAATGCCTACCAAAGCATTTCCTTTCAACAACCCTACAAGAACTTCTCTCCGGAGGAGCTTCGATTGGCCGATTATTCCAAGGGTCTGAGATACAATCAGAACCAAGGTGGTGCATTTGGCACGAACACGAATTTTGGCGGATTCGGTAGCTCTAACCAAGCTACAACAGGAGGGTTTGGGTCTACGAACAATGCTACAACAGGTTCAACAATGTTTGGTAGTGGAGCGACTGGTACAGGTTTCGGTACAACTCAACCAGCCAGCACAGGATTCGGATCGAATACTGCTACAGCCGGCGGTGGACTCTTTGGAGCCGCGAAACCCGCGACTGGGGGGCTATTTGGTGCTCAACCGCAAGCGCAAACCGGCGGAGGTCTGTTTGGGTCGACTACCAGTAATGCAACTACTGGAGGTTTTGGCTCGACGGGTACAGGGTTTGGATCGAATACCAATAACAACACCGGAGGAGGTCTCTTTGGCAACAACAATGCCACGGCGGCAAAGCCCGCCTTCAGCTTCGGCAATACTCAACCAGCAGCCAACACGGGAGGCTTTGGGTCGACAGGAACTGGATTTGGAACGAACAATAGCAATACTGGAGGTCTCTTTGGAAACACTCAACAGCAGAGCACAACAACTGGATTTGGTGGCGCCGCTCAGCAACAGCCAGCATCGACCAATGCTTTTGGAGGCGGCTTTGGATCCACCAACGCTAACACTGGCGGGGGTCTTTTCGGAAACACCCAACAAAAGCCAGCTACTACTAGCCTTTTTGGCGTGCAACCCGTTGCTTCAAACACTGGACTATTTGGTTCTCAATCAGCCGCTACAAACAACAGTCCATTTGGCGGTGCGAATAACACCAACACAGGAAGCAGTCTGTTTGGTGCTAAACCAGCTACGACCACCGGTCTTTTCGGCCAGCCCGCGGCTCAAACCAATACTGGCACAAGCAGCTTATTTGGTGGTGGTTTCGGTGCTACAAATCAAAACAACCAACCCCAGCAAAGCACTGGTCTTTTTGGTGCTAGTCTCGGAAATAATAGCAACCAGCAGAAACCTGGCGGCTTGTTTGGCCAGCCTCAGCAGCAGCAGCAAGGAACAAGCTTGTTTGGGAACTCTGGTACTCAGCAGCAGTCTAATTTGTTTGGTTCATCTGCAATTGGCCAACAGCAGCAACAACAACCTGCTCAGTCCCAAGGTTCCATCTTTGGAACAGGTTCCATCTTCACGCAATCACAACAGGGTGGGACGCCACAATCATTCAGCACTAGTCTCACTGATCCTGGAGCTTATGGCACGAGATCTATGTTTGCTGAGGACAAGTCTCAGGAAAACCTTAAGAACCCTGGACCTCTCGCAACACCACTGTCAAGTGCAAACAGACAAAAGAAGACAGCTGCTCTTCCGTTGTACAAGCTAAATGCATCTGGTTCTTCACGATTCAATACTCCGAGCAAGTCGCTTCGTGGAGGTTTCGGTTTGTCCTATACACTGGGAAGCGTCTCGACTGCAGGAAGTACTCCTTCGATGTTTAGCAGCAGCTTACTTAGTGGAAGCCGAGCATTAAGTAAGAGTATGTCCACTAATAGCATGCGTCGGAGTTTCCACAGCGATGATAGCATCTTAGCACCTGGTGCATTTTCATCAAGCACGAGCACGAAGTATGGAACCAATGGAAGCTTCAAGAAACTCATCATCAACCGCAATATTCGTTCAGACCTTTTCAAGAATCCAGTCACTCCGGATCATCCAGTCGAATCTCCTAACAAGTCCATAATTAAGAAGCAGGTAACTTTCGAGACACCAACATCGTCATCTAACGCCAGTACTAATGGCAGTGTTAATGGTACAGCTGATGTTGATGTCAATGGCACCAGTAATCCCAATGGAACTTCGCCCGCTGCCCCACTGCAACCTGTTACCAACAATTCTGTGAAAACCCCTGAATTTACTTCACCCGAGATGACAGAAGTCAATAAGAACAAGCAACTCACTATCGTTAACGACAATAAAGCCAAGTCACCTAAATCTCCCCGCGACCAACCTACTGGCGAATATTGGATGATTCCTTCAAGGGAAGAAATTGAAAAGATGACTCGCCAAGAACGTCAAAGGGTATCGGGCTTCACCATTGGCCGCGAGGGCGTTGGTCACATTAACTTTGATACTGATGTCAATCTCGATGGCATCAATCTGGATGATATTTTTAATAAGATTGTTATTCTCGGACCTAGACGTGCGGAGGTTTATCCGGACAATACATCTATTCAAAAACCTCAGGCTGGCCATGGGCTTAATGTTCCATCCACCATTACCCTGTTTAATTCATGGCCTCGCAATGCTACGAAGAGAGGAAGCGACGGTAAACGCTTGAAGAACCATCTCAAAAAACTGCAGAGCCTGGAAGACACCGAGTTCGTGAGTTACGACGCCGACAATGGTGCCTGGGTATTCAAAGTTCCGCATTACACGGTATATGGGCTTGATTATGATGATGAGGAAGATGATGAGGAGGATGACATGGAGGTCGAAGAAGATGAGGGTGATTTTGGAAATAGTACCCTGACTGCTCCTCCGGACACGCCAACTCCGCGATCACGTACACCTAAGGCGAATCCACAATACTTCAATCAATCCTTTGCATCTGATATGGATTTCACGCAGACTGAGTCAGACCCTGAGGATACATTTGAATTTAGAAAGAGAAAGGTCCTTCCAGGCGCATTCGATGATGAAGAGGTCTATTCAGAGGAAGAAGAAGTTGATAATTCACTTGTTCAGGACCAGGAGTCTTTTTTAGATAATCGCTCCGTGGGTTCACAGTCAGAAAACGACGTCGAGGAAGTAATTGACCAAGACGACGTCTATGAGGACGATGAATCTGTCAGTGTTGTGGACCAAGAGATGGCGGGCTCTTATCCAGAAACTGGCAATACCGCGGAGCGAATGGAGGACTCGCAATATGAAGATGATACTATGGAATTTGGGACATCTGGTGCAATTGTCAAAGCTAGGGCAAGAGCACAAAAGCTGGATACACCATCCAAGCTGAGATTTCCGGCAGCAAATGACTGGGCCGCTACGTTGAGAGCAACTGCCAGTCCAAAAAAGCAGGATCGTGCTATTCTAAAAAGCCTCATTGATGTCCATGGCGATGAGAAGCAGTCTGCCTTGGCACGAACTGAAGTTCCAACGACTAACGAGAACTTTTCGAAATCGTATGGTTTTGCATCGGTCATGGACGTTCACAACGACTTGTTTGGGAAGGTTACAAGTCCTATCAAGGCTTCGAATTATAAGAGAGGTGACAATTTTGAGGTTGGTCTTCCTTGTTCAACATTCTTGTAAAATTGTTAATGGGGCCGTTCGTTGCCCCCACTCATGTACCTAATAATTACGTAGTACAATGCTAAGAACTCACTTTCACAGAAACCTTTTAACAAGAAATCCAAAGTTGGTGATGATGAATCAGAAATGCCTGAAGACGAGCGGGCGTTCCATGACTCCGTGAAGCCAAGTTGGGGCCCGGACGGAACCTTAGTCTACGCCGCATCTGCCGGCTCTAGACCTTTTACTAAATCGCGTCGAGCTCGTGAGAAGGATGGTCTACTCACGATTCAAAATATTGGCATTGCTGAGGCTAGTAACGTTAGATTTGCTAAGTTTTCTAATGAGTCTTCAGCCGATGCACTCAAAAAGCACCAATCCTTGACAGTAATCGAAGACTCTGAGGGTGTTCCTTACGCAGCATTGCCAGATTCATTTTCCTTCCTAGACTTCTTCGACGAGCAAAATGCCCGAGATCCGTCGGTAGTACATGAAAAGCTTGTGTGGGAACTTGCCAGCATTCTTTTTGATGCTATTGAAGTTCCGCAAGAACTAAATCACATCGAAAACGCGATCGAGCGCCTTCGTAAAGACAAATTGTCTGTCTTTTGGCAAAAGTTGGTTGGGCAAGCATCAGCTCAGCATGTTGCAATGGCTAGATCGAACGAAGAAAAAGCAATTGCATCATTATCCGGCCACAACATTCCAGAGGCTTGTGGACATCTCATCAATGGAAAGAACTTCCATTTAGCTACGCTTGTCGCAATGATTGGTGGCAAGGAAAGTCTGAAGAGAGATACCAGCGAGCAATTATCACAGTGGCGAAGCACAAAAGCCCTTTCTGAATTTAGTCAGCCTATTCGAGCTCTCTACGAACTTCTTGCTGGTAATGTTTGTGTCTGTGATGGCAACAAAGCATCCCATATGGAAGATCGTATCGAGTCCTTCATCATTTCTAAACGCTTCGGGCTTGATTGGCGACAAGCATTTGGCATGAGACTGTGGTATGCAATCAAAGTAGATGAGGAATTTGATAGCGCAGTCAAAATATTCGAAGAAGAAATGGCAGAAGACAAGGAGACATCTCGGCCTCTGGCCTGGTACGTCGAACAGAAGATTCCTAAGCTTTGGCAAGATGACCAGCTGAAGGAGCGTGAGGACCTTCTCTGGGGCCTGTTGAAGTTGTACACCTACGATGATGCCGATCTCGAGGCAATTCTGCGACCTGAAAATTCGCAATTATCACCCTTGGATATGCGCCTCTCTTGGCAATTGAGTCGAGCCTTGACTTCCTTTGGCGCCCTAGACTATCAGGAAGCTGCCGAGGAGAGGAAGGATCAGGCTACTTTGGCTTTCGCTTCTCAGCTCAATAATGAAGGCTACTGGCTTGATGCAGTCTTCGTCCTACTTCACTTGTCTTCGACCAACGCTCGAGCAAAATCTATTCAAGACCATCTTGCTCGACATGCCGGGAAAATTGGATCAGAAGATAGCCAGAGCTTTCTTACCTTGACAGAAAACTACAAAATCCCTACGTCATGGATATGGGAGGCGAAGGCCTTGTACACTCGAAGTGTTAGGAAGGATCCATTAGGTGAAGTTGAATGCCTAACTAAAGCCGGACTGTTCGAAGAAGCTCATCGCACTTTTGCAAAGGAAGTTGCCCCCAAGGCAATCATTGAATTTGACTACGCTACACTTCGCAATATCCTTGCAAGCTTTCAGGGCAAGGAGAATAGTATTTTAGAATGGCATCTTGGTGGTGAGATCTATCAAGATTTCCTCACTTTAGTTGAATTTCAAAAGAAGAACCAAGAACTCGATCTTGCTGTAATGGAAAGATTATTGGCTGGATTACCGGCTGTTGTGCAAGAATCGCGCCACCCCGCTTTTATGGAGACAGTGGCAATCGAAACGATTAGCGGAGTAGTGGCAAAGGCCGTGGTGGATATGGAGAAGAAGGGCGAGGTGAGAACATTCTGGCTGCTCTCTCTTTGGACTAGTACTAACCACATCAAGCAGAATGTGGACTTACCGAAGGTTTTGAGACTACCCCTCACGGAGGATAGGTACTTGAAGCATACGATTGATTTGAGTTTGGGATACTACAGGAGTGTAATGGCGGGTGGGAGATGATGAGCCTTGATACTTTAACACAAATTTGCATGGGAATATGTGAACAACAGTAAGGGATGGAGGAGTGAGGAAAAAGCCTTGGAAAAACCAACTGTAGTATATCTTGTAATCGGCATAGCGAGTAGGTAGCATCTTTAGATAGTCACAACATCATGCATGAAATGGTATTTGATGTTCTATAAAGCCCAAAGAGTCTGTTCATGTACTTGTTCACTTGTATCTCCCGGGGAAAGGGGCAAAAGCAATTTGTGATGTATTTTGAAAAGTTGTACTTGTCAGTTGTTGCTTTTTTTGTTTCACCACATTTTATATAAATAAACAATTCAATGGCTGGTTTGAGGTAACATAACATGTAAAAGTTCCAGTATGTACTCTTTCCTGTCATAATAAAGCAAGGCCTAACCAAGTAAGGGACGTCGAAGTTCTACACAACCACGCCATCACTATTAGAATCTAGATAGGTACCTAGGTCTACAATAAGGACAAGTGCTTTGATCGGCCGATCTTGTTATGAATGATGCCGGTATGGATATGTGTTTCATGGATGGATGTACCGTATCGCTTCGTAGTATGTATTTTCAGTCTGCACGATGATTGGATAATTCGCAGAGGAGAAAGGGGAGCAGGGAGGGGGGGATAAAAAGTGGGTGTACAGCGTGGCTGGACCAATTGATTATTGCGATTTCTCTGTAGGTGGATGGGCTAATGCGAGAGTCTTGGTTGATTGGTATTTGTGAGGGGAGGGATGGATGTGGAAGGGGTGCATGGTTGGTTGATTGGTTGATTGGTTGATTGGTTGATTGATTGATGGTAGATTTGATGGAATAGGAAAAGGGCGAGATTTGAGAGAGGGAGGGAACCTCCAGGGATAGGGGTGGATGGACAACGCAGCAAGATGGGGATTGGTGGATGGAAATGGTGTGGATTGGGGAATGAGGGGAGAGAGAAGAGGGATGAGGGGTGTGCGAGATGGAATGTACACCGTATGTATGTACTAATGTAGATGGATTTGTCGACGAGTCTTTTCTTATTATGGTATTGTGCAGATGGGGTAATATGAATCGAGACTTTTAATAGATGAAATATGAATGTTGGATATACATTATTGGATTGTGGGAATGTAGTGTAGAGGAATTGGAATATGTTGGATGTGGTGAAATACCGTATCTACTTTGTACTTACTCAAGGATAGTTACGATAGTTTACTTATTAGGTATCTATTTACATCATATGATGAATCGGTATGATGAATGATGAATGATGATGATTATACACGGGACTTGGGGTTAGTGCTAATGGATAGTATAGGTAGGTAGGTAGGTATCTATCAAAAGTTAAGTCTTTTACTACATGTACGAGTACAAGTATGTACTTTCTGTCTAGAGACCAATCAATGGAATGCCCTTGTCAAATGCCGGCCTGGTACGAGTAGTAAGTAGTAAGCCCGTTGATTTACCAGTAGCTTTTATATTTTGTGCCAATCAATCCATCACTCCAAACACAATGTGCCTACTACCTATCACCTATCACTTATCTCCTACCTGCCCTATCACCTCCCACTTCCACCCTGACACCATTACCCACCCATTCATCATCTCACTTACCCGCTCTAAGCCTCTAAAGTCTAAACCCTCTAGCCCTACACTGTATTTCCCTCTATCCGTACACCCCAACCCACATCCCACATCCCACATTTCACTCCCGCCATTCACTTCTCCCACTTATCGACTATCGCTATCAGTTACTCGCTCACTCACTCAATCACTCCAGATAAAAGCAACATAACTTTTGATTCATCATTAGCGCATTCATATATCCAAAAGATTCAGAGTCGCATGTTTATGTGAACTACAGTCATAAATTCCACACGTTTACGCGACTGTAAACAATTACTTTAAGCCGGACCTGCGTTTGGATGGTCATGTCCATATTTACTATTCAAAATCAACTGCATTTCACTCTGATCAACCTAAATATCGCATCCAGTACATTCTTATTCGTCATAATCATATCGTTCGGATATTTCTACTGTATACAAATCGGATCATTTCCTATACCAACTTGGAGCGCATCAAATACCGCAGTAGGGAAGGATAATAGGAATCATGGGTACAACGATAGAGGAGCTAGAGGGAATGTTCGACGACCACCCCTCTTTAAACGCATCTCTGCAAGACTTCGAGCAAGGAAGCATAGAGATAGATCCCAACCCGCTTCGCCGCTTTGGCTATCCTTCCCAGCATTCGGGCTTCCGCAGCGACACGGACTCGGAGGACGACCTAAGAGACTCGGTATCCAGAGGTGGTTACAGTCCGCCAGCATGGAGACGAGAGGAAAACGGCAATCGAACCAGCGGCTTTTGGAATCGGCATAATAATATACTGGGGAAGAGGCACAGGGAACTTTCGCGAGAGAGTAGTCCGGAATATGAGAGTGCTGATGAGGGTGGTACGTCGGATCCAACTCTTGCCGCCGCGGTAAGGACGAGGTTACCAACGGGTTCGATATCGCCGGAGAAGAAGAGAAGTCCGTCGCCTGATCGATATACGTCGGGAAATGGTGATATTGGAAAGACATTTGGCGCAGTGATTAAACAGGAGAATGGCCAGGAAGGTACATTGGTACCTTCGATGGAGAACTCGAACAACTGTATGAAACTTGGTGTAAATGTATTGGTTCACAATGCTAATCTATCAAAAGTTATTCGATTCGCATTTAAGACAGAATTACAACATCGTACGGAACCTTTCGAGGTTGCATTTTCATCCCTGAGTCAAAAGCTTGAAAAGATCATGAGTTCATGGGCTTCAATGTGTAGCGCCCTTGTGGTAGCCATCATTTCTATTTTAACACTACGAACACTATTCCAACCTTCACAATTACCACCAGTTCCAGATCTTATCAAGGTCGCGGGACTCGCAAGAGCCTTTGAACCTCTGATATTCTATTCCGAAAATGGAATTCAGCAAATCGGTGATATACAACAGACCGGGATTGCGGTCTGGGATCTTTGTGAGAGTGTACGTTCAACAAATATGACTTCTGCGCCAATTATTGTTGCGGAACTCGATGAACTGAGTGAAACTCTCAAAACTTTGTCTCTTGAGTTAACCAGATTCTTTGCTAATGTCGATGGAGACGTGGATGGGTAATATTTTCTACTTCTGTGTTTTGAAATCATCTGACATATCTAGTATTTTGATCGTTATGAATTGGGCGAAACGAGAACTTGCTCAACTAAATCATCTTCCACCTTCCCCTCTCAATTCAGCGTTTGATAATATACACACATTACTTAGTCGAGTAGGGGTTTTTGAGACTCCAACTGGTACGCCCACCAAAATCGGGGTTGTCGCAACAAACATATTTGGCATGTCATCGCCTCAACGGACACGTCAAACCCTTCAAAGAACATTCAATGAATTTCTCTCGGTTCTCGAGGATGCTATTAGTTCCGAGCTCAATCATGCTCTTCATCTCTTTGCCATCTTTGAGAAAATTGATCATCAATTTAAGGCACTATCTCGTAGTGCATCCCGTGAACTTGATACTCAAGAAATGGACGAAGATAAACTTCTCTCTTCACTTTGGACCAAACTTCTCGGTCCTTCTTCTAGCACCCTTCATAAATTCGAAAAGAATAAAAAGCTCCTCGCCAATATACGCTCCAAGACTATTCAAAATAAATCCGTCCTCCTCGATCATAACGGCAAATTGTTAACTTTGCGAGCAAACCTAGACTACCTGAGAAAGAAACTAGTCAGTCCTCTGGTGAGGACAAATAGTAGCACGATTCGAGTTGAAGAGCAAATCCAAGGTCTAGAGGAAGCGAGTGGACACCTAGGAAAGGTTAGGGAAACGCAAAAGGGGAAGTTGATGGAAATGCTGTATGGAGCTGGAAGTGGTAATGCGAGAAGAGTTGCGGGAGTGGGAATCGAAGGGAGATGAGAATAATTTTTTTATTTTGATTTCCTTTTCTTTTCTTTTCTTTTCCTTTCCTTTCCTCTTTTCTACTTCTTTCTCATCAATCATGGCTCAGGAGTATTAATTGAATGCTTGGAAATGAATTCTATTGGTGAAGGAGGATCTTTACTACTTGTGTTGCTTGCTTGATGCTTGCTTGATGGCTTGCTACTACGAAGGTGTTTTTGGTGCAGTAACGGAAAGGTAGATAAAGGAATGGGATGGGATGCATGGACCTATATCATTTGGATAGGATTGGATTGGTGGCGCTGTCTTCGTCGATTCGATTTGTATTCCTTTTTTCATGGGTGCGGTTTTGCATGGAGGAACTTTAGGTGTTTGATTCATAAGGCGTGGCGTTTTTGGGATGGGATGGGATTTATTGATGCAGTGATGCAGTGGTTTAGTGGACAGTGATGGTTTTGGGGCTTCTTGAAATGTATTTACACCTCATGTATTTTTCTAATTCTATTTCTACTTCTATTTCTACTTCTTCTACTTCTTTTCTTCCTCTGTTTTTGGGCGCGTAAGTTGGTTTTGGTTTTAGTTTCTTTTTGGACGGGGTGTTGCATGATGGAGTTTTAGTTGGGTGGGGGGATTGTTGTAGGATGGGACAGGATGGGTTTTGCTAGTGGATATGATGGGTAGGAGGGTATGATGGATGAGCGGAGCGCGGATGGGATGGCATAGGATGCGATGGGAATTATGGAGTACATAGCTTTTTTTGGGATTGTGGGTTGTGGATTGAGTTGAGAGTTGAGAATTGAGAATATAATTACCTACCTATATCTGTCTGTATGTCTGTCTGCCTGTCTGTATGTATGTATCTATATCTCACAGTGAAAACTTTCTTAAATCTCAAGTACCAAATCTAATACTCTACTTTCGGACCACCCCCCTTTCAAACCACCTTTTTACATTAAAAAATCGTCATTTTCAACGATTAATAATTTTACAATTAATTAATTAATTAATAAAATTTAATGAAATTTGAATTATAGATTTAAAATATGATTAAACTTATACTTAACTTTTATTTTACTTTACTTTATAATTATTTGTCTATCTTCATTCTACCCTAATAATTATTAACTTCCCCCCGCCCCCTACTAGCTGTTACTATCATATCCTATCCTATCCAACCATCAATCCTCACCATGATCCTCATCTCTCATCATCATCATAATCATGATCATCTTCAATTACTTCATCTTCTTCATCTTCTTCATCGGATTCTTCGGATTCTTCGTAATCATCTTCGTTGATATCACCTGGTTTTAAGAGTGATTTCTGGAAGGGTGCTTCGATTGACCAGTCGGTTTGGCACTATGTGTGGGAGGTTAGGGTTAGTGTTGGGTTAGAATTGGGGTTATTATTATGTTTTTAGGGGGGTTGGATTTGTTGGGTAGGTTAGGGGGGAGGGAGGTGGGTAGGGATTGCGAATGGGCATGTGAAGAATGAGAATGATGGGTAGGAATGATAATATATTGAAAGGAAAGTAGAGTCGAGTAGAGTAGAGTGAATATAAAATTAGGTTTAATTACCTTGATATCTAGATTAGGATATCTATCTTTATGGACTTCCTCTTTTCTAATCCAGTATTCTTCGACTTCTTTGGTGAATCTCTGGGGTGTGGAGAAGGTTAGTTAGTTAGTTAGTCTTATTAGTGTGAGGGTGTCTTGATTTCAAATTCCTTGCTCTTATATGAATAATCAAACCAAAGCAAAATAAAACAAAACAAAACAAAACAAAAAAAGAAAAGAAAAATAAAGAAAGAAAGAAAGTTAACATACCTGCTCAACCGCCATCCTCAAAATCTCCTTCATCTCCCCCTCTACCTCCTTAAGCGACTTCAAAATCTTCCCCTCGAAATCCTCACTACATGCACCTCCACCCTTAGACCTCCTCCCCACATACCGCCTCAAAACATCCCTGTTCCCCCTCATCTCATCAAATAATCCTATCAAAACTTTAATCCAAGCCCCTTCCATCATACCCCTCCCAATTACACCTTGTATTCTCTTCCCACTCCCATTCCCATTCCCATTCCCACCCTCCCCTCTCCCTCCCTTCCCCCCATCCTTTCCACCCTCACCCTCCCCCCCCAAAAACCCCATCAACCACCCTACAAAACTCCAAAAGCCTCCCCCTCTCCCCCGCAAACCCAATAAAATCACCACAACCCACTGGATAAAAACTCGCTATCGCCTCGAGGATATAAGATGTATCCATACACCAGAGACGCGCCCAGGGTCGATAGGTAAGTGTTGGACGAGCGTAGATGGAGAGGAAGGAGGGGGGAAAATTGAGGGTTTTGTATTGGGAGGAGTGGATGGTTGCGCCGGCTGAGAGGAGGAATTGTTGGTCTGTTGTTGGGTGGGGGATGGGGGGGTGGTGGGTTGTGGACATTTTTTGGTTTTTTGGTTGGTTGTTTGGCCGGTTGGAGGGGTTTTATTTTCTTTTTGGTTGAGAAGGGGGGTTTGGAGATGGGTTTTGAGGTTAGGGAGTAATGGTGGTTTGTGGAGGGTTTGATTTAGGTTTGTTTGTTGTTTGGTGTTTCTTGTAGTTGGGTTTGAGTTTGGTTTTGAGTTTGAGAGAGTATTGAGTGAAGGTTGAGGTATGTACTTCCCGAGACGGACAGAGTTGTCGAATGCTTGCGTGTCGAGTTGGGGGAAGAAGAATCTTTCAGAAGAGCTTTATGGATTTCTGAGGTTGGAATTAAGAGGTGGTCTGACTGGGCTTGGTATGGTGATTTATAAATTGGGAAATTAGATTTTATGATTGATGCTATGTATTCACTTGACTTGGTCGGACTATTTGGTACGGTGAGGTGGTAGGTGAAGCAATGGAGTGGATTATCTGGTGATATTGAGTGATGGAGTGAGGATAGAATACGGCTGTGCAATGGATATTCACTTTGACTTCACTTCGACGTTCATATTTGTCAGAGACTCGGAGTATTATTGATTACCTAGGTAGCTACTCTGCATTCTACAGGTTTCTGACAGCTAATATACTGTATGATATAGATACAATTCATTCACAAATTCCTATACATAACTGGGAGCAAGTAAATCTATTCTATCCGTCCTTCCTATCTATCCATATCTTCGCTTAACAGTTCATTCATTCTTATAACCCCATATTTATATTATTATCCATCAAGAACAAAGTCTATATCGCTTATTGCATGTTAAATACATGAGTCTTTCACATCCCTCAAATGGGATTGCTACTTAACGCGGAATACTTGTTGGTTCGATACTTTGTTTTTTTGATTTGATTGTATGTCACGGTGTTTACCTGATTGCATTTGGTTTTTGGAGATTTTCGATTTTGTGTAGATGATTTTTGGGCTAAGTGAGGGGAAGAACGAGAAGGTTAGTACTACTTGAAGTGTTTTTATGAGATGGTTTTGGAGAGAGGGGGGGGGGGGGAGAGGGGGGTGAGAGTTAAGTGAGAGTTAAGTGAGAGTGAGGTGCCTTTGTAGGATGATGTGAAAGGGGAGTGAAGTGAAGTCTATGAAAGTATAGTAAATGAATGCATGTATACTTTTGATATCATCTATGTATTTGTGGATATTTCAAGAGAGTTCTCATGCAATAACTGAGATTGAGGCTGAAACGGGTATGGACTCAAGATTTACTATGTTCTGGATGGCAGGATACCATCAATACCATCTTATCACCTTCCATATTTCAACCATTAGGTATCCAAGATATCGATATACCTACTAGTTAAGCAACACCGTCCTTCATCTGCTACCGGTCTCGGTAATACTGAATAGCAATTTCTTCACCTCTTGCAATTCCAGAAATACATGACTGTCATTACATACTCCATCAATCATACCTAGCTAAGAAATCCAAAGGCATAAGGAATAACAGCGCGGTGATAAAATATGAGGACTTGTATATAAGTAGACGACAATCATATTTATAACTTTTAACACCAGCAAAATCATTGGAATAGTAATCGTCATACAGAGTCAAAACAGTAAAAAGAATGAGTGGTGGCACGTGTTAATCAGATGAAGTGTATTGCCAATAGGTCGTACCTTCCTCAAGTACCTCCTTCCTTCAATTTAGCTCTAGTAAAGGTTACTAAGCTAGCTAGGCTCCTACATCTTCTCACTTTCAATTTCACTTTCCCAAATCTCTTCATCCGAACAAACTCTCTTCCAAACATCAAAATAGTCAAAATGGAGATCAACGATGTTACCAGTAAGTTGTCTTCTCTATCCTTGAATCGTTTAACAGCCACTGACAATTTAGCAGGGAAAGGCACATCTGAACCTGCGAAGAAAGCCGAACTTGAGGTTCTGGTCAAGCAAACTATCAAAACGACAGATTGTCATTTCATTCATTTCCAACGCTAGCTCGCGAAATCTGTGATATGATTTGGGACTACGGCATTGATCTTAGAACTTCACCATCAATTGTTCTCATCTAGCATCTATGCAGTCATCTGATTATGCTCATCGACAAGCCACTCAATACGCCATATACCACTTAATACATCAACGTCACATACCATACCATACTCCCACACAACCATCAACTCCGCCATCCTCTTTTCCAAAATCAAACCAGCCACTAAACCTTCCACTAATTCACCTCACCCTACTACCACTTTACTTCCCAGCACACCACATCCTCTTATCATAAACCCACTTCTCCCCTTCCACATCCTCCACCGTATCAGGATTAAACCAAAATTTCTCCCCGTGCGCTCGATACGTTACGCCGCGGAGTCCGACTCCTAGTTCTGCGGAATAGGATCGGTCCTGTGTGCGTTGTTAGTTTGGGATGATGGATGGATGGAGGGAGGGAGGAGACTGGGAAATGGGAAATGGGGGGGGGGTTGTATCTGTGAAGGAGATGTGGATAAGGAATAGAAGAGGATGAGATGATATACCGTGGTATTGGGTTTCATTTTGCCTTCCCATAGTTTTTTGGTGCAGGTGAAGGGCCATGGTTTCCACTGTTTTTGGCGGGTGTTGGTTAGTCTTTTGTTAAGGATTGGGATTGGGCTTGTTCTTTGATGTGTCTATGTTGCTGTTATTTTGCTTGTTTTTTTTTGGGGGGGGGTGTGAATCTATATCTCCCTTCTCCTTGCTCCCTACTCTTACTCCTTTTCATCGCCTAACAACATACCCTCTCTCAAATCCCAATCTTCCCAATCTTCGCAAAACTAACCGAAAAAGACAGCAAAAAAACACTCACAAAAGGAAAAAAAAAAGGAAAAAGAAAAACTCACAACCCATTCCTTTCTCCCCCAATCCTTCTCATTTTCCATAGTCTGCCATTTCCAATGTTCATTATACGACATATTGATCCAGCAGGTTTCGATACCATTATCGATAATCTTTCCTATGAATGGTTTCTCGTTGTTGAAGGGGAACTCGGCGTGGTAGGTGAGGCATGATTGGGTGATGGGGAGGAAGGGGAGGAGAGTGATGAGGGAGATGAGGGAGAGGAAGAGGGAGAGATGGAAGAGCATTTTGGGTGTGTTGGAGTGGAGTGGTTTGGTTGTATGGTGTGATGTGATGTGATGTGATGTGAGACGTAGGATCAGAATGTATATATCCCACGATCCTCACATTCAAACGTACAACAATTGAACCAAATGTACGTATAATCCACACCCAGCTCCAGCTCCAAGTCCAAGTTCAAGTCCAGGTCGCATCCAAAATCCCACAAGATTCTCTCTCCACGCTCAAATATAAAATATCAAACATCAATATCAAATATTAAATATCACAACCCTCTCCCCAAAAGCCTCCTATCGTAGAAGCGTCGTCCTCGCCACGAACTATCGAATTCCAGTCCCAGTTCCAGTTCCACTCCCAGAACAAAACAATCCCAAAATATAATCCGTCACAAAAAGTCAAAAATATCCAACTTCACCGAGCAAAACAATCTAGAATCCCGCACAACGAATCTCTATATACTCTATACCAATTCGACAAAAGTAGAATGTTTACTTTCCAGACTTTTCCAGACTTTTCCAGACTTTTCACACCTATTATAAACTTTCAAAAAACACACTTTTCCGACACAAGTCTCGGCAGACCCATAAAGGAAGGTAAGTAAATAAAAGCGCGAAAGTTAAAATGGAGTCTCCTAAAGAGATAAATCATAAAAGAAATCACACCATTAATCAATCGAATAAAACTCAATCACAAAAAACCCCCCATCAAGCATGCATATTCCCCGTAATAAAATAAAGAATTCCACTAAATAATACAAATAAGTATATATCCCTCCATACCTTTTGATTTCTTGGCGACTTCAGCCCTTTGTAGAGAGGGAGTGGAAACTCGAAAGAAGAGAAACCTTAACCTACCTAACGATGAACCAGGTTAATATTGCTACGTATAGTTTTTCATCCATCCATTCAGTTCGTATTTCCACAACAACAACAACAACAACAACAACAATAAACACCCCCTCGAGACTCAAGTCCTCAAGATTATCAGGAAATAAAAAGATCTCCACTCCCTGAAAAACTATTTGTGCATGAATTCAGAATCTACACATACACATATAATCTTACCACAAAAAACAAAAAAAAAGAAACAAAATCCCAAATCCCAAATCCTCACTTCCACATATAGCCCCCTCTCAAAGCTCTTTCCCCGAAAAAAAAAAAGAAATAAAAAGAAACAAGGGCGTTCCTCGCTTAACATAACTCACATCACTCGACAGATTACTGTATTCAAAAGAGTAAAAGGGTGGCTGAAACATACATACATACACATTACTCCTTCACATTCCGATCCAAGCGATCCAAGACATGACCACATTCTTTCCTTTCTTTTTTTCCCTGATGCTTTTGTATATGTCCATCAGAAATCGAGTAAATATCTCTTTGTAAACTCGGGATGGGATAATAAATCAATTAAATTTTCACAAGAGTATAAATTCCATAAATTCCCCTTTCAGGTACAATCAATGGAGTGCTAGACTTCCAGCCCCTTAGTATATTTAATATACACGGTTCATTGGGATCACACATTAGCATGTCACGATAGGCCAAGCAGTATGAAATGAATTTGTACTTTACTCCTAAATAAATAAACTTTTCTAGGCTAAAGCTATAGCAGTCAAAGCTGGAAAGATAAAGATAGACTAACAAGTTTGCTGCAATTCACAGATGCGTGAATTAAAACTGCTGTGTTTCTCAAATGAGTCAATAGAAAAAAGGAAATGATCTTTTGCTCTCGATAAACCGCCAAAACTGAAAAATACCTGGACAAATGGAGAGAGTGTGATTCGCGTCTGCGTGCTGAGATCAGATGAGGAATAACACGGTACGCAGAAGGTATGACCAAGTTGTTAAGGCAGAGCACAGGTGTTTTGGCCGGAACATATCATAATACTTAAATCCAGAACATTGACTCTGCAATATCAGCTTGTATTGTGACTCGATCTTGGCCGACACCCAAGGCTGGTCCCGCTCCTGGTTGGGGTGTAGTATTGCCTGTTGGAGGATCATATTGATCTGCAAGGTACGCTCTCATGCGCGTGCACAACAAGTCCGCATAGTATGCAGGTGGACATAGACTAACAGCTTTGGTTGCTCGCCCGAACAGATGGCACATGTTGTGCGTTAACTCCTCAAGAGAATCGGCTGAGCTCTGATGAGAACCCTTCACCTTCTGGGCTTTAAATATTTCGTCTAGAATGACAAAATAATGGCATGGTCTTGCCGTGCCCATGAGACATTGGTGAGGTTGGAGGAAAAAGTCCCAGTTGCGAGATTCAGTAACCCCACGGTCGACGACGGTTCCAGCAGGACAGTTTGATTTAGAATCTGCACTTTCAGTATCTTTTGGATAGAATCTTATGTGGTGACGTTTGCCACAGACTATGATCGAGATTCTGGGAAGGTTTTTCTTGGTCAAATCAGCTGGGTACTTTTGACGGCAAGCATTCCTAATCTTCGGTAATTCTTGGTCGAGCAAAATGTTGTATTGCCCTTCTGAAACACCATCTCTGTAAATTAGAATATTTTCAGGCCATGCTTTGTTTTTTTTGCTCCAGATTTCTAAGAGCCTCATGAACATTGATTCAAGGTCTGACACCATCTCTTGTCGGGCTTGGTTCTGCAAGCGACAAATACCTGACCATTGGCCCAATAGTTTATCAGTACTTGTTACCATGGCAGCAACACTAGGGGCTGTCTCTTTCGATCCAGGGGATGGATGAGTAACATCAATACCGACAACCATCGTCTTTCCTTCATTGATAACGCCGAGTTTGTCAATTGTCTGATTAATACCCCCCGCCTTAAGATTGAACTTCAACGCAACATTGCCAAAATATTGTAGGTCTCCCTTTAGAAACTTCGAGTATTGTACGCAGACTGTATGTATACCAGCTCTGGTATCTGCATGTCTCTTTATCGTGTTATAAAGCATCACATCGTTGACTGGAAGGATACAGAGAACAAACTTGGGCTTTGGACGGTTTTTGGATGTAGCCATCATTGTGAAGGCACTCGAAACATTGCTAGAGGTAGCCGCTTCATTTCCATCTTGGTGCATGACAGAAGGTGCTGGCATATTCATGTAACCTTCAACACCTATACCTGCACCATGAAGATGTCTCCGGAATTGATCTACTGCTTCTGCCACGCGGCGCTGGTCCACTCTAGCACTAGCACGGCTTGTGGATTCAACTATCATGTAAGTCCACGGGCCTAGATCTCCACAGGTATGAAAGCGCGTGTCTCTCATATTCCAAGAACCATCCCTAGGCATCGTCGTCATTGGTCGAAGTTGTTTGTTCTTGTAGTTGATTGCAGGCGGCGGTAGCACACGACCTTGAACGGTTATCAGGCTGTTACCAACCTGAACTCCGAATTGAGCTAAAAGGGGATTGTCCTTGGCATTTAGTCCCAAGACCTGCTTTCCGGATGTGATAATGGACATGGCATTGGGCTCGGGCCTTCTGTTTGCAAAATCTAACATCATTCGAGTTTGATCCCCCAGTAGAGCCTTTTTAACAACCTGGCCTGGTTTTATATTGCAGACCTCCGCAGGCAGATAAGATGGTTTAAGGTTGCTGCCAACGTTGACCACCGGGAAGTCTTGGTTCAACTTAAAACTCTGATATTTGGCTTTGAAATAATCAAATACTGAGATGTACATGTTGCCTTTAAGGGCCGGCGCAGAAGCTTTTTTTGATCCGGACTTAGGTGGAGCCTCGCCTTTCGTTGATGGTGCTTCGGCAGAAATGTAGAACTTGACGTCTTTTGGTCCAGCGCCATATCTTGCAATCTGTGGAGGGTGTTCCTCCGTACTACCGTCACCTGGGCGAGCCAAGTCCCAAATAGATCTCTCCCGCGGAATGGTCGCACCGTTCTTGGACTTTTTTGCAGCTAAGTGAGTCACTTCGACACGCTTTCTTTTGATTTTATCCACGACACCATGACCATAGCCAAGTTTTTGGAATAAGTAAACCAGAGGTCCAGGCTCAAGAAAGACGGAGTGAGTGACGTTTACGTTCAACAGTAGTCGGCCAGTGGCTGGTCTAACACTCTGATAGAAGCCGCGTATAGCCTCCAATCCCATACTGAGGGGCGTAAAATTGTGCTCGTTGCCCTTTCTGGCCGTGGAGAAGTGCCTGTTACCGGCAATGGAAACAGTTCCTTTATCAGTCTTTGCATAAAATCCGAGAAGTGTATTCATTGCTTGGATAGTCTCCTCTTTTTGGGTATCTGAGACATCAGTTGCAGAAGTCTTGGATAAAAATTGAACGAAATCAGAAATGTTGAAAGAGGTTGGTGAGCTGATCCGAATGTGGTAAACTTGGGCATTTGGAACTGGATCATCCTCCCCTTCGTTTCGCCAAGGGATATCGAAAACACGCTCATCTGTGAAAGGCAACTTATTTGGTGTAATAAGCATCGAAGCGTAATCCGTGGCAATAGGAATGTTTGCAAACTCAGGTAACTCGAGCACGAGCCTAAAAAGCTGGGTTCGTTTCTTTTTGGCAGCGTCCATGTTTGGCGATATATCTACCATATATCGACCTAAAGTGAAGTTGGGTCTGGTACTCAACGAGAATGAATTTGTAAAAAGCTGGACCTTTCGGCCACTAGTTCCGTACCCCGGACGAGCAGGATATCTATGGCCGAGGGACATCTTACTAAGAGCACCGATTCCCGACAAGCTCTGATGGTAGTCATTTTCCATCTTGGCGACATTCGCATCAGGGGCCTCCGCCGGGTAATAGGGGTCTCTGGAGAGTTCGTTAGATCAACACCAATAATGGTTGAGTGAAATCCTTACTTGAAGATGACTACCGGACCACCACGCCCATGTCCACCTCCTCCCCGGCCACCACGGTCCCCGCCACCGTAACCACCCCGTCCTCCACCTCGATCTCCGCTACCATAACCGCCCCCTCTTCCACCACGGTCTGAGCTACCATAACCACCTCCCCTTCCACCACGATCTCCGCCTCCCCTACCACCACGATCTCCGCCACCACGGCCACCACGATCTCCACCACCACGATCTCCACCACCACGATCTCCACCACCACGGCCACCACGATCTCCACCACCACGGCCACCACGATCTCCACCACCACGGCCACCACGATCTCCACCACCACGATCTCCGCCACCACGGCCACCACGGCCACCACGGCCACGTCCGCGAGCTGCTGGATCAAAAGACATGGAGAGGGCTAATTGAAGGTGCTCGAAAAAATGCTTGTCGAATGTATCTGAGAATAAATGTTAGAAAGCAAACTAAAAAGACGAAGCGTAGACAGTCATGAAAATGAGTTGATCTAATCTGGGAATTAGAGAGTAGCAGAATGCGATATTAGTAGAAAGATACCGGTTGTAGGAAGCATGTCCCACTTGGCAGTAAAACGGAATTGCTTTGTACGTCAAAGAAACGCGATGTTTTATCGAACACAACCCAAAAGTGCAGAACAACATGACGTCTTATAATGGTCAGACAATGGATGGATTGTCATCGCTAAAAGAAAGGTAATGAAAATGTGGTTGAGAACGATAAGTGGCTGTCGATCAAGTAGAGCAATCGATGCAAAATATCTAACTATTGAGGGGGATACTGACAGTTGATGGGATAAAACTAATTTCCAAGTCGTGATAGTGTATCAAATTCTTTGAGCGATAACCCGATGAATTGTAGTAAAAATTGAGACGGAACCGATGGTAGGTTTTGTTGTTGGGGTGGAGCGAGGTAAATAGGCCAAGCGGTTTTTAATAGGTGAGGGGTTGCTTACTGCAGTAGATGTTCAGATTGGGAAAAGATCATGTGGTGGCTAGGTGTATGCTAGCAATTGGAATGGATGCATGCATGAGCTGCTACTATGCATGGAGCGTCGATGCGTAGCAGGAGTTGCTTGACCACTTACATTGTAATTTTAGAGCTATAGCAATAGAGCTGGAAGAGAATATACAAACGCTGGGATTAAATATGAAATTCCAAGAGAGTACAGTATATATGATAAATCAGAAGAATATAATGTGTATTTGTGAGGTTGAAAGAGAGATGAGGGTGAGAAGAAAAGAGAGGAAGATACGGAGTAGAAGAGAGGAGAGAGCTTGCAGCGTCAGCTCTGCTCACTTTTACCTTCGAGAACAATTGGTAGAAGGAGCCAACTGCGATTGTGCAAGCCAATACTCGTGTTTTGTCAATTACCCCACTTTCTCTTTGAGCATGAGAAATCTTCTCAAAGAAAGAAACTTATGGATAAAAGAATATCAGAGTATTAATATATATCATCTTTTCTCACTTCTGCGTATATTTCACTTCAACTACCTAGAAAAATTAAAAAAATTCCCCAACATTCCTGGAGAAGTAGTACATCACGTGACTGTGTGGATCTTTCTGTGCGCGCGGTCACATGCTCTCAACTTAAAGAGTGAATTCCGAGCTTCACCCATCCAGTTATGTGCAAAAAAAACAATGGCTACCCCAAGCCCCCCAAACCTCTCTAAAACGCTCTCCGATAAGGCCAACAACCTTTTCAACAAAGCTAATGATGCTCAAACCATCTTTAGCCCAATTACCCATCTCTTAGACGCCTATCTAAGCTCTAATGAAGTTCTTGCTCTCCCAACGAGATCACGAAAACTTCTCACTGCTCTTTGCCCTGAATTTAAGGCAACTACCGAGCGACACTTTGATGCCCTGATCACAGGGCATCACCCCCCCCAGTCACTACGAACCCCGCCACCAACCCTCCGCTACCCCTTATAACACCCCCTACAAGTACCCGTACTAGCCCCCCGATCACAAAGCCAGGCCCCAAGGCAACATACGCCCAAAAAGCCGCCAGCCCTATTGATCTTACACTATCGATCAAAAAGACGAAACCAATCACCTACACTGATAACCGCCCGTTTGCACGTATCGAACAATCCCACCCTGCACGCAAAGCAGGGTCCTTTGCAATCCTCACTGCACTAAAGAAAGTACTTGGCCCAGCGGCCTCTCTTGAAAGAAGTCCAAGAGGTTAAAACAGGCTTTGCACTCTGTACAAGCTCGCCTAGCAATCTAGCAGCTCTCGAGAAGGAGAAAAGCATCATTGCCAATGCCATCGGGAATTGCAAGATTGAAACGCAAGAAAAATGGGACACATACCGCCTGAGCTATGTACCTCGGAAAGTTACAGTGCTAAACGACTCCTTCGAAATTGATACTATCACAGTTACAAAGGATATAATTCGCAACGCTATCAAAGAATACTCTGGGCAGGAACTATTACACGCTGTTCAAACCCAGGTGAGCAACACAACCGATCAATACCACTCCACCTGGATAGTAGGCTTGAAATCAGGCACTGAAGCTCTAAAGAGAACCCTCAAAATCCTTGGAGCCAATATCACCACTACCCTCTTGATCCACAAGCCAAAAACCATCCAATGCACTCGCTGCTATCAATGGCATAACAGCAGATCATGCTCCAAACCTCAAACTTGCAGACTATGCGGCTCAAACAAGCATTCTGAAAACGGCCACACAACCAAATGCAACACAGCACATACATGCCCCCCAAAATGCCTTCACTGCTGCGGACCACACCCAGCAGATGACCCTAATTGCCCTCTGCGCCCTATCGCCAGTAAAATAAAGTCCAAATCAGAACGCCAAACTACACGCAAAACATACAGTGAAGGCAGAGCCCTAATCTGCTTGAAAGCCGGCTGCACGAAAGCCTAGGCACCTGACTCCCAAATGGAGAATGATACCACCCCCCAACCCCCCTCACAAGCCAACCCCCCTCACAAGCCAACCCCCCTCACAAGCCAACCCCCCTCACAAGCCAACCCCCCTCACAAGCCAACCCCCCTCACAAGCCAACCCCCCTCACAAGCCAACCCCGCCCCAAAACCCCAACCCGTATATTCGGATCCATCCACTCTACCGCCCCCCTAGTACTCGCCCTACTAACCGCTTCCGAAATTTCTTTGATGAATCGAACTAAACCTCTATCCATTACACAAACAAACGTTGGTAAGGGAGGGATCTCACACGATCTCGCTCTCAATCTAGCAAACTCGGACCATATCGACATCATCCTGATCCAAGAGCCATATATCTACAAGGATATATCAAGGAAAATCACCAAAACACACCCCTCATACGAAATCTTTACCCCATTAGACGATTGGAAAATCACTCCTCGCGTCCTGACCTATGTCAGAAAAGGAATCGGAATACGAATCAACCAAATCAGGCCCACAATCTCACGAGACCTAATTTTCATACAATTACTTTCCACAAACAACTCGGCATTTACAATCATAAACATATACAATGCCCCGCCCCAATGTTCAGACGGTAACCAAGCTATCACTTCTCTTTTTGAATTGCAGAACTTCCCATCAAACGTTATCCTACTAGGCGATTTCAATCTCCATCACCCTAACTGGAACCCTTTACATCCCACCCCCTCAACGCTAGCTGAGCCCTTCGTAGAGTGGTCCAACTCTCGAAATCTACACCTCATCTCTCCAATCGGAATTCCCACTCACACAAAAGGAAACACCTTAGACCTTACTTTTCTATCAGGACCCTATATAGCATACACCTCTCTAGCTGAACACCTAGATTGTACTTCAGATCATAACACGTTAAAAACCTTACTTCACTGGAACTGCCAAAGTCCGAAGCCCATTCAAAAACTTAGATTGGACACATTGGACGAAAAACTCTTTACAGACCTACTAGGAATGAACCTAACCGATATCGATGCCAGCACCGAAGCACTCTCCACCAACGAGCTAGATCGATTAGCATCATCTCTCACACAAGCTCTCATAAAGGCCTACACAGGCTCTGCAAAAAGATCTACAAACGGCCCCCTTCAACAACCCTGGTGGAACGAGGACTGTACAAAGGCTGTACACGAACACAGGACTGCTAAAACTCCTGTATCCAAGCGCTCTCTCCGGAGAACAGTTCGGAAAGCAAAACGTGCCTTCTATATCTCGAAAATCGACAGAGTAGAGAACATAAACGATGTATTCCGAATGGCCAAATGTCACCAGACTACAGGCACATACCGAACCCCGCCTCTAGCAGACCCCTCAAATTTGACCACTGCAAACAGCATCGAAGAGAAAAGAGAAGCATTCGCCAGCAATCTATTAACAAACTCGGCCGAAGTCGACGATATTCCTTTCGACATCCCAGCGATCCCAAGTCGTTCTATCATCTTCCCCGATATCGATCTACAAGACATAGAACTAGCTATTCTAAAGGCCGGGAACACAGCACCCGGTGCAGATGAAATCCTGACGAGAATCTTACAAATCGCATGGCCACTAATCAGGGATATAACCCTCTCCCTCTTCAAAGGATGTTTAAACCTAGGACATCACCCAGAATGTTTCCGGATAGCCACAAACGCAATCATCCCTAAGCCCAATAAGCCCGACTATACCAACCCAAGATCATACCGCCCGATTGCTCTACTTTCAGTTCTAGGCAAAGGCCTTGAAAGACTCATTGCGAAGAAAATATCATGGCTTGCTCTAAACTACAAAGTCCTAGCAATCAACAGTTCGGAGCTCTATCACTGCGATCCTCAGTAGACCTCACATCTTGTGTCACACATGATGTCGAAGCATCTTTGAAACAAGGGTTAAAAACTACACTTCTCACAATGGACGTGAAGGGAGCTTTTGACGCAGTATTACCAGGACGACTAGTGAACCGCCTTCGGGAACAAGGATGGCCAAACAAATTGGTTAAATGGGTACAGTCCTTTGCCACCAATCGTTACATCAAGATCCGACTGGACGGCGAGATCGGCCCAAAAACAAAGCTAGAATGCGGCCTTCCCCAAGGCTCTCCAATCTCCCCGATCCTGTTTATGCTCTATATTGCGCCCCTTTTCTGGATGGGCAATCCGCGGAAGAGATTCGGGTACGCTGACGATATTGCGCTACTAGCAACATCCGATAGCCTCCAAAAGAACTGTGATACTCTTCAGGCAAATATGCAAGAAGCTCTCGAATGGGGAAAAACCGAAGGCATCACCTTTGAACCCAAAAAATCTGAGCTAATACATTTCTACAAGGGACATCGCACACTAGCTGAAGTTCCCTCAGTACACACTGGCTCCCTGAATATCGAGGTGAAACCTGGCCCGCTCAGATGGCTTGGAGTCTATTTCGACAGAAGACTAAACTTCAAGCCACACATACAGATTCTCACAGCAAAAGCCCTCAAAGGAGCTAATGCACTAAGATCCTTCAATAACACATGCCGAGGGATACCCTCCTGCTCCACCAGAAGAGTGGCTGTAGCCTGTGTACTAAAGAAATGCTACTTTGCTTCGGAAACATGGTGGCCAGGCCGAACCAGATTAAAGAAGAATGCCTCGAACGAGTCAATTTCAAATGTAGTGGATAGCCATATAAATCTACTCAACAAAGTGATCCTCACTTGTGCAAAAGCAATTCTCCCGGTATACAAAACCACGAACATAGCGGTGCTATACGAGGAAGCTAAACTCAGGCCCTCCGAAATCGAGCTAAACTTAGCCTCACAAACATATGCTGCGCGAACCTTCAGACTAGACCCTTACCACCCCCTCAGAATTAGAGCGAAGAGCATGATCAAAGCCAAAGACCAGAACCGAACTGCAGATACAAGACTTTCAAGGTTCATCACAGCATTACCAAAAGCCGAACATATAAATCCATTAGCTTTCCCTTCATGGGAACACAAGGAATCGAGAGCAGAAGCCGAGATACGTGTAGCTGGCCCGATGGGCAGAACAAAGGCCCAAGCGGCTGACGACTCCAAGGCCTTCCATACTAAGATCCCAAGGAGTGATATACAGATCTTCTCGGATGGTTCAAAAAGCGAAAGCAAGGACGGCGCCACCGGAGGTGGCTTTGTAATCACACAATTTGATATCCAAGTGGCCCATTACTCCTTCTCACTTGGCACAGATGCAGAGGTATTCGACGCGGAAGCTATGGCTGCAGTAACGGGGGCAGCAAAGGCCCTAACGCTACCATCAATCAAACTTGCTACAGACCTATGGATCTCCTTGGATAACTACGAAGTAGCCCTAAGGTTAGGCTCCCACTTCAATGGCTCGTCTCAGGCGGTCTTCGAAGATTTCCTGAAGCTCACACAGGCCTGGGCCGCTAGACCGAGGCTCCCACATATCTCCCCTGGTAAAATACGCATACGCTGGGTCCCAGGGCATCTCAACATTCCAGGCAACGAAATGGCCGACAAAGCAGCCAAGGAAGGGGCAAAACTCCCCCCACCCCCCAACCCGGCCTGCACGTTAGCCTCCCTCAAAAGACTAATCAGATCAAAGGCCAATAAAGCGGATGACCAATTGTGGAACACAGTCAGCCCTCAGTATTACAAAGATCTGCAATATAAGCACACTTCCAATACGATTACCCTCTCTTTAAAAAGAGCTACACTTCACTACATTCTTGCAGCCAGATCACAGCATGGAGACTTTGCGGCATATCACGAACGCTTCAACCACACTACAGCCCACACTCTCTGCTTATGCGGTAAAAGGAAAACCCCGTTACACTTCTTCTTCTGCAAGAAAGGCAAAGCTTACAAAACACTCACGAAAGCCCACCATCTGAAGCCATCCCCTGGCTTCTAGGCATCCCCACAGGTGGTCTCGCACTAGCCGAATGGCTTGAATCCACCAAATTCTATACAGATATCTGCCCACAGCATTTATCTGCAGCTTAAAAAAAAAAAGCCTTTCCTTCGTTTTTCCTCTACTTCCTGTATCTCCTTTGTCAAACAGGTACTCAAAGGGCTTATTCTCTCTCCTTCTCTTCTCCTTCCTTTTCTTTACATCTCTACTCTTCTCTTCTCTTCTCTTCTCTTTTCTCTTCTTTCCTCCCCTTCCTTTTTTTAAAAAAAAAAACAAAAAAAAAAAAAAAAACAGTAAACACACAAGATAATTCAACAAAAACTTATGAGGGGAAGGGAGAGTGATCAAGAGCCAGTGATCTAGTGGACGAGGAGGACCACAATATTAACCACTAAGCCAACCGGCCCCAAATCTGTCGCGAAGGCAATCATGTAAACCCTGCCCTAGCCCCTTTAAATTGTATATAAATACCCTCCCTAGCTAGCTAGTACACTACTCAGAAGCATACTCCTCTGAGCGTCATTTGTCCAAATCTGGAATAAATGGCTAAGGTTATCACGCGCCAAGGCGCGTGGGCCTACGGCCTATGACGATAAACACAATCAATCAATCAATCATCCAGTTATGTGATTTGTAGCATTCTACATCATAATCATCAGATGCATTGATTGATATTTAATTATTAAAGTGTCAACATGTCGATACCTGTCATTGACCATTTCATGTTACATCATATATATCATGCAATTCTGCATCTAAGGAACTTGCTGCATTGTTCAAGCAAGGCAGGCATGAAAAACGACAAACGAAGAGAAAGAGTCATTTCGAGTTGTACAACATAACGTCTGCAGCCTGCTTATCGGTGATGAAACCGAGTGAATGATGGTTGGAACAACAGCAGAAATTTGACAGCCTCCAACATTAAAAGACCTGGCACATGTATGTCGCCCAAGCAAAGTACTGCTATTTATATTGCAAAAGCGTTTGAATTGAATTGCTACTGGACACGAAATTGACCCGTTACTTTACAGCTTCAACTCCGATTCGAGTCTCTGAATCGTTAGAAGCATGCAACTTGCCTCCCCTGATAGTGGCAATACCATAAAAGCTTCTACTTCCCAGTTGACCCATTTCAATTCTGTCAACAAACCAAAAGGAATCACGATCATGTAAGAATGCATTAATTTTCTGTATCAGAAACTGATACTTGGTTGAGATACTGCAATACGGTCATCCAAACTGAAAGAAGACGCTCAAGAAGTAAGATTTCTGGATAAATTTGATTCTTTCCATACCAGACTATGGGACAAGTAGCTGACCAATGAGAATGCTATGCTATGCATAAGTTGTGGCTTTCATAGCTGGTTGCCGCGACGAATCAAAAAAGCTTTCGGATATGGAATGAATCATAAGGGTACAATAACAAAGAAATCGATCTGTTGACAATACCTCAATTCTTTGCCTCATGGCTTTCGATAGTCATTGAGTGAGTCAGCAAGTTAGTGATGCTGCCATTGTTTTTAGCATTCTGCCTAGCAGAAAGGCTTTTGCTGTTTCCTTATTGAGACTAAAGGGTCTCACTGAAATCCCAAACGTAACTACCATCCAACTCATCCAATTTTTCAAAGGAAATTGTCGTATCTAAGACGTCAAAATCAATACCATCAACAGCAGACATGGGTAGTAGAGGCAATCCCGTTATGGAAGCATCCAAGAACGAGATTGATACATCCAACGCATCGGATTCCGTATCCAAAGACAACATGGCTGAGGAATCTGTCCCAGCGAGCGCACCTCTACAACAAGGATCAACTTTGAGTCCTGACGAGTTAGATGGCGAAGAGACAATTTATCCCCATGGTTTGAAATTATTCGCCATTCTAGCGGCGCTATGCATCGCAGTCTTTTTAGTAGCTTTAGATCAGACTATCATCGCAACTGCCATACCCAAAATAACAGATCAGTTCAATAGCATACAGGATATTGGATGGTATGGCAGCGCATACCTCCTGACCACCACGGCTCTGCAACCAACTTTTGGTAGGATATATACTATCTTCAATGTAAGCAAGGAGGTGTACAGATACCAATACATTTTGCGGATACTTATGTACCTCCGCAGATCAAACTCACCTTCATCGTGGCTATAATCATTTTTGAAATCGGGTAACGCTATGTCACAAATACCTATGTGGAACATATGAATTAACAAATAGGTCAGTTCCTTGGTTTGCGCCACTGCACCGAATAGCACCGCGTTGATAGTGAGCAGAGCTATAGCTGGAATAGGAGTTGGAGGTTTATTTTCAGGAGCGATAGTTATTTTGGCATATTGTTGTAAGTGCACAGATTTTAGCCCGGTGGCGATATAAATGGATAGCTCCAGCCGTTCACTTTTAGCTTATTTTTTAATTTGTTTATCTAATTCGGATGATCCTAACTAAACGAATAGTACCTTTGCGAAAACGACCAGCTGCGTTTGGTTTGATGTAAGTGGCTAAATTTTGTAAAAAGGAAATTTTAGTTGCCTGTTTTTGTCACGAGCACTAACATGGATATCATTCAGTGGAGGGATGTGGGGAATTGCTTCTGTCGCAGGACCATTGCTTGGAGGCGTATTCGTGAGTCTAGTTCGGAATTTCACAAGGCAAACACTGACCAGGACAGACCGACAAAGTATCTTGGCGTTGGTGCTTCTATATTAATCTTCCTATCGGCGCCGTCGCTATAGCTGTAATTGCCGTTTACCTCAAGATCCACCGCGTCAACAACCCCGAGAACCTTTCCATTTTCGCTCGTATCAAAAAGCTCGATCTCATCGGCACAGCCATTCTTATCCCAGCCGTCATATGCCTCCTGCTTGCGCTCCAATGGGGTGGCACGACCTACCCATGGAGTTCTGCTAGGATCATTGGTCTCCTCGTCGGATCGATCTTGTTACTCATCTTATTCATAACCTCACAAATAATCCTCGGTGATAAAGGCATTCTCCCTCCCCGCTTCTTTAAAGATCGCAACACTTTACTCGCATACGTATTCGCTTTCCTCTTTGGCGCCGGTTTCTTTTCTCTAATCTTCTACCTGGCAATCTACTTTCAATCGGTCAAAGGTTCCTCTGCCACCAAAGCCGGCATTGAGCTTCTCCCACTTTTAATATCTACAGTCCTGTCATCCATAGTAACCGGAGGGCTCATCACTGCAATCGGATATTACACTCCCGTGATGATTTTCTGTATGATATTATTCGCCGTCGGCTCCGGTCTCATCACCACCTTTTCCCTCACAACCCCCATGTCCCGATGGTTCGGCTTCCAAGTCATAACTGGTATTGGAATCGGCGTTGGTTTTCAAGGCGGTGTTCTGGTAGTCCAGACCGTTCTTCCACTCGTCGATGTACCCGTTGGTACAGCATGTGTATCATTTTTCCAGTCCCTGGGCGGTGCCCTCCTTATATCCGTCTGTCAAACTCTTTTTCAAAATGGACTAAAATCTGGAATAGAAAATCATGCTCCCCAGCTAGATCCTCAATTATTTTTGCATAGCGGAGCAACAGAAATTCGACAGTTGCTAGCACAGCTGCGACAAGAAGAAGCCTTGAATGCCGTGCTGCAAGCTTACGTAGAAGGACTTACGCGTTGTTATTGCGTGACTACTGCCTGTGCGATCGGCAGCTTTATGGCAGCATGTGGGTTGGATTGGAGGAGTGTGAAGAAGGGGCATGGACAAGAGAAGGAAATAGAGAGGGAAAGGAAGAGAAGGGTAGAATAGCGATTGATAGAAGGACGGCCCAGCCTGGAAATTTGTAAGATATGGATGCGGCTTGCACATGACAGAGTAGACAGCATCACACACTTGTAAATCTTGTATTACTAGTAGAACACCCACTCAATTTAGGATTAATGTTAAGTTCTTTTTGGCTCTTTTGCAAATCAACTCGATCAACTACACCAGAGACCATAGCCACACTGAACAGCAATGGAAAGAGAAGAGGAAATAAAGTCCAATGTACAACTCAATTGAAAGTTCAGAGACTAATAAATCCAGTGATCTACAAACCCGTGCACACACCACCAAAACGCCCTCAATGCCCTAAAGCCATCACTCCTATTGGCGCAATAATGCTCAGCCGTTCCCCGCACTAATTCCAACCGGCATTTTCTAGAATCCCTGGGTAAACTAGGATCGATCACCCCAAAGTATTTTGCATTTCCCCGCAAACGCCAGGTAGATCCTTTCCTCTAATATTTTGAAAATCTTTTCACATGTTGAAACTTGTATATCGTAGGTCGCAAGTCGCGCAAGTCGACGAAGCCAAAATCGGCAGTGAAATTTCGATGACCATGCAAAAGCTTAAATACGTTTTGCTTCCCGGCTCTCCTTAGTCTATTAAGGTTTATATGAAAGCTTGCATGCGGGTGTGTCATAATGTACTAGAGTTTACCAAGATTTAAGGGGTGATTCTAGACTGGGTGCCTTCCTATAGCTTTTCTCCTTATCAATACTTAAAGATTTTTTGGTTCCGTTTCCGAGTGGGATGAAAAGAAAATCGTTCGTCTGATTTCTTATCCTTGCCCTTCGTAAACGCATTTCTTCAACCTTGCTCGAGCCAGCCATGCTCGAGCCATGCAAACTATCATCGGTGTGTACCTAGATATCTGACACTTAGCAAACAAGCACTCAACTCTTCTGTGCAAGCTTTTCCAACAAGGGTACTCATGCTGCCCAAAAGTATGTACCTCCGACGCTAGAGAACCAGGTAAATGACATTCTTTCTTCTAGGTTGCCCTCCTGAGGTACGTGCCTCTAGCTTCGGAATTAAATAGAGCACCTTTTGACCGCACGAATATTTATCTTCGCGCATGAATCTTCAACGGCTTTCCGCCAGAAATGATGATAATGCGGAGTTTTGTATGTATGTATAAGTCGGTGAGATAGGAGGGTGTAGACATGGGTCTTGCATTATTCCGAAGTATCGGCAATCTGCAATCCACTTTCTGGATGCAGTTAGTAATACATACATCGAGCTCACTCGCATTTAGATATAAAGTGCCCTCCTTGGTTGTTCTTTTTGAAAGAGTTCCTGAATATCAATTGACATTTCTATTTTCAACTGACCGTTCTCAAAGTCCTCAAAATGGTCCGCCCATTAGTACTTCTAGCTTCTCTCGCTCCCTTTGTCACAGCCAGTTGGAACATCAATAACCAGCAGGACAGACATGCCTGTCAAAAACAAACCCAATACCCTTTGGATGGATGTGATTTGCAAAGAACGAAATATGTAGGAAGTGGTTCCAATTTCAAGACAGTGCAGTCTGGTATGTACTCAGGTCTCCCATAAGAGGTGAAGTGGGATGCGGTAGAATTGCACAAATGGAAAGTTGAATTAAGGCTAATTGTAAACGATACAGCTGTTGAGAGCTTACCAAACAACAATGATACATATATTATTCTCATTGGATCTGGCAACTACACGGAGCAGGTGAGAATTATGTTAATTTGTCTTTTGCACTCTGGCTTGTGGCATGGCCGTTAACATCGCACCTTAGGTCAACGTCACTCGTCCTGGTCCTACATATTTGCTTGGTCAAACCGCAAATCCTTACAATCAGTCTGGAAATACCGTCAATATTATCTGGAGCGCGATTGCTGGCAAAGGGGACAACGCTTACACATCCACTTTGACTGTTGCGCCTACTCTCAATGCGTCTCTCACTGGAAGTGGCACGACTGGGTTTGCTGTCCCACCAGGAACGCCATTTGGATGCAAAGACTTTAGAACATACAATCTGAATTTCATCAACGATTTTGCGCCATACTGTAAGTTACTAGCTTTTCCAAGAGGAGAAAGGGGGTGACAAAACGTCCGAGGCCTTGGGCGGAGTATCGGAACATACAAGAGAACGTTCTAACAAAATAATAGCTGATGGACCCTCCCTCGCATTGAGCATAAGCTATGCAAACGGTGGTTTTTACTATACCGGCTTTTACAGCTACCAAGATACTGTATGCCATTCACAGATTTCTCTATTTTTTCTTCCCGCAAACTAACACAGCCAAGGTCTACGTAGGCAAACTATCCAATTCGTACATGTCTCAATCTGTCGTTGCTGGTCAGACCGACTTCCTTTACGGTTTCGGGACTCTTTTCATTAACAACACACTGCTCTCTCTCCGATCATGTGGAGGTAAGTTCATCCTTTTTTCTATGATCCATATTCTTACTCTTATTAACTCGAATTGTTTCAGGCGGAATTACAGCTTGGAAGGGATCGAACACGACCTTTGAGAACAAGTATGGAGTATACATTGTAGATTCGTCAGTACAGAAAGCAAACAGTAGTTTGAGCATCAAAGGAGCCTGTCCACTTGGCAGACCTTGGGTAAATTCTCTCTGTCCTTAAGCCATTCATGGGATTGATCTAACAATTGCCAAATAGAACGCACAAATGCGAGCAATCTTCGCCAACACCTACCTCGATGATTCTATCCTTCCCACAGGATACATAGACTGGATTCCTGCTCGCTACAATGCCAGCAATGGTATTTACAGCACCACCCAAGCTGAGTATAAGAATTATGGACCAGGTTACAACGCGACTGCAAGGGCCGCTTCGTTGTTTGATGTACAACTCAGCGACTCGCAATGGGAGCCTTACAGTAGCCCAGCTAAGGTATTCCAGGATCCTTCAGGAACTTTCGGTGATGTAAGCTGGGTTGATTTCAGCGTTTAATTGTGTTCCCGGGAAATGATGTTTGTTAAATGAGAAATGTATGTAATGTTTAGAAATGATAAGGAGAGCTTATGTAGGGGAATTTTAGTATACGGGATTCCTTTCATGCCTCGTCCCGGGGCATCAGTGACTCCGTTTAAACGTGACATACTTTCCGTAACACGAAAATCTCAATTTATATCTGGGAGTTCATCGATATTTCGAGATTATTCAAAATATAATTGGAAATCTCCAAGCAGTAAGTTAAGCAAGAAACAGCATCCTTGGTAGGTATATTCTTGGACGTTTGTTCGAATCGGGAATCGTAGTGTGCCATGACTAAGCGGCACCTCTCCATATTCCAATTCTTTGTTCTAGGCTTTCACTAGTGCACTCAGAAGAACACTTTACGCGACCTCCATATCAAACGCGTTTCCTCGAACAAACAAGAATACTAGACCTCGTCTCAAATCACCATTATTCTACAAGACCTCAACAACGAAATTGACGGAGATCTAGGAATGGCTACCCAAAATGATGTCGCAGATGAAACCCCTCCTCAAATTAATCCTTACGAAGTTCTCGGTATTGAGAAATCTGCCTCTGAAGTTGAGGTCAAACGTGCATATCGTAAATGCGCTTTGAAGCACCACCCCGGTATGTCATAGTATTCGTTACTTTGGGAACCTATTAAATCTATCCGAAATTTTCCACGGCATTATCATTTTCGAACTCATGACATACTTCAATCTCAAAAGTCAATCTACACAGCTAACAATATCCTAGACAAAGCTCCAGAACATCTCAAATCTGATTCGCATACCAAATTCCAAGAAATCGCTTTCGCATATGCCATCCTCTCAAGTCCAAATCGTCGCAAACGCTATGATCGTACTGGATCTACCTCTGAATCTGTCGATGTTGATGGCTTCTCCTGGACCGATTTCTATTCCGGACAATACAAAGATATTGTTACTGCCGATGCCATTAATGAATTTTCCAGTTACTACAAAGGCTCTGTTGAGGAGAAGGATGATTTGCTTAAAGCTTATACCGTACACGAAGGAAGATGGGGAAAGATGTACCAGGTTATTATGTTAAGTGACCCAATCCAGGATGAAGAACGATTCCGCGAGATTATCGAGGAGGCAATCAAGAAGGGAGAAGTTGAGGAATATGCTGTCTTCAGACAGGAAACCAAGGCTTCAAAGGCTAGGAGAATGAGAAAGGCTAGGGAGGAGGAGAAGGAAGCTGCGAAAGCCGCGAAAGAGCTAGGTGCTGATAAATTATTGAAGGGATCTAGTGGAGACGGAGCGGAGAAGAGTAAAAAGTCAAAGAAACAGGGCCCTGGTAACATTGATGATTTGGCTGCTATTATTCAGGCCAGGCAAGCCTCAAGAGGTATTTTCCTTGATGCATTAGAGGCAAAATATGCGTCAGGCGGAAAGAAGTCGGCAAAGGACCCAAGTGGACTGGATGAAGAAGAATTTCAGAGAATCCAAAACAGTTTAGGCTCGAGTAAGAGTAAAGGCAAAGCAAAGGGTAAGGGTAAGAAAAGAGAAGCCGATTCCGACGATGAGGTTGAGGAAGATAAAATACCGACACCCAAGAAGAAGTCATCAAAGGGCAAGAAGAGAGAACCTGTGGTAGAGGAAGAGGGCGAAGATGAAGATGAAGATATAGATATGGATGACGGTGGTGATGGTTATCAAGCAGAAGAAGCAGAGGAAGATGATGAAGAAGAGATCGAGGTCGAGGACGAGAAACCAGCTCCGAAAAAGAGAGCGAAGAAGCCAGCTATTCGACAATCCAAGCGCAGTAAAACTACTCGGGCATAATGATATGATATCTACATAAGGGAATGGAGTTTTAGGGAGGGTTTTTCTTTAGCACGGCCGGATGGATATGACATGACATGCATAGAAGTGGGCGTTGATAACTACGATAGTTTAATATGAGGGCTTTATCCATTTTCAATACAACTCCTAATCAAGATATGCATTGCATTTGAGCTTTTTGACATATTCTGTACCCCGACATGACTTTACATTCTTTGTGGTTGAGACGAGCTGTCTGAATATCCTACATAACTCTCGCCAGAGCAGTACATCCAGTCACGTGACATATGCCCCGGACGCGTGCACTTCGCGATTTCCCTTCGCCTCAGTCGCATAACACCGAACGAAAGGCTCATTTCAACCAAACATTTCATTAATTCAATAGGTATTCCATTTCAGCAACCGGCTACCTCTACCAGCTACAGCTAAATCAGCATTCGCCCGATCAAAAAATCACCTTTAAAAATCTGCTCTTCTCGCAAAGCAATCGACGTGCAGCAATTACTCTCAACATCATGCTCTATAAGAAAATGTCATGACAACCCCGTCATCGACGTCTGCATCGACATCTGCATCCACACTCGCACCACTCCTCCCTCTAAATCTATATCATCTTTCGCCTACTATTCAAAAATGGTGCGCTTTAAGATGTGCCGATATCGCTAGTTTGAATACTCGGGGTGTTTATTATGAAAGTTTGTTTTGTCTTTTTCTTTTTCTTGTTTCTTTACTCTCTCCCGTGTTGCTCTTCTCTTTCTCTTTCTCTCCGTCAAGGTGGAAATTTGTTGTTGGAATACTAGCGCAGATGGAATAAATAGAATGAATGGAATGATAAGCTAACAGAATAACCGCAAGATAAACTAATTCACCATTACCTCAACCATCCAATTCGCTACATAAAACTCATCGGTCTCGTCGTCTCTATTGATGATTTTGCCCGTCGCCGCGTTTACACTATAGATGATTCGAGTGGAGTGTGTATAGAATGCGTCGCACTCTTACCTCCGCCACCATCCAATCCCTCTTCATCCAACCCCAACCTACCCACCCCCGAAACACCAGCTCCCAGCGAACCATCAATCACCCATCCTCAAATTCACTGGGACACCATCTCCGAATGTAAAATCGTACGGATCCTCGGAGTGATGGGAACATATATGACGATGCCCCAGCTGCAAATTGTGAAGATGGGAGCGGTGGAAAGTACAGATGTGGAAAGGAAGTGGTGGGATGAATGTTCAGGGCTGAAGGATCCTTCGGTGGGGATTTTGGGTAGAGATTGGGTGCTGAGTGAGGAGGAGGTTGAAAGGTGGAAGAGGAGAGAGAGGAGGAGGAAAGCTCGCAAGGTTGAAACGGGGAGACAACGGGAGAGGGAAGGACAAGGACAAGGAAAGAAGAGGACTAGCAATAGAGGGGGTAATAGGTTAAAAGATGGAAGTGGAAGAAAGAAAAACACCGATAGTAGCCAAGAAGAACGGAAAAAGCAACAAGAAGAGAAGAAAGGAAAAGATAATCCACACCATCTCACCCCAACCATCGCCGCCAAACCCCCAAGCGAAACCTCCTCCAACAAAACAAAGCCCAAGCCCCCTACCACAAAAGAAAGAATCCTCCCAATCGCCCTATCCGACCTCTCCAAATACGATACTTTCGGTCTATAGCCTCTCAATGCGCATGTTATTAAGTCCAATTACCATTACTTACATAATCAGCTCTACAGTCTATCTATCTCTGTCCCCTCAATCCCAATTTCCAATTCTCAATCATGAAATCTCTCTCGCGTGCGTGCATCAAGAAGGGAGAAAGTCTTAAATCTGAGGCTGAACTTTGAATTTTGAACTTTGAAGAGAGGAAGATGAAAAGAGGGAGAATGATATATGCATGTATGTATGTACATATGTACATTCACATCAAGATTCCGGTCAATTCAATTTATAAGCTCATCAATACATATATACATTCAGATTGAAAATAATCTACTATCTACTAATAGTAGACCCTCCTCACTATGCCGCCCGACGCGCGCGAATCGCGTGCCTCCTCGGGAGGCCCCCAATCCTCGCAGGAAGATCCCTTCCTGACCCAAACAACCAACGTAACTCTGGAGGAGCACATAGCCCCTCCACCAATTATGAAATCGCTCGCAGAGACGGGTTCCGCAGCCGCAGCAGTTAACGATATCTTCGAGAAGGTCGCCAGAGAAGAAAGGGAGAAGAGGGTGGTATTCGATGCCTTCGCTGCTTTTGCAGACGGATTAGTGAAGCAACTTAAGGGTGGGGAGCGCAAACGCGCGCTCAACTTGAAGGACGTCATCATAGACGCACTGCTGGGTCGCACCGGACACTCTCCGCCACCAACCGTTTCTTTCTCAGACTCAAGCAGGGCACACAGCTCTGCTTCTACATATGCCGGCGCGTTGAAAACGCGCACAAACACAGGTGCAGCTGGCCCCACAAAAGCTCCAACCACCGCGACAAGCTCCACACCTGTGAGTGGTCCGAGCGTCGAAAAAAAGGAGGCCCGAAAAATGAAGGCGGAGAAGGACAGAATAGAGAGGACAATCCTCATTGCAGCGAACGGAGACGCTTTGTTGCAAGAGCCTAGCCCCTTTCTGCTTCGGCTCAAGATCGCAAGGGCAGTCCCAGAACTCACCTTGGAGGAGATACCGTACCTTCAGAGGAACAACACAGGCTGGTCGCTGAGGTGTAACACCCCAGCAACCCGTGAGAAGGTGATGGAGAAGCAGAACGCGGAGAGGCTGAGAACCGCTTTAGGAGCCACCGAGGTGCGCCGACTAGAGAAATGGTACTTGTATGCAGTGCCACAAGTCCCGCACGACTTCTACCGCGTTGGAGGCGCTCCCGCCCCCATTCCCGACGAACTCGTCAGGGAGGAAATCAAGTCCCAAACGGGCAAACATCCGGTAGTCTGCCGTCTTTCTCGAAACGGAGTACACCCGACGACACAAAGAGGAACCTGGATCGTAGGCTTCACCGCCTCGGTAAAGAGCTTTCAACTCTTTAACAGCAGCTCTTTCTCGGTGCTGCTAGACAAACCACGCAGCATTCAGCTGCACTCTACAGGCTGCCAAGGCTACTGCAACCCCTTCACTTGTAAGAAGGCAGCCCGTTGCTCCAGATGTGGCAAGCAAAATGCAGAACATGCAGAGGGTGCTTCTCACGAACGCTGTACAAGAGATGCTCAATGTGCTAACTGTCACGGCCCGTTCGTTGCCGGACACAAAATTGCCCCGCAGCCCCCAAAGTGCACGCCAAAAAGATCATCACTCAGACAGCCAAGTCCCTGGTTGCCATCCGCGCGGAGGGTAGGAAGGCGTACAACATGCTCAAGAGTGTCAAGGAGGCGGAGGTGACTAGGCCAACCCCAGTCTTATCAACCTCCTCCACGACTAGGGCCCCAGGAGCCCAAGTCACGGAGCACGAGAATGCTCGCCCAGCCAAGCGTCCTCGGGAACCGACTACACCGATCTCAGTGCAAACGGCGACAAGTACGAGAATTACGAGGAGTCGACCTGCGCCCAACCTTAATGAAGTAGCCTTAGCCAACAGAGTATTTGGAGACACTCACCTCTCCAATCGCTCCTACGGACAACATGGACACTACCCCCGTATGAACGAGTCGCCTTCAAGGGACTCGAACAAGGGTAGTGGGCTTACTATCGCTTGGGCTAACGTGGGCAAAGGCCACTCAAACCATATAACCTTGCTGCAAATAGCTTATGAGGCAAAAATCGATGTTGTCTGTGTCCAGGAACCAAGGACATACTGGAACTCGACCACGCAAAACCACAACGCGTATGACAGGCACCAGCCAATCGACAGGTGGGACCTTCGCGGAGATCTCGAGGATGACGGACAAGGCCCTAGGGTCATGACGTACACCCGCAAAGGCGCAGGCTTGAAAGTATTGCAGATGCGCTCACTAGAGAACAGGGATCTACTCTGGATTCAAGTGAACGGGTATTCCATTCTGAACGCGTATCGAGCCCCACTGGCGACTGACACGATGTATTATATAACGCATCTCGCCCCCAACGCCAAAACCATCATCGGTGGAGACTTCAATGCTAAACACCCTCTATGGGAACCTGGTGTGGGCGCTGCAAACCAAGGATCACAGCTTGCGCACTGGGCGGAGGCACAAGGGATGGAATACCTGGGTACACCAGGGCTAGCAACGCATGCGCGGGGCCATGTACTGGATCTCACGTTTTCAAACGTCCCTTTGCTTTTTACCGAAGTACGCGACGAGCTGCACTGTGGCTCCGACCACGTAACCCAAGTTACCACTCTAGTGAACCGAGGGGCGCGAGATCTGGTGCAGCACCATTACCGAGTGCGGGACTCAGATTTATGCCAACTTAACGGGCTAATGGCAAATAGGCTTGCTCATATGAAAGGATTGGATATAAAAACCAAAGAGCAAATCGATCAATGTGTCTATGAGCTCACTGGCGCGTTGGAAGACTCCATTCGGATAGCTGGCAGACTTGACCGCAAGACAGGCAGAGCATCACCTTGGTGGACAGAGAAGTGCGCAGAGGCTCACCGCGAGCACGTACAAGCAAGGAACAGCTTGGAACCGGACCGAAGGATGAGAGCTGCGCACACATTGCGTAACACAGTCCGTAAGGCAAAGAAGGACTACTGGGCAATGCGCTTGGATGGAGTAAAGGACGACAAGGAACTGTACCAGGTCATTGGGTGGCATAAGCTCACCCCGGAGAATACTATGAAGGCTCCTCCGTTGATTATCGATGGACGAGAATACGTTGATACCAAAGAGAAGGCTAGTGCGCTGTTCACTGCGGTGCTCGATCGATTCAAAGCCGATGACGATTTGCCTGACGACCCCTTGGAAGGCAGCACGCAACGGGGCCAACTTCCGTGGAAGAGAAGGATTACCAAAGAGGAGGTCGAGAAACATGTGATCGGTGTTTCAAGCACGTCGCCGGGGGTAGACCGGGCTACGGTCCGACTGCTCAAAGCATGCTGGGATAGTGTCAAAGCACCAATCCACGAGATATATGACTCCTGCTTAACACTAAGTTACTATCCGGATGCTTGGAAACTTGCTGAGGTGGTCATGCTGCCCAAATTCGGGAAGAAGGACAAGACATCTCCGCGATCATGGAGGCCCATAGCTCTGATCTCTTGCATAGCCAAGGGGCTCGAGAGATACATAGGCAGTCAAATCTCATGGACCGCGCTACGGCACAACGTGGTCAGCTCACAGCACTGCGGAGCGCTTCCCAAGAGGTCAGGCATAGATCTACTGGCCGCTTTCACACATGAGGCAGAGCTTGCACTTGACGCAGGGAAAATAGTGTCACTAGTGACTATGGACGTACAAGGTGCTTTTGATGCTCTGCTCAAGAGACGGCTGCTCAAACGGATGCTGAAACAAGGATGGCCCGCCTCACTTCTCAGGATGATAGACTCGTTTCTCACAGGAAGACGAGTCAGGATCAGGCTGGAAGGGGTCATAACGAAGGAGTATCCGGTAGCCTGTGGGACTCCTCAGGGCTCTCCACTATCCCCAATTTTGTACATGCTGTACCTGGCTGAGCTTCTCAACCGAGATAAAGACACACAGTTCGGGTATGCAGATGATATCAGTATTTTTCACTGTTCAAAGGACTTTTCTACCAATGTGAAGGTCCTACAACGACGCGTCCGGGAAATCATCAAGTGGGGTGAAGATAACAAAATCTCATTCGCGCCCGAAAAGTTTGAGCTACTCCACATAACTCGGAGGCACACAACCGACAACCCGCCGTTGGTAGTCAACCGGGATTTGGTAATCACCCCTGTCCCAATTGCAACCACTGCGAAAACGACACCAACACTGCGATGGCTAGGGGTGTACTTTGACAGACGACTGTCCTTCTTACAACATGTCAAAGAGCGAACGACCAAAGCTATGAAGGTGTCTGCTCACATCAGGTCGATTGCAAGAACGGTTCATGGGCCGCCAGCGTCATATCTAAGGAAAGCAGTGATCACTTGCGTGCTTCCGGTAGCGCTCTATGGAACCGAGGTTTGGTACGCAGGCATGACCAAGCCCGGTTTAGGTCAACACGGGCCTGATCGCTCCATGGGCATGAAAGCACATTTGAAGCTGATAGACAAGGTCATCAACACTGCCGCACGAGGCACGATACCAGTATACAAGACCACGCCGATAGTCGCGTTGATCAAGCAAGCAGGTCTCCCCTCAGGGTGGGTGGCGTTGGAGAAGGCCAAGCTCAGGTTCGCCCTCCGGCTCCAGACAGTCGACTTTAGAAACCCTTTGGTAAGGCGGCTTGAACCCATCATCAGGAGAGCGAGGAAGAGGGCAGGCACTCCGAAAAGCCCTACAACTAGACTACAGCGACTTGGACGCCTAATCCCTGAGACGGAGAGGCCCCAACTGCTCAGGCCACATTTCTCGCGTGAATGTCGGACCAACCCTACGAAAGGATTTTCCAAAGAGGAGGCCGCGCTGGCGTTCAAAGAATGGTGGCCGCAGTTACCGTCCGAGGATTACACGATCTTCTCGGACGGATCAGAACGATGGGTCGATAGCCAGCACCATGTTGGGTACGGCTACGCGATATACCATGGCAGGCAGAGAGTAGCAGCTGGGAAAGGTCAGATCCACGAGACCTCACATGTGTTCGACGCGGAAGCGATCGGAGCGTGGCGTGGGCTCGAGCACCTGCTCAACCTGACCACGGACCAGCCCTCTGGCAAGATATGGCTCTGCATCGATAGCACCTCCGTCATATGGTGCATGAGAGGTAATGCCCCGACCACGTCACAGTGGGCCTTCCGCAAGTGCCACAGAGCGATGGCAAAACACGACATAGAAGCTAAATGGTCACCTGGACACATGGGGATCGAAGGTAACGAAGAGGCAGACCGCCTGGCGAATGATGGAGCAGTGGGCATGATGGATCGAGGCCTAGCTAACACCCCTACGGTAAGTGGGGTGCGCTCATTCTACAGAGAACTCTGTACTCAGGCGGAGGACTGCTGGTGGGGGGAAGCTAGGACTACGCTATCTAGCACCTACTCAGCATGGCATCCTTCATACAGCACAAGAGAGCCCAGGGAATTGTCACTGCCAAGGGGCGTGCTGCATCGACTGTTAGCAATGCGAACGGGGCACGGCGACTTCGCAGACTACCACCGCCGGTTCAAGCACGGGGACAACCAGCTGAGATGCACCTGTGGGCAAGAGAAAGAACCCTTCCACTTTTTCAAATGCCCCATCAACAATGAGACACGTGGTCAGTGGCCAACTGCACCACGAAGCGCCATCACCACCACCTGGCAGACGATCATGTATATCCACAAGCTTCTACGTGCTCCAGACACGTTCGCAGAGCTCTTGCGGGTCTCAAAGTTCTATACCCAAGTATGCCCGCTGTACTGACCCTGTGCCACCCCTCAAAATCCCTCTCTTCCCCTCGCTCAAAAGCAGAGCACAACACGCCACAATCCACTTGACTTCTCCAACTGGGCTATCCGAAAACTTAGCTCTTCCCCTCTCTACATTTCACTAAAAACACACACTGGTGTGCAAACACTGACGCCTAGCTAACCAAATGGCGCCCCTCCTCACTCCCCACCCTCTAGCTACAGAATGGGAATGTATAAAGATAGGCCTTGCGAGCCCTTCCACACGCACTTATAAAATAACAGTCACACACACTCGCCACAACTGAGTGGACAGGGCGTTCACGCAAAGGGACGAACAGTCCCCTTCTCAGATGCTAAATTGTTAATTAAGGAGGTCAACAGCTATCTGTAGTTAATCCCCTTAGCTTAGCACGTCTAAATACCCCTCGGGAGGTCAGAGTAGACGTTAATCACAATAATAATAATAATAATAATAATAATAATAATAATAATGTACATTCACATTGAATCCCTAAATCCATGTCACGAGCTGCAGCTTTGGATATAGGGCGCGGATTGGTGGATAGGTAGATTAGTGGATAGGTAGACTGGTGGAGCGGTGTATATTTTCTGTTTCTGTTTGTGTTTGTGTTTGGATCATCACGGGGTTTTGGTTATACATATGTGTATAAATGATAGGTGGATGGATAAATCCGCTTGAAGATGGAGATATGCATTTGCCCTCGAGGCTGCATGGGCGTTAATAGCGCATTCATTGAGTTGTACTCAAAATATTTGATTGGTTAGGTACTCAGTAATTATGTAGTATAGGTGTTGTATACTCCGTACCTAGGAATATATAACATAACTTCACAATATCCTTCCTTATAATATAAGTCCTACAGACATACAAACACACGCGCTCACCCACATCCATCTGTACGAATGAATAAACTCAACGTATCTGTATTACTCGTAAGGTATCATATACATGCATACATACGTACATACACAACAGGTATTATTAGTTACGCAGCCGCACCTCCGTCCTAACTATTTTTACAATTCATTCATCCTTCCATCCATCTATCCATATGTATTCCCAGTAACCCCTCTCATAAAATTTTCCCCAAAAAATCCCATCATGTTTTTCTTTTGTTTCGGTAATAACAAGCAATATTAAAAAGTGCCACCAAACTTATCAATCTGCTCCTGCTGTGTGTGCTATGAATTCTCAATATCTGCCTTTCATATCCAGCGCTGAAACGCTTTTGTTTTACCACAATTTGATACAATTATTATCAACTACGCGTACCCCTATCACAGTCTCGGACTAATATCCTGCCAAAGCCTTGACTGATCTGACCACATTTTCTCCAATTTCTCCTGCTCCGGCAGGAGCGTCTGGGTATACCAAGAATGCGAGGCCGATTATGATGTAAAGGCCAAGGAGCTATGTAAATGTCAGTGAAATGTGTGAAACTTTAGACTTGATCAAAACTTACCATGCAACCCTCCAAGTAGTTACTCTTGCCATCTTGAACAACATAAGTAACGACCAAGACACTCAAGAAGAAAACCACAGTTTCGAAAGTTTCAAAATGTAAAGTCATAGGTTTATCCATGATCCATCCCAAGATCACAAGGAATGGGGTGACGAAAAGTGCAATTTGCATACTCGATCCAATGGCTACGCCCATTGCAAGGTCCATCTTATCCTTGACGGCAACCACGATAGCTGTGACATGCTCGGCGGCATTACCAACAATTGGGAGTAGAATAAGACCAACGAATGTCTTGGAGATGTGAGCACTCTCAACGATCGAGTCGATGGAATCAACCAAGTAGTCAGCGCAGATAGATACGGCGACTGTGACAATCACGAGAACAGCGGCGGCAGCCCATGGGCTCATCTGTGGTGTTTCTTCCTCCTCTCCTGCTGCTTGACTTTCAGCATCGAATAGATTGGCATGTGTTCGTAGCTGGAAGACCAAATAGAGACAATACAGAATCAATAAAATAATAGCTGTTCCGTGAGAGAGAATCAAAATGTTGGTCTCAGTGTCTGCTGATGATTTGGCGAGAACAGAATAAAGCTTCGAGAAAGTCAGCTATTGTTGCAAAGAGATGAGATTTTAACTTACAGTTGCAGGGATAATCAAAGCGCATGCAGAAAGAACCATAAGGGATGACATGGTTCCTGCAACAGTGTCGTTGAATTTTTGCTCGATACCCATAGATGTACCAGTTCGTGTGTTGTGGATTCCGCCAGCAATAAAGCAACATCCCAATACAAGTAGAGAGTTCGACAAGATACTACCCAACATACTCGATTGAACAATGCGAATTTGTCCTTGCTTCAATGCAATAATACTGACCTGCAAAATTCATCATTAGTCGATAAGCAACACAATTTAGCACCGGTACCTACAATGAGTTCCACTGCATTACCGAATGTTGCATTCAAGAGACCTCCAAGTGTTTCTCCTAATTTCATAGATATTTCTTCCGTTGCAAAAGAAAGGATGGAGGCCAGTGGGATAATAGCGAAGAAATTGAGAATGAAGATGACGACTGGATCCCAATGTGTGAGACCTGCGATTATACCCAATGGTACAAAAACCAAAAGGACGTTGACATAACTACTATACAATGTAACCTTCCCTACGTGCCATGTCGAAGCCGAGTAGCTAACAATGGCACTGTTGCTGTCCGTTCCTGGTGTATGTGTCCTGCTAAGAAAGAACTCGTGAACGCTGCTCTTGCGTCTGTCATTTCCATGTCCGTTGGCGCCCAACAGTCCCGTCCTTTCATCCGCCTGAGTTGACATATCTACTGAGTTGCTTTCGAAAGTCGGGTTGCGTTTGAGGGACCTTACGCGTGCGATTTCCCTTCGAAATTGCGGTTGTGCTAAATATCAAGAAAGATATAAAGTTAGCCCAGCCACTCCGTGTGATGTCCGATACTGAAATTGCAATGCGCGCAGCAGCCGAACTAAGCTTCCAAGAGGTCCCTTGGCATTTTGCTGGCAGATTGACAGGTGGATCAAGTCGACAACAGAATAAAAGAGAACAAGAAATATGGTGTAAATATGACGCCAAAGAACTAATGCTTGGCTTCAAGATTTAGGGTCTTTTAGACTCTAGGTAGCTGTCCTGTGATGAGGATGAAACAAAGGTCAAGCTGAATGTGTGGTGCTATTCAAGTGCAGGACCAATGTGAAATGTAACAAAGAGATGGATCAAAGACCCGACTGTATGTTTCGACTTCTTACTTGTGATACAAAATTGGCAAATATCATTGACTCTCCAACAGGGAACAATGTGTGTGAATTGAATTGATAGATTGGGGGTCTTCAAAGCTGGCAAAGAAAAGCGTGAGGATAATTTGTTTACTTACAAACCATCTTGGCAAGATTCTCCCTAGAAAATGGGGAGGAGAATGCTAAATGTCAAGTGCCAAATGCTAATATGAATTAAACCGCTGAATTTCGGCGCAAGTAGGACGAAAAGGGCAGTGGGTTGAAGGGAAAAGAATAACAGGTTGGGATCATGAAGGTTGTTGTGCGCGTAGTTATTAGAATCTCGGACGAACAATTTGGTAAAGGTAGCTTTGAAGTGCGAAGGTTAGAGATTTCCAAGTGCTGGGTGCTGGGTGCTGGGTGCTGCGCCTCCTTTTCAGTGGAGGTGGTCTCCTGTTGATGATGAGGATGATGCAGGTGTGTTGATCAAGCGCATCAAAATGTGATGAAATGGTGCGTTTCAAGAATTTAATCGCGTATTGTATTTGCTTTGCTTTGCTTGATTTGATTGATGAAATTGAAGAGAGCTTCACAATCAAGTGGAAAACTTGAAAGGAAAGAAAGCCGATGTGATGTGTGAGAGAGAGAAGGAGGATATAATTTCAAATGGAATAGCTGGAATGGCAGACGATACGACAATAGAAAGGGTGAGTGAGGTTCTCTTACCTAGGTAGTTTAAGTTTGGGAGTACCTGTTTGGCGATTGAAAGGAACGATGTTATTGTCGTGAAGCTCTCCAGCTGGGTAGGTGTGATGATTGTTACTTCTCTTTCTGAGATGTTGCATATACCAAGAAGCGAACGATATCAACAACTAGGTAATAAGGACATGTATATGTTGAAACTTTCATCTGCCAAGCAACTTCTGATGTTCTGACGCCACTATAGCTCCAGCCGCAAGCAGATAAATAGTTGAATCTGTTCCTTGATTTGTGCTGTGTTCTGTCACTTCTGTGCGTTTCGCATTGCATCTGTGTTTGGACCTCAGCAAAAGAAAGAAAATAGAGAAGCTTAAAGATTCTCACCAATCACCACCATACAATCATCAATTCAATTCTACAATTCACATCTAGACTCTCACTTCACTTTGATCATCAGTACCAAGAAATCTGATTATCCCGACAAACCAAATACCGACATCCAGTACACACACCATCCACCAATACAATAGCTTTCTCTTTTCCAGCAGAATATTCAGGTACAGTACCAGGTAGCTACCCCATTCCCATGCGTCGCGAATCGTGATAGACCCATATATAAGTGCATGGGATACCTACCGGAATGTACGGTACCGCTTACTCATTCATACCTGGGTATTAATACTATGGAAAGTTGATACAATCAATCCATTTAAACATTTTTGTACAATGTATTATTCTAATTTCCTTTACTTTGTCGGAAACATTTTGACCAATGCACAAGATATGCAAGACTCGAGCTATGCTTAAAGCAAAACACGCAATAAATGAAATAACCAAAAATGCCAAGGGGGGCTGTGCTATGTAAAACCTCGAGCGAATTTTCAATTTTCCATTTCCCCTCAAAACAAACAACCCAAACAAGACAAACCCTTATAAACATCACATACGTTAATTGGTGGCGTCATTTGTGAATCCTGTACAGTGGTTGAAAGGGTAAGTACTACGTAGGTGGGTGCAGTGCTAACTCTGACATTTATTACCACCATGCCATGTCATGTCACAATTACCAAAATACAGTTGTAAGATGATTGATTACCTAAGATGTTGTGGCCATAGCTCCTACCTCGAAACGGCAACGGTAAAAGATGAGTTTATCGCGATGCTGATTAGGTAACATCCCATCCAATTATATCCTTATGTGCCCCGCCATGACGCTTCCCAGCTTTGAAAGTCCCAAATCATTAAACCGACTAGAGTAATCGATGAAAAATCCCTGAAAATATTCTAATATATAACCTATCTCCTGTGACCATTGCCCAAGACGAGACTTAGATACTTATACTTCATATCCATACTCTCCTTCCCTTTACCTATCTATCTATCTATCTATTCAAGCTTACAACGTAGGTCTCATTCTTCCAGCAGATAACCAGTCCCTTACGTAACTAGGTAATTCTACATGCATACTCCGTACATATCTTACATTGCCTACCTATACCGCATGTAGTAATTTCGCCAATGAGTTATTATGGACTTCTACCATAGAACGAGACAATGTGATATAAAGAACATGGATATAGGTAGAACGCGCTCGTAAGTCAGTTGGGCAGAAGGGGGTAGCAGACTTAGTTTTGATTGTGATAAAAATTGATGAAGATTGATTACTTGGGTATACTGTGTGTTATGGGGGGGGGAGCACTTGAAGCCATTCGGCAAAAGCATTTTGGGTGATGAGGGAATCGACTTGAAAATCTTTTCAAAAATGCATCAAGAACAGGCACACGTGGATAAAGGTGTCATGCTTTTCATTCCGCGGAGGAAGCTGAAAGATATCCATCTACAGTGGCATTTCCCTCCTGAACGCCCACGCTACGCCCGGCTAACAATTTCCCATCCCATCCGTGTCAACCCACTTTGTCTATACTATGACCTTCCCTCAAATTACCCAACCCATTAACTTTTCGATTTCTTCTTTCTCTAGATCCTTTTCCTTTCCTCATCTTCACTACTATACGCTGCATTTTCTTCTTCCCTAGTCGCCTCACTCTGTCTCCGTCTCGTTTGCCCTCTCTCCTTCATCGCTCCACGAATCTTCATACTAACCTCATCAAAGCTTGCTTTCCCGTCCAACGCACTAAAGCTCTTCAACGGAAATCCTGCTGACCCTACGGCACCACCACTGCTGCTACTACGACTGCGACTCCTAGAAGGTGGTCGCGTTGCAAAGAGTGCGATATTACCTAGATTTCCGAACGACTCGTTACGCGGAAGATGCCCATTCATACTTGAGCCACCCCCAATAGATGCACCTGCAGTATTACTTCTGTGAAGAATACGTGGTGGTGATTCATCCGAGATACCAGATTGATTGCTATTGCGACGTAGATCACTTTGACGAGGCGAAGTTGGAGTCTTGAGACCATCGCGGTTGAAAGGATCAGCTACTATTCTGGAAGCATCAAAATCGGGGAACATCTCTGGGCCAAGAGTATTGATAACGTCTGTAACCTGTGCGCTGAGTTGAGCTCTGCGCTCACGGAGGTTGAACATGACGTTACTAGATGCTGGATTAAGAGCTACTATAAGAGGTCGTAACGATTTGGCAATGTCCATGCCTACTTCTCCGAAACGAAGAGCTGCAAAGGTAATAGCTGGAAAGAGAATGTATCCGGACACGAAGATTGCCCACAATGGGACCCATTCAGGTACATACCCTTGAACCCTATTTCTGTAAGTCCAGTATGCAAGACTGATGGTGTAAAAGTTATATAGAATCGGTGCGAAGGCAAGGGCAACCAATAGTTTCCATGTTGCCATAACATCTCGACCTTGAAGTTTGACTGTAGATGCAGCTAAAGCTTCTTTCGACTTCTTGATGCTGATAATTTTCGAAGCTATGAAAACTGGTGCAAATAAGAAAAGTCCTGGAATAACCCCAATAGACAAAACAGCTAGCTTTCCTAGGCGGTAAAACAGAAGGAATACGGCTCTTGGAACAGAGAACTTAGCGTACTCGACTTGATGATCTCTCAAGTTCATGTAGCGCAGTTGTCTGTTATAATCCAATACAGATTTTTTGAGTTGTACAATCCTTGGATCATCTTTATAATGTGTATAGCCTTTAACCAGTCTTCGATTTAATTCAACTACCATTGGAAGTGGAAGTTTCTTTCCAGTTGGATTATACAGTCTCCGGGCAGCTTGAATAAGCATGAGAGTATCATAATCAGGGCTTGTGACAGTGACAGCAACAAGAGCTTGGTATACAATATCCAGTAATTGACTGACTGCTCCTCTCCGGTCTCCACTTTTGTAGAGCTCAACAAGCTCTTTTGGGACTTCGATAGGATTGCCAAACTCAATTACGGCTCTTGAACGGAACTTATGGGCGTGGAAATAGTTCATACCACATGGTACAATTTGAAGGCCACTATCAGGATTGGCGGCCAATGATCCAAGTGCCATAATAGCCACACCAGCTTTAAGAGGAAGTAATTCGGTCCTGTCGTGGCTACCACCTTCGGGGAAGATTCCAACAGCTCCACCACCACTGAGGCGATCAAACACGGCATCATAGACTTGGGTTTGATCAACTTTCGGAGCAGTCTTGTATTTCGATCCTCCAAAACCTTCCTTGGTACCCTTAACAGACTGATTGGCAAACTTCCCATTTTCGTCAACATCGTCTCGCCCAGTGAGTTGTATCATAGCATTTCGGCCTTTGAAAGGTTTCTTCAATCTCAATTCCTCGGCGCTAATTACTTCCGCTATTTCGGTATTGGCAGCTGTTCCCTCCATGGTAGGCAAAACCAATAATCCTCCAACCTGTACTTCTTTCCCGTCGAATTTTGTCCCGACTCCACGTATGAGAAGTGGATCGTTGATAGGGTCTGGCAGATATATTGTACCAGATCCAGGCTTCACCATATCCAGAGCTCTTCCGACAGGAACCGCGCCTACTTTACGCGCAAACCAACCCACGATGAATCGACCCATAGATTTGGCGGCAATAAGAAAAGCGGCGCGACGATGGCACTCATTTCGGAGCGTGCGCATTAAAATAAGGGGGTCGACAAACTAAACTGGCGTGTCAATCAAGAGCTTCATAGGTTCAAAGCTTGCTGCCGCATACCTGGTTTGCATGAGGGGCTGCTACAAAGATAACCGGCCCGCGTCTTGGAACTTTCCATGATCCTCTTGGATGGACTTCTCGAAAGAAGAGATCGACGAGTATTGAAAATGTCCACAGAAATACATCATATATCCAATTTGTCATAGGAAATTGTTCCTTGTGCTTGGCCTTTTGAGGCATATGTTCATGAACCTGTTCCTCGTTGGCCATGATGATGGACGGGTGTAGATCAGAACAATCAATGCAAATAAATGAGATATGTTCTCAATGCGTGCGGGTTAAGCTCCGAGTTATTATCTCGTGTGCTTGTTAAACAAGGTAGGACTTTATTAGTCTGAATTGTTCAACCGCAGCTCAAGGAATTCATTCGGATACCAGAGACGGGGTTTTTTCGGAAGGTGATGGATGAGATTGGATTCTTCTCAAGTATTCGTTTTGGTAGGCCTGACAAGTCGTGAGGATCCAAAAGTCATATCGACCGAAGATAAAAAGGGTTAATAGTACTATTTATTAATTGCAAGAAGCAATGCGACGCCGGTGCAGTGAGAATGGGAATGGGTTGATTTCTTTCTTAATTTAATGAGACTACATTTTTGCTTTTTCACGGAACCGGATTAAATTGCATGCCCGCTCCATGTGCCCGATGACAGCCGCGCATCATAAGCGGCTAAGCGACAAATACTGGAGTTCCTCGAATTGTCGATAGAAAAATCCCCGTTGATACCTAATAATTTATTAAGCCATGATGGATAATGATACCCGTATATCAACCAATTTATAATCATCAATCATGACATTTCTCCAGCCTACGGTAGGATAATTATTTTCTCTTGAACGTTGAAAGATTCGTATCCCATTACTATTAGCTGTTCTACCAATACTAACCACCCACCTCCGAACGACAAATTCCATTCTCATGATATTTGAATCACGTGTATCAGATGCAAGAACATGGAAAGGACGTAGAATATCAGCGAGCGTTTCCAACCTTCAACCAACGTAAGGGCATCAATATGAAGTAAATCACAATGAAGGATTCTGGATTCTCTTCGATTGTGTTCCTGCAATTGTGGATTCAAATTGACCTCAGCTCTTCCTGTCTTGTGGAACGAGGCGCTTATGTTGGCTATGACTTAGTTTGTTTATTTTAAGGAGGGAGCAACAACCATATGCAAGTTACTTCCCAGAATTCCATCATCATCAACACAAAGTCATCAATTGGCCCCCAAAAATTATATAAAATGGGATTACCGCCGTGGGAGACAAGTGAAAGTCAAACCTTTGCTTTAATAACAGGCGCAAACAGGTATTAGCAGCCCAAAGTTGTCCACATTATTCACAATGGGCTTCAAGGTTCTCGGTCCAATTATTGACAAATTTCTAGTGGTTTAGGCTTTGCAATTGCTTCTAGATTAATTGATGAATTTCTAACTTCATCCGACACTCCTCCTACGAAACATCTCATTCTTATCCTCTGCACGCGTACTCCACTGAAGACACGATTCACAATCTCGCGTCTGCGTGCTCATCTACGGAAACTCGTCGACTACTCTGAATTTGCAAACTCGCAACGTAAGAAGGCTAAAGCACAGGGAAATGTATACAAATGGCAGGATATGGTGGCTCGGGTCCATTTTCTTGGGGTGGAACTCGATCTATGCGACTTAAAAAGTGTATACGCGGTCACGGACAAGCTGGTCAATGGGACTGTTGGTAGCCCGGATGCTACTACAATGGATGGTCTAAGGTTACCTGATGGGTCTCCTGGAACTGCTTCGTATTCTGCAGATGTCAAGCAAGATAGATGGGCATTGAGTCAGAAAGAAGGATCTGATGGACAACAGAGGTCTTGGGGATGGGGGTTGAGTAGAGTTCGCGTACCCAGACTGGATGTCGTAATTTTGAACGCGGGTATAGGAGGATGGTCAGGAATCCATTGGCCAAAAGCTATATGGACTGTCATGACAGATATGACAGAAGCTGTAACATGGCCAACTTACAAGCTTGCGGAAGTTGGAGCTGTGACAAAACCGCAACTATCCTCTACTGCCCCAAAAGAAGTGAAAGCATCCGATGATGAATCGACACAACCTTTACTTAACGGTGACAGTTCACAGGAGCCACCTCTTGGCGCGACATTCTGTTCTAATGTATTTGGACACTATATTCTCGCACATGAACTGATGCCTCTACTATCACGGCCTGCTTCCCCTTCAGCCACTACCAGCGGAAGAATTATATGGGTATCCAGCATAGAGGCGCAACCACAACATTTCAATATTGATGACTTACAAGGTCTGAACAACCACGCACCATACGAAAGCTCAAAGCGTCTTACGGATATTCTCGTCCTTTCAAGAAAACTACGAGCAGCTGGAAAGATCTCTTCTTCATGGTTCGACTGTTCCGACGTTCGCGTGAAGGAAGACCAGATAGAAGGAGAAAAACCTGAGGATCAACCACCAACACAGTTGATAAGACCCAAAATGTTTGTGGTGCAGCCAGGAATATTTGTCTCGGAAATCATGCCCTTAAATTTCATCTTAGTATTTTTCTATAGGATGATTTTCTACCTCGTAAGATGGATGGGTAGTCAATGGCATACCATCGAGGCTTACACCGCCGCTGTAGCACCAGTCTGGCTAGCATTATCCCAAGATGAGATTCTAGACACTATGGACGCACCAGCTTCAAAATGGGGATCGGCCACAAACTCAAGTGGAAAAGAGCGTGTCATTCGTACGGAAGTTCCAGGTTGGGGGTGGGAAGGTAAAACTCCAAAGACTATTGATACGGGAGAGAGAAGAAAGGGAAGAAAGAGAGATGCGGTACCGTTGACGAGAGAAGCGAGAGAGGATTTTGAGGTCATGGGTGTTAAGTGTTGGACGGAAATGGAGAAGTTGAGAAAGGAGTGGGAGCAACTTTTAGGGGTTAAAAAGTAAACCGTTCTGGTTGGTTTTTAGTGAGAGATTGCATGTAGATTGATAAACTATAATTGGCTCAAATTCCATCATGTACAAGTATATATATGACTAATAAACACTTCTTTTCTACCCAAGGTTTTTGCATGCATCACAATATTTCGCTCCCGATAGTGCTACAAAGACTGTACGAAAATGATATGTAGATACACAGCACACAGTGTATATGTTCTTATGAATACCTAGCATGTAGAGACGAATCTAGTTATTTGGATTTTCAAACAAATTTGGAAAAACGAGCTTCAAATTCGAATTCAAATCCAAAGTTCAGAAGGTATTTAAGACTTACAATCGACAAGCTCACATCCTGAACTACTTCTCAAGTCAACACTTTCCATTTTCTCTATTATTTTCTTCATGATAATAGACTTATTGGATCTATTCAGAAATAATTAAACCATAGTTTTCGCAGGAATGCATACACGATAATTATGAAAGAGTTAATGTTGTTATCCACTAGATCAGGTATCGGAATTCATCATAACTATACGAGGGTCTTTTTGTTTTTTTGTGTTTGTTGAGGGTTTAGGGGGTTATTTGGATTTGGATGGTTATTGGGAGTGGGGATTTGAGGATGTCGATGTCTGGGGAGGATATTGGGGGTCTATGTTATTGGAGTTGTGTAGGGGAATACTTTGGGGGGTTTGGCGGTTGGGCTTGGTCTGGAGTTGGGAATTTTTGGGGGGAGAGGGTTTGGGGGTTTTGGGGTGGGGGAGAAAAGGGGAGGAGGAGAGGAAAGGTGGATGAAAGATGAATTTTGTAAGTTATAGGTTATCTATGATGATTTCAATTAAGCGAAGTGAAAGTGGAAGTGGAGCGGAAGAGGTGCGTGTGAAGGGTCTTACATCTTATATCTTCACTTATTTTCTTTTCATTAACTATCTAATTATTTGAAGAAATATAGCCTCTTCATGCTATAGGTAGTTAGGTAGTTAGATAGTTAGATAGTTCACTAGTTCGTGATATAGTGGCCGAACTTCTGATATTTAGCTTGATCAGTCATACTCGAGTACGTGATCTAGAGTGACATATGCGTGAAAACTGTTAGATTATAGTATCGGAAGACTCAAAAACAAAGCTATAGGGCGACAGAGGGCACTTAATCTTACTGAGATCATTATATCGTGTGCTTTGTGTGATAGGATAGACAGCTTTTCCGTGATATTATACTGTAAAGTGGTCCGGTCTTTTGAAATCCCTGACTTTGATGCTGGTGTGCCGGTATTTATATTCGAGCTTTATGATGTCTGAGTAGCATGTATATATGCGGTTAAGCTATTGTAGAATCCACCGCTTCTAGATGATGAGATTTATGGAAGATAGATGGGAGTCGTATTATGCGAATGGCCCGCTAGATATGTACTGACCCCAAGCTTGTAAGTAAAAGATGAAAGGATTTGGATGTGTCTACGATAGTGAGGAATGTCGATGTCAGTGGAGCAATACTCGATCAAGTTGTCCGCAGATAGTAATTAACACGGATCTTAACTAGTAGAATATTGAGGAATATCAATCAATGAGATATTAATACAAAGAGAGGTTGCCTGACTTAATCTGCAGATCCATACGTCTCCAATTCTGAACCCTCTTTTCCAGTCTTCCTTTACTCCTTCTCTACTCTAGTCTACTCCACTCTACAATTTTGAATCAAGCTTTGAAATTCCGGTATTCATATAAGTACGTCCTATACACATCTTTATTCTACATTCAAACCGAACCTCCCTTAATTAGGTATCATTCAAAATAAGGAAATATATCATTTAATATCAATATTTTCTCCAAACCATCAAGTAATCAAGAAAAAACACTCCCCAATCAAGCAGAAACCAAATACGGACCGTGATCATTCCCCTCTCATCTTCACCAATCAGAGAATCTTTCATTAAATTCTCCATAATTTATACAAACCATTATGATCTATCTATAGCTACAAAACTCCTTCACCCAGCCCTCCATCCACAAACTTCTCCGGATCTTTAGCTTACCCCTTTTCAACTTTCCCCAACGATCGATTAATATAACGAATAGTGGCGTTCAAAGTACATACCTACTAAATTTCTACTTAATTAAGCTTCCCATCCTATATTAGGCGAAACTTATCGTTTCCCGTCTGATATGCATATAAACATATGCACATATATGCATGCAGGTGTGCCAATGCCAGGGCGGGAACTCGCGTTGTTGCCTCTGTGGCGATATATGTATGTACTATGCCAAGGAATTTAAATGTAAGACGTCGAGTTACATTTTCGGATTCAAATCTAGGCTTGTGCCCTTGGGTGTGAGGAAGTCGAAATACTTAGCGAGGGGATTTACGCTATGTTTAGCTAGGTGATAATTGATAGAATTATAGGTAGAATAGACTAATATATCGATTGATCACGAATAAAACATTAACATATAAACTTCTGCGCACGTAAGATCATCTAAGATCTTACAATACATGTAAAAAGTTGACATGCAATTTATCTCGTCGTACGTATTGTGGTAAGGCTAGCTGAGTTAGAGTGATGGCGGATACTATTTATATAATATCTCCGATGTGTAACCAATGGCTTCTGTACTTCTTTAACATATAGTATTAAGCATAAGCTGGAAAAGCTATGTTCCGCTAGATAGTGTAAGATTACATAGATTGAATCATTTGATTAATATACGCAGATATAACGGATACGTATGCATAAATAGTTTATAAGATGAGAGAGATATACAGGAAGCACTGAATTCGAAAAATGTTACCACAGAGATATTGCAGGCCACACTCTATATAATGCATCGTTGACTATTCCACGATACTTAATCCTCGATAAATGTAAGACTTATATAAACGCACTTTTTTACAGAAACTCATAATCATCATCGTCGTCATCAGTTAAGACACTTCCTCCCTCCCATCCTCCCTCCCTCCCATACCTCCTCACCTACCTACCTATCTACCTACTCCGCACCCCCAATCCAACCACAACTAACCTTAACCTTAACTCTAACCTCAAACTCACATACCACACAACTCCGAAGCACACTATAACACACAACAACAACAGCCACTTAAGCTTGTAGATTAAATCCCATCCCATCACACCGTCACAACTCTCAAATCTCAAACTCCAGACCCGACCGCGCAATCCGCGCAATTCTAGAAGTTTTATATTGTTAGAATATTATAATATTATAATAACACAATATAAAAATAAATAAACATATTAAATTTTATTTTAATTTATATATATACATTAAATATTAGACACAACACATTCACCAAATATTCATTCATGTAATTTCAAGGTTTGTAAGTCTTGTATATTCGTATAATATCCATACGATCATAATCTTACAATACCTCCAGCTCCACGAACATCACTAGAACAGATTGATATTTATGCGATTAATTTTGCGGACTTTGCGGATTTTATAATATCATTAATATTAATATATAAAGATAATCCAAATATACATCAAAAGAGTAAAATAAAATATATCAATACAATACATAAATCGAATACAAGATAGAAGAATAAAAAAATAACGATGCGAGTACTCGGATATGGCTTATGTGGCGCGGGGGGGGGACTATTTTGTGTTTTTATTTTTGTGTGATGTTAATGGTAGTGGTGGAGGAACGAAGAGTAAAAGGAGGATGTGGTGTAGAAGCGAATAGATTATTAGAAAGACTTGAGATGTGCGGGTTAGTTAGTGGATGAGTAGATGAGTGGAAGAGGTATCTACAGTAGTAGGATTAAAAATGTATGATTTTGAGTGGGCAGAAATGGAATTAGTGGAATATGAGATAATGTTGAGATAATTTAGGCGCAATTTTTAGGTTAGTCTCTAGCTATTGTCTCTCTCTACCATCAGAAAGAACCAATAAAACCATTGCCGATATGATTAATCAGATAGAGGTTTTTGCTTGTATAGTAATGAAGTAGAATATGGCAATGATTTGCAGTAAAACACCTAACGAGTAGATCTTGGTACATATTAGCAGCACCCCATTTGGAATCATATTCCTATGCCACATCCTCTTCCCCCACACAGTGTCTTTGGAGAGCGAAGGATGTTAATTAGTGCGAACGATGGAATGCGGGGAGATTATTAACAACTGTAGATCCCCCGTTAATATCATAGACTACTCATTTGATATGGATCCGTCATTACCGTCACGATCTTTCTATCTCTCGCTTAAGACTTTACGTATAATAAGCTACGTATGTTATATGTAAAGATAAATAAAGATTATCGTCATTGAAAATCATGGCTTTATTACTACTGTACTGTGCCACTTCCTTCAACTGTCATATGGCTACTGTTGTAGAGAAGGATGCTGTCATGCTATGATTAAGCAGATCAAAACCCGAAGGAAGTGGCTGAACAAATCTGGGGGCACTGACCAAAATCACGAAATGGTCACATCACCAGAACTTTGTACCTAGTGATGATGTGACATCTGCGTACAAGCCTCTTACGTGGGGAAGGAAGAGGTAAGAACTTTACTACTAGCGAAATTGATACCCGAGGTTTTGAGATTGGATATTTGGAAATAGATCGTTTGGGGGCGATGGAAGAGACAGTTGTTTAGCGACGATAAGGTTGTAGCCGATCATGCAATGAGATTTTGGGCTGAAAACTTTTGGTATGTGATGCGAGCTAGGTAAGAAAAGAATGCAATGAGGGGATTGGGAGAACAAAGGTTCAACATTATTCGTTATCTTATTTTTCGCTTTATATGAAAATACCCCAATACGTGACAGTGAGTTGATCTTAGAAGAACCGACCACCATGCTGCTATCAGATACACATACTCTGAAAAAATTATTTGCGAAGAGTCATACATTTTTACCATTGAAACTAGAACCTTGTGACTGCACAGTTCTTTTCTAATCCCCTCGACATGTCTGACTGAGATGGACGATGAATAACAGACCTATAGCAGTAGATGTTTCAAATGTTCAGATCAACTAAACGAAACTTGCCAGTAACTATACTATTACTGTTCATGTAGGAACACGTGAATATATGGAAAGGAAGTGGCGTGATGAAGGAGTATCAGGCATCTGAGTTTGATGTCCAATATTGCAATCCTTAATAAGATGGGAAATGATATGATGACCAGTAACCTTAAATCACGAAAGCGCTTGAAAAATCGGTCCACTTATTGATTACGAAACCGAATGTTTCAACGCAAAAACCACTTGGTTTGTTGATCGTCGGAGTAAGGTTAACCTTGACAGTATTTTCCGAATTGCTTCATACTTTTTTCTGAAGCTGCGCGATGATAATGCTTGAAACAATAGACGCGCAAGAGAACCAAGAGAATCAAGAGAACGAATGCGTAACGATATATGGTTCGTTGTTTTAAGCAAAATCAAATATCGCCAAATTAAAAGTAACTTGTATTAATAAATAGATTCGGGCGCTTGATGGGACAGCTAGTCAATTTCAAGTGCTAAATAAAGCCACTTCCGCGCGTTGCATGTATTCAGTAGCCGCCAGTCCCATTTTCATGAGACCCAAGAACAGACCCGTAACGCTTCAAGAAAATGTTGTAACATGCTCATCGTATTTTTATAAGATTATAATAATCAAGAGAAGAACAAATCGTTGAGTAGCAAATATCCTTAACTCCAGAGCCAAGAGAAATCTTGCGCAATTGAAGAAAATCGTTCAAAGCGCTGAAAGATAAGGGCCCGGCATGGTCGCATGATTAATGTAAGACATTTTTTTGCATTTCCGAGAGTTATAATGCACATTTTAGATGTTGATGATTTGAAGATTTGAGATCTTTCCAAGTTTTATCGCACTGCCACACCATTTGAAAGCTTCTAAAATGTGGAATTATCTTCTCGTGACATATGGAGAGGCCGGATGTGGTACCGTCTAACAATGCAATTGGTCCATCCATAGATTCAACGGTGTCGAAGGTGTCGAAGGTATGTAAGTTCGAATGAACACGAGGGAACTAGTAAATCATCTTATCGATGAATACACATCTCATAGGCCAAGACTCTACTGTAAATCATGGTCTAGATCTACAGTACAGCCCGTTATCCGGGATGTCAATGTCAAGTTATCGCAACAACTCCGGAGAGAAGGAGAAGGAGATGGATGATTATTTATCGGAGGATATTAATGTGGCAGTAGAAGGAATACGGGAGTATGGATATTTGAGAAGGTTGCATGTTTCAGGCGAAGCCCATTTGTTTCAACCAATACAAATTGAGAGTATGAATTTCTATAGTTGGGACTCCAACATCCGGAATTTACAAGCTGCAGTTAGATAATATCAAATGTGAAGTCTTGAAAGGTTTGTCATGAAGAAGTCTTTCGATCGGCCTCGACTTTCTGCCTTTCCAATCGCCCATGGCCGATGTTGTTCGCACGCATAAAAATGTATGTAATTGGTAGGTAGTAGTTAGTAGTAGGTAGTTACCGGTAGTATTCGAATTCATGATGACTTCTTCCCTTCTCGTTAACAAAGGGGTTGGGGTGGTAATAGACTAATAGTAGGTTATTATCAAGCTCTATATGCGATTTCTGCCCCCCAAACTAAGATCGGGGAAAATCTGGATCTAATTGGATCTACACGCCATTAATACATTATGTATTAATTTAAATTCGGCTGAAGTTCCTTTAGAAGCAATATCGAATGAACTTTAAGTCCCCATAACCCCGTCACTTGGCTTTCATATCTCACCAATCTCACCAATCTCACCAATAATCTATCACCTATCATGATAGAGCATGAATCTTTTATCGTCACCGTCGTCATTGCCATCATGGACATTGGACACTGGACATTTGTATCGAACTGAGCCTTGCCTTGTAATCTTTCATGAACATAAGCGTGCATTACTTTCGGTATTACCAGTGGTTAGTAGGTTATGCTTGAAGCCGTACGCATAAGGGGGCATTACCCATTACTTAATTCATATAACCTTACCTCAGCCATCTCTCCGCCACACAACTTGACAACTTCGGTGAAGAAATCCATACTTTTCCTGCTCCCTAGACATCTATGATATGATATCGTCTACCAAAGTGCTCCGCATGTACGATTCTTGTTGGATTTTTCTTATAAAGAGGTTGGTATATGGTACGGTTGGGCTGTAGATATATGGGTATCTGGGCATCATGTCAACGGGAAAAGTTCGTCATTCCAGTATTGCGCATGATGTGTTCAGTGCCCAGGTGGAGGTAACAAGCATTATCCAACCTTTCCAACCTGGAAGCATTGATTGATGAATGATCAACCATCCACAAATTCCAAATATTCTATACTTCAGACTCATTTTTTGATATCTACAGGGTATGTTTGGTTGTGTGATCGTTGCCAAATCATGGGATGTCCACTGAAGTGTCACATTCACCGCTTGCAATAGAAGGGTCGACACGTATATGTTGATCCATTAATATATACCGGCGTTGAGCATTACTCGCAACCCACGATGCGGAGTAAGTTAAGAAAGTTAGTAAGGTTAACCAGTCATATTTGCGACGTTTATGATATATTCGAATCATATTGATGCTTTTCAACATTTTCCCCAATTTATCATCGTCAATAAATCTTCCTCCTTCAGTACATTTCCCCTCACGCCTCATTTCCAATAAACAATTATTGGTGTTTAGTTGAATATCTTTAGAAAAAATCGAATTCTTCCGTGGGTTTCAAGGTACTCAACTTTTGATCTCCACAGCCTTACTTCAGCCCTTTGATCGGCACTCGACTAGAGGAATTCAGAGTAACGAAACAACCCGAGCATCGAAAAATCGACCAACAAACGAAGGCTGGAAAACGGACGAGAAGGATAGAGCTAGATAGACGGGAAAGAAGTGCATCCTAGAGGTCCTGATACGGCATAGGGACCAGTGAAATTGCATATGCATATGCTTATGCTCCAGCTCATATACACACATCTTAGCTCGTTGCCTACAGTTGACTACTTCTTTCATACATTCCTCCTATATGGGAAGCATAGATTCGCATCTCGACTCCTGTTTAGTTCGTGGTACACCGTGGTACTGCATCTCTGTACTTTCTTCCCTTTGAATCTGTCCGACAACATTTCTGAGGCATCACGGACAAATCATTCATCGTTACCTGTGGAGGTATTCTGGTTTCAACTTAGCCCTTGTATCTCTACATCTTGCCATCTTATCCTCGGGCGCAAGGTTGCTGAACCACTCGCTACTCCGTACATCTGAAACCTTTTCGAAAAAAAGACCCGCTGCATTTCGTCTGCATTGGTCCATCCACGCCTGCACGCCTGCACGCCACCGAGCCTGACCCTTCACTCAATCATCGCCTATCCTTTCGAACTCCCCCGTCGACCAATAATTTCCTTGCTAGTTGTTATAGTTATTAGACCTAGGTAGCTTAAAGTAACCCTTGTCTTCCTGAACGATTGACCATTTCGACACCACCATTGAGCCACTTTGCATCCTTGGTTCCATTTTGAGAACGAGGGGCATCAATCCCAAGCATTCCTTTCCCAGCGCCTAGGGCTCTATTTAGCATTTTCATACTGTACCCGTTCAATCTGGTCCAATTATTGGCCGACAAGCTTGATATCTCCTTACTGGACTGGAAATACTTTGCTTCTGGCAAGGAAGAGTCGGATACTATAGGGAGAAAAGGTATTGGAGTGTATGAAGAACAATTAAACCCTCCTGAACAAGGAAAAAGAAAAATATTATACATATCTCCCTCCAGCCTTGGGATCGACAGAGGATATTTACATATATCCGTCCACAACTCTCCCATACATCATTTACATTTCTCACCGGAAACTTCGACATTCTTCCTTTTATAGACTTTTTAAACTTCTCAATACCCTCAACCCTCAACCATCAATAACACAAAAATTGTGGGAGAGAAGAACCCTTGACAGAACGTACCGACCGACAAATCCAAACCCGGCACTTTGACCGATCGATTCACTGGGGTCAAATCGTCAATTAACCTTACCATCACCACTCTTTTGAGGACGACACGGGAGTACATTACGACCAACTACGACTAATACGGCCTTGACGAAACTAAAACGAAACGTAACAAAGCGGTAGTACTTCAATTTCGATTCGAGTTGATTGTATTGGATTGGATTGGAAGAAGAGAAAGACACCATCATACCGTTTCACCAGTCGCCCATATAAATAAACAAAGTGGTTACTTACTTTGAATTGCTTTGACCCATTCGCTGACCATCTCACCTCTCACGAGAATCCTCTCCGCGCCTATCTGCATATCATCATCGTCAGCAGCAGCAGCAGCAACATCCATCTATTATTCTTTCGAACCTTTTGGCCCAATCTTCAGCCACCCTTACTTACCCAAGGACAGCACCCCTGTTTCTTTGGTCCACCCTAAGAACGCCTTTGTCAGGCTTGAGGTCAAGGCAATTCCGGAATTTATATAGCCATCTGATCCTCTCAGTGCCTCCACGCATAGCAAAGTAACTAGCTGCGCCAACTTCACTCCTCTATAGGATTCCGCTGGTCGGATTTTTCTCACTCATTCGCGAAATTTAGATTCAATATTACGAGCCCGTGGTCGTCATTATTTTTTCTTAATTTCTTTTGCAAATTTCTTGAAATTTCTCGAAAGATTTTATTCACTTTTATTGTGGATTTCTTTCTTCGTCAATTTCTTTTGCCTATTGTTCTCGACAACTGAGCCGTATTTTAAACCTCAGCCAACATCCACAATAGGATTGAAGCCTGGAGACAATAGAAACGGTCACGATATTTTTTTAATACAACGAACACCACTCAGGACAATAACGGCTTTCCTTTTATGACCTTATAGCTTGTTGTATCTCTATTTTTATCTTCCTGTTACAAGATCATTCATTCCAGTTCTCGATATCAAACGTTGATCAAGTCTCGATCGACAACATCTCGACATACAAGTCAACCACATCGAAGTACAACGACCACAACAATTACCACATCACACACGACAACATGTCGCTCAATTCAAACGTTCCTAGAACCTCCAATGAGGTGGCTTTAGATCACTTTATTTTCCAATCAGTTAATCAAGATATGATCAACTATCTTGCCCAAAAGGCAAGAGAAGTCATTCAGTGCGAACCCACACAAGTATCCTCAAGTCAAGGTCCCTCGCCGCCTCGAACTCCTCCTCAGGATAAAAGATCGCCATCAGATTTACCGTCATTAGAGAGATTTATCGCTTCATTAATAAACAGATCCAACGTTCAAGTACCAACACTTATGACCAGCTTGGTCTACCTGGCTAGACTGAAGAAGAGACTACCGCCTGTTGCAAAAGGTTTAAGATGTACAGTTCACAGAATTTTCCTTGCAACATTGATCTTATCGGCCAAGTTCCTTAACGATTCATCGCCGAAGAATAAGCATTGGGCCGAATACTCGAACGTTCGAGGCTACATTGACTTTTCATTTACCAGGACAGAAGTCAACCTCATGGAGAAGCAATTACTTCAACTACTCAATTGGGATTTGATTGTTAGCCAGGATGATCTCTACATTCATTTGGAACCTTTCCTCACACCAATACGTTTTGAGTTGGATCGAAAGCAAGAACAATTTCGTCTCCACGAAGCACGCCAACAAGCCATCCGAGACCAAGAGGCTCTTGCAATGCAAAACATGTCCTTCGACGCAACAGGAAGATACTGGATGCCAGCAACCGAAGACAAATACATGTCATACTACGGTGAACAACAATCCCTCTTCTCAGCCAACGATGTATACGACTACAATTCGCCACCTTCCTCATCGGAAGTTCCCGGTCTTACCCGCAGCGGTACTGCTGACACCCTCGACGCCATGTCATCTTCTGCCTCATCTTACATCTCCGAATTATCTCGCTCGGGTACACCTCTATCATCCGTCTGCAGCTACCCCGATGAAAACGATGCTATGCAATGCGACACCTACTCCCCATCAGGTGTTGCCCGCGACGTTGTCACGGTCCAAGTTGCTGGTGCTGATGGAAAGCTTAGGCCTATGCTTCCATACGAAATTGACAACATGGCTCATCACGACAACATGGTCATGGCAGAGGAGAAGCGTCGCACAGCTAAGAAATCGAAAGGCAACTTCCTAACAAGATACTTTGGTGGTCAAAAGAACTTTTCCACTGCGTGAGATGCTTTTGAATTCTCATTCTGGTTCCTGCGGCGGAAGCTTATGTAATGAAACACTGGTGAAAGGATGAAAGTCGCCTGTGTGGATTACGAATTTCTTTGTATCAATTGATGAAATTTTCCTTTTTTTTTTTTTTTTTTTTTTTTTTTAAACCTGAGAATGAGGCCTCTCAAGAGTCTGCATTATATCAGATCAAGCATTGCAAGGAGTTTATTGGGCGTTCAGATTGGATTGCAATCGCATTACATCATGAATGGGAATGTGGAAAGAGGTGTCAAAAAGACGGTCTTGATCTTTAGGATGAGGAAAAAAAATCTGGATTTCTTTTGCCATCTGGATAAGATGTCTTTTTGATAGGAATCGGGATAGAACAAATTTGGGCTTGGCTTGGGAATACCCTGACGCATTAGGGATGGCGAAGAAACAAATGATAACTTTTATATTACATAGTATGGAATTGGTAGCATAGTACATGGTTTGCGGTCTGGTTTGGACATGATTAGATTTGATCTGATCGTATTACATTCATGAGGGAATACAAAGAGAGGTGGATTTTAATCATTAATATGTTACACTACTATATATTCTACCTGTCCTTTCTTTCGTGCGTGACCCTTTGATGAAATTACGAATAACCAGTGAATTAAAAATCGCTGTACATTGATTCATATGAGGTTGTAGAATTTATGGTTCCATTACCTTGATACATTTCATCCGAAAGTGCTGCTGCCTAGGTAGTAACCACGTGATATCGATATCTCAAGAGGTACCTATTATTCTTCCAACAAACAACCTTCACCCCGACATCAAAGACCATACCGGTATCCAGAATCCATCCAAAGACCTCACCACCAAACCCCAATAAAACCCTTATCTAAAATGCCACCCAAACCTAAACCCAAACCCACATCCCCACCCTGTACACACCCGCATCTCCTCACCACATCCCAACCCTCCTTATCCACCAGTAGTAATACACCATCAATCTTCACCCGCGCATCCGCATCCCGTCGCGCAGCCGCAGCCTCAAAACCAGGTATCCATAAACCCAAAATTACAGATACGATTCTGCATCATTTTAACTCGGATGCGGAATGTGCTTCTACGTTTCCCGGGCCGTTGCTGTTGGAGGGTGATGATTTGGTGAGGGAGCCTAGACAGCGGGGTCAGACGATTAGGGGGGTGGGAGAGGGGGGAGGAGGGGGAGGAATGTTGTGGAGGTGGAGGGGAGAGGGGGAGGGGGGAGGGGGGTGTAGCGAGGAGGACTATTTATGTGGTTGCTCCGCCGGGGGTTGATGGGGAGGGGGGTGGAGGGGGTTATGAGAGGGTGGTGTGAGTGTGAGGTTGAGGGGGAGAGCGGGGATGACAGTGGTGGGAAGGGAAAGGGGGAGACAGGGGAGGTTATTAAGAATGGAGGGGAAGTAGGGGAATGGGAGACGGGAAATTGGGTATCAGACGTTATTTCATATCTTCAAGCCTTCTACCACGGCCTCCCAGTCAAAAAAAGGGACCCATCAAACCTACATTTCACACTCTGGGAAGACACAACCGCAAACCCATCTAAAGTTCGATCATCCAGTCGCAGAATAAAAAAACCCAACACCATCAGTCCCCGCACCAGCAACTCCAAAACCCGTATCCGCTACCGCGCCACCCCCTCCTCACTCTTTTCCCACCAGCTAAATCTCTCCGATCTCCTAGATACCGCTATCGATATACTACCCCCCGATGCATACGCATTACTAATGCTCGTAAATCATGATTTGTACGAAGATGACGATGATGAATTTATCTGCGGGAGAGCTTATGGGGGGAGTAGAGTAGCGGTTGTGAGTACGGCGCGCTATAATCCCGTCTTGGATGAGATGCAGGGAATTGATCGAATACATGGATGGCCTGAGAGTCATTGTGCTGAATATATCGCTAAAGTTCGCGGTGGGATTAACCGTAACCTTAACCCAAAAAGCAACACCAACACCAACACAAGAAAACGAAAACGAAAACAAACACACAACGATGATGATGATGATGATGATGATGATAATAAAACCAACCCCACTACGCCCTAACCCCCAGTCCCCTCCACAACGCCCTCACCAAACAAAACACACTCCCCCCTCTCATCCCCCCTCCTCCCAACCACCACCCTCTACACCCTCCACCTCTCCCGCATCTGCCGCATCGCCTCCCACGAACTAGGCCACTGTTTCGGTATAGCCCATTGCGTATACTACGCATGTAGTATGCAGGGCAGCGCATCGATAATTGAAGATGCGCGACAGCCGCCGTATTTGTGTCCGGTGGATTTAAGGAAAGTGGTTGCTGCGACTGGGGGGGATGTGAGGGGGAGGTATGAGGCGTTGAGGGGGTTTTGTGGGGAGAGGGGGGAGAGGGGGAGGGGCATATGTTTTTGGCGTTTGGGGGGTGGGTTTGTGGGAGGTTGGGGCAGTTGGGGAGGGAGGGGGTGGGGGAAGGGGATGGATAGGGTGGAGGGGGGAGAGATGGATTGTGCGTGTTTATTTTGTGGTGGTGGAGGAGCGAAGTTGAGTGTTCGTGGTTGTTTGTAGGGATTAGAGTATTGCTACGGGGTTACAGGGTGATGGATTGATAGAATAAGATAATTAGAGATTTGTTTAAAGTTCATTGATTTGTGTTTCTACGCAGCTAGAAACGAAATTATAAAAGATAGTGGAGATTTCAGATTCGATGTCTAAGGGCAGACGAGAATGCCTCTTTAAAACCTACCCCTCGCATTAAAGTAATTTCATGTTAGGTCACCTGAAGCGACATTTGATACTCACGTTTAGGTCTTAAAACAATTTCAAAATTTCCAGGTATTCTATTGATAGAACAAAGTAGCCATCAGAATAGCCAGTCCCTCAAAAGACTTCCGAATGGCCACATAAATCCATCACTATTATCCTCTCTCCCAATCTTATGGTATCATTGCGCCCTGTATAAATATCCTCAAAGTTCCAACCCAGTTTGAAGCATGCCAGCATCAATCTTCAAAATTTATACCGTTACTCCCCATTCATCCCAATTTCCTCTCCTCAAATTATGGCGAGCCTCCAAGTCCTGTAATCTCATTAGAATGCATTCGACCCCACCGGACTGGGGGAAAAAAGAACATAAAAGAAGCGAGAGAAGAAACATACCAGCAGCAAAAGCCAAATACCACGTACGACTTGCTCCTCCATCCAACCAACTTGCATCAAAGCCTGCCTGTGCAAAGAAGTTCCAAGAAGCGCGGGGATTGATAAGCGCCAAATTAGCAAACAAAACACCCTTCCAACCACCAACAACCTGATCAGCTCTTCCATTCGAAAAATAAGTATTCCATTCCTCCGTGACGAATTCTTCTGTCCTCGTAAGTGTCGAATGGGGAAGCAGAGGAAGCATATGAATTCCTTGGACAAGCTCTGGAGCGCCTCCAAAATATGTGGTATGGTCAATTTTATTCTCGAATAAAATGCCAGATACTTTGTTGCCAATAAAATTGGCCGGTTGTACTGTGTTTGATGATTCGTATAGGAAGTAGTTTTGCAAGGATCGGGCCGTAATTGCGAGTTGTAGATTTCCTCTGGCTTCCATGTTTGAATCTCCTATTGTGCGCCCCCACATTTTAATAGCATAGGCTGATAAAGAGTCTTCGGATGAGGATTCCTCGTCCTTTCCATCGAAAGTTTCGTAAAGTCCATGAGCCCAAGAGTGTCCGTGGTACCAATCGAAATTGCGGGAAACAGGGAAGTAATTATCAGCAGTTGAAGGATTGGCGTAGTCTCGTACCAATGCATTTATATAGGCTTTGTTACCTGCTAGCCAGCTCGGGTCAAGGTACCCAATAATGGCAGCTGCATAGACAAAATAAGAGTAGTGGAAATGGTGGTCGTTGTAGTATGTGTTTCCGAAATCAACTCCTGAATCTCCAGTTACGTATGATGCGGTAGAGACAATACCTCCCCAGGCAGCTAATATCGTTAGTTTCCTGCATTGAATCTGAGAGCGTAAATGACTCACTTTCGTATACGAGTGGAAATTGTTGCTGGTTATTGATAAATAACGCGAAGTTTTGCTTCAAGGTATTAAGACCTGCTTGTGCCAAAGCTGCATTTCCAACAAAATCATGAAGCGTATATACAATCCCAGCAAATTTGGCAAGCGCCTATACAAGGTTAATAAAATGGTCTATTGGTATCGTTGAGGCATACATACCTTTCCACTATAATACATAGAATTCAAGTCTGTTTGCGCCGTCATATTTTGCGATATTTCGCTAGCAGCAATACTTGCGATGGTAGAAATAGCAGCTGCTGAGATTGAATTCGAACTTCCTCTTGCCGGACTCCAGGGGGCGAAATTCAAACTAAGCGGTAGGTCCTCCTCCAATGTCCAGGAATCAGCCACGATAGCTGTCGCCATACCCTTAGTTGTTGTAGCTAGCTGTACTCCGCTGATCACACCGCAAATAGTGTTATTGTCAAAAGACTCCAAATGGTGTGGTAAAGCAAACATAGCCAAGGTTGTATTAGTCAATCCGCCCTTGTTGAAAGCAATGGTGTAGGAACCAACAGCACCATTTACATGACCCGAGAGGCTTGCGGAAAGTGGATAAGCACCACATGCTTCATCAAACATAGCTTCATGCGCAGAACTCTCGCTCTTTGCAATCTGGATAATTCCGTTGAAGCCGCTAGTAGCCTGAACGAGCCCATTGTTCACAACTGTAAGTGCAAGATTTTGTCCAGAAGGTGAATAGGCATACAACAGCCATGTCTTTCCATCTTCAAGCGTTATTGAGTATTTCGTGACTCCTGATTTTCGAGGTGTTGGATCTAAAGCTAATGTTCGGAAAAGGATTCCACTCTGTAAAATTGGCGTAGCACCAGCAAAGATAGCTGTCACAAAACCCATTCCTTGAACCAAAGGGAAAATAATAGCAGGGTCAGCTCCTGGAGACGGACTCAGATTAACATTTACTGACAGAGCGGTCAGAGTGTCGGTTGTCAGAGTTGTCGTTGAACCCAGTTGGGTAGCTGAAAGTACCAAAGATTGTATGCCAATGGGGTTTATGAAGTATGAAGCAGGATTTGCTGTAGCATTAGGTCCAAACACTCGTTGGTCGGCATCTATATGAACAATAGTCATTCCCCAACTTTTGGTCGCGCCTCCTCCTTTCGACCACGCCAGCGAATATGGATGCGTCCAGGCGGGCGCTGTCTGACTCCCGAGAAAGAAATTAGCGTAAAATTTGTTGGTGTCACGAGGCGCACGCTGTGATTTTATTCCTAGGCGAGGTACTGGATGATCCGAGCGGGAGCCTAAATTAGATGGTGGAGGTGAAGTGTCGATTGGTTGGAAGATATTCGAATCTGCTGCAACGGTATTCATCACATGATTGACAGGTGTTGGTGCAGTAGGAACGAGCCGAGTGGTAGGTGAGGGGATAGAAGATGTGAGAATAGGAGGAACAGTAGCGTGGCCGGAAGTTTCAAGACTAGAAATAACAGATCCTGTTGTGGCGGGAGTTTGAGTGCTAGGGGAGGGAAGTACTTGTACTGTAACTTGCACGCTACCCAAAATTGAGGAAGTGGTCAGTACAGATACCGAAGGGATGACCGCGGTGGTTGTAATCGAGGAACTCAGAGTTGCTCCCGGCGGAGAGAGGAATATAAATCCATCTGAAGAAGTTACGTCTGGGAAAATAGACTTGAATTGAAGCTCTTGCTCCGTCTTAAGCCACTGGGGAACTTTGACGAGGGATTGTGGAAAAAATGGGGCACCTGGTCCAAATGTCGGTGCTTCCCTGGGAGGATGGTGGTTCGTTTGCTCTTGAGAATGAGGATGAGGTGCACCGCTTGCAATCGCGGCGAGGATGTGAAAAAGAAGAACGTTCGTGATTTGCTTCATACTTGATAGGATTTCCGACTACCAAGGCATTCGTGGTATAGAGAAAGTAGGTAGTGAAGTAAAAGAAAACGATAAGAACAAGGTGTCTTGACGGACTTGAGGGATTCCCTCAAATGCATATAAGTCGAGTATAATTTGAGGTGTAATTTGAATATATCATTCACCCTTCAGAGTAATATCACAGGCAAATTTAACGTGATCCTAAAATAAGGAGAAACTTCCCGTCCAAAGTATGCTTGTTATTATTATTAGATAAAAATATTAAAGATGCTATTAGGTGATAGGATAATAATTCGAACGTGAGTAGTTTAATAGGTTTGTGTCAGAATAACAATCACAAAGCACGCTGGACAAGATTTGGCAAAACAAATTATAGTTGACGAATGATGATAATGTTCGGTAGGAAGGTACATTCGGACCGTTGTGCATCATCGGATTCCTACTACCGATGAACAGAACCCTATTGTGATAGGTAAATAACAACTTGAATTATGTATGATCAGTGTCGGAATGAGTTTTACCTAACAGAAGGAGATGTTGTGATGATCGAGGAAGGCGCGTGGATTGCGTGTATGGAAAATAGGAGGAATGTCTTGGGACCGGAATTCGAATCTTACGGAGAAAATTCGAGGAATGCTCATCTCGACCCGCCATAAACATCAGAACTTAGATATAAACCGGGGTAAAAACCAAAGAGAGTACAAGATCTCTTGTAACATATCTCAAGTAATTCCCGATAAGTATCAGATGAGCGCGACGTTGTGACCCTTCTCCGTAAGCTAAGTACGCACTACGTACTTGACAGGAGGCTCTAAGAAATTGTCTTACCTTTATGCTCAGGTGCACCAGCATAATTACATACATATGATTGATTGATGGACGTCTCCCGAAACTTTTCAGAGAGATATTGAATACAAAAAGACTTCCAAGATTATAGACCAATACTCGAAACGAAAATGATGGAGGGACACTACCACCCATCATTATGTCAAGAAGTTGTCTAATTTCTGCGAGTTACAAATAGATTAAAATATCTTTTTGCGCCTCGGCTCAGTCATTCGTAAAATAACCTTAACCTAATTACCTAACCGATACCCATGACCTCTGCAATGAGAAGTGTTGTGATCCGTACTTATCAGCGCCCTTTGAAAAGGAAAAAGAAAAAGAGTATTTTTAGAAGTAAGAATAAGACACAAGATTGATGATTCACCAGAATATGGATGCAGATGCGTCGAGACCCTAAAGCCATCGGTCGAGGAAATACAACAGGAGGATGTGAGATTAAAAGTTAGAATTCCAAAAGAATTCTGCTGCGGGGCAGGTTAGGTTAATGGCGGGGAATGTCTACACGTGACTGCTCCGTAACCTTAACACAGAATAATTATGTTGACGTATATGTACTCACTCAAGCACCAATAAATCAAGTTATTTGTTTTCATTGCTTGTAGAATATCATCGTTTTGATGACTTATTTGATTTATCGGAGAGAATCATAAGAAATTACAGTAACCCACTCGACTAAAATCATCGTTCGCGGATTAGGATTTAGACCTTCACAACAAACTTTGTGACACTAACCACGACCGGCCTTAAAAAGTGTCGAAAACCTCTTGAGTTGCAGTTGCACCATTACCCCGTTCAACATGTTGAATCTTCGGAAGTGGAAATTCCATGACAGCTCCCTCTTATATGGCTGTTTGGATACATCCGTTCAAAAACTGGGCTCTTAACTCCGTCTGGTTTTGACCTGATCTTATGGTAATGGTTAATGATATCGATACATCGACTCATTAGGCTTCGGCTCATGGGAGGACCAGTGCAAAATCTGGCTGTACGCCTGTTCCGCTCCTGACCGAAACGCCAGTGGAAAGTTTGAAGCTACCATTCTCGCTGATAGCATCGACGACTTTAGTTATGGTCACACTGTGTTGATTGACTGCTTTCAATATTTTGGAATTGACTTTTGTGTCATGATGTTTAAATGTGCATAGTTTTCTTGGCCAGGTGTAGCAAAAACTTTCAATCCAAGTGCTTTGATAATCTCTACAGCTGCGGGCCTGCCAAAGATGAACGACCTCATACTGCCGAATCAATCTGCATCTTTTATGACTATCGATGGCCTAAGGATGTTTAAAATGACAATAGCAATGGCAGCTGTGGCGAAGGCTATAGGAAAAAATGATCATTCTTCAAAAGGCATCATAGCCGAGATATATATGACAGCCGCAAAGTCACTGACACGATCGCCGACTTTGAAGGGTGTAACTCCGTTGAACACCGGCAATCACAATGTCACAAACATCATTCTCTAACAGTCGGGTACAATTGAAGTTACTTATGCATATTAGTAAGTCCCAGACCAAGGGCGTGATCCTATACCCGCTATTTACTATTCTATCAAATGGGATCAGAAGCTGACCTTATCACTGTAGTTGAACCATACATCTGCCATGGATCAACCGTCAAATTATTTAACACTCCCAAGAAAATTCCGTAGAAATCCTTGATGAATTATTTCGCCTTGAGCGTCTTAGAATCAACACGAACTACCCCTAGACGTTCTTAAAGACCTCCTAGCAAGGTGATATTGCTTATGTACTGTAGACCGGTTATAGTGGCAGGGTTACGCAATTTTTTGCAGTTGTGCTCTAACGGCGGGATTCACAAAGTTCAAGGTTTATAATTTTGATGGAAATAATTACTGCTTGCACATTCGCTCGTACATGGCTTTATTCTTGTACCTATCGTCATACTGAACCTCCTGTTTGCAGCTTAGCTACAGATCCAGTGAAAGATAAAATGAAGTGTTTCGAATAAAGCTCTTCGGAGCTTTGCGATCGAGGGGCAAGACTAAAGGGATCCTTATTTTTATGAAGAAGTAAAAGGGAACAGTTGATCAATACGTAAATAATTCGGAAGAGGAGTAAGGTTTGAGATTTCTCGGAGACTCTGACTATATACTAAGGTCAAGGAGTTCAGTTCAATGATGCAACTACGCCATAAACACTAACTTGCTGTATTGAGCGAATCCAATAGCAAGCCTCTTCCAAGTAATAGTAGTTATTGATTGATCCCATACAAAAGTTGGACTTGGTATGAGATATAATTAGGGTTTTGATAATTCACAAATCAAAGCAGTCCAATACCTGATTCAAAAACCATTGGGCAAGAAGAGCACATGCTTCGTGCTGAGATTCTATTTCTTCATTGAGCTCGAATAAAATTTTTCATGATACATGAGGTATCCAGGTTAGTGAACACGTTATTTTAACGTGCGGCGTTTCTTAACTCTGAATCTTGGTCTGATAACCAAGCACAGCACATATTATTAAAATTACGATAATTTTGGACTCCACCTCTATCAGTCTAGAACAAAGGCTTTGACATAGGAGCAATAATGCCTTGCTTGACCATGACTCTCGGTTTGGTCGAGTCCTGGAAAGTCTCCTTAGTGGCCCATTCCGGACCAACTGGCAATCTTAGTGAACGCTCATATTGCTGGCGGTTCTCGAAAGGATGAGGTAGTTGTGATGCATAGTATTTGCCGTTCTAAAATTTCCATTAGCAAATATAATCATGGTTAACAGTGGCGAGATACGTACCTTCTTAACACGTTTCTCATTAATGATAACGCGGTCAAGCTTTGCATCTTTCCTGTTTTGCTCCTTAATACCCTTGGACTTGGTGAGGAATCTTCCCTTGTTCTTTGCCTTCTCTCTTTTGCTCACGCCGTCTCCCACCCAACTTCCCCAACCAGGTATGGTATTATCGATGACTTTTTCATCCTCATTCTCAATCGTCTGTTTTTTCTCGGCTTCAAAATCGCCGACAACATCAGCTCCAGCGAAAGCACGCTTGATAAGCTCTTGATCTTTGATAGCGAATGGAAGGTGGATACCACCATCATCCTCACTGTCTTCATCAGAAGCCTCGAGAACCTGGACTGTTTTGGATTTAGCCTTTTTTGATTTCGCCTGCTTGGCCATTATAGCAGCTTGCGAGAGATCAAGTTCTTCGACATCCATAGCGTTGTTACTCTTATGTCTGCGTTTGTTTGCCTCCTTCTTGCTGACCATACCGGATTTGAGGGGTACCTTCGACCACGCTCCGCCTTCAGTAGCTACATCCGATTCCGCCGCAGATGAATTTCCAAAACTTTTGCTCGCGCCATTAGTCTTCTTCGCTTTTGGTGCACTCGCAGCTGTTCTTAGGCCATTATCAACCCCTGTGAACTCTACATCCATATTTCCTTCCTCATCCTCTGAGTCTGGAGCTTCTTCGAATTCATTAAGTTTCTGTGGTTTCGGCGTAGCATCTTTGGCTTTGGACCCAGGCCCAAATATCCTACGCCCAATATCACCGTCTTCTTCCTCTTCACTAGCGCTCTCCTCTCCTGCGAGCTCCTTCCGCATTTCCTCTACCATAGCGTCATTTGCCTTTCTGCGTGATTCCTCTGCATTACGCATGAATTTCATATTTGCCAGCTTTGCACCCGGTGCGGAGTCATCGATAACATTGTCTTTCCCAACCTTTTCCAGGCGTCGAAGTAGTCGCTCCTGCTCCGTTTCTTCATCGTCGCTCAAATCATCATCAGAATCAGCCATTGATTCGTCCGAGTAATCCTCAAACTCTTTTCTCACCGCTCGCCCTTCTACCCTCTTTCGTAACTCTTCCTCTCTTCGTGCCATTTCCGTGATTCCATCTCTAGCATCTTCATCCCATGCTGCCCGACCCATAGCTTTTGTAGCCTTGGCCCATTTGCTATTCCTGTGCTTTGCCCCCATTCTCTCAGTTGCACGCCGTCTGTCCTGAGCCTCTAGCTCATCCTCAGAGGGAACGAAACCTCCCTCCTCGAGAGCTGCTCTATTTTTCGCCTCTTCCTTTTCGCGCTGTTTTCGATGGACTTTGCGATACGACTTACTCTTAATTTTCTTTACTCGCTTCGCCTTGAGCTCTTCGCGGTAAAGGAGCTCTCGCGCCATTCGTAACTGATCTCTACGAGCTTTCACTTCCTCCATCGACAGTTTGTTCATTTCTAATTCCTCAAATTCTCGTATCTTATCCTCATCATCTCTACCACCCGCAGTTGCGAGTCCACTCTCCTCAAGAATACTCTGGATAGTTGCTTCAAGCTCATTGAACGGCTTAGACTGTATTGTTGATTGAAGTCGGGTGTTTGCGCGTGCGGAATCTGCATCTGGATCCGCTAGAGGGAAAACCAAATGATCTGCTCGTCGATTATGCTTTACGGTATCCGTCCATCTATCCAAGGTTTCTTTACTTTTATCGTAGGCTACGCTGCGATCGAGGCGGTCTTGTTGACGTCTTGCAAGGGGCACTTCTAGCTTGCCAGCAACCTTTTTCTTGCCATCGCCTGTTTCCAAAAATTTCAGAGACTTTTTGATTTGGGGGTCACTGATTTTAGGTAGTCCAAGGTCTTCTAGTGTAAGTTTGTTTTTCGATGTGAGACCAAACTCGGAAGGAGTAGCATATTCACTTGCCCCATCACTCCGCTGTTTTGCAAGGGCTTTGCTTTCATTCTGCGGAAGGTTCGCAATGAGATTTTGCAGTGCCGCCAATTTCGATGGATCTGTAGAATAGTCTTCGTCTTCATCGTCGGCAGATGATGCGGAAGACTCTTCGTCGCTTTCTTCGCCCTCATCGTCGAAACCTGATTCGTTCGAACCTTCAGCCTCACCTTCGTCGTCATCGTCTGATGAAGCATCCAGCATATCTGCAAGATCAACAGCACCCTCTCCTAGATCACCTTCCTCCAATTCTGACCCTGAGTCTTCGCCATCATCGTCCTCATCCAGGTTTAGGTCTTTATTCTGCGAAACAGGTTTCTTCGCACTCTTATTACTCGAGCTCCCAGAAAACGCATATCCTTCAAATTTTTCCTCGTCACTCTCTCCAAACGCTTCATCGCTGTCAATATCGCTATCGTCATCACTGTCCACCACTCCCATTTTCCATGCGTTTCCTTCACTGTCGCTTCCCTCGTCAATGTCTAGCTCATCGAATCGACCTTTCTTTGGACCCTTTTTTTGTTTCTTCGCACTAGACTCTTCATCCTCGTCGTCGTCTTCTTCATCATCATCATCATCCCTATCTCGCTTTCCGGGTCTGTTTCCGCCTTCAGCATGGCCCAATCGACTTTGTCTGACTTTGTGACGCTCTCCAATTTGTTGCTGCGCAGCAGAAAAAGCATCGACCGACTTCTTCTTAGACTTTGTTCTAATTTTGGGCTGCTTCAATAGCGACCTACCATGCGACTGTCTTCCAGGCATATTTGCAGTTTCAATATTCGTGTCGCAATTGTGTACTAGAATCGGCGATTATCTTTTATCAATTTTATCGGGAAACTTTTTTTTACCACCACCACCGGATAAACGCGGCCGCCGGGCAAAAACTAGCGCCCCAAAGACAATTTTGGAGAAGCATCACGAGTCTGCAAAATCCAATATCAAACGCCTATAACATCGATTGCAACCATGCAGCCCACGCAATGTCTGATGAAACGGATAACCCGACATGCTCTGAGTACGAAGAAAGCAAATAAGGGGTTCTACAAGGGTACTGGAACTGGTTCAACTGGTCGACACACACAGCATGGAGGGTATATAATCGAATGGGATAAAGTCAGAACATACGTTGTGCCGCCAAATCTCAAGGAGTGTAAAGTACGAATTACGCAGATGACAATTTTGAATACTTCAGAGAGTGCTGACGAAGTTTTAGCTCACCCCATTTGTTACAAAAAAGATATTGCCGCCGAGAGGAAGATTCGAAAACGACCCTAAAGGCGCCTTCAGTGGAGAAGCATATCTGCGGAAGTGGAAGGAAACTTCTGACGGAATGACATAAACGGTTGGTGTGGAATGTTATGAGTGCTGGTATCTTCTTTTTACTAAATGTTATCAGGCTTGCATGGGAAAACGGCGTTTGGCAACTGTATTAAAAAATGTATCAAAACGATAACGATGAATATCATATCTCTCGGACCCAAAAACTGGAGTGCAGAACGAAGGAGTGGGAATGTTTACTACCTTTCAAAACTGGGCTCATACTGTAAATTGGAAAGACTCGACAACACCTGTCAAATAAGAACGAGGACGGAAATCTATCCATTGGTTGTGAGAACTTTTAGCCCCAAGCGACAGAAGTGATGAAGTTTCATGCACATCTCTCTAGTTATAAACTTCACCTGGCTTGTTCTAGGGAAGACAAACTGGGCAGAAATTATTGTCTACTTGAGCTGATCAAGTTATTATAATGTTTGCTAGAGTTTTACAATAATTTCAATAGTGCTTTTTACCTGTTGATGATACCGGATGGCCGAAGAGTGGCTTAGTACTGATGTTTCAATAGCTGCTTTTTACTGGGATATTTCCCTGCTTTTCTAAACTACAATCATGTCATCACGTCCATACCTACCTCATAATGTGCCTGCGCTTGGATTTCATGTCTATTTGTTATTCTGTTCAAGCAAACCCTCTCATTATAATACATTTCATCACTTAATCCATCCTTATTGTTTGACTTCACGTCATATAATCTTGTCCCAAAGTTACCTACAATCGTAAGATTTGGTATTATTCGTTCTCGCCAATCAAATCTAGCACACCACTCTCGCACCATTTATTGTTAAGACCAAGCTTAAAGTCCATCTAGGAATCAGACTGCTTCTGCTTTGGGACTTGTAGCCTCCACCCTTCTATCGCAATGCATTCCACGTTGAAGATACTTGTTAATGTTGGAATAAAGATTTACCATCGCTGTACTGGTTTGTGATGAACAATTGATTCGATCTCTTGTTGCCATCTCGGGTGTCCAACAATGTTGCATTCTTCGTTCCAGCCGGCAAGCCCAAACAGCTAATCTGTGATTTGACTAGACTACCTCGGCTGCTGAAGAAAAAGCCGAGATAAAATAAACCAGAATGAAAATTCTAGCTCGACTGACCTAATATGTAGAGTTCAGATTAGTACTCCATCATTTACCTTCGCTTGGCCCAGGCATTACCATTAACTTGAGCTGTTCGACGAGCAGCATGTCTTATCAAGATTATCATCACCAAACTAGCCTCCAACGGTTCTAGCCATGGCATGCAGAGCTCTACAGACTCTGATAAGAATAATGAGGCCGTGGCTGTCCTAACATTAAGGGTATAGCCTTATCGTTCATGTGCATCTTATGATGTTCCCTTCTTGTATTCGCATAATTTATACTTTCAATTGTACATCCGAAAGATTATTGGGGCAGGTTCCCGATACATGAGGTTCGCTTTGCTTTTGGATTTAGTAGCTGGTTCTGATTTTCGGAAGGATTTTAGTTGACTTTTTAAATCGGAGAAGCAGATTTATAGAATAAAGTTGTCATTGTTAAGTTTCTGACTTGTAACGCGCTCTTGAAAACGTTTGTTTGATGTCCTAACAAAAGAGAAGAGTGGCATAGATGGTTGTTTATGCCCAGGCGCATTTGGCCTTTTATGTGCAAGCATTCTCGCCATTAAAAGCTTTATTTGCCGAACTGGCGTCGGAAATGAGTGGTACTGATTCCTGAATCCATTTGGTATATCCAAGTCACTTCGAAAATTTAAGTCATTTGAGATATTCAAACTAAGTCATAAAAAAATATTCAATTTACTTTTAAGAGGTATTCTAACTTTTTAAATAATGAAATCGTGTCAAATCGTTAATCGTTATAAGCATCGCATTTTAGGCCGCCCTTTCCAAGTCTCTCGCCTGCTTGGCCTCCTTCTTTTTCTGCAGCTTTTCAGCTCTCTCCATCTTCCATCTTCCTCCGTGGTACCACTCTACCATTAATAATGGAGTCAATGCAAAGGTTGCTCCAGCGAATATTAAAAACGTTACTCCAGATCCCAACACATCAATGATCAACTGCACAACGGCCACACCAGCTGCTCCCAATAAGCATCTAATGAGATTGTTCACTGCCGTGGCGCTTGCGGATTTGCCTGGGTAGAGATCAATGATCAATGCGCTGTTGAGAGAAAACACTGCAGTAGCTGTGTATGCAATGAAGAATTGCAGGATCAGTGGCAGAGCCATGATTTCAAGCTTCAACGAGTATCCGTAAAGACCTGTGGCGACGATGAAAACTAGGACTATCCACCAGATATTCCTCATTCTTGCGACCTCAATAGGGAAGTCCAAAAGCTCATTAGCCTTGATAGTGACATCTGCGGGAATATTGTGTTGTTTGCGATAACGGGATTCAACGACTTTGTAGTCGTAGTCCATCAGCATGCCTGTGAGATAGGAACCGGTAACGCAGCCGGCGCCATTTGGCAAGAAGATCAAGCCGAGTTCCAGATTGGAGAGATTGAAGTGCTCTGAGAATAGGGCAGTGCTACTGGATGTTACCATAGACCAGACAGTGTAGACAACTGCACCGAAAAAGAGGGTAATGAAGACATCCTTTTCGAGGAGAAACTTGAAGGGGGCGAAAACCGAGGAAAATGTAATGTTTTTCTTTGGGGGAAGCTCCTCGTCGGATTGTGCCGTAGGTGGTGGTGGTACGTAGTATAGTGGTCGGTGAACACCTTTGAGAACAACGGAACCGTTTCCTGCCACACTTCGAAGGGTTTCGGGAAGGAATACAATGATCAAGAGAAGAGCTAGCGAGCCCAAGCCAAGAAGAAACCAGAAAATTGCGCGGAAGCCGAGATATTGAGTTATGATACCCCCAAGGACAGGACCAACAGACTGCCCAAGCATACGGATACCTCCAAATACACCAATTAAACCTCCTCTCTCCTTGGGTGTGGTGCAATCTGCAATTGCGCCGGCGCCTAACAGATGAGGTTAGTCGAATACATTATCAAGTGATATGGATTACTAACCGACAGCAATAGTGGCAGCACTACCAGCAGCTTGGATTGCGCGCAGGACCATAAGGGTCGTGAAGTTTTTAGTTAAAGCAAGCCCAATATTCGAAGCAAGATACACAATAAATGTACCCATGAACGTGATTCTTCTTCCTGTTTCGGGCGGTGGTTAGCTTATGTGCCACGTCATATTAAAAGGAGAGAGAACTAACCTTTTGTGTCACTAATCGGTCCCCAGAATGATGGGGCAAGCCCTTGAACAATCATATAGACTGTTACAGTAAGACTGACAAGTGAAAGAGACACGTGAAGGTCCTAGAAGGGCATTAGACTGATATGGCTTTAGGTTATGGGGGCAGATAATGCACATACGGTAGAAATCTCCTTTAGAGATGGAAAGTAGATGTTGCTTGATAGTGGCGAAAACAAACCTGCAAAAGATACTATATATACAAGCTGTTTTTTCTGTGCCATAGAGAAGATGTGGTAAGGAGGCTCTTCTGACTCTCTCTTTACAACATATAAACTGTTTGCGGAAGATGTAACAGCACTATCTTGTTGTTCCTTGTTGTCGAAGAACTCGGTAGATCTCTCTACGTCGTATTCAGAGGGTTCTAGGTATCTTGGGTGATTGGGCTCTATGATGAAAATACCATTGGGTCGGCTGCTGAGGGGTGCTTCCATGACTTCAGGTTCTTGTTGAACCGAGGTATTTGAAACTTGTTCCTGTGGGCTCAAAGGTTGTGGCTGGTCTGTAGCTCCGTGTGCTTGATTGAGAGGCAATGTTGGTTTGTCATTGACAACTGGGCTAGAGCCGACTGATTCCATTTTCGAGATCTGAACTGTGATGGAAGAAGTAAATGAATGAATGAAAGACAATGAGTTGAATAAATCTGGGGAGAGAATCAGTCTCCATGTTTATAGTCACCTCCAGGAGAGCTGTGGATCACCTAAGTGATGGATGGCAACGGCGCAAAGTCATCTATCACATCAAGCATACGAAAATACAGACCCGCAGCCCACTTGACGGAGCACACTTGAGGATCGGAATATTGTGATGAAGCACTGATGAGCCATGCTGGAGGCTTGGCTGGAGCAGACGAAAATACAAAAAGACAAGGATAAACCAAAAACCTTGCACCAGCTGTAGATCCATCTCCTGTTGTGGTCTTGTTTGATAGTTAAGATTGTAGCATCTGATAATCCAGATAAGATAAATGTTTAATATAGTGTATCCAGGGTTGAAAGAGTGGTTCGTCAAACACGCTAAACGGGGTTCGAGAAAATCACATAGAAAGAAATCCCCTGCAAGGCATAACCATTCTTCCTTATCTGGCAAGTATGGACACAAAAGAGCAGGCTGAGATCTTGGCAGAAAAAAACACGGTCCTTGAGCAAGACAAATCGCGAAATTATCAAATAGAACTCGGAGCAAGACAATTTACGACGGCCTTCAGCGCTAGCCCGTGGAGCGTCTAGCAGTAATAAGACACTCAAGGAGGAATAACAGCAGAGGATTAGTTGGCTGGAGCCTGAAGGACTTCTTCTTGCTTCATAAGAGCCAAATGAGTGGTGATCTAGACGGGAAGAAAAGGGGGTTCAACATTCGTGCATCACGTATAAAATGATGCAATGAATGAACCGCGAAAGACACAGCGAAAATAACTGAAGCAGTGCAAATGCGCAGCTAGTCTTGGCGCTGAAACTATATACATGATTCGTCAATGGGACACTTTCCTAGAGAAGAAGAATCGTATAGGGGGAGATCGACAAACACGGACAAGGTGATCGAAATATCCCCGACATCCGAATAGCCTCAAACTACACATGTTGGGCGTTTAGTTCCAAGAGTTTGCCAAGTTTAAAGCATGGACCCGGAAAGATCCGGTAAATGGCTGAGAAAGCTAAAGGGACTACCGGTGGATCATGGACTGCACAACAACACAGACTGGTTGGATGGATACTGTTGATTGTCGAAGGTACGCAACAGTAGCATTCCGGCATATAGGAATAAGTGGGTCTCCCCTGAGCGCCCCGAGTCGAGCAGTCTAACCATAAATGGCTAGTATGTGCTGAGGACAGACATATCCACATCTCACTTCATCTGAAGCTTGAGATTTTTGAAGATATTCACTACGATTGGAAAACGCCTTATCAAAGATATGCAACGTAATCAACATCGCTGCACTCATTTGAATATTGCATATAATATGTAGCCAAGCTCTTTAGTGAGAGTATATATATTTTCGTTGTCTAACATGGTTTGTCGAAATGTATTTCACAGTATCACCATGCAGTCTTCAAGAGCCAAGAAACTCAAGTTTATAAATGAGCGAAGTGGCGCCGACACTCTTATTTCGATCTCTGCGATGATAACGAGCTGGGCATCATTAGAGACCTCTGGAAACCTTCAAAAAATTTGGTGCTTCGCTTTTGCACCGTCAATGGCTGTGGGATTGAAAGGACTATGTTCGTCAATTGATACAACTGTGGCCTTTTGTCAATTCAGATGTTATACATCCAAATGTTTCCTATCATGAGATTTTCTCTAAAAGTTTTATTTTTAGGTCTCTCAGAAGCTATTGGCCTGGGCAGTACAAACTACTCATCTACGATAAGCTATGTGGACCTTTGATATCTTCTGTTACTTTGGCATTCAACCTCCGTACTCCACACAACTAGACCCGTAGGCGCATTCAGAATATACTTCAGGCAAGACAGTAGGAATGGAGTGCGACCTGGATAGATGACTATTACGACGTTGCCACATTGGTATTGATACCCACAAGTTATTGGATGCATATGCTCATGAGAAAATTTTCATATCGCAAGCATTGCCTCTACTGAGCGGGTTATCAGCCCAGCCTTATTTTCTTTTCTGATCCTCGTTTGAAGTCTTTTATTTGCAAAAGTTGGATGGCAGTATGAGATTTCCTGCTGCAACAATTCTGTTGATTGAAAAATCTGGAATACAATGAACCCAGCTTCATGCTTCCATGAAGGAACTTGAATTTTGAGGGGAAAATGCCAAAATAACAGTAAACATTTAGTTCTTGTATTAGGATTCTGCTACCAATGTGTGCTCCCCATACATGGACATCTCATTAGTGTTGTCGCTCTTTATACTGATGACAAACAGAATCCACCTCGTGTCCAAATTTATATTCAAAAAACCCAGGGTATCCAATAGTCAGGCCTGGCAGACTAGATAAGGTTTCAATGATCACACATTCATTGAATGTTTAAATTATATACAATATCAAAATGTTGTAAACATTTGAATGTAATTCATTATTTTAACTGATGTAAATATTCTAAAAAATTGAGTAAATTCAGTGAATCCAAAAGCTTTTGAACATTGGGCTGCAGTCAGGACTATTGGATACCCTGGAAGAAACCTAGGAAATAAAGTTCAGGCTGCAATCCTTCTGTCGGCGGAAGACTTACAACGTAAAACGCCCGGAAGAGTCGATCACCCGTTATCATTCAGAGCGTTAGGAGCGTCCCACAAAAGTCATTTCAAGCACGTCAATAGATAGGAAAAAACACAAGGGAGACTCTGACATGTTCGCTGTCAGTCTCTATTTATAGTGGTGCAAATCTATGTGGCGTTTGTTGAAGAAACAAGAAAGTGATGCCACTGTTCTTCGCCCTGTGTTTTTATTGTACAAATGATAATTGATATTAGAACCGAACTATACTTTACTGAACGTTTGGCGCCCTCGGATTATCTAGCGTCCGTCGCCATCTATTAGCGAAATTTCAATATAATCATGCAGCCAGAAAGTATGTCACGCTTTATTATATGCATCGCTACTAGTCTCTAAGGTGGAGTGTGACATACTCTTCAACCGCACGAGTAGCATGCACATAAGGATAGAAGTCTGACTAGGGGGGGGAACAGCCATATCTTTTCATGACTAGGTATCATATACATTTCATCAACCTTAAATGTTAGATCCATACTGCCAAGGGTCTGTGAGTACATTGTGGCGGAAACGGCGGAATTGAGGAGCCACAATGTGGTCGTTGTCTTGTGAAGTCATCAAGAGCCAAGATATCATCTCCATTCATATGTATCGAATAAAAGGTCATGAAGCCGGGATTGCAGAGACTTGCTGTAAATATCATTGGAAAAAATGCAACCTCCGTGCTTAAAAATAAAATATCCCGTGTGATTTTTCGCAACCTCGCGCCATCTAGATACTCGTGCGGCCAGCAACTCCGAGGCTAGAAGGGGGCACGTATCTTAAGATGGTAATATGCGAGAGGGGATACCTATGGCATGGTTATGTAGTGTCGGGACTTTCGCCCTTTCTGGTGGCACGTGGGCCAGATTCGAAATCTATCAACGCTAATCAGGGATTAGAATAAGCTTATATATGCAAGGTTCGGAGCAGCTTCGGAAAGCGTTTCGATTCGTTCACAAACCAAATTTATAAGCAATACTTCTATTTTGAATCGTGGGGATCTACAAAATACGAATAGAGATTTGGCCTAAATTAAGCATCTTTACTTATAATTAGCCTCACCGAATCTTCCAAATACACACTAGGTAGGTACGATCAACATCTTCAGGTATCTATCTCGGACGTGATTTATATATCTAAACAATAAATAGGTTATACTTTAAGACATATCGCTGGCGGTCAGAATCAATGAGATTTACGAAGTATAATAGATTGCATTGCTTTGTCATATGGATATTATCAGACGATTAGTAATATTAGAGAGTGAGGTACATAAAGGAGCGAGGTCATGAAATTCCACCCCGGATTCTCGAGTCAGTTTGAAGGACGTTGAATGCAGAACTTCGATTCCAGAAATTTGACTCTTTTCTAGAAAGAGCGGAGTACGGTTCTGCCCGTACACTTACCTACACGGAAACACACTAAATCATTTCAATAAGGATCAAATGAAATCGGAAACTTTCACTCCCGCTTTTACTTCCACCTGAAGCTCAGGATCGATATATGGCTCGTGTGTTTGCCATGGATGAGATAATAAGGTATTCAGCAAAAATGTGAAACATTGCAGTGTGATCTGCAATGAGAGCGCAAATGAAGGAATTCGTGATATCATAGATTGGACGTGGTAAGTTAGTTGCTGTTCCTTCAACGTCATATACAAACGGAATAAGATGAGTAGTTGTCCAGAAGTTGTAAGATTATGTCATATAGTGATTGAAGAGATAAGTAGGTACCTAGCATATCATGATTTTAATATATATCAAATATTTCCTTTATATTTTTCTAATACTTTGAGTTTAAGGGGCTTAAGTAGACGTTACATTTATTTCTTTTAAACTCAGGAATTTCAAAATTTAAGATTTTTAATAAATTCAAAGTAAACCTCTGTTACGATCACGGATCTTACAGTAACCGATCGTGTGCTTACGAGATACGATTCTAGCAAATTAGTATGGGATTAAGGTCATGTGAGGATCTGAAGAGCACAGGCTCTGTTATTATATGATTCCCACCGATCCCACCGATTTAATTCAGTGGGAGCGATGGGAAGGATTCCCACCGATCCCACCGATTTAATTCAGTGGGAACGATGGGATAGGGAGTACGAAGATCTATATAGCTAGGAAGGATTCCCTTATTGTAGAGCTTCGTGCTCAAGATCAATCATTTAGTATACTCTACTATTAGTTACGAATTGCATATTATTATTGTCATTACTTAAAGTCCCTGCTTGACGCCTAGTTATAAACCACCTCGAGAGCCTAGAGCACTTCCACGTGATCTAGACGGCAACCCTCGTAACAACCTCTATTAAAACTCAAATTAAAAACAATCTTAATAATTCAAATAAGACTTTATTAGAAAATTATAAAACTTTCATATGATAATTCCTATTATATAGATGTCATATTTCCAACCAATGTAGTGAAACTGTTATTAAATCTGTCAAATAATTTTATGGCGTGGCCTATAATACTCTTGTATTCATCTCTGTATACTAATTTATTTGGTTGGATAGTGTGCATTGATAGTATCAAAAACCATGAGCTGCATACATAGATTCTGGCTTGAATTTGATGGTAAACTACACTTTTGTTGAAGAGAAATGAAGATCGGAGAAGTCATTGTCGATTCAGATGTAGTGACTTCAATATCACAGACATGTAGAAAGAGATGATTTGCTTAATAGATTTCATCTCTCAACCGCATCTCATCCTAAAATCCTCATGGACATGAATATCGTTAATGTTATTGCTTTGCTTGATTTGTTTGATATGTACAGTGGTGGACCTAAAGTCTCTAGATAATTCTTTTTTCAAGCTATGAGTTGACGTCAGTATCAATGTGATATTCATGGGGAACGGAATCAAAGCCCGAGAAAGACCTACTCTCCATGGGTTGTTCAACTCGAATCCTAGAGGGGCACTTGGGTTATCGGTCTGCCCTCGAAGAAATCCGGTCAACCTCCTATCACGGTCCATCACTACATCGCAGTCAGTATCATACATGACAGTATAGAACTATGTAAGGTATAGGTTACTTTGCTACATGAAAGATTAGCTTCTCTTCATTAATGTTAGGCAGAGATGTAGGAATACTGACTCTGTCCCAGGCATCTATAGAATGTCTGGCTCTCTTTCCACCGTTCTGCAAAGCCCTCATTCCAGACAATCCAGCACCGGTGATACCGAACATCTGCGCAGTACTCAGTATTATAATTCTTATAGTGGAATGAGATGGTGAAAGGACGTACGGCAAGCATGATTCCATACGGAAGGAGAGCTTCGAAAGGGACACCCATCGTGAATATTTCCCAATTATCTATCGAATTTTAATTGGCATAACAATATCAGCATAGTTTCGTGGGTTAGGTCGCACCTTGTATTTGTTGTTGGCTTCTCAATTGATTGATAAGGCTTTTTGAAAGCCTCAGAGTTGATTGACGACGTTGGTTTGCGCCAAACTGGAGTGGAATGATGACTAAGACCCGACAGGCGCCCCGAACGACGAACTTTGGGGTATTAAGGAATAGAAAGCAATAACTACACCACCAGGGATGATTATCAATTCGAATTAAGCTTGATCTACGCGTCGGAAGCTGGTACGCACACACATTCGAGGTTCCAATAATTGTTTTTCGATAGAATCGCTTCAAAATATCGTGTTCACTTCTTTGGACTGCTGTACCAAGAACCTACGAAATAACAATTCATCCATTAATTATCTGCGAAAGCCGCGCATGACTTAGGTTGGTCGAGTTGGTAGTATACGTTTTTTGGCATCTAATAAATCCAGTCGGACATAGAATCGAACATCATCTCACTTTCTACACGGGCGTTTAACAGGGGGCAGAGGCAACGGTTTCCAAATCCACCCAACCGCCTGGGCTTTATTCTCCTATAACCTCAAAATTCTTCTTTCACTCCGATAGCCGGCACATCTATATCGCGCATGAAAAGCAATACATGAAAGATGGCGGGAGCGGCAGAAGCAGCGGTGCTCATGGATGGGGAGCCTTCACGGAGCTTGGCTACTTCAGAAGATGATGCTGATTTCGAGGAGGACGATGACATGATCCCCGACATAATTAATGAGGATGCGAATGCATATGCTGCCAATATTCAATTACAGAATGGGTTGATGGGGAATCACGATGGCATGGAGGATGATAGGGAGGGTCTGGAAGGTGAGGAAGATATGTTAACAGACGAAGATGCCGACGGAGAGGAGGACGATAGAATGCTCGACGAGCGAGAAAATATGGAGCATACAGAAGAGGAAGACATCGACGGAAATGTAGAGCCGGGTGAAGGAGATGAGGATGATGACGATGCTGAGGGAGTTGGTGCTGTCAAGATACAGCCTGGCTTAGAGGATGACGATGACGAAGATGCAGAGAGTGGCTCAGACAGCGACAGCTCTGCAGAGATTGAAGAGGAAGATGACGAATCTAAAGACTCTAGCGATGTTGAGGAGGAAATTAGATGGCAATCTAATGGGGAAGAAGGAGAAGAGGAAGAGGAAGGACATGTAAATCCTAATCGCTGCATGTATGCATCTTTTTCCCCACTTAAAGTCTTCACTTTACTGATAATTTCTAGATTCTGCCAGCAGGACGAAGATGATGATCCGAGTGAAGAATTCGAACTTTATTTGGCATGTGAGATGTGTGGAGACAATGGTATGTTGACCCAGTATTTTATGATCGGTAAGGCTGACGAGGCTGTAGCGCATCGGCAATGCGCCAGAAATTCGGATGCACTCAAATCCGACGAAGGTATGTGCTGTTCCACCCTACAGGACTCGGCAACCCAACTAACCATCTTCCAGAGGCGGAAAATTGGTATTGTCCGGGATGTCACAAAAATCGTCTTGTGCCTGGAAGTCCAAGTGCAGATGTCGATATGCTTGAAGTCCCAGATGGAGAGGAAGATGGAGAAGCAGAAATAAATGATGAAGATCTGCCCGTTGAAGCGGCTGAAAGGAGAATTTCACGGGACAGGGTCCCGGGAGATTTATTACCGCCAAGACGTGGTACGATCAAATCAGATTCACATTCGGTCTTCGAGCAACTAATAACTCCAGAAGATCCCATGGATGGCTCACGTTTGTTGCGCAAAAGGAAAACTTCTTCAGTAGAGGCTGATGAAGGTTTGGTTCTGAGAAAGAGGACCAGGGATCGGGATACTCTTTCCGATTATTCTAAACCATCGTTTGACGAACCACATGATGAAGCTAAAGTCGAAAATGAATGTAACTTGCCATTGACTAACGGCAAAAGAAACAAGAGAAGGGTGGACGGGCCTGCAAGTCCACGTGTCTCGAGATCCCAGCGTCAAAAAACTTCTTCATCTTCAAACCCGCCTGTCAATATCGTCGAGAAAGTCTCTGGCACTCTCAAAATTTGCTTTCGCATTGATCCTTTGGAGTTGAGACATATTCTCTCACTACCCCCTAGACCAAAAAAGAAACGTGGCGGCCGTGCTGTATCAAAAGCTCGATCCACAGCTGCTTCCACCGCCCTTGTCGCCTCAAGTTACTCACAACCGTTCTACCCTTCCATTCATGATAAAGAATTGGAGGAACTAAAATCTAAACCCTACGGTGGCATTCTTTCCGAGGCTGATGCCGACACGTCTTTGACACTTCCTAGAGCAGAACATCGACGTCAGTTTGAAGAGGCTCGTCAAAAGGCAGAAGAAGATTGGAAAGCAAGGGCTGCTGCGGCGGCTGAAGCTGCCGCCAGAGCAGGGTTGAGAAAAGCACGTAAGGTGTCTGGCCCAGCCAGCCAAATTGAGTATATTGATTTCGGCGCATATCAGATCGATATCTGGTATGCCGCTCCATATCCGGAAGAATATAGTCGAAATAAAGCACTTTTCATATGCGAGTTCTGTTTGAAGTACATGGAGTCCGATATTGTTGCTTGGAGACATAAAACGAAATGTCCATGGAAGCATCCTCCCGGTGACGAAATATATCGAGATGGAAAGATTATGATCTTTGAAGTGGATGGACGTAAGAATCCGCTGTACTGCCAAAATCTTTGCCTCTTAGCAAAACTTTTCCTCGGTTCAAAAACTTTGTACTACGATGTTGAACCTTTCCTGTTCTATGTCATGACAGAATATGACGAGCTAGGCTGCCATTTTGTTGGTTACTTTTCGAAAGAGAAGCGACCTAGCAGTCTCAATAATGTCTCGTGTATTCTCGTGCTACCTATTCATCAACGGAAGGGATATGGTCACTTGCTCATCGACTTCTCGTACCTTCTCACACGCGTTGAGAGGAAGACTGGCTCGCCTGAGAAACCGCTTTCCGATATGGGTCTGGTCTCTTACCGCAATTACTGGCGACTCGTTCTATGTTATTACTTGCAAAAGTTTGAGCCCTCTGGACGTGCCCCGAGTATCAAGGCTATTTCCGACGAGATGGGCCTGACGCCAGATGATGTTATCTCAGGTCTTGATGCCATGGGCACTCTCGTTCGCGATCCCATGACCGGTACCTATGCTATGAAGTTAAAGCCTGACTACTACAAGGAGGTCATCCGTCAGCATGAAGCGAAAGGTTATGCCAAATTGAATCCTAAAGGGTTAGTCTGGACGCCATTCGTTATGGGTAGAGGGAATGCTTCTGCTTACGACCATGCACCGCCGCTGAACACCGTCGCACCGCGCGAGGAGGATGAAGATGAAGTACCCAGCGTTGAAGGTATATCCAATGCGAGCGTCCAGGGCGCTGCATTGAATGGTCTTACGAATGGTGACACAGAAGAGATGACAGCATCGTTAGGCAAGATGACCACCGAGACTGGTGACAGCATTGGAGTTGCAAGTTCAGAAGGCAGTGTCGGGAAGTCAGCGGTGTCGCAGAGGCTCAATGGCGTTACCAAAAAGTCATACTACGACCTTGCTTCATCAATCCCTCCGGTACGATTTGTAGTGTTTCCCCCGTTGCCTGGCGCTCGAAGCCGAACTATCTCACGCCCTGCTTTAGCGAGGCCTTCTCCGCGCGCAAGGCCTTCTGTCTCTTCATCTGCTCGGCCTAAACCTCGACGGGGAAGCGGAGTACCCATTCGTCGTGCCTCCACTACATCTGCGTCTGCATCAAAGCCACGGACTGCAGCACGTAGGAAAAGCGGGGGCACGGGTCGCGGACCTGGCAGATGGCCAAAGGGGACCAAGAAAAGCGATTTTGGCAATGCCGAGAGTGGTCCAGGCTTACCTCCTAGATTGTTAAAACAGCGAAGTAAGTTAGGGAATGAGGTGCTACTCGGCGAAGAAGAAGAAAATGATGATATGAAAAGTGACCAGGATGAATCAGCAATCTACGATACTCCTGCACCGAGATCGAGAAGAGATAGAGACTTGTCACGCAAGGGCGCCGGGCTAGGCAAGCCTATTCTCTTGGGTAAAGGCAAAGGGAAGGGACCTGCTACAGGAAAAGGCAAAAGTCCTCTCGTTGATGCTGAAGGAAATCAGGAAATGACTGACGCGCCAGTTGACGAAGTAGAAGCTTATCAGGATGGTAATGCGGATGCAGATGCAGATGCCGACGCAGATCCGGATTTCGATGCAAATTTGGTTCGCGGTGCTGGAGGGGATGTGGACGCTTATGGCGAAGATGAATAGGAGGTGGCTTGTATGCTGTTTACGTGGGGTATAAATTTGTGCAATTAAGACATTTGGACGGGTGATCAAGGATACCTTGCTATGGATGGCGTTTGAAAGGGTATATCCATGAATTTAGGAATTTAAGCATCGGCAAAAATATCGTTTTGCACTTCAGGGCAAACATGGCGTCGACGAGAGGGTTTTTGACGAAGATTTCTTGATATGTAATTACTTATGTATTATTAGTAAGGTTTCTTTACGTAGGTATCTAGGAAGATCTACAGAATGAATTACTTCCTCCACAGCTATGTAATTATATTGGGGAATTGGATATAGTATGTATAGGATGAGAACCGATTCGACATTGAAAGATGCATGAAATGGGAGCTAGTCGTCTGGAGAATTGAGCGACTAGCTGTTGATCAAAGAAATGCATGTTATCTATTGCCCGCTAGAGAATATGCTGTCTGATTAGAATGTGTCAAAATTGTATTAATTATTAGACGCGTACGTATCCAATGCTCGACGGGAAGCAAGATCATGAAAATGTATAGATTTTGGGAGTTAAGACGAACAATAATAGCATGAAATTATGCTCGTTCATTCCGATGTAATAAATAAATTATTTATCTAACATGACTAAGTACTCTACAATAAACCATTATGTTATTAGATTGGTGGTTCTTAAATGTCCGGGGTGTTTTAAAGAGGACAGGATACAGGATACAAACTCAAAAAGTATGATGAGTATTATCATATCTGTATAATTAGTAGGAGAAGAGGGGATATCATTTGAATTTGAAGTTCATTTTCAAACTTTGGAGTCAAAACTCAAACCTTACATGTGTAAGTATTGGGTTTATTGAGATCAGAAAGAGCATCAGATTGAATTGATTGATTATCTAGCTAAGCAGTTAAGCTGCGAGTATATATTCAAAAAATGAAGGAATAGGCTTAGGTATTCGGCCTTCGGAATTAAAGTGCTTTGAAATCAAAATATTGAAAGCAAACAAACAGTATACCAAAAAGGAAAGAATGAATTAAAAGTTGAGTTTTGTTTGCTCTTTATATGCATCATGCAATATATATGCATATGCTGCCAAGATCCCAGGAGGTCAACATTATATGCATCATACAATATATATGCATATGCTGCCAAGATCCCAAGAGGTCAACAGTAAGATACTTAAACTAAATGACTACTCAATCTAAACCCTTAAAATTCAAACCCGCAGAAATCAAAAATAAATGAATTCCGGAGCTAATTAATTATGATTAATGAGTACTACGATAGTGCTGTTTAAAGATAATTCAGCTGACACGAAATGATGATTAGAAATACAGATTGTTTTTTTTTTTCTATTCAAGTTGTGGAATATTAGATTTTAAGTCTAATTTTTAATCCCACTAATTAATTACTATTTAGGCTATTTAATGGATGGCGGCCCCTTAAATACCCGAAGGGGTCCGGAGTAGCAGAAAATTTATAACTGCTAGTTCTATATCTAACTGCAGCGAATATATCTGGTCGAGGTAACCCCTAACATGGTTGGCAACAATGGCTTATAGGAATAAACCGCAGGCCCTTTGCTGTTTGGGGCTTCATGACAGAAATTGTCCATAATTTAGTTGACCCATCGGTCTGTGATTGGAAAGTCAGAACACTCGAGTGGTACCTCAAGCACAGCAGTGATCTGAACACGATACAGGCTCAGAATTACGACCGGAGAGATATCAACAGGTTTATTCACTTTTCTCATGGCACGATATCTTCTCAGGATAGCAAAAGGCCATCAATGATCACAAGGTCGCAGGAGCTAGTTTCTAGGTATCTATTAAAACATCAACCCAGTCTAGGCTCCCTTCTTAGTCACGTTGATACTTGCAATAATCCATGAATAATCATCTCACCGAATCACGATTCTCAAAACTTTCGACCTTCTCCAAAATTTTAAGGTAGTTACGTACCGCGACCTGAGTAATGCCAAGATCACTAGCTGGACATATCCATTGCCGTACTCCGAAAATCATTACCACTTTAACCAATACCCAGCTTTATTGTAGATAGCACAGCTTTACATGCACCAAACTATTTACCAAAAAGCAAAATCTATCATTATCTACTACTCATGTAGCTTATATATAGTCAGCAAATAGACACAAGAAGTTGGCGGCAACCTCTAATTAATCGCTAAACGTTTACTAAGGGACGGCCCAAGCGAGTGATTATTTAAACGACCCTAGATTTCAACTTACTTAGTATTGATCAATCAAAGTCGAGATTTGATAGGAAAAGTACATTTCTCTATTCGAAATTAGATAAAAATTTCTATAAAGCAGTGAAAGAAAGTATCTTCTTCCATTATTGGGCTCGATGAAGGCCTAGCGGCTAGTCACTTTTGAACTTATAATCAATGCAACTTATTCATACAAAGCAAAAGACTGCCATACGATACTAATGCGAGAACATCATTTCTTCTTGACGTCTATATAATACCACAGCATTTTCACCACGGCGACTGCTAGTCCCGCGCTCCTCTTCACAATTAGAAGACATGCTTTCTCAGCGCTACCTATGTACTATATCCTCTGTCCATAGCATTCTTCAGCGGTAGCCAGCTAGAATCAAGTATTATTCATATTTCCCCGATCCTAGTCCCTCCAAAAACAACCCATTATGAAGAGCTCCTTAACCTAAGCCCAGGCAGTTATAGCAAAATTCTCCTTAAAGATCAGCCACACTATCTTTCCAAGGCCACATATAACGGCATTATAAAACCCCTTCTACATAAAACCCTGTCCGAAATCCAAGATTTCATCCGCAGGTCCGTGAATTCATTCTTCGAGACTTCAAAGTTCAAACCATAACCTAAGTATAGGATGATTGTGTGAACGAAGTGAATGATTTCAATTCAATTACCACTGTAATATAGCTACTGTAATAAAGCCCTAAGCGAATGCGAAAGAGACTAGCTCTTTCAGTAAGTCTATATAAGACTTACTACTTTCAATATGTAGCTAGCTCTTTAGACAGAATACAATTAGACATACAGGACCTACGCAATCCGTGGGTGCTACGTCTTCCGTATCCTTCTCGTACCAACAATGATAATTCTAGAATCTAGATATCATCATAGCAACTCATGATCAAGAAGCACTTTCATTCTAATTACCTATTGCTCCTGAAAGTTGAAACTATGTCGCTATTCTCGTCATTTTTCCACCAAAGACAAGAAATCGACATTACTTTGAAGAAAAAAAAAAAAAAAGTCAAGGAGCAGCAATTCTCGGAAACTGTTTTATTATTTACATACTATTTTCGCTACTCGTTACAAACTTCTCGGTATTGTTTGGATAATCTTGCTTGCATTAATTTCTGCTTTTTTAAAAGATGGGAAGTAATTATGACGGGGAATCGTCATGTTGGTCAACTTAATATATATATATATATATCAGGACATCTACTCTCTGCACTTGTCATTAGAATTTTGTTATTGTAACTCAAAATTTAAAATTCTAAATTCTACTTCATATTTCAATAACACTACCAATAGTGACTTCTCATCTCATCCTAATCTCAATCTCAATCTCACACCCAGAACTTTCCAAGTTTACCCAGCTTCACACACACACTACACTCCACCCCTCCCTAAATATCACCTCTCAAAACAACCAAACCATCCATAATCACCATTCCCATAAACCAGCACACAAAATCGGGATTATTACAACTTACCTCTACTATTCTACAAACATACAACTAACTATACACAATTATATCGTATCAAATTCCTCCGCTATCCATTCATTAATCATTTGCGCCATATCGAAGTGTAGTCTCGGGATAATCATAAAAGGAACGCGGGAGGCGAAACATTCTGAGCAGCACCAATAGTACAACTATCTACCGCGTGACCCGAAACATGCTACTAAATAACCAACCTCACTATACAAGAAAGATTGCCAAAGCAGCGTTTGCAGCGAATCAAATAGAGGAACTTCATATGCGTCCGTCCAATAGTCAGTCCGGAGTGCAGTCTATCCATGAATCATCTTAAAATAAAAACTTAATTGAAGATGAAAAAAGGATCTAGATATTCCAAAAATATTTACAACCCATCAAACAATAAAAGTCAAGCATTTGTTGCAATCGAAAAAGAAAAATTTATTCCACTATCAATATAATAGCTAAAAAAAGACAGCAATCATGGTATACTCCAAGAACAAAATACTCCTAGATTCCCAAACCAGACTCCTCGCTAAAGTAAAATAATAACCCCAAAAACCAACACAAAGAAAATTCATCCTAGGGGCTAGGATTTCCAACAGGCAAAGCAGGTAAAGGTTTCCGATCAATACCAGGTTCCTCTTGAGGAAGCGTTTGAGAGGCCTGAGATTCCCTGATATCGTTGACACTTCGTCCTTCCAATCTCTCGTGCTGAACACCGGTGGGTGCAGAGTTCACATCATCCATAGGATCGTGACTGTCGTTATCGCTCGGCGGGGGACTAGCCAAACCACTGCTAATTCTTTCTTTACTACCTCTTTCCTTTGCATCTGCAACGGACAAGAAAGAAGCAGGCGATGTATTCTGCGATCTAAGGGAAGGACCGAATGATGAGGTGCGAAGTAGTTCCTGTTCTTTGGATGCAGATAGTAAAGGGTTGGAATTTTGGTACCTCATAGAGATGCTTCTACGAAGGCGAGAAAATGTGCCGGTTGAAACTGCAGTCGTGGTGTTTGCTGTGGTGTCGTCGAAGGAACGTGGAGGTGTGAGTTCATTATCAGAACGAGAATATGTTGATATAGGTGTTGGAGGACCCCAACCTCTCGATCGTGAGCGCGAGTTGACAGATTCATCCGAGGGTTGACGTCGATGCTGGTTGTTCCAGGTGTTGACAGGAAAGTTAGCGCTGCCGATATAATCTTCGCGATCCCTAGATGTATAGCCCGGAGTATCATTCGGACTTCCCATACTATTGGCGCTGCGGCGCAAGCGTCGATTATGAAGAGAAAAACTGAGAGGCTCCGTGGTGGAGACACGGGAGAAAATCACGAGGCCAAGACATAGAAGCAGTAGTATGGATTGGATGATAGACATGCGCTTTTGGAAGACAACTTCATCTGCGAGGATGTTAAGACGAGCACTAATAGCCAAGATTTCTCGACGAGATTCTTCTCGCTGACTTTCAAGCGATATCACAGTAGACTGCCAGATTTCGTCATATTGTTGACGAAACACGCGAAGTTCCGTAAGAACTGTACTATTTAGATTTTCGAGGAAACCAGTTGTCTTCTGGAGCTGCCTCTTTTCAACTTTCAAAAAAGCTTCTCGTAGCATCTTCGATTGCTCTTCAATATACTTCAATGATAGGGTTGAATTTGTTTCCAACAGCTGCAGGCGCCTCGACACAGCTTTGAAGAAACTCTCTTGGATTGTGGGGAGAGAGGCAGAGGCAGAAGCAGTGTTTGTACTACGGGTTTTATTTGTACTTGTAGCATCCTGGAGCTTATGAATGCTAGTAGTAGTGTAACTTGTCGGAGTTGTTGAATGTAAGCTGCCATGGGCGATCCTAGAAGATTCATGGGTTTCCTTGGTAAGTGAGGTACTTGCTAAGGATGCTCTGTCTTCGGACAACGTCTGCTGTGCGGAGGGTCCGGTAAAAGCTGACGATGAGGATGTGATCCAATTATCTGTAAAGGCGGTAGAAATCATTTCAGGTGATGGTGGAACCTGCATGGTCGTTTTGGAATCAGTTGACTCATTTTCAACAGCAGCTTGACTAGTGAGAATGTGCTCTGGGGCATCTGAAGGGAAGCACAAGCCCCTAGCTTGACCAATAAGTATTTCAGATTCCCCGACAACAGACTTCTTCCAGGGAGAGGTCGGCGTTGGCGGCGGTTTGAGGTATGTCTCTAATGGCGCCTCATCTTTCTGAACGTCTCGAGGTGCATATGATCCTGTGGTCTCTTTTTGGCTACTGGTTGTTACATGCACAGTCTGTACTTCAGTTGAGGTTACCTGGATGGCTTCTGCCACGGCCTCTGGAACAAATCCGTCCTCGGGGTCCTCATCCGCCTCTTCATCGTCGTCGTTGTTAGCTTCAGTATCCTTCCAGCTTTCAAGCATGCGAGTGCCATGAACTCTCACGAGTGAAAGTGGGCAATAGTACTCCTTTCCATAGTGTGTCAAAAATTCGATGCGGATATACCGTGCCCAGATTTGTGGATTCTCTATTAGAAAAGCTTGTATTTCTCTCGAGTTTCGAGCTTCATAGATACCTAAATCTTTCCACTTGTCCGTCTTCACAGGCCAACGATCGCTGACACTAACACGGAAGGTCCTTAACATGCTGGAGAAAAATTCATAATTTGCCAAAACTAGAGTGTCAATCCAAATGTCCTCCTAATTGTTTGTTAGCAATGTGAACTCAATGGCAGGTTTCTAAAAGTCGTACCGAAAGCTCAATTATCAGAAACTTATTCGGTGTCTTGCATTCCGACAGCATATAGGAGTCCTTGTTCTCTATTAATACAGCTTTCGAGTTTTTAGCACCTTGATGAGTTTTCAGAACAGTGGCACCGGCATCGAAGGATGCATAGGAAAAACGCTCCTTGCAGGTCTTGCCAGCATCCTTGCTTCTGTGTTGATCCCTCCGATGTCCAGAATCGCTTTTCTCCTTTCGTGAACCTTTAGAAGAATCCGCAAGGCTGTCTTCCGTCATCCTTGAAGTTTGTTCTGCCGCCCCGCTCCTGAAAGCACGAAAATCCAAATCGATTTCCCCGTCGTCGCCCAGGGACTCGAGATTATTTTGGAAAGCTTCCGACTCCCTTTTCCTAGCCGCTTCCGCGGACCTTCTCTTTCCAAGATTCAAATCTTGCTGCCCAGCCTGCTCTAATATTTGTTTCTTCCACTCCTCAAATGACAAGAATGAGGCATGATTAAGCTCTCCTTCGTCGACGGTATTTGGAGATGCAGCGGGAGTCGGTACATCTGGAGATGGGCTTGATGATGTGGACTGTCGGGACTCGGAGGTACGGCTGGTTTCTCTTGCGACCCCTCCATCATTCGTTTGGGCAACGTACTCGCTGAAAGAAGGTGTGTTCGATATTGTGTCCGTTATGCCATCATTGCCCTGGCTTTCGGAGGCTCCGACCGCATCGGTAGCTCTGGCCACTGTGGTAAGCGGGGATTCTGTGCCACTCCAAGAGGAGCGGAGGCATTGCTGAGGTAGAATATCTGTTATATAATTGATGGTCCTGAACTCGCATGTTCCTGTAGTATTTGGGACACTAATTACTGAATTCACGCTGGTGGCGGCTGTCACACTGCTCGCAATTATCCTGCTAGGTAGGTTGCAAAGAAATAAAAGCGCAGTTGCTGCCACCATACCTCGATGACCTGCGAAGACCATTCTGACTCGGCCTCATAGTGTTCTGAGTTGAAGGCGGGATGTTTGGGAGGAGCGAGCAAGTGAGTTATTTCGACAATGTGCCAAGGTGTACCGGATGTGATGCAACTACAAATTTTGGACAATGCACAATCATGAAATTTTGTGGACTTAATTTTGCGGTGAGCGGAATGCAACAGAGAAAAGCATAATTAATTTTCTTTGATTCCTTGTTTCTTGTTGCTGTTCGTTTCCTCCTCAAGCCTGGGTAAAGTCGCTGTTAAAGCTAGACCTTGAACTTCTGAAGCGATCCTTCTGCTGGCCTTAATTGGTTCCAGGGATATTATATGCACGTGATCCTTGCAACTCATCAAAACCTTCTCCATAATTGTGCATGAACTTTTGGCCACGAATCGTGACCCACGGTAGTTTGGGAAGTGGGATGTTTTCAACGCTATTTTCACGATACAAAGCTTTCCACAAATTCAATAATAGTGGAGTTTCTTCATTTGATGCAAGTACAACAATGAAACCTTCTGCACTATCAAATACGCTACAAGGTAAATATGTATGCTATGTTGTCAGGGGATGTCTCATGCCCCCTTTCGTTTGCCCACTGGCAATATACCCCTCCATGCACATTTACAACGGCTCAATCTCCCGCTCTAACCAGCTCATGGTCAATTCATCCCCCTTGAAGAAATCTTTAGTTTTAGAATAGATATCGGCATGATACTCGTTCAACCAGTGCTTTTCTCTTCGAGTCAGAAGAGACTCATCGATGAGTTTTCGGCAATATGGCACCATTGTGACATGCTCAAAGCCCAAATATGGCTTATCGCCAAATTGATGTTTTGTCTCAACCTCTTTCACCATGACAATGTTCTCGATTCGAATGCCAAAAGAGCCATCCTCGTAGTACCCAGGTTCGTTCGATATGACGTTTCCGGGTGCTAATGGGACCTCTGAATATTGAATCCTGGTCCCAATTCCTATTGGGCCTTCGTGGACGTTCAAATAAGAACCGACTCCGTGGCCTGTTCCATGCCTGTAGTCCAAACCTTCTTCCTATTCAATTTTTAGTACGATAAAAACCATGTTAACTATTTGAACGACTTACCCAGAGAAACTGTCTAGCGAGGGCATCGAGAGCAAATCCACTAGTTCCTTTAGGAAAAACTGCAACGTCTAGAGCAATATTTCCTTTTAAAACTAGCGTATAAGCCTTCTTTTCCATTTCTGTTGGCTCACCGAAATGGAGAGTGCGAGTAGTGTCAGTAGTTCCATCAAAGTACTGGGCCCCGGAATCGCATAGATAAACAGCCTTCGGATCGATAATTGAGCAGTTACCGGGTTCGGGTTTGTAATGAATGACTGCTGCATTGGCTCCTGTGGATGATATTGTATCAAAGGATAACCCAACAAAATGCTTCTGTTTCGACCGCAGTTGCTCAAGTTTGTCAGCCGCAGTAACTTCATCCATCTCTACTTTTTCTACTACCAGCTGATGCTCAAGCCATGCGAAATACTCAATAAGTGCTGCTCCATCTCTAATATGGCAAGCTCTCATTCCTTCTAATTCGGTTTCATTTTTGATAGATTTCGCGTCACCGATTGGACTTCGGACTTCATCGACTTTAGAATCACCGCCAAGAGCGCGTTTCAATGCCCATGATGCCCTGCTTGATACCAAGAACTTTTTAACCTTGGCGCCTTCTGAGTCCAAAGATTGGCTCAGGACCTCGACGTCACTAAATATCTTCGAGTATTCCCTGATGGACACACCGTTATCATTGAGATGTGCTGTGCATTCTTCGCTTAATTTGCTTGAATCCACATAAAGAGTGGCGGATGAGGGTGTGACTGAAGCATAGGAAAAGAAAACGGGGTTGTAAGGAATATCACTTCCACGTAGATTAAATAGCCAGGCTATCTCGTCCAGCATGGATACAATAAATCCCGAACTCTTTTTCTTTTGCAACTCCTTTCGGAGATCCTCTAGTTTCGTCTTGACATCTTTCCCGGAAAAACCACGCGCCAGAACCTTAACAGGCTCCTTTGGGCGGGAAGGTCGATTGTCTCCCCAAACAAGGTCCACCAGATTTTCTTCCACAGCAATTAAGTCGCTTCTAGGATGATCAAGTCAGCACCGCTCATATACGGTATGAATTAGTGCTGCAATTCTGACATTGATGGAGTTAAATGAATTTCTCAAGCTTACCCGCCACGCTTTTTGACCTTTTCTAAGAGCTTTCGAGCATCAGGTGCAGATATGATAGTGGGGTCAACACCAACGACTTTCCCGCTCTCGGACTGTTCAGCTGCCCACTCTTGCCATGTAGGTACATCCTGTAGACCTTGTTTCAAAAGAAGCCAATTGTCTAAATACCGCGATTAGTTTTCTAGTACTTCAGTGGCTAAAATATGAGTTTTGATGGGGAGCTTTAGCAAGGCGAAGGTGCCAAGTCTCCGTAAAGTTATAGTCGAGCAATGTTATAAAAATTACTTACTGTCAAGCTGGCGCGAGGCTTGGTTGAAATATCGACCTACGGAGTGTTCAGTAGGGTCTTTACACGGACGATTATCATATCCTACCATCCGTGGCCAAAGCAGCTTTGTCCAAGGTCACTACCGCGCATCCAGCGGATCCTGAAAACCCCGATATAAATTCTCTCCGGGCATCACACGCTGCGATATATTCCGAGCTATGGCTATCTTCAGAAGGAACGACTACATAACAGTTAGGAAAGGTTAATTCGTCGGAGAGTGGTCTCTATGGTCACTAGGTGACTTACATACTGTAAACATCGACCTTGTTCTTCTTCATAAGATCCCGCAGCGCCGCCAAGCGCTCCGTAGTATTAATAGTTTCCATATCTGTTTCTAAGACCTCGTCAGCCCCAAGCGATAACATAGAATAGTACTACTTGGATTTGCCATGCACGTACTGGCGAAACTCGATGAATATCGAATGCGAATGTTGAGATTTTGTGCGAAGGGTTGAAAAAAGGTATAAGAACGAAATCCACGTAAGCAAGTATTTAAAGGACGAAAGTATGGCATCGGTTTCCTAAGGAGGTAGGTAGTGAAACCAAATGAGTGGTTAAGGAAGATGGGGCAGATAACAGCAAGGCTCGGTGTAACTTTGAAAGAAGGGACCGGGACAAATATAGATCGATCGGCGTCAGGTAGAATAAGGTGAAATAAGTAAATCCGGGAAAAAGGTGAGACGATTTTATAATTTGATTATTGGATACCTAGTCAGGCTAATAATTCATGGCCTTCCTACTCCGTAACATATGTTATCTCTTATGCATATGGAGTTAGTGTTGATGTTTGGAAAGAGGCACAACCTTATTATTAGTGCAGTGAGTGGGATTACTAGGTAATCGGCGAGGCTACTAATCTTACAATAGTATCACAGATTCACAGCATTGGCCAGCGGGGTTGATTGACATGACCAAATTCTAAAAAGAATTATCTCATCATTGCTAATAAAGGTTACAATTAATATTCTCAGAATAAAAAAACCTAGATAACTCATGAGATTTCCTTTTTTCACTCCACTGCTGCTCTATCAATCAAGAAATGGGAAATGAGAAATCATTAATAATAACACAATCAACACAGGTTTGTTTCCATTTAAAAGGATTGATGGATGTTGTCCACTTTACGAGGCTTGTAAGGCTTACTTTCAAGTAGCTGTGGTCAACAAGGCTGGACCAAAGATTCACCGGCCATACAATAATTGTTGCAAATCCATTTCTAACATTAATCTATTCCCCTACCACATCATAGATTCCAAAAAATTCTGCAGGAAGATTAGGGAATCTATAAGTTCGATAATTTGGCTCCGGCCATGTATCAAAATCAATCTTCCTCCTAACCTGTATTTCTTTAGGTCCCATTTTGCTTCCCTCTTGCTTGACTGCTACACACAAGACACCTTTGCAAAAAAGATATGGAGAACGAGCCATTACCTTCATCACTTGATGAGGTAGAAGCTGTGAGTTTCACTTGTTCTATGCATTTATAAGAGTTTGGTTGGTTGGAAATGGTGACTATTGACTCAACAAATTTTCACTGCAAATCCGAGGTCACGAGAGAAATGGGAGAAGTCAAGATACTCTCTACCCGGAAAACACTCTCTTATTTTGTTTTTGATCTCCAAATTGCAACATTTACTAATGTGTTCATAGCTCATCCATCAATTGTACAAGCCTGGTCCTCCTGAGAGAGTGTTAAAGGTTAACGAAACTCTTCAAAAGCTACAGCGTTCTCCTGCTGGTTGGGATTTGGCCGATGGCTTATTAGGAAGAAGCTCGGAAAATGTTAAATTCATTGGAGCATTAACCTTCACCATCAAGCTTAACACGGATTCGTAGGCTGATTCCTATTTACTCTTTTACCATTTCTTCTAATGTCTGTGCTTTAGGCAATCTCTAAAAGATGAGGATGCACAAGTTGTGCTACAAAAGATCATCGGATGGCTTATCAAGTGCCTAAATTCTGGCTGTGGACCACTAGTGATCAGAAAACTGTGCACAACACTAGTCACTTACTTTCTTCATTTCTCTGGCTCTTGGGCTCGTTGTATCTATCATCTTACATATTGCTTATGCCTTGGCGAGGCTGTTCCTTACCATAAACTTGAAGATGCTCCTACTATGGAGGCCCTTGTACAGAGTCTCTCAGATGACAAAAATATGGCAATACTATGGTTCTCCGCAACGTTAGTAGAAGAAGTAGGAAAGACGGATTCAAATTCAATGAAGCAGTATGCATACCACTTCTTAAACAGCCTGATTAGTCATTAACATTCCCTAGACATAAATTCCACGAGCATGTGGTCCAGAATGTTGATGATATTGTCACCATAATGACGAAGAGCGTTGCCAATACGACAGGAGCTCCTCTCAACAACAAAATTCGCCAGGAATCAATGAAGTGTTTTCAGGTCAGTCTTAAATTTCTATGCATTGCCACCCATTACCATTAGACGGTCATTATGACTGCACATTTCATATATTGTAAGGCCAAGATATGCTGAAGCGTCCCAAGGCTGTATCATAACCATACCCGGAAGTCTTGAAAGATCAATGAATTATTGAGAATTCCTTGTATAGCTTGATCTTTAGACAGGACTAAAAGGCCTCAGTCGTGCCACAGCATGTTCCCTATCCAAGAAACCACTGTTGGACTAATTTCGGAATCATCGCTAACATGAGCAGTCATGGGTTCTTTACTCTCATCGTGCATTTCTCGATGCCGCCATTGTTCTGAATCCTTTGAGAACTCTGACACAGCCTGCATTGATGTTAATTATCGACGATGACCTTTACGAAATCACTGTAGAGCTATTTGCGGACATCCTAGCCAACTATTCGTCCTTCCTTTCCGAGAACGACTTCATTATGTTATACGATCTCTTTAGTAGCTCTTGGGCACAGGAAAGATACATGAGATTGATCCAAGGTGATTTTGACTTTGACTCGCTGCAATTTGGCCAATTTCTGCTAAGCTTTGGCGATGCTACGGTGCAAGATCTAGCCCAGAATATCACCACAGACCCTCGAAGTCAGCAGATACTCTCGGCTCTTGTAGGACTACTAGGCGCTGATGGTTACATTGTCAACGAAGACAAGATATTTGTCCCAGCAGTGGAGTTTTGGGCTATCTATCTTGAAACCGTACTTGACCTGTCATACAACGTTGATGCATCGCCTGCCTGGCTGCCAGCAGCTCGAGCAATGCTGATGCAGGCAATTGAGAAGTGCTGGCATAAAATGCAATTCCCGCCTCAACATATATTCAGCTCGTGGGATTCAAGCGAGCGTGCTGGCTTCAAAGATGCTCGAAGAGATGTGGGAGATCTAATACAGCAAGCTTACATGCTACTTGGATTGCCACTTGTTTCATCCTTTGTCGACCTTATTCTAAAATCGGCTGAGAAGGGGGATGCTTGGAGCGAACTTGAAGCTTCATTAACCTGCTTGGCTGAATTTCAAGACTACATCAAGGAGGAGTCAGACGATTACCTGGATAGAGTTTTTGGATCCCCATTATTTTCTATGCTCGCAAAGTCCGACTCGAATGTTCCTTCACGTACAAGGCAGGCATTTCTCATGGTCATCAACGGTTACCCGGACTACTTCGAACGCCATGTACAACATCTTCCAAGCGCCCTTAATCTTATGTTTAGCATGCTACATTCACCAACGTTGGCCCGAGTAACATCAAAGTCCATCGCCATGCTCTGTTCATCTTGTCGGAAAGTACTTGTTCCTGAACTTGCTGCGTTCCTACAGCAATACAGCGAAATATCTCGAGAAGATTCGATGGAGAGTTACGCAAAGGAGGGTGTCATTGGCGCCATAGCATCGATCATCGAAGCAATGCCAAACGATGAGTTGAAGCTAGGTCCTCTTAGGCAATTATTGGATTTTGTCCGGAGGGACCATGAACGAAGCCTTCATCTATTGAGCTCAAACTTCACAAACGTGGCTTCAAATATCCCTGTACCTGATGGCCAAGTTACCGCCGATGAAATTTCACTCACTGCAATACGATGTCTAACGAGTATTGGTAAAGGTCTTCAGGTACCTGCCGATACACCCGTTGATCTCAACAGCGATGAAAATAATTATTCATATTGGAAGAATGGTAATGGCAGGGAAATTCAGATTCAGGTGTTGAGCATTCTCACCGCAACTAATGAAGCTTTCCCTAGCCACGGCGAAATAATTGAAGAGGTCTCGCATGTTTTCCGCACTGGCCTAGTGGAAGATGATGGCCCGTTTGCTTTTCCTCCCGAGGATGTCGCGGAGTAAGCTACTCTTGTGTAGATTCCTATGGTTTGCCTCGGTACTAATAACGTTGCACAGATTCATTCTCAGATCTAATTATCAAACATCTCGTGTTATCACAGTCATCAATACGGCCTGCTCACTTGTCAACTCTTGTAACGCAGCATCAGGGAGCCGTGGTGGTGACGTGCTCAGTGCCTTATTGACATGGATCTCGGGACTGATGGAAGCTATCAATCACGGTAGGTCTTCATACTCAAATCCACCGATTACAATCTAGCAAATACAAGAGAAGAATTGACGTTAACAAACCATAGAGCCCAGCAATGATCCCGAAATCTCCCAACCAAGTATCGAATTTCTCCATCGTCTAATCTCTACACCAAAGAATCTCAACATCCTCCTAAACCACGAACCCAAATCCTCCCTCGAACATATTTTCATGTTCACCCTCAAAGCCCTCACAGGCCGCGATCCACTTCCCAAACAAAGCGCCGCCGAATTCTGGGTAAGTAATAAACCACCATCCCCCAATCCCTAACAAACACAAGAACGTGAAAACTAACCACCTCCTAGTCCTCATTCGTCTCCCTCCCCATCAACAACCCCGATCCTCACGTCCAACACGCCATCACCAACGCTCTGCAACATCTCGGTCCCCTCCTCTCCCAGGCCCTCATCTACAACATCGGTGGTGCAGCCGCTCGCAGCGAACTCGATAAACTTTCTGACCCTCTGCGTAAACTCGTAATGAGTCAGGTGAGAGCGAAAAGTTGGTTAGAGGCTGCGTTGATGGATGCGAATTTTCCCAGTGACAAGGTGGATCGGAAGGAGAAAATGGTGTTTTTGTCGAAGGTTATTAAGTGAGTTATCTCCTATTCGGAAGTTTTTGTGTGATGAAGGTTGTAAATGTAAACTAACTTTATGAAGTCTTCGTGGTGCCAAGGGAACAAATGCCGTGGTTAGGGAATTTTGGTTAGCGTGCAGGGGATCTAATTTCGCATATGTTTCTTGAGGTAGATTGGTAGAGAAATCGGAATAAAGATGAATGAAGAAGTAGATAGGAGGCGAATTATTTGACAATTGAGATATAAATTTTCCACATAGTATTGTATTGTATTGTACAAGAATATACATCCATCAATTTTAAATACAGACAATCTTCTTTCCAATATAATGTTAAGATCTTACTTTTCCACGCTTAATATTTTCTATTTCCCATCCTAATCCCAATAGCGTCTTCGAATTCGCTCCAGAAGAAGTAGAAATCTAGAGACATCAAAATCTAAAAACGCATAAAAGCCGCCATGGCGAAAGTCGTCCCGAAAGAAACCTTAAAAGCAACGTTTTCGTGGATGGCAGAACGTAAATCAACGTTTTTGATGTAGCGTTGGATAGGATCTGTGGGGATGAGATTGAGGCCGTGGGAGGAGGCCCACTGGAGGGGGTTTGTTAGATAGGGCTTTTTTGGGTTGTTAGGATGGGGGATGGGGATGAGGGAGGGTGGGTGGAGGGTGGGGAATGGGAGAATGAGGAGAGATGCTGGAAATACAGGAAGAGTAGAAGATTTATGCATACTTGTAAGCCAACAATCATTAATCCAATTATGAGGGCTAATGAGCGTGAAAATGTACTAACTGCCAATCCGGCTCCTAGTCCTGTGGTTTGATTGTGTGTTAGTATCGTTTTTTTATTTATATATATATCTTTTGAACTTTATCCTTTCAATTCCCTTCTTTTCTCTCCACCTAGGTATCTTTCCTATCTCATCTCATTCCATCAATCTCATCTCCCTCCCTACAAATCCCCAACCAATCCCTTTCACCTCCCCTCAAACCTCATATCCCAACACCCAAATCCTCAAAACCCCCCAAGAAACAAAAAAACATACCAATAATACTCCCACTACTAATCTGTCTCACATCCTTAGGATCCAATCCTCCCCCTTTCTTAATAATCGGCGTCGAAGAAGTAGAGATAGGCGAAGAAGGAGAATCTAAACGAGATGGAAACCGATGCGATTGGTAGAGTGTGTAGGAACTGTATGTTGTAAGGCCTAGAGCAGATGCTGTGAGACGGGGACGGAGGAGGAGGAGACGGGACATTTTTGGGTTTGTGGTTGTTGGTGGTGGGGAGGGGTGTATGTAAGTGGAGTGGAAGGTTGGGATATGGGATATGCTGAGGATGGTGAGGTATGGTGTGGGATGGAATTGATGGATAGTGGTTGCTTGATGATGTTTGATGTTTGATTGTTCGTTTGTATTTCATTGATTAGTGAAGTTGATGTTTCTTAAGTTCAAGTGACGTACGTACGTCATGATATGGATAACGATAAGGAGTGAGGGGCAGATGAAATATTTTTTGATGTTGATTTTTATTTTTACTCGAGTCTTCTCATTTTCGACTTCCACCCTCAGTACTTACTTAGTATTACCTACCATTTTATTTCTGCACATGAAATTCAGGCTTTCTTTACTCATGATCCTACCATGATGAAGAGATGTGAGGAGATAGTTAGGAGTCTAATCATTAGCAGAACTACTAAACTTGACATAAATCATGACTCCGACTTCTAACGTGTAGAAAGTCCACACCAAGAATCCGACCACCGGACAATATCCATATAATTTATTCGTATGAATCGTGTCGTATTCGTATTATAATTAATTCAACACTCACTGTTAGCTAAGCCAAAAATGTGCAACTCCTAAAACCGGGGCTCTTTTTTATATTTATTACTCGTACGAGTCGTACATCAATGATCAATATCAATATCAACGTCAGCATCTCGAGAGTTGAAACATCAGAAGATATATTCTTACTACATTTCATGCATCAATCTCGCAAACTCCTGCACACGCCCTTGGGAAAACATCTTATATATACACATATAATATAGTACATACATATTACATACATACATACACACAACGGTATTACAACCTCGCAAACTCCTTCCCCGATCCCAACCGTATCTACCCACAATGGCACCTACCCCTCGATCGCGCACCAGAGAAACTCGAGTAAATGCATAAAGAGGGTCCGGGTAATGATACCAATAATTCCAACCCCAACATTATATTATATATGCAACTTTACCAACCATTCATATCACAATATATACGAAATTCCATAACACCCCCAAAAAGGACGCAGCAAGGCCATTGATTGTCAAATAAATCAGTGAATAAACAAATAAGTAAAATGAGGCTAATAAATAAAACAAACTTTTTTTCTCTCTCCCTTTGTCTCGTCTCGGCAGCACTACCGATCGGAGCACCACTCCCAAGGCCAGGTAGGGTAGATGTGGGTGAATTTTACGACTAAATAAGCTTTTAACCTTACATTAAGACTTTTGGAATGTTGACCTACCATATACAGTTTGGAAGAGAAAATGGAAGAGTCATATGCTAGATAGAAAGCTTGGTGTGTGGTGATTTAACCATTAGTAAAAAGTATTTTATCGAATTTGGAATTTGGAATTTGGAATTTGGCTTTTGCTTAGTTTTCTTTTTCTCTCTCCGTTGACCTACTTATGGGACTTTAGTTGAATACATATAAACTTGGGATTTGGTATCGAATTCTATTTTGTTCTGTTCAATTGACTTTGCTCTTGTACCTCATCTCTTCCTCTCTGTTACTTTACTTCTACTTGCATACAATTTGCATACGTTAACTCTCTTCACTTCACTTCATTTACAATCATATCAATACAAACCCAAACCAACAAAATGTCCAACGAACTCCCCACCACCGCCACCAACGGAAATGGACATGGACACGGCACCAATGTCTCCTCTACCTTCACCGTCAAGGCCGGTCTTGCGCGTATGTTAAAGGGAGGTGTAATTATGGATGTCGTCAACGCCGAGCAAGTACGTATACAACTTACCCAACAATAGCATCTCACAAATCCACAAACCCAAAAACATCACTAACAATCTCCTCAAGGCAAGAATCGCAGAAGAAGCAGGCGCAGTAGCAGTTATGGCTCTCGAACGTGTGCCGGCTGATATCCGAGCCCAAGGAGGTGTAGCACGCATGTCTGATCCTAAGATGATTAAAGAAATCATGGAGACAGTTACTATACCCGTGATGGCCAAAGCAAGAATCGGCCACTTTGTAGAATGTCAAGTTAGTTACCCTTCCCTTCCCTCCCCTTCCTTTCTTTACCCCAACCACAATCCCCCCTCATCCAAATCTAAAAAACTAACCACTTCTCCCTCCTCCCCACCAGATCCTCCAATCAATCGGCGTAGACTACATCGACGAATCCGAAGTGCTCACCCCAGCCGACGCCCTCCACCACGTCGAAAAGCACACCTTCAACATCCCCTTCGTCTGCGGCTGCCGCAACCTCGGCGAAGCCCTCCGCCGCATCTCCGAAGGCGCAGCCATGATCCGCACCAAAGGCGAAGCCGGCACCGGCGACGTCATCGAAGCCGTCCGCCACCAACGCCAAGTAACCTCTGAGATCCGCGCCGCCTCCCTCATGTCGGACGAGGAACTCCGCATCCTCGCCAAAGATATCCAAGCCCCCTTTGAGCTTCTCAAAGAAACCGCCCGATTGGGTCGACTCCCCGTGGTCAACTTTGCCGCCGGTGGAATCGCTACGCCTGCTGATGCTGCTCTCATGATGCAGTTAGGCTGCGATGGTGTGTTTGTCGGCAGTGGAATATTCAAGAGTGGGGATGCGGCAAAGAGGGCACGGGCTATTGTGCAGGCGACCACGCATTTTAATGATGCGAAGATTTTGGCGGAGGTCAGTGAGGATTTGGGTGAGGCGATGGTGGGGTTGAATTGTGGGACTATGGATCCTAAGGAGAAGATGCAGGGGAGAGGATGGTAGGGTGACTGACTGAGTGAGTGAGAAGTATGGAGTGAAGGGGAACTGATGGGAAGAATGAAATGAAATGACTTGAAGAAGATACAATGATTTGAATGAATGGGGGAGGGTGGTGGTTATTTGTTTGTGCGGTCGGTTCTATGGATAAAAATAGGGAAAGATAAAAAGGTCTATTCGGCATAGCATCACGTCAATTGGCACGGTATGCTTAGAAAGAGGCATGGAAGATAGGTTGTGTGCATACCTAGAGATTCTCAACTCATCTCCAAAATGTAATATTTTAAAAAGCTCTACAGTAGAAAGCCAGCACATAAACGTTTCGCGTCCCTCAAGTGTCTATTTTCTAAACTCATGGTATTTCTCAATCCTTAACGCCATATATATTCATGATTTCCACCCATCCCATCGCCAATCCTTCATATGTCCTAGTTTTGATCCCAAGAGTTCAAGTTCTTCAACTCACAACCTTCACCTGATCTTTTGACCAGTCTTCCAATGGTATATACCTTCTCGCCAGACTCTTCCAACTCGCTAATCACCTGTTCCACATTCTCCTTGCTAACAACTGCCACCATCCCAATACCTGTATTGAATGTTCTAGCCATCTCGCTAGCTGTGACGTTACCTGCACTCTTCAACCATTTGAATACTGCAGGTAATTGCCAAGTAGCAACATCGATCTCGGCAGCCAAGTGGGAAGGTAACATTCTAGGAACATTCTCCGTTAAGCCACCACCAGTAATATGAGCCAAGCCCTTGAGCAAGTGCTTTTTGGTTACTTTAAGTAAAGAGCGCACGTAGATGCGAGTAGGTGTAAGGAGACTTAGTCCAGCGGTTGTTGAAGGATCCCACGGAGCGGTGGCTGTGTAGGCGAGCTTTTCTCTTTCAAGGATTCTTCGCACGAGAGAGAATCCATTGGAGTGGACTCCTGCAGATGCCAACCCAATAAGGATATCACCTTCTGCCATGTTCTCTGTTTTCGGTAATCTGTATTCCTTTTCCATGACTCCAATGGCAGTACCTGCCGCATCATAATCGTCTTTGTGGTACATACCGGGCATCTCAGCGGTTTCCCCGCCGACTAGTGCACAGTTGGCGTCTTTGCATCCGGCAGCAACACCTTCGACGAAAGCCGCTGCGTTCTCAAGATTCAACTGGCTGCAGCCATAGTAATCGAGGAACATAAGTGGTTCAGCACCTTGAACAACTAAGTCATTCACATTCATACCAACCAAATCAATACCAACTGTGTCATGTTTGTTCATGGATTGTGCAATCATGAGTTTGGTACCAACTCCATCAATGGCACCAACCATGATTGGAGCACCTGAATAACCAGCAATATGCTGATCAACCTCTCCACCAAAACCACCGATCTCAGCATCAGCTCCTGGTCTTCTGGTGGAAGCGACTGCTTTCTTGATACGCTCAACAAACTCGTTACCAGCGTCAATGCTAACACCTGCGGATGCGTATGTAAGTGCTTCCTTGGTAGCAGGAGTAGATCTAAACGCGCGATGAGCAATATCCTTGCGGAAGAACATTTTGTCAAACTTGATGAAATCGACAGTGGTGTAAGCATCCTTTACAGCCTGCTCTAAAGTCTCTGCGACTGCCTGCGCTGCAATAACACGTCCACCAGATGTTTGTAATTGTCCGTCTTTCACGACGGTACCAGCATGAAATATATTGGAACCGGATGGAGGGGTCTTGACTTCCATAGGCGTACCTTTGGCATATGAGCCTGGGTATCCGCCAGCAGCTACCACGACAGTTGCACTGAATTTCTGATCGACCTTGATCTCCACTTCGTCGAGGCATCCTTGAGTACATGCCAGCATAATTTCTGCAAGATCCGTGTCTGCACTCAACAATGGTAACAAAGTTTGCGTTTCTGGGTCACCGAAGCGAACGTTGTACTCCAAAGTTTTTGGTCCATCCTTGGTTATCATCAAACCAGTGAAAAGAGTTCCGATGAAATTGGTACGCTCTTTTCTCATGCCGCGAAGCGTAGGCTCCAATACGGTCCGTTCGATCTCTTCAATCAATTCTTTCGTAGCAATATTTGTAGGTGCATAGCACCCCATGCCTCCAGTGTTTGGACCCTTATCACCATCGAAAATTCTCTTATGATCTTGAGCAGGGGGTAAAGAGCGCATGTTGTAACCATCACAGAAAGTGAGAATGCTGAGCTCATCACCCTCCAAAAACTCCTCGATGACAACCTCGTCTCCAGCGTCTCCGAACTCTCGATCAAGCATAATATCTTTCAGTGCCTGGTGAGCTTCTTCTTTCGATGTTGGAATAATAACACCCTTTCCGGCTGCCAATCCACTGGCCTTAATGACAACATTATGACTTATGCTATCAATATGTTTTCGCGCATCTTCGTAATTCGTAAAGTTCTCGTAAGCTGCAGTTGGAATATTATACTTCTTCATAAAATCTTTCGAAAATGCTTTGCTTCCTTCCAAACGCGCAGCAAGTTTTGACGGTCCATAACAAGGTATGTCTGCAGCACGGAAATAATCTTCAATTCCATCAACGAGGGGCGCTTCCGGTCCCGGTACTACCTACACAGGAAGTCAGTAATTGCTTGTGAGAAAGGCCTTCGGCGTGCAAGGAAGCATCCAGTAGAGTAGAAAGTCAAATCGGATGACCAAATGAAGTCAAATATCCGAATGAAACCAAACATTCTTGACACATTCTTGTAGAATTGAATATAGGGAAAAAGAATCAAACTGACCAAGTTAATGTTGTGTTTCTTAGCCAATGCAACAAGTCCAGGATAATCATCTGCCTTGACGGTGGAATCGTTGGAAACCTTTGGGCAGTTTGCGGTTCCTCCATTTCCTGGGACCGCGATTATGGACTCGACGCGGGAAGATTGGCTGAGTTTCCAAGCCAGAGTATGTTCCCGACCACCATTTCCAACAAGGAGGATTCGAATGGGCTCCATTGCAAAGTTTTCTATACGGTATTGAAGTATTTACTGTATGGAAAAAGGCTGGAGACAAAAGAAGAAACTCTATCAGGGTGCAATCATTTTGTGCCCGCTAGTGCCACCGCCTGGCAAAATTCTCTAACCCCGCCAATATCCTTGACTTTTTCACCCACGTTACCCCTCCATGATTTAACCGATTACATTTGAAGTTATTTGAGCCTGCCACAGTACTGTACTAAGTAAATACTTCAATATATCATCTTATATCAATACAAATATCCGAATTAGGATCTTATAACAAAATCTTTAAACCCAATTTAGATCTTCAAGCCTCTGCCATTTTGTTTGAAGAATGTATTGTATCACCGAAATATACTACAGGTGAATGTTGAAAAAGTTCATCTAGTCGTAACCATGCACAGTGAGTAAGAGAAATTTTAAATGGGTCCTTACAGAGTCACAGCGCGTCAACATGGTTGATAGCAAGCGAACAAATCATGTTATTTTTGTCCTCATCTCAATCTTCTTGCTGCAAGTCTAATCTTGACTGTCATTAGAGCGCATTTTTTCTCGGTTTATAGCGATATCGGGCAAGGCTGATGAAAAAGGTTACCGTGTTGTTGAATGATTCGATAACACTTGATTTTTGTGCCCAACCTCGAATTTACCCTCCAGTTTCGAACTTCTAGACATCTGCATCAAGATGATTACCATAAGTCCGTTATCTCTATTCCCTCATTAAATCTCGCACAAACCACGTTCACGTCATTTGGATCATTTTCCATCGATGCTAGACATTCGAAACTGACATCCAAATAGAAGTACCCTGTTCCTCAGCGAACATTGGCCCTGGATTCGATGTCATAGGTCTCGCTCTCTCCATATGGCTCGAGTTGAAGGTCGAGGTCACACCATCAATCACATCCCAAGCACCTCTTAATTGCAAAATCACATATGAAGGACAAGGCGCGGAAGAGGTTCCCTTGACCGCCGATAGCAATCTCATTACACGAACAGCACTATATGTTTTGCGATGCCATGGACAGCGAAGCTTCCCTTCTGAGACTTCGGTTCATATCATTAATCCCATTCCATTGGGGCGTGGACTTGGGTCATCTGGTGCCGCGGTGGTAGCTGGTGTTGCACTAGGCAATGAAGTCGGAAAGTTGGGGTTGTCAAAGGCTAGGATGTTGGATTATTGTCTTATGATAGGTATTGCGCCATCGCCTGTCAATCTCGACATCTCTAACACCACTTATAGAAAGACATCCAGACAACGTAGCGGCGGCACTGTATGGAGGATTTGTAGGAACATATCTCAACGAATTAAGCGCTGAAGACACAGAACGCAAAGAGATCCCACTCAGTGAGGTTCTACCTGAACCGGCCGGAGGAGTAGATACCGGGTCCAATCCTCCCGAACCACCAGTTGGAATTGGGCACTACATGAAATTCCCTTGGGCGTCCGAGATTAAAGCTATTGCAATCATTCCACAATTCGAAGTCGCTACAGCAAAGGCTAGAAGCGTCCTGCCATCTTCATATTCCAGGTCGGATGTCGTTTTCAATCTTCAAAGAATTGCTCTTCTGCCCTCGGCTCTAGGGAGGTCACCGCCAGATGCGGAGCAGATCTATCTTGCGATGCAAGACAAAGTGCACCAACCTTACAGGAAGGGTCTGATTCCAGGTCTACCGGAGATCCTGCAATCTGTCACTCCTAAGTCTCACCCAGGCCTTTGTGGAATATGCTTATCAGGAGCTGGTCCGACCATTCTTGCGCTCGCAACTGAGAATTTCGATGCAATTGCAAAGGTCATACTGGATACATTCGCGAAGAACGATATCAAGTGCGATTGGAAGTTGTTAGAACCCGCACAAGATGGCACAACAGTAACTTACAGCTGAAGAAATGCATAATGACAAACTTTTGGGTCCTACAAAATGAGTTCGCTTGGAGACATGAGGAAATCTCAAGACACAGACCTTGGGCTGGATAAGCCGAGTCTCATGCTAGAGAGGCAAGAATTACTTCACCTAGCATAGAATATCAATGTCTGTACATCCTAATATAAGTCAAATTCCACCCAGACTTGTACAAGCCATGAACCATATACGCCTTCCCTATAACGAAAATGGATTCCTTATCCAGACAAGCTAATTTGACAATATTTCAGAAGCAATTCACAGCAATTACAAAGCATTCTAGCATGTAATTATTTTAGTTCAACCCAAACCACCCCATGCACCTCGGATACGTCTAGCGAGCTGTATATCCTTCTGCATAATTGTAACTCTCTTGGCATGAATAGCACACAGATTCGTATCTTCAAACAGATGGACAAGAAATGCTTCAGCAGACTCCTGGAGTGCTTGGATAGCTTGTGATTGCCAGCGCATACCCTCACCTTGAGGACGCACGGATAGAGCGATTTCCCTGACCTGAAATCACGACATGTTAGGTACCGTCACGTAATCTTCGGTAGGGCATAGATACGTACTAATCGCGAAAATGGAAGTTTTAGAAGCAGCAGATCCGTAGACTTTTGAAATTTGCGAATTTCCTTCAAGGCGAGTGTACCAGGCTTATAACGGCGCTTCTTCCCTTGGGGAACTGGATCTCCAGCTATTCACGTCAATTGTATTAGTACACTGAGCTTAATGGGAACAATCTCCTTCGCTCGACCTGGAATCCAAGTTGAACTTTTAAAAACCGCGCGCGCGCATTTCGCGCAAGCCCACAACCGCAAGAAGGAAAAAACAAAGCCCGCTTACCTCTAACGGCACTATCTTTCGGCCTCTTTCTAGCAGCTCCTTTTCCCGCGACAGATTTTCCAGCCGGTCTGCCTTTTGTTTTCGCTTGTGGGCTACCTGCTGCTGATTCTTCGTCCAGCGACAAACGCTGCTTATTTTTCTGAACTTGCGACATTGTGACTCTTGGTAGCAATATAAAATTCTATAGTATCCTTCGCTTCGCCGAATATGTTTTACACAAATTGCGCAACTTGATGATTTGTTATTGCGATTGTTGGAAAATAGTCCAGTGGCTGGAATGGGCTCTGGAGACGCGGTCTGGCGCGACTATGCGCGTTCGGGTTTGTGGTTGAGTGAGAAGGATGTTATAACAATCCAATTGAAGACGAGGGATCGGATTAGTTCTGAGCGAGTTTGTTGTGCCAGGAATTCGAGTCCCCAAATTTGGGAGAGGAATGTATTCTGCTATCAGGTTTGGTCTAGTCTGAAGTTTGATTGATGTTTGGAACCACAGCAACCTTGTTTACAAAGCTTGGACCAATCGGTCGAATCACGGCTCAACTAAGGCTAAACAAGGCTGAAACTCTTAGCCTCGCATTATCAATTAGGGTTATCGCCCGAAGTGCCGCGGACGTTTTTAGATTAACAATTGATAACTCCTTAGTACAGGACAACTTGCTCAAACAACGTCATGACCTACAAATAAGAGCGCAACCCACGACAACATCTTTGAGGAAGAAATCTACTAAAGGATAATATCTAGACTCTCCTTTCCTCAAGTCATAGCAAAAGTATTCAAAACTCTTCGACACACTTATCTCAGGACTTGGAATTACTCAACAACTCGATTACGCAATACACCTTCGTCTTATTTCCACATTCAAAGCCCGAGCCTGATTGTCGCATTGCCGCCACCAATCCCCAATATCCAATTATGGATCAGATGATGGGAAATGGAGACGGCGGGATAGGAGGACAGGCCGGATTTCCACTCGAAACTTGGTTTTGGGAAATGCCGGTTTGTACAAGATGGTGGACGACGGCTACCGTGATTACGAGCGCGCTGGTTCAATGCCAAATCGTTACTCCGTTTCAGTTATTCTATAGCTTCAGAGCAGTTTTTGTTAAATCGCAGGTATGTTTCTCTCATTTTGCTGCGCATTCGAATTCCATATGCGGGCTCAGCTGATGTCATATACTAGTATTGGCGCCTCCTAACAACGTTTATATACTTTGGTCCTCTATCCCTAGATCTCGTGTTTCATGTCTTCTTCTTAACCAGATACTCGCGACTTCTCGAAGAATCATCCGGGCGATCAGCGGCGCAATTTTCATGGCTACTCCTTTACGCAACAACATGTCTCATCCTTATAAATCCTCTAGTTTCAATGCCATTCCTAGGACACCCCTTATCTTCGACTCTTGTATATATTTGGTCGAGAAGGAACCCTGATACACAATTAAGTTTTCTCGGATTACTAGTTTTCACGGCTCCATATTTACCTTGGGTCTTGATGGGCTTCAGTTTAGTGTTACATGGAACGGTGCCAAAAGACGAGATGATGGGAGTCGTTATTGGCCATATTTGGTATTTCTTCAACGATGTTTATCCACCTCTACACAATGGACACCGTCCATTTGATCCGCCAATGCTCTGGAGAAGATTGTTCGAGAGACAGCCAAGAGAGGAAACGGCCGATGCGATTAACAACGATATCGCAATGGCTGCAGCACCAGCGCCGGAAGTCAGATAGAAAGAACATCAAAGACCATGTTGATTAAATTGCATAGGAAGGCGTTTGGGAATTAAGAAGAAATGGGAGCGAACAATCAGCCTTAGCTGGCGCATCGTTAAGTCCGCCAGGATAGGTTTGGTAGATGGGCTGGCAGCGATTTGCTTTATTCGTACTATTGTATTCTTGCACTAAGGCTTCAAGGATATCTGATCATATTGAATTCAGAAGCAGAATTATTGTATTGTCATTATTATTATTAAACGTATTGATAAGAGTATTTAACTTTGTCATGAACTGCTCTCTGCACCTGACTCCACTTTGGATGAATTTGTTGCAGCCCGCATGGTAGCTCGATCCTCCTTCTTTGTTCTCGGAGGCATATCCGCATCCCGAGCATCGTCCCAATCCTCTTCATTATCAAGCTCATCAGGCGCTGCAGGATGATGTAAATGCTTCCAATCCTCCAATTCTTCTATAACTGACCGCAAACGATCTCTGATACTCTCTATAGCATAACTCCCCAGAAGTAATCGTAGAGGAGGGTAAGAACAATGGCCCAACTGCCAAACCAGCTGGGCACATTTTTTGGCGCTCGTAGGCTGTTTATCTCCTAACCATTGAACCATCCTCTTCGCATGCAGTGCTGGCGAAGATGGATCAGAATATGGTTCGCTTGGAGGCTTGATCAGAAAATGTCCCCAAGTAGGTAGCGGGCTCGAACCCCATTCCTTTTCATCTCTCCTAACCAAGCCTGGCTCTACCAATGTAGCTTTTATATTAAAAGCATCAATTTCATAAAGCATCGCTTCGATCATTCCTTCCACCGCGTACTTCGTCGCGCAATATGGTCCCAATCCCGGAACACCCAATGCGCCCGAAGTACTACTGAAAATTAAATATCTCCCCGCTTTCTGCTCGCGAAAGTATGGTAAACTCAATTGGATAATATGTACTGTGCCCATGAAATTCGTCTCGAATTGATCGCGTATCTCGTGCTCGTCTTGATCTTCGCATGCGCCGATGACGCCGTATCCTGAGCAATTGGCTATGACGTCGATGCGTTTGAACTTCTTGAGGGCTTGATCTATCACGGCGGACACAGACTCTCGCACACGCACGTCACAGAGGGTGTTAAAGCAGTTTGATTGCGGGAATGTGGTCTGCATTAATTCAAGCGTGTTATCGTTAATGCGACCCACGGCAACGACCTTGTCGTCTTTCTCGAGACATGTTCGCGTGAGACTCTGACCCATATGTCCAGTGGCGCCGAATACCTAAGAGCCGGTCAGTAAAATGGAGGCTGGGAGATGATGATTAATGGATATTCTATCTGCCAATGTGCAGTCAAATATACTCACCACCCAAACCTTTGACTTCGGTGGTTTATTTGGTAGCGGAGGGTCACAGCTAAAGGGGAGTTGTAGTTTGACCTTTTTACTACCATCAGAATTGGAATTATTGTTTTCGACGCATTTGGTATATTGGGGAGACATGCTGTCGCGGGAATGGCTCTGAGGGGCATTCTGTCCTGATAATGGCATTGAATTCTTAAAATCGCGCTCGACATCGGGAGTATCGGCAGAGCCTTCCATTTCCTTAGTCTTCCTTTCTCTCATCTGCCTTCGTATAGTTTTTGGGCGCTGGTTCATAGGTCATGGCTGACAATATCGTGTCGTGTCGTGTCGTGTTACTGCTGTTGGTGGTGATGCTGGGGAAACTACGTAGCCAATAGCGGCGTAAGCTGCCTTTCTTAAAAGTTTTGCTCCATATTTGACAAGCTTTTCCAACTTTCAGGTTTTTCAAAAAAGTTCAAATTTATTGCAGATATGGAATCGCAGAGGTTTCCCGATCTTAGAAAAACCGTCCCAGGAAATTTGAGAGAGATTTGTAAAAGTTCTGGGAAGGGCATTTTTGTAGGAATTCGCTATCGGTTTGTTTACAAGCTCTTATCGGTCCCCTAAGATTTCCTCTTATCTTTAATGTCTTCATTCACTACAACAGCATGGCATGATCAACCTCGGCATGTTTCTCCGCCTTGATGGTTTAGTCCGTGGTTGTGAATGCTGTCGATGGGATGGTAATAGACAGGTGGAATGTAGCTGACGAGATGGTGGTTTGATACCAATTTGACCTTTACCATAGAGAATTTGATGCGACGCAGTACAAGTACTATAGTTGTAGCTCATGTACAAAATGCTCTGAAAAGTTCGAATGGTATTGTCGCTGACTATCATAACATGCTTTCATATCGCCCGTTTGTTGGGCTCATTCCCTCATCATCGCCATTCTCTTCCACAGATAACCCTCCATCATCCCACCACCATCTACCTCTTCATATTACCCCTCGCTACTGGCTGGCAATTGCAGGAACAGTCTGCAGGTACTCCTTGCGGTATGGATTGACATCCACTTCTGGACCACGGTTCAAAGGTGTCCATTTGGGCTCCTCCTTGAACAGTCTCATTGCTTGGATGTACTACTCCCCCGTTAGTAATGGCAAAGACAGGAAGAAGAACATCATATAGGGAACCTACATTCTTCTCATCAGTAGTAAAACGATGGTAAATACCAGCCGGAAGGATCTATCCACCAAGTCAATCCATATTCTGACGCAGTTGCAACGTATTATGATCACTTACGATCAAATCATCCTTCTCCAACCTAATGCGCACCCACTCATCACCATCACTTCTAACATCGAAAAATCCCGCACCATCTCTTATATATCTAATCTCCTCATCCTCATGCAAATGCTCATTAAAGAACATCTTGACCTTCTCCTCGTAAACATCGCCCATTTTCTCCGGTGAAACGGTAATTACATCGCGATTCTTGTAGCTTCTGTCCGAGGCGAGCTTGTCTACATCCTTTTCGTCTGCGAAGTGATAATAGAGAACCCCGAGCTTCTCCAAGTATTCAGGATCAACGTCGCGACCTGAGTCGTGAAGCTCGCGTTGGTCGCCCTGTAGTAAAATGCTTCTTAGTAGATTGATCGGATATGGAGGGGTAATGTAGTGGGGACGAGGGGTAAATCACCTCCTTGTTGTCAAACCAGTAAGCTCTCATTTTGGATCTTTAATTGATTAGTGAGTGAGTAGTCCTTGATGTAGACTCTAGAGAACTGAGCGCAGTGTTATGCTTTAATGTAAATTAGAGCTATGATATAAGTTGGTTTCCTTTGTCTTCTGTTGGTTTGGATAAATAAAATATTAATGCGGAGAGCTATAGAAATCCCTACGAAAAGTCTGCGCCCGATGAGGTTGACGCCATTCCCTCACTCATTCACACATCGTTGCACAATCACATTGCATTTCAACGGGGCAATTCATTTAGACTATAATCTTATCGATGAATATATTCGAATACATTCACCTCGTGAACAATGGATGAAAAGAGACTATTAATCAGCAGCTATGTTTTATTCCATCTTCAACTGATTTTCGGCTGGACGTCATCGTCATCGTCATCACAGTTCCGAAATGCTTGCAGGGGTGCTTACCGAAATCTTCAAGCCCACACAGGCAGATTTGTCACCCTCTTGTCTTTATTCCCACCTTTCTATCTACACATCAATACAAATGCAAGTGCAAATAGATAGCTCATCAATAAGTTTATCGATTGTTAAGTAAGGGAAGCCGAACAAAGATGCAAAAGAAAGTTCTTTATATTCTGCCAGCAGAAAGACATATTCAGTACAGTAATCGCTGTATCTAAAGGTGCAGCGACGACACAAGTACATGATGGAGTCAGAATAGTTATACATATCATATTGTTTTCCGCTGACAAGTTCCACTCTCCAAGTGAAATGCGAACATTGAAGACGCATTCAGTACGGAGACGGCAGTGATGTGCTGGCCTAATTTCTTAAAGCAGAATGCCCTAATATACACAATAACGTATCAATTTCTTTTTTAACAGATATGGATGAGCCTTGACGTATCTGAGAGGATGAGGGAAGCGATTGTTTCTGGTTGATTCTGCTGTGGGAGGTGCGGGACAGGGTGGCTGGGCGGGAGACGCATATTGAGTTTCATGCAGAGATTATAGATGCAATCCGTTTGATTTTCAAGGATTATGGAAGGTACTTCAGTATACTTCATCTACGCAAATCTACGAGTAAGGCCAAGGAACCGGATCAGCCTTAGTAGTGCGTGAGTAAGTGCTCACAATCCCCCGTCCTTCGTTGATTTTTTAGTCAGGATGATATCCTGTAATGTGAAAGTGGAATTGTTTACACGCGAGCTGCCAATATACGGTCACCAGTATGTCTATATCAAGTCTTCCCGGAGAGGAAGATGTTAGATTACTATATCAGTCTAAGTACGAGTGAACATTTACATCAAGTCCAACATTCTCATTCACAAAATACTACCACATTGTACGTTGCGCAGTTCAACTTGCCTTACATATCTTTCACCTCGGCGAACTTTCGGCGCCAAGATTGTTGTAAGATAGCAAGGCCAGGGTTTCTCAATAAGTCCAAGTCCGGCGGCGGGAATGTCTTCGTAGGTCCGACGCTGCCAAATGTTCTTGATCCTTTTGGAACTCTGTCCAGACAAATACATGATGACAGCTTATTGCTTTAACAAGAGGTAAGTGCGCCTCGACACATTTGACGAGAACTGGGAGAAGTCCACATGACGATTAACTTCTCATTTGCAGGAAATAAGACTAGTACAAGCCTACAATATGTCCCATTACACATTTCTAATATAATTATTAGGGAGCAAATATTCACAAGGCCTTGTGCAGAGAACGACAATGCGTCTCCATGTCACCAGCAGCGCATCAACCAAAAAGGCAAATCAATTCACGGCCGATGAGAATGATTGATAATCGATTTCGATAGAGTCTTCTTCTAAGTATGCAGATTTAGAAGAGTTGCGTATTTTTCTAGTATCGGAATATGCGATTGACTTAGCTGGAGCAATAATCACCGCCCAAGGTCCGGTAGATTGGCTGAAAATTCCATCTTAGAAATTGATGCTGGGGTTCTGGTGGGTCGACTTGATCCAAAGACTTGCTATGATATTTGAGGGAAGGGTGGAGGAAAGGAACACAAGCTTTAATATCCACAGTCGGAAAAGGCTTTCAGCTTGAAGACAGAGGGGTAAAATCTTTAACGCAGCCCTGTCATAAGAAGCTTCATCTGTCCTGCAGTGTAGCTAAGAATGGATGAATTAAGCATTGTGGCGGAGTATCGCAATGCAATCAACTTGCATACCAAACTGGGATGTGTGAATGCCTAGCATATCATGAAGCCTATTTGTTATAATACATGCTTTCCTGGTGACACTGCATAGGGCCTCCTGAGCCATGGTACTCTCAGGTCACAGTATTACCAGATGATCTTCAAGGCAACAAAGCACACATCCTAGCGATACTTCCTTTCACTGAAAGAATGATTCAGATCCCATCGTAAGCGACGATAATAATAATCAAGTTCTAAACGCGGGAAACATTTGAAGGATTCTGAGCGTGGCGCGTTGGTGGCACAGCGCTTAACCCATTTGAGTACTAACCGCAAATTTCATAGTGTAAACAAAAGTGAATTTTGGAGCGCGATTCCAAAATTCCATTCCCTTCACTTCTCCTACCTTTAAATGAGCAAACAACAATATTATAAATTGATATCTTCGTCTACTCAAATCATGTTGACTTGCGACAACAGAATATTGATTATATCAAATTGAATGTTACTTTCTCTGCAACTGTAGCAAACACTGAAGCGAAGCTCCTAAAACCCCTGGTCCACTTTTCACCCAGCCAACAACCCTTGCGTCATTGCTTTTTGTTTACTGGGTATTGAGAGTCCCTTCATGTACTCACATTTACAACGTCAATTTCGCAAAAATATTGCTGATATCAACGAAACATTAATTGCCATGGCTCTTGATCCGCGATTGATGCCGGGTGTGGTATCAACTGCATCTACGCCTTCTTTAAGATCAAGGGAAGGTAGTGTTGTATCTTCGGCCAAAGATGCGGGTGGAAATGTTAGAGTTGTGGTTAGAGTTAGAGGATTTCTTCCCAGAGGTGGGTATTTGAAGCGGAAAAAATGCTGCAACATCTCACTAATTTTATTACAGAAATTAATAGAGGAGCTGAGTGTCTGGTCGAGATGAATCCAAGTTCGCAAGCAACCACGCTTCTCGTACCCAATGATACAGACCCTGCAAACACTCGCTCAAAGATGCGCAGAGTCATTGAAGAGAAACACTTTACGTTTGACAATTCCTTTTGGAGCCACGACAAATCGGATAAACACTATGCGCACCAGGAAGATGTTTATAATAGCTTGGGGGAGGAATTCTTGGATCATAACTTCGAAGGATATCATACATGCATCTTTGCATATGGCCAGACTGGATCGGGAAAGAGTTATACAATGATGGGGACGGAAGAGCAGCCAGGATTAATACCAAGGACTTGTGAGGATCTTTTCCAGCGGATTGAGGCTGCCCATAATGAAAGTCCAAACATTTCCTACAATGTCCGTGTATCTTATTTCGAGGTCTATAACGAACATGTCCGAGATCTCCTTGTTCCATACCACCCCAATCAACCACCTTATTACCTAAAGATTCGTGAATCCCCCACTGAAGGACCTTATATCAAGGACTTGACCGATGCCCCTGTTAAGAATCTCTCGGAGATTATGCGATACATGAAAATGGGAGATGCCAGTCGAACTACAGCAAGTACTAAGATGAATGATACAAGTAGCAGAAGCCATAGTGTTTTTACCATTATGCTCAAGCAGATTCACCATGACATGGACACCGACGAAACGACAGAGCGTACTGCCCGAATACGACTCGTGGATCTTGCAGGTAGTGAACGTGCAAAGGCAACAGAAGCAACGGGTGCTCGTCTACGCGAGGGAAGCAATATCAATAAGTCTCTAACTACTCTTGGCCGTGTCATTGCTGCTCTCGCGGATCCAAAACAACATCGTACCGGAAAGCGCAACAAGGATGTTGTTCCCTATAGAGATTCGATCCTCACCTGGCTGCTCAAGGATTCACTGGGAGGAAATAGCAAAACAGCAATGATTGCATGTATTTCTCCATCCGATTACGGTGAGACTCTCTCCACCCTTCGCTATGCCGATCAAGCCAAACGTATCCGCACACGTGCCGTAGTCAATCAGGATCATGTTTCCGCTGCGGAGCGCGATGCTCAAATTGCTGCCATGGCCGAGGAGATTCGTATCCTACAACTTCAAGTTTCGAATTCTGACTCGACGCGCAAAGAGACAGAAAGTAAAGCACAAGACGAGAAGCTCGAGCAATACCAGAACAAGATCGCCCTCATGCAAAGAATGATGGAAGATAGGACCATGATATCAGAAGGCAAAATACGCAGCTTGACAACTGAAAATGATGCTTTGAGATTGCATTTGAAGTTAGCTCTGGACAGCTTAAAGAACCCAATCAAGGTAGAACCTGCAAGAGCTACTAATCTGCGCAGCTCTGATTTTAGTGGCGAACATGGAGTGGAACAGAACAAGGAGAATAGATATCCAGATGAAGCAACTGCAGAGGAAGGAGAGTACGAACAGGAATACACGGACGAAGATGAAGGTATTGATGTTGGTATTCATCAGGAGAGAGCAAGTGAGGTTCAAGGTTTCATGGGTGATTTGTTAAGGGATTTGGTTATGTTCAGAAAGAAGATTGGTGATGATAAAGGTCGTTTTGGTCGCGAGCTTGGCGTAATTCAGGTTGTATGATTATTAAGGAAAAGGGCGAAATTTTTATGGATGGATGGGCAGGCCTTACGAAGGAAAACAGGACAAGCTACGGTAGCGTTGGTGTTTGGGTGTTTTATTTTGTTTTGTTCTTTTAATATTATACCAAGGGAGGACTGGGGGGGGACGGGGGTTGGGTTGGATATGTAGAATTATGGTTCAGATTCATGGCATGGTGTATAGGGTCTTATTAGTCGATTGATTACACTGTTTTAATACATTTATCTTGTTCGAGAGGAGGAATAAATTTTACACTAGCACCAGCTACTGGACCTAGAACGATGAACACTTAGGTAGTGATAGTGTAGTGTAGTGTATAATACCATATTTGTCAGGATAAGACCTGTTGATAAGAATTGAGATATGCAACATTAAGTTCCTGAAATCAAATTTATGCATTGTGAGTGGTGGATACAGGGAGTTTGTATTCTTGGCTTTTTTTTATAACTTTTTTATAACTTTTTTTGGGGTAGGACTTACTTACTATTTATCATATATAATAATTTCTACAGCTAGGGAAATAGGGGAATAGAGTGGGTTAGTACTAGTGTGGGTTACTGGTTGCTGGATACTTGGAAGGGAGGGATAGTGGTGGAGGAGAGTTTGTAAGTGGATGGGATTTTGATATTTTGGTATTTCGTCGGAATGGGCTGGGCTGGGATGGCTGGACTGGGCTGGGCTGGACTAGAAGAGGAGGTGCCGGGGTGAGGTTATGAAGATGTAAGTAGAAGGATGGCTTAAGGGCTGGTGTTAGGGAAGTGATGGTACCGGGAGGTGTGGAAAAGAGGGGGTATTTTGATTTGAAGCGATTACCTACTAGGTAGGTGTCATTTTAGGTTTCAGGGAATGGGGATGGATGGATGGACGGATGGATGGATTGGTTGGCTGTAACTTGTGTGGCATTTCTAGTGTCTAGATCGTTCAGATATATCACTGCATACTTGTTGGGATGCGTTGAGTCGTAGGGTAGGATTGTGGATATGTAATGTAACGTTGAGAATATGTCTGTTTCTAGGGGCTCTAGCTAGGGAACTAGGAGATAGAAGACATTGGCGAGATGGAATTCGTGGTTTAGACTTTGATACTGTAATATCATTTCTATAAAGAAGTTTGGGTAAAGATATTTAATGCTAATTCAGCCTCGTCGTGAGTTTCCTTTTGTTTTCCCTTTTTATCCTTACTGGGCCAAGGCCATCTAATCCATCCATATCCTGAAGCAACATTTTATATTCCTTCTATGAAACGCCATATCCAACCTACTCCAAGTATCCGAAATTTTCGGACGAAGATTCCCGATATAAATTTATACAGAAACCCCAGAAATCAGTCCATCCTACCATCTCAAAGTTCTTCAATCCCAGCCTTCTTTCCCTCCCCCATCTTCCTATCCCCATCCGCATCTTTCTCTTCCACCTCAATTTCACTCTCATCCTCACTATCCCCATCCCTCTTCTCTTCCAGAACGCCCAATCCCAAATTCATTTCCACATAACTCTCTCCCTCCCTCACATCCTCCAGCCCTCGCTCTTCCCCTCCGCTAATTTTCTTCATCAATTCCTCATTCGCTTCTTTCATCTGCTTCAAAAAATCTGGAAGATTACTTAAGCCTCCTGCACCGCCAAATCCATTCAACTGGGATACACGCATGACGGGCCGGGCATTTAGAGGCCGTATGAGGGGGATCTCATCTTCGGACTCATCTTCCGAAGAAGATTCTGATGACGAAGCTTCGGCTTCTGATGAGGAAGTGGCTTCTGAGGAAGCTGGAGTTGATGAGTTGGGTGGTTTTGTGGATGTAGATTTGGAGGTAGTGATGGATGGTTGGGTAGTATTTGTGGATACTTTTCCTAGAGCGGTACGTTTTTTGGATGGGAGTTTGGCATCAAGGATTTTCCGTGCGGGTGCTGGTTCGGCGTCCATTGTTTCTGTGGGAAGGGAGGAATCTTTGATTGACATGGTGAGTGTATCAGGTGAGTCCTTGGGTTGAGGTGAGATTGGAGCGATGTTTTGAAAGGTCTCAGCTCAGTAGTAGGTATCAAATACTAGGTCTCGGTGGTAGGACCCGATCGTAGACCCGAGAGTGAAAACAACCGTGAATGAAGTTTGAAAAGTAATATATTCTTGTGAGTATTGAAACTTTTGATAGGTGATGTATCTAGTAGGCTAGGGTAGTGGTAGTCTTATGTGGTCCTGGAGGTTTAATTGGTTGATCGATAATTTGTGTTCGAGGGGTCCAAAAAACAAATTGAAAATGTTTTGATTAACAGGATTTTTTTTAAATAGTAATTCACCAAAGGATAAAGGGTGATTTACTCCTTTAATAATAAATTGATTGATTTGTAGATTTGGCGATTAGATGTAGAGTGACCTCACCAGGAAAAAAAACCATCATTGAAAACTTTCCATTTAACACGTGATTTAAATCTCCGACTTAGTTTTTATTTTCTCGGACCGCGCCGGCCGCGTGTCATACCTGCAATTCCATATAACCAATTGAACCATTTGGACCAATGTGAAGTCCGAATAGCCACTACAAGGGGCATGTACGTACTCTTTGAGAGGGCCGTTCGGGGCGCTTGTTTCAGGGTTTCATAATGGGTCCACTGCTTCAGGTGTGATCTGCTGTGCATTTATTCCCTTGGCGCCCGCTGCTTCTTATCACTTCATCCTTTGTACAATATCATTTGTATTCTCTTTCATCCTTCCTACTATCTTTCTCTTGTCTGACCCATCCATTCTTGGCTGCTCAATCTCTTGGGTATCCTGTCATTCTTCCTGAAAGTGATAGCTGCATTCGAATATTCTCTACATCTTCAAGTCTTTCACTTCCAATAATACAGATACTATTTAATACAATATGGCGTTACGACCATCACTCATTACACGAGGAATTTCCACCTCAGGGCCAAGCGATACTGGATCGCCTGCTCGGGATGACGCCAAGAAGAATATGTTAAAGGCGATGCGTCCATTGCCTACACAACATTATTGGAATATATACTTCGATAGGTTAGTGCTATTCTTATAGGATGTGTGGATTCTGCGGGTTATTGGTTTGGCAATTGCTAACAAAGTACCAAATAGGCAACAGAAGGATCAAAAGCCAGCTGCGGATGGCACTTATAGTGCTACTCTCGACAAACTTCCCACACAAATCGAATCAATCCAGGACTTTTGGCGTTATTGCAACAACACTCCCTTCGATCAGATTAAAATGAGGGAGTCGATTTACCTATTCAAACAAGGATTTCAGCCAATATGGGAAGATAGAAGAAATATTAATGGGGGTAGCTGGACATTTAGGGTCCCAAAACAAAATGGTCCAGACTTTTTCACTAGAGTTCAATTGATGGCTATAGGAGAGAAGCTTCAAGGCTGTTTGGAATTAGGTAAGCTGTTTTATGGACATCTCTTGGTTGGGGAAACATCAGCTCTTTACAGGCAATTGGGGATTTTTATTTGGGGGCTTAAAGACATATGAAATGTTGATTTGTAGCGCACCTGAATCCTCCACGGACAAGTGTTTCGCTTCTTGAGTTGGAGGGGTCCAGGTTATGAGATGGAGCACAACACGAAAGTAATACTAACATACAAATAGGCGATCAACTTTGTGGCGTTGGTCTTTCTGTTCGTTTCAACTCTCATCTCATCTCAATCTGGCACCGTGATGCCTTGAAGCAAAAATCTATCGATGCGTTACTCGCCACAGTCTTGGAGGAACTTCCCGAAGAACTGAAACCCAAGCCTGACAACTTCTTCTATAAGAAACACTCAGACCATGCCGGATTCAAGGCTCCACCTCCGGAAAGTTCATCCGAGTCCGCACAGACTAAGGTCACCCCGCCTAAAATTCAGACGGAGGTCCCAGCAGTTTAGACTGATTGTTTCAAGATATCAAGGAGGTTATATGGGAATTGGCGTCACAAATATATCAACAAAGGTTGATATAATTGAATACTCACAAGGTGGAAAGGTGTTTTGTCGGACTGTACCGGATTTTGCATAATCTACTCGAGGCGTTGACATCAAGAGCAGCAGCTAAATAAATGAAAGATATGCAACAAACAACGCTATGCTAGACTTCTTTGTCGTCTGTGTATGTGACTCCATCCATGGTAATATCGGATTTATTCCCAGAACTCCACACCAGAAAGCCTCCTGAGCACCATAACTCCAAACTCATATATGTCAAGCACACAAATTCCCAGGTCATGTATCAAACAAACCCATTCATCCAGCTCTCACCTCCACATCCCCGCTCTCCTCATAACCGCCTCGAATTCATCCCTCTCCACTCCCTGGCCTACCCCTTTACCTCCATTCGCCTCCAACAACATACTAGCCAACAAATCTTCATCCACATCCTCCTTCAAAATCTTGGCGACCCTCTTCAAAGTCGCCATTGTAATTCTTCCCATATCCTCTCCACCTCCGCTTCCGCCCCTCTTCTGTCCCGCATTCGTAAAAAGTCTAAACGCATCATCAACATCTTTCCTATGCGAATCCGACGTCCGCGTCCGAGAATGAAATTTAATGGCGCAAATGGCGAGAAAATGGCGGTAGATAGTATAGCCTTCGTCTTCGGGATCGAGAATGCTGTGGTATTCGCGCAATTCGGAGGCGGTGGGCGTTAGGCCTAGCGCGCTATTATCCTATTAGTTTATACGTTTTAACAACATACCTCTTTCTTTTCTTTGTACTGAAGGTATAGGTAGGTTGAAAGCTCTACGAAGCGCAAAAAAATAACACATACATTAACGCTCTCCTCACATCACCAATCGCAATAACTCCCTCTTTTTCACCATCCATCTTTTGCGAAAATAAAGAAAATGCTTCTTTAATCTCTGTTTCTTCCGCCGCGGTAATATTATTTTCTTTAGCTAGTTTGGAGCGAGGTCCTGCTGCTGGCGCAGAGGCATCTTTACGTTTTGGAGGCTGGGGGTTTTGTCAGTTTTGTGTTTGCGAGGAAGGAGGATTTTTGGCGGGAACTACCATTCTGTGTATTAAGCATGCGGGATAAATAAATGTTGCGTTAAGGGGATATTTGTTTTGGGTACAGGTGGAATGGTAGTAAGAAGTATAGTTGGAGTTGGGACTTTAATTGATACGAGTACTTTATTGATAAAGTTTGCCTGCTATGAATGAATGAATGACGCGAAATGCCTTGCTGGCGAGGCTGAAGTGGGGTTCTTACGATCGACCAATTGGCTGTATCTGAACTAGGCTGGTTTCTTACTAGCGTGAAGCTAAGGATCTGTATGAAAACCTCGAAATTTTTCTCGTGAAATTCGGTTTTCTTTTTGTTAACATCACAATGTTCGTTGATTCATGCATAGAGAGAGTACTCTTCACCAGCGGAGTGATATCCAAACATGATTATTTGAATCAATCATTGTTTTATGAAGACAGGTAGGTAGGTATTTTCCCTTCCAGCATTCTCATCATCATCCCCATCTATCTATCTATCCATCCATCGCTTCAAAATATTGCTAGAGCTTGCCGAGTCTCAACCCAGAGCGAGCAAGTGTGGACAGTGAAGCAAGAATAAAACCCGGGTCACGATTTTGATTCTTCGAGACTTTTCCCTGAGGTATCCTAGCTATGAGATTCGTTTCGATGAGTTTTGTGTTTGGTTCCTTTGGGAGACATTTTCATGTTTGGTGGTAGGAATCTGTGGTGATTGATTGAATGTAGTTGGGGCTTGGTAGATTAGTCTAATTTATTTTTTGTTTTTGATGACTTTTTTGCTTGTTTGCTTGTGATTTGTTTCTTGTGAAGTTCCTTCCGGGATCTAGTGGTCGTATGTGGTGTGAGTACGGTGGTAGGTTCAGTCTGTCTATGGCCTCTAAATCTGAATGTCCACTGCTGTCGTGCTTACCCATGCAACATAGACAGTAGGCAGTTAGCAGTCACAGTATGTGCATCATAAACCGGTTTACTTCTTTAATCCTCAATGCTGGCCAGCCATAGCCATCCAGTCATTCTACATCTCGCTATAGCAACATCCGGCCCGTAAAATAGCCTCGTGTGACAATTCGGGTCCAATATCAAGTACAACTCATGGGTAGAGCCACGGATCGCATACGGAACACTCATTAAAAAAACAAAAAAACAAAAAACGTATTCATGTGATTTCTCCAGTCATAAGCTTTCCACTGCTTTGATTACTTTTCCATGGCCAATCGACCAATTACAATACCCCTTCACTTACCAAAGCACATACTTCTTCTCCTCTTTTCCACACGAATGCAGATTACGATATTTAGACATACTGTCGATGTAGTCCTCGTCTACAACTCGGTCATTTTTGCCCTTTTCTAGCAATGACTAATTGGTAGAGATTCTGTGTTGCGATGCTAGAGCTTCATTCCCTAGGATCGCAGTCTGTTAGTTTTGAAATTGTGCAATGGCAGAAGGGATGATGTCGTACCGTGCGGGCTGAAGTGGATATGTCAAGACAGTAGTGCGTTGATGGGCTGCATATGCGATATGAAACAAAGTGGCAGAAGTCTTCTTGATAACTCGAGGCGCTTTTATGGTAGATTGTTATGATTTAGAGGGAAGAATATATCCGAGTAGATTCGCTCAGAGGTCCTGAGTGATGGTGTTAATGAACCGTAAGTACACAAGATTACTCACCATCGTCCCAAGTCTACAGACTATGTGAATATGGTTTTCCTTTTGTGAGTAATATGGGTTATTTTTGTTAGACTGATCATCAAATTATCACAATTCTCCTGTGCATCATGTTTGGGCAGCTTTTTCAATTTCTTATTCGTAGGGGAAAAAAGTCAGGCTTGATTATATTACTTCTACCAAATCTTTAGAGGAATCCTAAAACTGCAAAATGAATGTGAGGCACGGAATCCTTCTCGAAAAAACAACCTTTCACAGCCTGTCACCCTCGAGCTCTCCCGGGTTCAAGTCCTCAGCACGACTACTCACTTCACTTAAAGGAAGCCCCCTGCTCCAAGCTTCATCACGCATCCTATCATGAAAGTCTTTCAGCGTCGTTTGATCCCAAATAGTTGCGAGAAGCCAGAAAGGCGTCTTCACTGGAGGATTATTGCCATCGACGAAAGCATCTTCCTCCTTGGCTATTCCCCATTTATGCTTGAGATCCCGGATAAGTACATCCATGTATCGCTCTCCATAGATGTTTACGGCCTCGCCAAGAAGCTTTGTGGCATGTTTGCAAGGGGCACAATCTTTCAACGGACAAAGCTCGCCACTAAGTTTGTATTTTGGACGTTCTAGTGCATCTGTGAGGTTCTTTGGTCGAGAGTTAGCGCATCCGCAGAGATAGACGTCCTAAACCATGGGTAATGCCACCATTCGTAGCCATCGTAAAAAATGGCTGGTCGGTTCGGGACGTAATGGTTCAAATCTTGTCTGTGTGGGTTTGAACTTCGAGACACTACAGCTTTCTCCCCAGAATATCTATTATCGTCAGCTAAAGCACAATAGTAAAATGAAATAGAGGGACTTACATGATAATGCCCGAGTGCCAAACGTTAAATGCAAGCGGAAATCGAAGAACGAATAAACTGGGGACGTGGATATATAGCGTGATGTCGTAATAATAAACAGTTATGGCAAAGCGTGATTGCTTAAGTCTCTTCGTAATATATATATATTGTATGAAGGTAGAAAAAAGAAAAATTTTGATAGGAAAATACTCAAACTATAATTATAGGCATGGATTAGCGTGATGAAATTATTCATATTCCTATATGTTGTATGAATGTGCCCTGATTTCGAGTCATTTCAAGCATTACTTCTCAACTTGAACAGTCAGTGACTCATTACCATGCATTATCGACATCTCGGACGAACGTTGCGCCAATCTGCAAAAAACGGCATATGCATCTGCCTTAAGGAAGAGTGTTGAAGTCGTGTGGCTCGATTTTTACAACCTAGGTGATTTCAGAGAAGTGATCAATGTCAATATTACGGCCGTGAAACATCCCGCCCAGTTCATCAATACTAGATTGGTCCATTGATCTCTTCTAACTACCTAGGAGTGACCTTAAAATGGTTCAAGATATCGTAAAATAGTGATGGGGTACTTGGGAAGGATCAAATCATGAAACACAATTCAGGGGTAGAGATGAAGGAAAAATGACTAAGTGACATGAATATTTTTCCGGTTGACCTCCACTTAGTTGACGGCAATCACAAATCCAAAAAACAATCTGATGTAGATTCGAACTTTCAAAAAAATATGTGAGGTGGTACTTAGGGAACGGATCATTTCTATGACTTTCTGAATAACGGGACCTTGACGTCCACCTCACCACTAAAGATGTACCTTCCGCATCGATTCTCAATGGCTACCAAGTCAAATCAATCAAAAAAAGTAGTGTGTGATCAAGCCCCTCGATGATTGAATAAGAAAGATATATACATACTACAGTACAGAAATGGCGCCCACTAATCAATTACTCGCCAGCTAATGATGGAACCTTACGCATTAGCAAGCAAGCTTTTGTTAGGAACTCATAATCAGTAAACAACAAGAGTAGCAACGCTTGCAAATATATCATTGGGTATTAAACGAAGACTATAGGGAGAATAAAAGCTGGTATTGAATGTTAGCGAGATTGTCATTGTTTGGAGTGGATGCTGAGGAGCTTGACCACTACACTACATTATAATGTTTGTTTAATTCGCGGATAGCTTAGATTATAACTTCGAGTGGGAGCTCTGTATGAAGATTCTGAGAGGGAAGGAGATGAAGGAGGTTGATGCGGGAGATGTTTAGGGAAGAAGGAGCTATAAGGTGATGTGGGAATGGTGTGGATCTGCCTCTTGAAAACCTTGAATGGATACTTCAGTGTTCGGACCAAATCAAACAACATCAGAACGGAAACTTTAAAGGTTGAAACGAGGAACCCGTAACATGCATACAATCAAGCAATAAGACATGTTGTCCTCTTGAATCTACCTAAATAGACAATACTACTGTATTGTCCAATTCCAAATGAAGATATAGGGACCGACAAACGATTACATGCATGCGATAAGCGAGTGTAACTCCAAGTCCAAGACGAGTGACCTTCTTCATTTCTTGGACGTGGATAGACACATAGACAGATGCGTTCTGGATGACAAGATTCTGGCAAGGAGAGTTGTCCGTACCGAGAACATCAAATACAATGAGATACGAGCCCTTGTACTTTATCTGGTAAGGAATATAAAAGTAAGATATTTCAATTCAAGAGAAAAGGAATTTAAAAAGTACCCGCGAAGAGCATACATGCTAATAAGTTCTGATTCATACTTGTAGTTTCGGAATCGCGCGCGAGGCCGTTGGGATTATCCGATCCAATATCCATCCGTGGCTCATCAAACAATGACTAAGTAGCTATTGAAGGTAATCCTGCTGATTCCAGTTTGATATCTGAAAGACATTATCATATGTTTGCTCGAGAATTGGGCACTTTGTAGGCTCAGCATCCTCCTTTCATTTACCGAGTTCTGTAACTTCTGTTAAGCTCAAAGCCACGGGCACTATGATCGATTCTCTTCTTAGAAAGCCATGAAAAGAGAGGTGCTCCTTCTAGCTCTAGCCCTAGAATAACTATTGTGTAAATGTAATCGATATCTTACAAAAGCAAATTTTCGTGGTCAAAAAGGGTTGAAACTCGTTACTTCGTCGTCGATAAAGCAAGTCCCAACCCCACTAAGGTTACGTTATCAAATATTAGCACGTGCTTTCGTGGTTCACTTTTGGCGCGGTTCCCCGCGTTACTTTTGCCTTTGTGGTGCTTTTACTTCCCTGTTTTTAACAGAACCATTACAATTATCTTACACACCTCACGATCTGGAATTTTTTAACCCGCAATCGCATTCTCCTTTTTCTACAAGTTACTCAATAACGTTTCATAGTTATCGCCAATCAATATATGCTATTGAAACTCCAAATGCACCTTTTGCCTTCTCGCTCAATCTCGCAAGCCTTACGATCAAACGCTAGAGACAATTGATGAACAAACTTGCAGCATTCGAAATTGCGACAATGAGCTCGTCGAATATATCACGAAAGGAGCGGCGAAAAAAACAAACACGTTTGACGTTCGATTCCATCTCCGTTGACGTACCTCTAGCTTCACCTGCTGAAAGTCAAGGACCATCGCCTGCAAAGGTCAGATATGAGAAAGTGAATGGTGGTGCATCTGTGGCAAGCGGAGGGCGAGTTACACGGAGCGGCATGTCTTCAGGGTCTCCATCGAAAGCAATTTCTGGTATGAATGGAAAGTCTGGGGGAAAGAGAAAGGGAAAGAGTACGAGAGATGGAAAGATCAATTTTGGATCGTTACCAATGCCTGCGAAAAGTTCGCAGAAAGATGATACCATTGTAAATCCCGGGGTTTTCAGCGGTTCGCGCCGGATCACACGAGGATCGCAAGTCAATAAACCAATTGCTAAGGACGATACTGGTTCGGCAGATGAGTCTGCGGTTGAAATCGAGCTATCCACTCCATCGCAAAAGAATAAGAAGGAAACTGCCGCTGTAGAAACCACGGATGATGAATCGGATGTCGATACTAGCGTTTCTACGAGAAGGGGTTTTGGAAGTGGTTCATCCAGGAGACGTTCACTAACTGGTCGAGGCTTCATACAAGGCGGAAGCACATATAACGCCCCTCTTCCTTCTTCTGGAAGTCGAGGGAGAGCGCTAATGGCTCAAGTCCATAGCCCCAAACCTCCGACTCCTTCGAAGGGTACTCCAAAGAGAAGATCGGTAACTTTATCAGACACAAGTGACGATGACGTATTGATATCAATGCCAAATCCTTCACAGCGACGTGGCCTATTTAGTCAAAAACTAGCTGCACCAATGCAAAGTAGTGATGAATCTTGTGAGGAGGCCGACAATGACTTCGAAGAGGATATACTGCCATCTTCTACCAGACGTCGGCAAGCAGCACGGATAATTTCTCAAGTCCCGCTTGAGCTAGATTCGGATGACCCAGATGATGAGCCCCCTACCTCACCCATGAAAAGAAAGCGTTGCGCGATTATTTCCGACGATGAGGAAAGTGATCTTGAATCACCTGTGAAGAGAATCAAGGTCGTGAACGAGAGCGAGTCGGATGATGATTTGCTACCTATGATTAAACTAGCTAAGACGAAGGACCCTGAATCCGATAGCCCGGTTCCTTCTCCACAATTCAAGCGAAAACTTCCCGCCAAGAAGCATAGAACCGCCAAGCAGAAGCAATTAGAGATTCTCAAACGCAAGCGTGCTGGTGAAACCAATCCTATTCTTACAGATTCTGAGTCTGATGAGGAAGAAGCTGGTGGTTTGTATGATTCAGGTAGTGACGCACTGACTACCTTTGAAGATGAAGAAGATGAAGAAGTAGAAGAGGAGGTTCAAGGAACACGCATACGAAAATCACCAAAAAAGCCTGTACAAGAGAACGAGGATAAATATGATTCGGACTTTGTTGATGACGATGACGATGGTCTTATTGGAGTACCAGACTACGCTATGATTCCTCTACATCTCACAGCCGCCGCTCACAAGCCTCTAAAGGAACATTTCGTTGAAGCGGTTGAATGGTGTGTTCAAAACAAAATTAATCCTGGTTTCAATCAAAATCTTATGCCTATCTACAAATCAGCATGGAATAAGCTCGAAGATGCCTATAGTGGGCTTTCCGGTAGCAAATTCGTTTCTACTTCATGGACTCGCGACTTCACCAAAGCTCTTTATGCCCGTCCAGAATTCCACACTAGGAAGCTTTTATCCGGAGAAGCAATAGATCTGTTAGGCGAGGTTAAATGTGACGCATGTAATCGTAGGAAGCATGTACCGACGTGGGGTATTTCACTGAAGGGATCTGCATACTATAGGGATAGTCTGGCCGCGGTGGAAAAGGATGATAGTGATACCGAGGAAGATGAAGAGGGAGAATATTCTGATGGTGAGAAGGATACCCGGAGTTTGAACAGTAGAGATGAACCTCTGCCTTCTCAAGACAAAGAGTTTATGGTTGGCTCGTAAGTTACTATTACCTACATGTTTGCAATACGTATTCAAGGACTAACCTCCTCGTACAGTGTGTGCAAAGAGAATGCCGAGAATGCTCATACACTTATTCATTTGAAATTTGCACTCAACCAATGGGTTATTTGCAGTCTAGAAAGTCAAGGCCATCTTACTATTGAAAAGCTTGCGAAGAGAGATAAGATGAGCGCAAAGAAGAGACAAAAAGAAGTGAATGGTATCGTGGATAAGTGGAAGGAGGAGAAAGAAATCAAGGAGTTATACGGCATCTGGAAACAACAATTGGAGACAGCGCAGAATGCCAGTACGACAGGAAGACGTTGAAGCTGCATATGGTGCAGTGAAGAGGGAACGTGAAGGCGAACATAGGAGTTAGGGAGGTACATTTATGGCGCATAAGGGAAGTGGAATAGGATCATTTCTGTTATCCTAGGTTTCGACGATTTAGGAGGAAAATCTGGGGGCAAATGGCAATGCATTAAAGATGCAGCGAGATTCATCCATTGCTAACACTTGGGAATTTCAGCAAGACATAATATTAAACATTCCAATCGATGAAAGGGCGAGGTCTCTACGGGTAGATAGATATTCTAATATTTAGAAAGCAAATAGTATTTAATAAATCATCAAATGATAATAAATATACCTACCATCTCACCACCATATTAATAAACATCCATATCCACATCACATCCATATTACCGAAAATGAATAGACCTCATTCACGTAAAGCTTGAAAAATCAGAGACATTGGATTTGGGGGTTTGCGGTTGGTTGGGTTGGGTTGGCTACAAGGGATTCGGAAATGTATGGTTTTGAAAAGGTAGGTAAGTTCCTGTGTTAGGAAATTGATGGGCGGTTGGATTTGCTGGATTGCATTTGCGTGGTTGGGGTTGGTGAGGTTGGGCTTGGGCTTGGGAAGGAAGGGCGGAAACGAGAAGTGATGAGGTCATTGTTTTTGTACGTGTGTGTGTGTGTATTATGGGAGGGGGACGGTTTTTGGAGGGGATTTTTGTTGACCTGCATAAGTACTAGGTATCTAGTTCTGGATGTAAAAGCGGCGTTGTGGTTGTGGTTTTTGGATTTGGTGATTGTAGGTAGGTATGCTAATATTGATAATATGAATAATATGAATAGTATGACAGGTGCCGGGCTGGGCTGAGCAGGGCCGTCTGCGCTGCAAGGAGAAATGGTTCCGATGGATAAATGATGGATGTACGCAGATAGATACTTAGCCTAGAGGTAGGTACATACAGTATATAATTACGAAAGTAGCCAGGTAGGTAAGGTTGGTAAAATGACAGGAGGTTGGGGAAAATTAAAATGAAAAAAATCATGTGGGAGTTCTGTCCGAGGCGAGGGAGGAGTAATCTTGTACCTGAAAAAAGATTCCGGGGAAGTTAGGATTAGATTGATGGGATCATGTGAAGATTAATTTGAGTTGAGGTTTCGGCAATGGGGATACCTAGGTAGGTTGGTAGGCTGGTAGGTACCTTACCTAGGAGGGAAGGGCGAGATCTACGACTTGGGACTGGGGAGATTTTTTCTTGGTCTAATTTTTTTTTCTTGGTTGGGGTTGAGACATGCAGGTTGTGATGGATGTGATGGATGTGATGGATGGGGAGAGGGATACGTCAGATTTCTTCTTTTGGATCGTGGTGGAAGGAAAGGGAAGGGAAGGGAGAATGGCATGATTTTTGGTGTTTGGGTTAGTTATAGTAGCTACTAGGGTGCTTTAATCGAGGAGTACTAGTCATAAGTACTAGGTAGGTAGGTAACTAGGTGTTAGTTGTGGTACATTAATGACAAAGAAATAGAATTGTGATTTGAGTGAAGGGGTCATTGGATAATACATAGGTAGGTAGGTACTTCTAGTGAAGGGCCATTTGAAATAGTGATACACTACTCGAGTACTCCGTACTAGCTACCTACCTACTTTTAGTACCTACTAGTAACTACCTACCTACCTACGTATGTGAATACATTTGGAACCTCATAGGACGAAATAAGATGGAGAAGAAAGTGAAATGAATGGATGAGAATTCCGATAATCATCAAAATGAAGTCATGACGCGTGGAAGAGCCTTTGTAAAAGAATCCAGATGTTCATGCAATTTTAATTAAGATCTAGAATTTATATACTAATACGGCTGACGATCATCAGCCTAGTCTACTTAAGGTAATAGTCAGAAAAGGCACGGGACGTGGCGTTAGTGGCCGCCAATTAAATGATTACTGTAGTTCTTGAACTAGGAAAACTTAAAAAAGTGACGTAGCAACAGGAAAGCGCAAAGTGCGATGGGTTTCCCTCATCCGCCACGTTAATTCAACTGGTAAGAACAAACAAGGCTCAGGCTCAATTAGCTCTATCAAGGTAAAATCCTGAGATCAGAAGCATCTGGTGTACCTACCTACCTACCTGGTACCTACCTAGTAGCATAAAGACAAGCAAGAAATAGAAAGGAAAGAAAAAAACAAGGCAAGAGAAGAGAAGAGAGAGAAGGGCAGGAACGTAGGTAAGGTAGAATTTGGACTCATATCATCAAGGTACTACTACACTAGGTGACAAAATCAAGTAAGTAGGTACCATTCAAATAAAAGAAGTGAATTCCCCTACTATTGTTTTAATTCCTCTTCTCTTTCCTCTCCTCATATTTCTTGATAAAATCAAAACAACAAACATACCATCTCATAATCATACCTACATACATACATATACATACCTTAACGACAACACGCAACAAATACCTACCCTTTATCCTCTACCCTTCCCTTATTGACCTTCACCCCTCCCGATTTATCGACTCGAGAGCTTTTGATATCAATACTACGATACTAATACCAGTATTCACTTCAAAATAACATCGTCATCGTCTGAACTCGTCTTTATTCCGTTTCGTCAAAGAGCCAATTGATTTACTGTTTGCGACCAATCATCAGCTTCAAGACGCCTCATTACCTCATAAATCATACCTACATCATACAATTCATCCCTTCGCCAGTCCCGCAAGTCTCATAACTCGATATTTATCGTTGCACTCGAGTAGATAGAAGCTCTTTCTTTCTTCTACTTTCGACTCTTTTTTTCCACTTTTCCTTTTCTTTCGTGATACCCAACACCCAAGTTTTTAATCAACAAAACCGCAATAATGTCTGTCAGCGTACCTACCAACCCGGATAAAAAGGAAGCTGATATCGCGCGTAAATTGCAATTTTACGGAATTTACAAAGGTATTGTTGCGCTCTCCCATCCTACCGGCATACCTCCAGGAACAGATTCACACTGACGAGAAATTCCATGTAGCATTTCAAGCAGGAAAGGTCCCAGATGTAAGTACTTTGTTTCCATCACCGGGTTTGGTATGTGCCAATGACTAATTCCTCGTGTGCAGAATGGCCAAATCGATGTTGCTCTCAACAGCTTCCTTAATTTGGATATGCTAACGTCACCACCCGAAAAACTTTCCGACGAGGGTAGAACCTTGATACAAGAATTTCGTTCCGTTGTCGAACAGGCGAAATATCTTCTTCTTACCAAAAATGAAGGCGAACTCCTTCAAGATTTCATTTGGCAATGTCAAAAGATTGATGGTGGAGCAGCAACAGCTCCAGGAGCTCCAGTCGACCAAACAACTGCTCAGCAGCATGGCAGAGATGTGAAGGAGGGTCTCAGAACTCTTGGTCAACTCATCCTAACCAACGGACAATTCAGGAAGCTTTGTGAGTGAATATAATGCGTCAGAGGTTTATCGTATACTAATGTTTGAATCAGTGAATGATGCCGTCGTCCTTTTACGCGACATCGCCGGTGATGCTGCCACTAATTTCGCTGGCAAAGTGAACCCTTCTGAAGATCAATTGAGCCAAATTGATCGTCCCGCTGATGATAACGTCTGGCATGATAGCCCAAATATGTCGTCTGGTAATATCAAGAACCAGATGAGGCAGGTGTTCAAGAAGAATCAACCTGTCGGTAGAGACGATGTTAGAGATGCTGTTGGTACCGCTAGTCAAACTGCTCACCCAAGCGGCTCTAGTGATCCAGCAGATACTGCCCAATTGGCTGGTCGTGATCAACAACACAACGCTGCTTCTGGAATTGATGCTCAAACGGGAGCCCAAGTTGGTGCTGACACCTTGAAGCAACGTGCTTCCGAGAACGTCCCTGAGGAGACAAAGCAACGTGGTCGCGAGACGAGAGATAGAACTAAGAATTATCTCCAACAAAAGATGCCCGAGGAGCGCCGTCAGCAACTTATCCACAGGCTTAAGAAGATGGTTGTGGAGATCCAGGGTCACCCGGACTGTAGGTTTACCCTGAACTTTCTAACCAATCCATTTATGTACTAACTGCAGGCAGATATGCAATCTATCGACACCCTTCTCGACCTGGCCGAGCAATATGGAGGGCATGCACACAATATTGGCCAACATGGTTCTGGAGCAGTCAAGGGTGCACGTGGCGACACCTCTCTGAGGACTGCCGAGAGAGATTTGAAAGTTGGTAGCTCCATGGAAAAATTATAAGTAGTACTTGGGCTAACACAATCTAGACACTCATTGAGCGGTTTGCAAATTACACGTCAACTGACGATATTATCGACTCTATCAATGTTATCTATCAAGACGCTGACAGAGATGACGAATTGAAGAATTGGTTCAAGCAGATGGACTCCTTCATTCGCAGATGTCTTCAGGAGCAAGGTTATATCATGGAAGATGACTCCACTGAGCGCTGGAATGGGCTTTACGATAAGGGCAACGAACTTCTCAGGCATCGCTATAAATCTCATACTGACCGCGTCGTTGATGAACTCAAGTTCTTGGCCAAGGAATTCGATAATGATGCACAGAACAAGCGATTTACGGAGGCGTGCCAAAGCTTTTTCAATCATCTAGGCAATGATGAGAACGGCAGGCCAAAATTCAAGAAGCACTTGGTTACGGATTTGACCAATGTTATCATCCCTGCACTTATTGAAGGTATTCGATATATGCCTATCCCTAGACTCGAATACAGAGATCCTAAGTTGGAATTTGCCATTGAGAATCTGGTGATTGAGAGCAGCAACCTTATGCCAAAGTTTCTTGAGATCCATCAAGGTATGTGCTATTTCTTTTGCTATTGTTCCACCCCACAATGACTAACCAAATATTTAATAATATAGAAAGCACCATTCGCTATGGTCGTAAAGGCCGCGAACCTGGAAACAAGGGATCAATTATGGTTGCAGTTGAAGGCATCCAAATGGATTTGAGGGATGTTGCTTACTACATGAACAGGAGGGGTAGTTCATTACTGGGCCAAGACCAAGGCGTCCTCGATATCCTCCTCGGTGACTCTGGACTCAGTTTCAGAATGAAGCTGTCTGTAGTTTCTACAAAAGATAGAGATCGACAAAGCTTTTTGAAGGTTGACAGTGTGAGGGTTGACATTCGGAAGTTGAAGCTTAAGATTAAACAATCGAAGCATAAGGCTTTACTCGCTGCGGGAAAGCCTTTCTTGATCAAACCTCTCACGAAGGCCATCGCAAAGTCTATCGAGTCAGCCATCAAGCAGAAGTTTGAAGAGGCTGATGCATTTGCATATAAAACCAAGCTTGAAGCCGACCGAGTCAAAAGGGAGGCGGCGAACAACCCAGAAAATGTTCCTAACATTTATCGCAACTACGTTTCCGCTTTCCAACGAGAACTCACCAAGGTTAGAGAAAGGGCTCAGAGGGCCCAACAGTCTGTGCAAAATAAAGAGTTCAAGATGGTTACGACAACAGATGAATCAATGTTCCCCAATGTTCACTTACCTGGTGGGATCTCAACCAAGGCAACCGAATATAAAAATTCTGCTAGACAAGGTGAAGGGTGGAAATCACAGGTCTTTGGCATTGGAACCGCCCAAAGATCTAACAACATCCCAGCCGCAGAGGAGATCAGGAGAAAGCCACATTCGGTTGCTCAAGGTGGCGTTAAAGGTTCACAAAATGCCGGAAACACTAATCCCTCAACCGGCCCATCAGGCTATAATCAAGGTGCTCATCAGGGCTCTTCTCAACAAGGTTATGGTCAACAAGGTGCTCTCCCTCAACAAGGCTATGGTCAGCAAGGCTTCAATCAACAAGTTGACGTGGCTTTCGGTAACGCCGGTGTACAACCTGGCGTTTCCCAAGGCAACAGTGCCACAAACGGTGCCATTAACGGTGGTGCCGTAAACCAAAAGAACACTCCTACTGGAGGGAATACTCTGTTGGGATCAGACAACCCAGTTTACCAAGGTAGAGTTTAGTCTACTCAATTCAGACCTCTCTTCGTTTTCCATATTGTTTTACGGAACGGAATTGTTTTCTTCATAGGATACCACTTGCATATTTGGGGTTCGGTGGGTTAAAAAAAAACACATAACTTGATAATGTAATGGTGGAGGATTTCCTTTTGTCTTTGCTTTGCATTGGCTTCATTTTTGATACCTTTTTTATTCCTTTTCGATTGCCGATTAATTTGGTACTCTTAAGATACCATAGCGTTTTAGTGGATTGGGATAATGGAACGTAAGTGATGGATGGTTATTGAGATTAATGATTATTCGTGAGAGGGGGGATGATGAATCACGATGTGATGGATTGAACTTTTCCGACCATGATTTTTTGGTACGAACTAGCGTTTTCTTATGTGAAATTAGGTTTATCATAACAAATGAGAATACCATAGCGATTAATTTGACTTGTTTCTTCTGATGGTGTTGAAATAACGGTGATGAGGTGAAGTAGATTTTTATAAAGGGAAATTTGAAATATAAGTTTAACTCTAATGATTTGTGTAGTTCTATCTCACTAGTAATATATCAGGCGTTAAGGTCTCCTCATCACTAAATAAATGGACTTGGATCTCCATAAGGGTTATTTATAACAAGCTTCAACTTGTTTGGGGAGAAGAGAATTATTTCATAAATCCAATCTTTTTATTTATATTTATAAGGAATTGTAAATAGAGATTATCTATCTTACTGTTAAGGTTGTTTGTTATATTGAAGAATAATTAATTGAAATCGATTGGTTATTATTGGGATTGGGTGGTTTAATTAGTTATAGATAGATACTTACAGGTACCGAGGTAGTAGTTGAAAGGAGAAGGAGAAGGAAAAGGAGAAGAGAGAAAAGGGAAGGGGGAAGGGGGGGGAGGGAGAAGAGAGAGGAGAGGAAGGAGATTTGAATATTTGAACATTAGAACTGGATGTATTACAATTATTAATTACTATCAGCTCAATTATTTTATTTTATTTTTATATAAAAATTAAAATGAAATAAAATAGATGTGAATTGAATTAAATTGAAGTAAATAAATTTATATAAATATTATTGTTTATTTATATTTTTATTTAATTAAGATAAAGTGATCAATCTGGTACCGGGTAATCTTCAATCATAGCTACCCCACATTTCGTCATTGATTACATTACCTACCTACCTACTCTAGGATATTTGCATGGGAAGGCGGGGTCGTGTTCTTAAATCATTGACGAATCGAATGCAGTGGGTGCTGATTTGGTGATTGATGATTCAACTGATTGCTAAGCTTTTACTCTCGAGTCTCCCGTCTCTGTTCGTTTGTTCAATAGGAAGGTTACAGGTAGGTTAGAACGGGTTTTCGATAACGCAAATGATATCTCGATCGTTTTTTGCTAAGATCAATAGATCCGCGCTTTCGTCTTTTTCATTGGTAAGTTTTGTGGTTTTGGTTTTGGTTTTGGTTTTGTTTTTGTGTGTGTGTGTGTTTAGTTTGGAGAGTGGGATTTGTAGTTTGTGAGGGGGTTGTGTGAAGAGGTTGGATGAGGGATTAGTTGGGCTTGGTGAGCTTTGTGGGTGAGAGAAGGAGATGAGAGAGATAGAAGGAGAGAGGAGTGAACAATGGTTTCGGCGAAGATATGATGGCGAGGGAAATAAATAGGAGGAATGGAGAGAAAAAGGACCCAAAGAATCAAAAGCTAATCATCCATATCTCATCAGAAACTCACACCTGCAAGAACGATTTCACAAACACATATTCGCAAAATGCATGTTCAAAGTATTTCGATGTGGGAGGGTACCTCGAATAATTATGCGTATTTGGTGGTGGATAATAAGAGTAGGGATGCGGTGATTATTGATCCGGCGAATCCGGAGGAGTGAGTTTGAGTTTGAGTTTTTGTTTTGTTTTGTTTTGCTTTGGTTTCCTATGGGGGGATAGGAGAGGGGAAGGGCTGGTGTATGGTTAGGATGAACGGGATGATTGGCGGATGAAAGAAGAGGGAGAAATGAGATGCGGGAGAGGATAGAGACTGGAGATAATATTTGATGAAGAAAACAGAAGAAATGCTAATTACAAATATCAATAGGGTCGCTCCCGTTTTACAACTACAATTGAAGGATAAATTAATCAATTTAAAAGCAATCGTCAATACACATCAGTGAGTTTATATCAGACATCCATCTCCAAGGCATTACACTAACAATGATAATTCAGCCACTGGGACCACGCAGGTGGAAATAAAAAGCTCGTAAGCTCCTTCATCATTGCCCTCCTCAAAACATAGCTTAGCTGACACCATTCATTCAGCTCGATTATCCAGGCTTTGAAGGCTTACCAATAATTGGTGGTAAGGATTGCGAGGGAGTTACAGAGACACCGAAAAATGGAGAGGGTTTTAATATCGGAGTGATCAAGGTTAAGGCTCTTTATACACCGTGTCATACACAGGATAGTATTTGTTGGTTTATGGAGGATGATAAGGGACAAAAGGCAATTTTCACGGGTGATACACTATTTCATGGAGGTAAGTGAATGAATTGAATTGATTGATGGAAAAGGGATATGGAATCAGACAGAGATATAAAGAGATTATGATAATGCACGAAACTGACATGAAATAGGATGTGGAAGATTCTTTGAAGGAACGGCCGAGGAAATGCATACAGCTCTTAATAAAACACTTGCAGCTGTACCGGATAATACAGTTGTTTATGTAGGTTTCCTTTCCTTCACATCCATAACATACAAGTATGCGATCTTATGCTAATTTACTTACTCTCTGCCATAGCCCGGACATGAATACACAAAGGACAATGTAAAATTTGCTGCGTCTGTTTCACAAAGTGAAGCAGTAAAAGCATTGAAAGACTTTGCAGAGAAGAATAAGTATACTCAAGGAAAGTTTACTATTGGGGATGAGAAGAAACATAATGTTTTCATGAGAGTGGAAGATCCGGAAATTCAAAAGGCGACGGGGAAGACGGATCCAGTGGAAGTCATGGCGAAATTAAGAGAGTTGAAGAATAATTTTAAGTGAGTAAGTATTGACCTTTTTTGTAACTGGATGGAAAGATGTATACTAATGGGGTATTTTAGAGATCCAATAGCAAAGATCTAATGATGTTGTTGTTGATGTTGAGGTTGATTTTTGCATGTGGATTTTCTGGGGAGGGTTCAAAACAAATTGACATGTAGTTACCTTGGTACCTAGTTATCATCTATGAAATTTTATAAGATCTGGTGATCCTACCTACATTTTTTTACTGCGATGAAAATCAACATGGAAAACTTCAGGAGAGATAAGTCCGGAGCACAAATGTGAGTTAGATGATGCATGCATGTATCTGTCTGTACCTAGTATTATGTGTATGTATGATGTATGATGTAATGATCCAAACAAATTTCTTGATTTCGGAATCTTTGCTCCTTTACCTCTTGTTGCGCTGGAGGTTGACATCAATCATCGATCATCAATCATTTATCTGGATACCTAGGTATTGTACGTAGTGGGATTTAGATTGGGAGTGTCACTAGGTTGGGATGTTGAATGTTAAGTGTTTAAATATCATACATATGCAGTGCATGGAGCTGGAGACGAAGATGACATCTCGACGAACTTCTTTATTATATGATCCAATCTTGGTTTGATTTGATTTTGGTTTGATCTTGGTTGGTTTTCAGTCAATCAATAATTTATCTAGGAATTATTTAAACATATATATAATTGAAGTGGTCCTTGGAACTTAGAAAGTCCACGAGTACGAAGGATACAAATTACGACTTGTTTGTTTACTTATTACTTGAGTATCTGAATATCTGAATATCTGGATACATAATTAGATACCTCTTTTCGAAGAATATATCGAATTTAAAATGGCGCATCAAGAACAAGAACAACATCAACAACAAAATCAACATCAACCCTTCGCTCATGGAGCTCCCGGTTCATCGGAACCTAGTACGAAGGATAAAGTTTTGGAAATGGGTGCTGGTATGTAAATAAATTTTTTGATTTTCATATTCATATTCATATTCATATTCATATTCATATTCATCTCAATTTCTACATCAGAATCTCAAAGACAATTAACAACAACAATAATAATAAAACAATCACAGGTATTACGCAAGATTTCGCACCCGTAAAGGCCATTTGTGCTCATCTTAATGCGTTTCATGTTTATGCAGATGAACCGGGGAGGTATGTAGAGGCTAATCATTATTGTACGCATTTGAGTAAGGAGGTGAGTTAGGAATTTTTTGATTTTTTGCTTTTTTTGGAAAGGGGTTTTCTTTTCCTGGTGGCCCCGGCGGGGAGGTTTGGTGATTGAAAGGAGGGAAGGGGTTTGTGAGCGGTAGGAGTTGAGTTGAGTCGAGGAGATGAAAGGTGAGGGAGGATAGAGGAGTTGAGAGGATGAAGTGAAGTGAAGGGAAAGAACGCAATACCAAAGATGCAGAGTAACCATCCATCAAACTTACGACGAAGTCGTCAGTCACTAAGAACTTTCTTTGATCTACCCAATAAAACCCACTCTGTATTAAAAATACCAGGAAAAAAAATCCAGGAAAAGAAGTCAGAGCAGAGGTCAGAGGTCAAAATTTACTAATTCCATCTATTCACATATCTCAGGTTCGTCAATGTCTCATCTATGATGCGCCGAAAAATCCAGCGAGATTGATCGGTGTGGAATATATGATTACGAGAAGATTGTATGAGAAGTTGGGAGAGGAGGAGAGGAGGCTTTGGCATTCGCATGATTATGAGGTATGTTTAGTGTTTGGTTTTTGGTTTTTGGTTTTTGGTTTTCATGTTCATGTTCATGTTCTACTTCCTCTTCCATTCATTCATTCCCTTATATATATATACAGTTTCCTCTGTATTCAAACGAAGTGTGCCGGTGGATATATAGATGGGGGTTTTTTTGAAATCTTTCTAATGCTACCTACTCAATAGGTTAAATCTGGCATGTTGATTCTTCCAAACCCAACAATCCCAGATGCAGTTTGGACGATGGCGGAAACGGAGGAGATGAAGGAGATTGTCGGGTTGTATGGGAAGACTTTTCATTTTTGGCAGACGGATAGAGGGGATGAGTTGCCGCTTGGGATGCCGGTTTTGATGGGGAGTTTTACGAGGGATGAGCAGGTATGTTGGTTTTGATTTGGGTTTGGGTTTGAGGTTGGTGTTGTTATGGGGTTATTTGATGTTCGGTGGTTGGGTGTTTAAGTGAAGGGATTTGAGAGGGGAGTTTGAGAGAGGGGAGTTTGAGAGAGGGGAGTTTGAGAAAGGGGAGTTTGAGAGAGGGGAGTTTGAGAGAGGGGAGTTTGAGATATGAGATAGGGGATTTAAAAGCGGAAGGAGATGATTTGAATCTTTTTTATCATTTCGTATGTATGTATAATTGACTAACTGATTGGTTTAGGTCCCATGGGATAAGGTCAAGGAGAGGGATGAGAGATTTCATGTTGATACGATGAAGAAAAGAGAGGCGAGGAAGGATATCGAGAGTGCGGATATTCATAAGGATGCTGACCAGGTTTGGAAGAAATAGGGAGGGGAGTGAACAGACAGTCGGGGTTTCTTCTTTTCGAATGGGATGCTTGCTTATTGGAGGTGATATCAATACTTTTCTGAATTCAGTTTAGATGTTCGAAAGTGGATGGATACTAATTCTACCTGGCACTAATAATTACGAGCAATCACTAATTGGCGGAAAAGGAAAGGGGCAAAAATACAAATATTCAGCACCCATCCAGCAATTTTCTACTAGACCTTTCCCTATCTACATCAATTCTCCCTCTGTATCTCTCTTTCCATCCATTCAACCACCACGAAGCTCCACTCTTCACTCACCCATTCCAGAAAAAAATCCTCCAAAAAAAAAGAAAGAAAAAAGAAATAAATATCTCGAGTGAACTCAAGATCGCAGAATGCGGCTTCTGTGGATCGAACACAGTGCCTCCAGATTAATGAACCGAAGTGAACTTCAGTCTGGCGCTCTCCCAAGTGAGCTAAAGCCGCTTTGGGTGATTGTGTTGTTTGATGATTTTTGGCCTCATTTTCAGTACTATATTTTAAGTATCACGGCTAGGACTTTGCACAAAGGAAGATCCCATAACAAGCGAGAAGAGAAGAGGAAAGCAGAAGGGTTTGTAGCTGGGATGGAGGTGGGGGACGGAAGGTAAAAAAAAAATAGATGTGGGGATGAGTGGATCTTAGGGGTCTGGAGCTAGTAGCTACTCAGGCAACTACGGACAATTGATAGTGAAGGAAATTTCAACGGAAGAAATGTTAGGAAAAGGCTATATAATGTCTTATCAGAAGGAGACTAGCACATACGACCATAGACTGAAGAGAATTGGGCATCCCGTCCGCTCTGCCATACACAAGCTTCAGATCGGTAGATTAGTAGTTGGGTGGGTGACCACCAGCGAATCCCTACTGTTGTATGTTTTTCACATTTTTGACCTTTTTTTTGTTTCTAGTTGTTTTTTGATGCAGTAGCGTTGCTTGCGGTGGCGGGTGGAGAGGGGTTAATTCTGGAGGAATTAAGCGAGCGGAGTTGAAAAAACTAATCTGGAGTGGATTAAGAAACGCATACATTTATTTATCAGCCGACTTAACTAAGTAATTTGTTAAAAGGAATGACCTTACACAGGGAATAGTGGGAAGCTGATAGGGCAGAACTGAGGTAATATTGGTCTGGTATGTTAATCACTCTTCTAAGTTCTACGGAAGTGCGAAGCTCTCCTACGGAGAGCTTCTCAATCTAGTCCTAATAGGACTAGTGCCCTGTGCACGTGCTACGCAGGAACCATTCACTTTAACATAATTAATATTTATCTCTAGAACATTTTATATTAAATGAATCCAGTTTATTTATAAAATGTATAAAATGTTACGAGGTTTGCCGTCTAGATCACGTGGAAGTGCTCTAGGCTCTCGAGGTAGGTTTATAACTAGGCGTCAAGCAGGGACTTAAAGTAATGACAATAGTGTGATACAATTCGTAACTAATAGTATGGTATACTAAATGATTGATCTTGAGCACGAGGCTCTATACAAAGGAAATCCATCTTGATTATATAGACCTTCGCGCCGTATGTCCCACCGTTCCCCTCGATATAAATCAGTGGGATCAGTGGGACCACGTGACCCCTTGTTTAGTCATGTGATGCGGTTTCTAGTCATAACTAAATACCGTCGTAACATAAAAATCATATTTTATCACCAGCAGTGGATATTTCTATTTATAACTTTCAATTTAATATTAAAATTTTATCTTTATGTTACGACGGGTAACATAAGTCCCGGGTCACATGACTAGCAACGTGACCGGCTCTAATCAATCTGGCTAGAGCCTCTAGAGCCAACGGCTCTAGAAGATCTAATTAGAGCCACCAGAGCCATACCGCATGAAGGTCTATATAATCAAGATGGATTTCCTTTGTATAGAGCTTCGTGCTCAAGATCAATCATTTAGTATACCTTACTATTAGTTACGAATTGCATCATATTATTGTCATTACTTTAAGTCCCTGCTTGACGCCTAGTTATAAACCACCTCGAGAGCCTAGAGCACTTCCACGTGATCTAGACGGCAACCCTCGTAACACTTTATTTGAAAAAATATTAAAAAAAAATTATAAAAAAAAACTTTTAAACTATATAGGAATCCAGTCAAAATAATATTAAAAAAAACTCAAAAGAAATAAATTTGACCTACGCAGGGATCGAACCTGCAATCTCTTGATGCCAGATCTTAGGAATTGAATCCTGAAGAAGTCGTAGTCAAGCGCCTTGCCATTGGGCCAGCAGGCCATGTTATGTGTTTGTTTGATGGAGGAGTGTGGGGTAATTGAATATATATAAATAAAATTTTGGGCTGTACAGGGGTGAAGTGGCTCTGCGTACACGACAACACCAACACCTCTTAAACATACCATACCTAACCACCACCAAACATCTCATTCAATCTCTTTTCACACCAAATAATCACATCATCATTTCAAGTAAAGCATTTACAAATAGATAAATAAACATTTGTATTTATATCCTACTCCATTCCAATCCATTCCTTTTCCCTTAAAAAAAAAATGCATGATCCACCACTCCATCCATCCACCCATATACAGTTGGACTACTGCTAAAAAAAAAGAAGACTGCGCTATTCGCATGCTGCAGGGTTATCTCAGAAGAAGAAAAAAAGAAGTTAAAAAAATTTTTACAAAACATATAATATTGATTACAGGGTGGAAAAAAGGAAAAATTTTGACTGCTAAAGTCTAGGTGATGGTATCTCAACTCCCTCCCCCTTTCTTTCCCTCTTTTCTTCCCGTTCTCTTCTTCTTTATGACGCAGTTCAACATAAAATCACTAATGCCCAATTAGAGCCTCCATACGTCATAAAATCCTGCGTGAAGGTTTTCCTTCTAAGATAAAAAAAAAAAAGTCAAGTCAAGGAGTGAGGGGGAGGTATATTAAGAAATAGTGACTATCAAAGTCGTATGAGAAGAATCAGAAAATGGAAATATCTTGTTCAAAGGAGTGACGATTATGGTTATTATTGTCCATAGGCTGCCCAGTGGCTATGAGCTTCTCGTAGAACTAAATTTACGTCAGTAAATATCATCAAGATCGAATAAATAGAATTCAATATACCATTTAAAGTGTTTCCCTGGCTAGCTCGATCCTCGCATGCAATTTGTAGCTCACCACCTTCCAGGAAAGCTAACACAACACTATTTGGTAATTCTTGCATATCAACATCAGGAATTTCAGGAGCTCTAAATTCACCAAGATGAAATCTTCGTGTTGCTCCTTTATCATTTGCACCGGCTGTGATGATAAGAAGCCCTTGAGTATCTAACACCATTGATCTACGTTTCCATAAAAGACTGTCGGGGAATTGAACGTTGACATCACCGAAATCATTAGCAATGGTAGGCGAAGCTGCTAAGGATGGTTGGGATGGAAGAGATGAAGCTTCCTGGTCAGGAAACACTGGAGGTTCCGATTCTTCACGGACCGTAGGTGAGATGGCATGTGCAATTGCTTTGCGACTTGAAGATAGAGATGAAGACATGCGCTTCATAATACGACTCGCACGACCAGACTTTTTGTCAGACTTATCATCATTTACAGGAGATGTTGAGCTAGACGATGGCGGTGGAGAGAACTCGGAACGTTCAATACTGCGACGACTGCTCACCGACGAAGGGCGAGATCTCCGAGCAGGGGTTGTAATATCATTGGAAAGAGGTCGTGATGGCGACATAACGGCCGGAGAAGATGCCGAAGGTTCAATAACAGAAGAACGTCGGCGCTCAGAGAGCGAAGAACGTCGATCATTGATGAGGTCTTTGACCATTGCAATAGATGATCGCCTCTCATTATTAGTGGTTGCGGTAGTTTTCGAGGACGTTGATAAACGCCTCTCCGACATCGTGTCTTTCGGAGGACTAGAAACCGCCTTCTGATGATCTATGATCAGTGGTGATTCTTTCAACGCAAGAGAATTGAATTCTGAAGGATCTTTGCCAATTTCTGGCATTTGAGGAAATGGCTGATTAGGGTCTCTAATAATGCGAGCAGTTACCTGAACAGATTCGGGTCGAGATCGAGTCGTCTTGAGTTCGGAAGCGGGCGTAGGCTTCAACAAGGCAACTCTTTTCTGAATAGAACTTGCTCTTTCGCGCCCTCTGGTGATCTCTGGCGACCCCTCTCGTGAATTAGGATTTGGTGTATTTTTATTCAAGGAATTTGTACGATCGGCAATGGAAGGAGCCCGTGATGGAACAAGAACAGTATTTCTTTTGACAGAAAAGAATGCGGGTGCAGCAGTTGGATTTGGCCCTAATGTTGATGGTGCTGCAGAAGACTCGGGTGCTAGATTTTGAAATTTTTCGAATGCTTTGATCCTGTTTGCAACACCAGACCCTACACTGATCTTTTTAGAGATAACCGGTGCGGCAGCAGGTTGCGCGTTTATACGGTTTAAAAAGTTTGCTGAAGCTGACACAGGCCGAGAAAGAGGCCGGTCACCACCAGGTCGCGCGGTAAGAGGTGAGGGATTCGCATTTGCTAATTGCAACGGACTTGAGACAGTTCTTGAAAATTTCATCTCATTCTGCGTGGGCGGAGGAAACAGAGGACTAACTGGAGATTTGGCCACCGACATGGGCTTTGCATCTTCAATTACAGCAGACTGCAGTTCATCCATTAGCTCGTCATCAGAGGAGAAGTTGTCCTCCGAATTATGGCTCTTATCAAAGCTAGTTCGAATTGGCTCAATACGGTGGACTTTCTTCTTTTGTGATATAGTGTATCCAGGAGCGAAAGGACTCTCCATCAAGCTTTTCTCGGATGATTTGAAGATAGGCTCACTAGCAGAGGTCTGCAAGGATCCAGATTGAGTACGTGCATCAGCACTTAGATCTTGAGCACTGGACATCATAACTGGAGCTTCTGACGATTCCGGTTTGACCTCAGATACGATGTCGGATTCGGGGTATTGGTCTTGTTCGTTTGACACCGTGGTATCCGCTAGGTTATCCTTTACTGTGTCTTGGAAGACAGCATGATTAACATCGGTAGCTATTTCCTCGGTGCCTTCGCCGGCCATCTCTGGAGTTTGCAGTGATATTTTTACAACTGGCCCCCTTTCAATAATTTCCGACGAATCAGCGGCGGGGAATTCTTCGGCCATGTTATCTTTGTTCATTGGCTTAGTAGACAGCTCTTCTTGGACAGTTTCATCTGTGAGTTCTGAAATAGAAGATGCCCTCGTTGATTCTGCTTTTTCTGAAAGCCCGACGGGAGATACTGGATAAGAATCGGTTCTTGTAGCATCCGAGTCGTCCGTTTTTAGGGCGGAGCTGGTGTCAAGTGTGATTGCGGATTTGTCTGCTTCGGCCATATTAGTTAGCAAAGCCAAGGTATCTTGAATTTCCTGTTGGGCGCCTTGGGCGCCTTGGGATGTTGTTAGGCTCAGTGCGGAAGGTATCTCGAGATTTTTGGTGGACGCTGAGGACTTTGGAGAAGCGGGTGATGCTTGTGCAGGTGCACCTGTACTCATCTGCCTCTTCCGCATTTCCATAGCCTTCATAAGTCTTGCCTTCTCTGGAGTAATTGTTGGGGCCTTCGCACTGGGAGCAGCTGACTTCGTTGATAATGTTGATCGAACCGAGGCCCCGGAGCTGGTGTTGGGCCGTCCACCACTTGTGTGAGGGCGCGAAGGGAGAAGCGTGGGTAGGGTTCCATTTTCAGGAATAGAAGGTGGTGACAAACTCATACTGGGAGGCTCTCCAGAATCCTGCGAGCTCAAACTCGCCCGCCCCTTTTTCGATCCCCCCTTTGTAGATACTTTCAACCCCTGGGGGAGGGTTGACACAGGACGATAGGTAGCGGTTCCTCCAGCTGTGGTGGTTTTGCCTACATCGAGAGAAGGGCGAGGTCCAAGTCTGACTTTAGGTTTGCCGTTAAACTCGTAAGATGCGAGACTGTACAAATCAGGGCGTGCCGACTGAGATGATTTACGCGGAACTTCCTCGATTGTTGTAATAGGTGACGGCGATCCCAAATCTATTTCGCGCGGCTCCCTTGGAGGAGGCGGAGAAGTATCAAGATCGAAGCTCAAAGGTACTTTATTACGTGGAGGAGGAGGAGATGTTTCGAGGGTGTTGCCCCCTTCTGCAACCATGGAAGAGAAAGTAAATGAATCTGGTAGATCGGATGGCAGGGTGGTCGGATCAACTGTTGGCTGGGTCCCAGATGTTGAGGTAATAGTTTGTGCGGTAGGGGGGCGCTCCTCCTGAACTGTGGATTGCCTTTTTATTCTAATATCCTCCTCCTCATCCTCTGCAATTTCCATTAAACGTCGCCGGCGCAATGAACTAGTCGAAGATGAGACCGATCCGGAGGCAGTATGTAGTGAGCATGCGGCAGAAAGGGTCGTATCACGGAGCTCTTTGGCGGTGGTTATTTCGAATATAGTATGGTATGGAGCGAACTTTTCGGTAACAGCATTAAAATGAACCGTGACACGAGCTATCAGGTTATCAGATTTTTTAGATTTCAAGGTGAAAATTTGAGATAGAGATCAACAAGGGGAACCCACCTTGAACCAACCTTGAACACCCATCTGGTACATATTTGATGACTACGTTCCGTCGCCTATATCGTAGAAACCCGAACAGCGGTGATGGTTCCTCATATTGTCCAATTTTATTTCTTATTTCCACAATTCCTCCGTTGCCACGGCCCAACAACTCTATTTCGTCTCTCGAAGCATACTTTAGAAGGAACCTACAATACAAGCACAATATCAGTTCACCATATCACGGCACAAAATGGACGACAAGAGATACAAGATATTGAATATAAGCATACCATCCTCCCGGCTCAGCTACCGCAGCATCGTATGCTTCTTTGACCGTTGCATCATCTAAGCCATTGAGCGACATTTCCCTGCGATCCTGCTCGAAATTTGTGGTGGATCAGGCAATTCTACCAAGCTTTCCAGTGTTAAACATTCGACTCAGGGGTAATCGTATCTGTACATGATATATCGTAATGCAGCTTCGTCCGCAAGCCCGCAGAACGAATCGCAATCGGCAGCCCGGATAATTGGCAGATTCCAAAATTGCCCGCACAGTTTCGGAAGCAAGGAAAGCAAAAGGAAGGTAATGAAGCCGTTGTAAGGCGTGTAAGGGACGTTGAAGCAAGTAGACTGATTATCGGAAATTATTAATAAAAAGCTTCCAGAATGCGACAAAGTTAGAATTCGGGGGGTTGTTAAGTTGTTCTGGCGTCTGCGCTTAAAATGGCTAAAAGCTTCTAGTCGCGAATTGAAGATCTTAAGGAATTTAGGGATTAAGGAAATATGGAATTCCCTTTTTGAGTATATATGCGGATGAGGTCTAAAACCTAGGTCTGTTGGTCATGTGTAATGGGATCACTACTATATTGATGTCGTCGATGACTTTATAAGATACAATATATAATGCAACAATTCCCCTTTTCACAAGTGAAATTCCCCCCCGCCTTTTCGATAAGTATTTCTCTGCTTTATCTGGGGATTATTATTCATGCCACTGATGAACGTATGACCGTGTTCACCGGGAGGTGCTTTCCTCTCGCACAGATGAAGCAGATTGGCCAATCATTTGGATGGGATTTCGATGAAAGCCTTTCAATGACACCTTGCACGTCTTCTGAAGTGGGATAAATGATAAATTGGCTGATCGATCGTACTCTTCACTTTGACTGTCCAGTGGGTAACTACCAATTTTCTGAGTCGTCTTGTTATTATCATTCTTAGACTGGCAGTCTGGTAGATTGGTATATTGCTTCTTTACCTGCTCACTAGACTGTCTAGGTAGTACTCCTCCGTACACGGTACACCAGCTACATTAACCATCGGATCATTCGCAAGTTATTTTAACCTCACTCACTCTCCAAGTGTCCACTCACTATCCACTATCCACTTACAGCTCTTCACTAAGCACTCTGAGACTGTACAGTCCCTGCTGTACCTACTAATAACACAAACCTCACCCGATTCAATCTTAGTGATTATTTCAAATCACCAATAACCACGTTATTTCCACGAGAACCCCTGCAGTTAATGATCTACAACTCGGTAATTGTGTCATTTCTCGGTTGGTCCACATCTGTCTATCTGCAACTTTTAAAATAACATCATTTTGGCTGTTGTCCGGCTTGACAACTTGACTACGAGAGCTAATTATCTACCGGGTACTAGGGAGGACATACAAAAGTCCCTCATCCAGTAAGCTTCGCTTTCATTTTCAATGGTGGGATGTTAAAGTGCTTGTGCGATGTTGCAACAGTACGCGCGATCCCCTTTTTGTAATATTGTGCCAAAGCGTTGCTAATACATCAGCTGTAAGAACGTTGCGGGAACACCGGCCGAAATGCTGATAGTATGCTATGCACAAAAATCTCAAATGTCTTAAGACCTTGCAATGTTTCTCATAGGTTGGTTCAATATTTCTGCAAGCTGTGGCATCGTAGCCATATCTTACGAAAAATTTGAATGGTACCGTCGTTACAATCACCATCATCCCCACCTTGCTCGGCTGGCATCTCCATAAGCAGCCTCACTGCGATCTTGCCATTCGACGTCGGGGTCGATGCGTGATTCATGTGGCCGGTACATTACCTTAAGCCCTGTGAAAGAACATTTTCCGGCAAAATCACATGTGAACGTGCCAGAAAGCGACTTTTCCTTATCGTTAAAAGTGATGCTTTCCAATGTTTTATCAGAGCCAAGCTGAATTTCTCCTTCACCAGTCTCCTCCCCACGCCAACGGTACTGCCAAGTGGGTTGCCGAGCCGAAGGCTTATCGTTTGCTCCTAGAAAAAATGCGCTTTCTCTGTAGCTATTCGGATTATTACCATTGGCATCATACTGAGGGATATCGCTCATTAAAATATCTCCATCTTCATCCACGTAAGAATCTTCCCGCTTTCTCTTCCCATTACCATTCTGCGGACGTGGTATAGGATTGGGCCTTTCAAATCGCATGATTCCCTTATGATTGGATCAGTCTGTGAACACAAAAGATGAGTACATGATCAGGAAATACCTCAACAACTATAAAGTGAAACATTGCAAACATTTGTTGTCTGCCGTTCTTGTTCTCGACATAAATATCGAGAGTAAGCTCCGAGTCTTTTTCTCCCCACTCGTCCTCGATATTCGGGCATTCGACCACATAGGAACCTCGAACATCCCATGTTCCCTCTGGTTTGGTATCATCTGAAATAGTTCGGGCACCACCAGCGGACGTCCGTGCTCTTTTGGTAACTGGCGGTTTGGCATTACCTCCATCTTCACCATCCGAAAAAAGGTTAGCGTGAGTGCTAGTACTTGGTGCAGTCTTTCTAGCTGTCTGTAGTCCTGGTCGTGGGGTAACTGGTCCTGGGCGTGTATAATGAGAATTTTCGTCGCCAAACAAATCATCGTGAACGGCCGTGCTTGGCGCGTTTTTCCTAGCTGTCTGTCTCTTTCGCGGCAGTGGCAGAATTGGGCGTGTGTTATGAGTTTCTGTTTCGCCAAACAAACTATCATGCGTCCCTGTACTCGGCGCGAATTTTCTAGCTGTCTGTTTTGTTCGGCCTCCAGAGGGTTTCTAAGATAGGCAAGACTTAGCTCTGTATTTATGATAATGAATTTATTGACGATAGCATGGTATCTTGTGGAAACCAAAGACCTTATATAAAAACAACTCAATGTAAAAGAATAGGAACATGACAAAATGAAGCAAAGCCATGCCAGCCAAATTGGAGGTACCTTTAAATTTGCACACTGATGCGAATATGACTAATAGGACGCTTATTTGAAAGTCCTTTCAAAGTAAGCTAGCCAAATGTCCAATCTCAGCTCAGAAATTGTAAGAAACCAAAACTTACAGATTCAAATAACCTAGGTGTTGCTACCATTTTAGAAGGACCCTTTGATGTTTGTTTTTCAGTAACTTTTGGCATGTCTTCCTTAGGCTGGGCTGCTGACCGCTCAATCTCACGCATTTGATTCCAGACAGCATCTCTGCTTCTTCCTATTACGATCCAACGATCTGGAGAAGGCCGTATGTTGCCAACCCAAGGGGCATCTACCGATACAGACTCCAGTCCCATCTTATCAGCAGCCGCAGCTAAGGCAGCTCGACGTTCAGTTCTAAGAATGACAATATCAAGATTCGCTGGCCGGCCTGTGGCATTTTTCGGAAATACTTCACTGAGGTATTTCTCTGGGTTTGCTTCAGCCTGCTCCTCTGCTGTTTTGAGATTTTTCCATCCACTATCTCTCGCAATTGCATTTTGTTTCTTAAAGTCCTTGTTTAACTGAGATTCTGCAGTCTTAAGTTCCGGGATCATTTTCGCCTTTGCTTCCCTCAACCTCAACTGCAAATCGGCGATTGATCCAGACTGGTTTAGCCCTCTAAAAGCGCATTGGGCTCTCCACCACCCTGCTGGCTTTGTTTCAATACCTTTAGTATTGCCTGGCTTGGGGGTCTTTGGGGGTAGCAGTTTTTCAGCGTGGGAATCGTAAAGGTAGCCATCTTTATGCAGTCCTTCTCCGCTACATGTGTAGGTGACAGATTTGAATTTGTGCTCGAATGGTAGAATGACAATAGGATGCAAGTCTACCATGATGCTAGAGATTTTGTCGGTTTAATGATTTTGATGATTTTACCAGTAGCAATATTGCTGCGAGAACTTGAGTGACCAAGAACAACAGAAACTAAATGAAATAAATCAATGACCCTAATTGAACCCGGGAGACACTTAAATTTTAAATATTAGGATGCTCAAAAAACATGCACAAAGAATTAAGAAGAAAAACAGAAACAAAATTGTTGCTATGTATTACCTAAATATTGAACGTAAATTCTAGGGATTGTATGGAGACCACGCGTTTTTGGGGTTCGGCAGCCTGACGTCGTTGACCAGCCTTGCCGCTAGCGCGTGATCTTAGCGTCGCGGGCACCAAAAATTCATCAGGCCCGCCCAGCTAGAAGGCAAAGATATATATTAGCATCAACAAATTGAATTCAAACTGGTACACGACAACTCACACAATATTGACCTCCTTTCTCTGACGAAAATAAAATATAAGATCTCGCAAAGATGGTTGAATTAACAGAAGTTGAGGACGAGTCCTTTGAGCAAAAGCAAGCCGGTCCATCTGAGGATGATTACTACACTGATACTGGTTAGTCTTACCATTGACTTCGATGACCTCTCCGTTTAGCTAATATACGTGAAATCAAAGATTCCGAGATTTCCTCCGACGAAGAGGACAATGTCGCAGACGAGGAGACCTTGGCAGATCGCATAAGTGCCCTGAAAGATATAGTACCTGCGTCAACTCGATCTTATATTTCCAATAAGGTGGATACAACGACAAGCTGGATCAAATCGAGTTTAATGTTTGGAGGCAAGACTCTATGGGTTGTGAGCACAAGTGCTTTGTTACTGGGAGTTCCATGGGCATTGGCATTTGTGGAGGAGCAGCAGGTAGTTGAAATGGAGAAGGAGATGAAGATGAGAGAGATGGGTGGAGAGGTACGCCATTCCAGCCCATTGCATACAGGTTTGTCTTTTATATTCATACTAACATCTACGTGCGTTAGTTACTTTCCTCAGGCACAGACACAGCAGGACAGTTGAACGCACAGCTCGGCGCACAACAAGGGAAGCCAGCATTGTAATGAATGAATCTGGGACGATAAGATACAAAGGAATGGGCCCAATGGATGAAGATATGATAGCATTGTACATCAGTGAGTGGCTTCTGAGGGGTTTGCATGATTCAGAGGGTTTATGGCCGCAAAACATGTGTTGTATTTCTAGTTCTTCTCACCTCATGAACAAATAATTTCTTCTATAAATACTCGAGTATATTTACAAAATCCAGTTCAATGTCAAATTCAATATTCAAGGCTCAGACTGTCAAAGCTTTTAAATTTTTTCCCAGGTTTATCGCTTTAGCCGCCACTCTCCGTTATCATGAATCAGCTAGGATCACATCCTGGTGTTGGAGTTGATATCATGGGTCCACTCCGCCATAACTATGCGTTCCAGCAATTCCATTATTGTGCTCATAAGTGAATATTCAACCTTCAACCCTCAACTCATAAACGGCAGCACTTTCTCTCATTTCTCCTTGACCTGCGAGGTTGAACCTGCAAAATGTCGAGAACACCATTATTCTTGAACTTCGGGGGAGATTCAAAACGAAACCGTCAAATGTCTTGGTTATTGGCAAGCTCATCGAGAAGGAAAGAGCGAAGGTAAACCTAACATTTCAAGCAAATCAATATGAGCTGATGATGAAACAAGGTGGCCTTTGGTTTTGAGATTTTGGAAGGGTTCCATCCACTCCGGTACGACGTTACACATACATCAAAGTCTAGAGACGAAACTAACCAATTATCTATGCAGAGGTCCTCTGGCCAGTTGCCATTCTTTCTGCTATATCTGCTATTGTCGTATATTTGAACCAGCACATCAGCAGCGATGTTACACTTCCAACCAGTATCGTAAGTGCTCTCCTCTATCTGCGACTAGAAAGCGGGATCTAACTAAATCAAGGTCCCCTCACTATCCATTGTCGTGGGCCTAGAACTCGTTTTCCGCAATCAGACGGCATATAATCGTTTTTGGACCGGCAGATGCCACTTCAGCACCCTCACGACTTCAATCAGATGTCTCACGCGACATCTACTTGTACTTGTGCCCGCACCCGCTCCGCCCGATTATCAATATGATTCATCAACACAAGAAGGCAGTACGAATAGTTCAGCACATAATGATTATGATGGTGCGGCGGACCTAAACCATCAGCCATTATCCAAAGCGCTGGCAGCAAAGACGATTGAAACAGTAAAGATTATGATTGCGATGCTCTACACTGTGAAGAACCATCTGCGAGCAGATTGGGGTGTGGAGCTTAGTGCTGGTACGATGTTAACGGAAGACGGTGAGTTTTTCTGGCCTGAGGAATATAAAGAGCTGTTACCGCAAGGTTTTAAAGGCCATGAACATATGGGATTGGGCTTGACCTTACAGTTGGCTACGTACGTCGAGAAATTTATCAACATTGGTTGTAATCTGTAAGTCACAACCATTAAAATTCTCATTTTCAGTATCTAACGAACATTGTGCACTCAGAAATTGGTTCAACAATTCTTCTTCCTCAAATATGCTTCAAGAATTGAATCAATTTATTTCCGCCTATGGGAGCATGGAGGTGATTCGACTCGCACCTACGCCCGTTGCACATCTTATCCACTCCAAACAAACACTAGCCCTCTTCTGTTGCATTTTACCGTTTGCGATGGCGGCTGAGATTGGCTGGTGGACGGTCCCCCTCGTCGCATTTGTAGCCTTCGCTCTTTACGGTATCGAAGGAATCGCTCAGTGGCACGAGGATCCATTTGGAAGGGACAAGATCGATATAAATATGGACGACATCGTTGATGACGCTAGAAGGGAAATTGAAGTAATGTTGGAAGCTTGGAAAACTCAGGGGCTAAATGGAAAAGGGCTTTTCACGCCGAACTTGAGTGCACCATTCACGCCAAGAGCGGAATATGGTACTCTAGGCTGAAAAGGTAAAAGAGACAGTTGAGGTTTGGACATAAGGGGGGGATATGAAATTGAGTTTCGTATCTTTGTTTGCTTCACCAGCGCGTGCATGGATTTATGATGACATTCCGAAGTTTTCGACATCCTATGATTATTTCAATCTACAAATGATCCTATTTCAGTTGAATAACTCATTGTTTGGTATACATTGGATGTTGTGGTCAGGCCTTAACTGTGCAAATAGATATCGGCGAATATCAATCGATGCAATGTAGATTTTATCCTTCGAGTCCGTTCATCTACTGGTAACTACTCGCTGCAAGCGTTTGCAGGATGGCAGATGCCTTATTTTGTACTATCTGGTTTCTGGTACACCAAGAATGATAGATGATTTTCGAGGTTATGGTTGTTGTTATTTTGGAGTTTGTTTCATTTGAGCGATCTTTTTTAAGGCACGCAACATCTCCTTCTCAAATTTGTCATCTAGGAAACCCGCAGAATTTAGAAGGTTCGAGGAATAGAAGTTTCTTGGATGTTACGAATAATGTCCAGCCAGTCTTGCATGCAGTAGTCATTTATAAGCTATTGTGCTCTATCTCGTTTGGTAAGCCGAGACTTTTAGAATCGGTTAGTTGATATGCTCTTGATGATCTCATAAGCTTCCTCGCATTCGCTTGGCCCACTCCTGCAGCTTATATTTTCCAAATGGGGATTGAATGGTACGGTACCTAGGTAGGTACATATATGACAAAGCGATATGCATGCGTCTAGATATCGCTTAAGGTTGGTTAATTAGTCTGTACTCGTATTGCGTTTTGGACAGAGTAAGTCATTGGTTAATTGGAGAGAGAAGTATGTTGATTTATATTGAAATGTTGTTGTTGTTGTTTACTAATTACTATTGAGATTACAAGTTGAGGAGCTTAATAATCCAGGCTTACTTACATGGCTATAATATTTTTTATAAATGGCTTATTACGCTCTGGAGAATTCGAAGTGAGAAATCTATTAGATTTTGAGCAAAACAAATATGTCCCGAGAAATCATGCGTGCAATTGGTAAGTTTGAACTTACGAAAATCGTTGTATTTGTTGTGTGTGTTAAGGAATAATCAATGGTTACTGACTTACGAAATAATTTAATTATATACAGATATTGAAAATGGGAGCGGTCCCATTTCCAGTCTTTTTCTAAACGAAAATATTCCTAAACCCAAACCGGCGAGCTCGCAGGCTCTGGTTAAGATTCATGCTTTTGGTCTTAATCGGATGGATTTGATGCAACGTGAGGGAAAATATAATATACCTCCACAGGCGGGAAAGATTCTAGGAGTGGAGTTTTCGGGAGTGATTGAGGAACTTGGGGATGGGGATGTTGGGGATTTTAAAATTGGGGATGAGGTTTTGGTCTTGCGTATGGAGGTATGAAATGTTTTTTTTTTTTTCAATCCATTATGACTTTTTCGATACTGATTGTTGGATAAATAAATAGGAGCTTATGCGGAATATTTGGCATCATCGACCAAGATGCTCATTCATAAACCAGCTGAGATGCCTTGGTCTGTAGCTGCTGGAATTCCAGAGGTATGTATTATTATCTCTGTAATCGAAGCTATGTCTAACATAATACTAGACATGGATAACAGCAACCCAAGCTCTGCACCTCGTAGGATGTTTCAAACCAGGAGATAACATCCTCTGGCACGCTGGAGCATCCGCCGTATCTATTGCCGGAATCCAATTATCTAAAGCTGCTGGGGCCAACAAGATATTCGTGACAGCGGGTTCTGATGAGAAGATAGCGTTCTGTAAGAGCTTGGGGGCTACACATGGCTTTAATTACCATACGGAAAATTGGGGCCAAGGAGTGCTAGATGCAACTGATGGTCATGGAGCTGATGTAATTGTGGACTTTATTGGCAAGAACTACGCTCAGGGAAATCTTGAAGTAGCAGCTATGGATGGAAGGATTGTCCAACTGGCTAGTCTTAGCGGGTACAAACTTGATGGTTTGGATATTGGTCCGCTTGAGAAGAAGCGTTTGCGATGGGAAGGCAGTAGATTGAGAAGTAGACCTTTGGAGTATCAAGGCAAACTGAGAGATGTGTTGGCCGAAACGGCGCTGCAGAAATTCGCTGATGGAACGTTTCAGGTTCCTATCGAGAGGGTTTTCTCTTGGAAGGATATTAGGCAGGCACATACGTTGATGGAAAGCAACCAGTCGAAAGGGAAGATTATCTGCATGGTCGATTGATGACGTAATTTAGGCGAAATGATAATGGTGGTACAACCGTTAGTTCTGCATGGAACGCGATAAATAGATTAGATGTTTAGGCAACACACCTTGATGGTTCAAATAAGTCATTGAGAAGAATGGTCACTGGACGAATTTAGTAGACAAATGCCAGAGCATTTATTTAAAGTCCCAAGTCAAACATATCCTCAAAACACATTCATTCCCCAGACACAGCCGCAAATCACACTCTTAAACCACTTCAAATTCATCACAGTCTTCAAAAGATAATCCTGTCAGAATGGGTACCAGTGGGCTTCTCGTCTTTGTCCTCGGAACACAACGTCGAGTAACTTATTGTCATTACGATTCATATCCCACCGGTCTCGGTCAGGGTATCGTCGACTTTATCCTCAAATTACAGCCTGAACAGTATGCTATTTTGAACCAAAATCTTGAAAAGATCGAAGTATGTCTAACTCATCTGGCGTCTTGAACTACATACCCTTGTCATAAATATTAGCTGGCAGAACATATAGTGGGTTGGGAGGGATGTCCAGGTGCCCAAGGATCTTCAAGAGAAATATCAGAAACTCGGTTACGCCGAAGATAGTGGCGACCCACGAGCGACACAATGGTATTGGATTCTTCGAAAGGTTCAAGGAGCAGGGGCACTAAAGCCGATCTTGGATGGTGAACTTGAGCATTTGGTGGATGTGAAGCTCAACAATTACGTAACCGAATTCTCCTACTTTGTCGATTTCAAAGAGATGACCTTGGAGACATGCACCTACAAAGTACTGGATAAAGTGAGCTTTCAGACGTTGGCGGGGTTGGGGAGGGATTATATGAAGAATCTCGGGAAGAAGTTGGATGATGAGTAGTGAAGTGAATAAAGCCCGCAGATTTTGATCGCCATCGGGAGAGCTCCTGTTGGAAAGGGGTTTCAGATTGCGTTTGTTTGTGATTCAATATCAACATCTGCCTAGTTTCTTGTCGCCATAGGTTGCATTCAAGGAGATTGAAAATCGTGCGATTGTCTGATCCGCAATACATACTTGTAAATTAACTTAGATACCCCAAATTGTACACGCCACTTGACAATTTATGGGATTGAAGTGTATGAATTGTATGGAGATTGGAGAAGCTCTTCTCTAGATATAGAATGTTACTTACGGGTTGCAAACACTTTCCAAGCTTAGCATATGTAGAAAGGACTTCTAGAAGTGGGCCCATAGGCACAGAGCGGCTCAGGCTAGCTATATTTTTAAGTCCGTGCACCTGAACCTTTAGTAATTCCAATCTTCACCTCGCCTCACTCACGAATGCATAAAACAAGGCAAAAGGGCCAGGAGGTTCAGAAGGTTCTTAGATCCAAGAGAATCACAAGTACCATTGTCTTTACCCCCGGTTGAAGAATTCTTCATTTCACCTCGATGGGAAAAGCACGTCGCCAATAGCTCATAATGTTGCGGAGATTCACCCAACGCCAAACTCGCAATAAATACGGTACTGTCCACCGAGGAAATGAAAATCATTCGATATCGGAATTTGGGATAACACCAGTTAGTAGGTAAGCTAAAATGGATTCTCGACATGAGAAATGAATCAAGTGTCATCTCGTCTTCTCGAACTCCCTGGTCAACTCTATAATGCTCGATACTGTGTCCCAAATGGAGTCACCAAACTAGGTGAAACGACCCATGGATTCCTTGAAAACAAATGAAGCACAAATTTCGTAGCTCGGCTATGGTGCTACAGTATCAAGCAAAAATGACGTTGTACGTCTGATGTCCCCTTAACACCATTCGCAACCTCCAATCCATGTATACCTCCGTTCTCTTCGGTATCTAGAGTAGATTCATGCGTAATGCTCAATTGCATTGCAATTTCTCTTTCTTCTTGAATCATCTCATCCAATGTCTGAAGTCGGCCTGAGAAAGGCTCGACTGGAATTTGTACTGATTCAGACGACTGTCGAGATTCTATACGTGGATTTGGGCCTTCTTTCTGAAAGTTCGTTGCGGCCACATCTGATTTAGGTGAAGCCTTTCTGCAAGTGTATGGTTGAAAATACCATTAAATCTCCCTCCGTATTTTTCTGGATTATTTCCCGGTGCTCGGTCTTTGTAGAGGCTTCTGAGGCCAGTTTGGGCAATGCTCTTGCTGCCTTCTTTGCCCTGGCCCTCTTGTTCAGAAGATTTTGCTTTAGTTGTCTCTGATGCTCTATTCTTCGTTGTATTGTCAGGATCCCCCAATCTATCGCTTGCTTGTCACTTGTCGTGTTTGGTCGGTTTCTACCTACAATATTTTGCCTTGAGCGCGATCGCTCTCTAGATTTAATGATCTTTGGTGGTTCTTCTGGTTTGGAAAGAGGTTGCGGCCATGGTGATTCAGTTATTTCTTTATATCGTTTTCGAATTTCTGCCTGGTTCGCTCCCTGATTTGTTTGAACAACAGTGGTTTCATCTTTTTGAACAGCTTCTGCGTTCTTCTTCATACGTGAAATCCCCGCTTTCTTCCCAGGAAATTCTTCAGCTGGCCCTAATTTCATTGTCAGATCTCATCCTATTCAATGATCCTTCGGCACTCACAGAACTGACGCCAGAAGCATTGATCTGCTTCATAAAATATCTTTTCTGTACTAGCTCTGACATATCCCCGACTGTATTTCCTATAGGAAATCTCGTAAAGTCGTGTTGCTTTCTCTTTCGTGTAGGCTGGCTCGAAACTTTGATCATTGACAAGCTTGGCTATCATAAAGTCGCCGCAAGATATATAAACCATAGCGAAAGAGCAATTGAAGTGGTCTTGTAGCAATTTGTTTATTAATAACTTTGATATTTGTGCTTATTTTTGTAGTGGAGGTAGTTTTAATTGGAATATGTTTTATACGCCAAAATAGGTTGAAGCTGAGAAAAATTAGATGGTAAATTTCGAGTTCGAAAATATCATGCACTACACTACGTACTGAAGAAAAGAGTAAAAAAGTAAAGTTAAATTTTTTTTATTGTTTTCGAGAAGTTGATCAATGACTCGAGAGCCAATTTCATCGCCTCAAGTACATCAGAAGGCTTAACGGAGGCATGTGGTGATATGGATAATATGATTGAGTTGAGGTTAGAGCTGTTGTGAAGTTTCTTTGATGTGGGTAGAGAGAATTTGGATCTGGATCTGGATCTTGAAATTGAACTTGAACTTGGACTTGGATGTAAGAGGGAAGTCAAGCAATAAATAGATAAAATAAATAGATAAATAAATAAAATTTGAGAATTCAAATTCAAAACTAGGCAGCACACACACACAACGCAAACCGTACCATATTCTCCCATCATACGCATACCTTAATTAGGTACCTACCAGATAGGTAGATGAAATACAAACTCTCCCGCACAAATACATAAATAAATGACCGCTCAGCAAAAATAAATAAATAAATTCAAACATCCGAACTATCCCGTCAACATTCAATTCAGTCTACGGCCCGTGAATCATTTATTATTAGATACCTAGATACTAAATATACCACCAAACCACCAACCAACCAACCAACCAACCAAACCCCCTCAATCTCTCATTCCATCTCACGAACATCTCAACATACCCACCACTCCTGAGATGTAATCTCCGAATACTTAAACCCCCGTTTCCTAAAATACTCGAAGAAGCTTAAGCGCGCCAGTGACATCTGTCCAAGGTCTTTATATATACTAGATTGCTATTTAGGTAATCTTACTATAATTAGGTGAATAGATGATGATGATGATGATGATGTTCTTCACTTCCCGCGTCATATACATACATGATGCATGCATGAGCTTCGATTAGATTCGATGGGTAGGTATGGGTTCTTGGTTGTTTGGATCGGGGTTGTGTGGTGTGTTGTTGATCTGGATTTGTAGATGGGATAGGTGCTAGGTGCCTATTGAATATGATATGTTTCGTGATGCGATTTGGATGTAGGGTTTTAATTTTGTTTGGTAAGATACAATACTTTGCTCACCTAGTAGAAAACCTGGGTGTATAAGATCGGGTGTGATATGAGAGGTTAGGCTGTAAGGTGATGATGGGTCCAACTTGATTTGTATCTCAGCTTCTAAGGATGAGAACTTGAAGAACGGAGTTTTATATATTGGGACCTCGATCATAAATCGCTTTCATGTTCAGTAGTTAATTAGTGAAGGAATCAGGAGGATGGGTGGAGTGAATCGTTATTTGCTTTATCTTTGAATCTGTGAGTTGTCCTCTGTTGTTTGGTGAATTATGAAGACTGGTTGATTGGGAATGGTACTCTGCCGTTTTCAAAGTTAGGAGAATGAACAAGACGTATGCGCAGATATGAGTTTTTGATACAAGGGAGAAAGAATAACATCCGCTGATCTTGGAAGTAGTATCAATGAATCATGTATCGGTATTTTTCGGCATATTTCAGAGATATCCAGAAAATTGGAAGATTGTTGAGTTACGGTTTCGAGTTATTTGTCAACCTACTTTAGATAACTCATGGCTTTGCATGTGTTATGTACGTGAGACACTCCATCTGTGTATACTATGGGTAGTATTATTATATCATATAAAATTTATGTTGCACCTTTCAGAGATCATAGAATTGTAGTAGGAATGGGAGAAGGGATTGTGCCATGCTTATATGAGTTTATAATGAAATACTGAGCTAAACAGAAGGGAATCCCTCGAACTCTAGGTGTCTTGCCTATCTCTTTGTAGTAAATAATGCACGCTCATCGCTGACTTGACCATTGCCAATAACAAGCAGTTGCATTCGAGCTCGTTGTTCGGTGATAGAATAACAAAGGTACCTAGCTAATGGTTGTAGAACCGAGACTCAATCTGTAAATGGGGAGGGAAGAGAAAAATGAAGGGAACTCATAATGCAAGACCTACGCACGGCCTGGTGAGATTGAAAGCGAGCTGACGGTGTCAGACGCTTGTCCCAAACATTTCGAATATATTGGGGTTTTGCTAGAAGGAAACAAATCTTTGTTTGACTTGGAGCTGGGGATCCAATGACAACTCCCGTTTATTGTGTACTCGGTTTAGGTTGCCACATAACCCGCTCGGCATAGTTCAGATAAAGTACAGAATACTGTCTGTGAAAGTAAGTACGATTCCGTAGTAGATAGACTGATGGTAGCTCAAAGACAGACAATTTCTACTGTTAAGTTTGTTCTTGGACGATACTGGCTAAGGCGGTAATGAGTGATTTTTCCAATAGTGCACGTGCTAAAGGTTTTGTCATACCAGACGGTTCGCTTTTGACAGCAGCTTGAGCATGGTCAATTGCGATTTGAGCACCATGACTAAAGCATCGACGCTCAAACATCTTCACGTGATAAGTTCACCAGTGGTGGGGTCTTTGTAGAGTAAATCTGGGTCCAAGAGAGGAGGAAGAGGCTCAAATGATGTGAGTGGTACGGAAAGTGTTACAGTAGAGACTGAACTGGGGTTGGGCGTACCAGGGGAAGCAAGCCGAGCAGCTAAAAGGGATGAAGGGGTTTCAATTTGAACATCGGGTTTCACAGTCAACCCTGGAGTTTCGCAGATAGCCTGTGGATTTCGTGAACTGCCGGCTAAATCTTGCGATGTTTGTGCAGGTGAAGAAGCAGGTGTTCCATAGGCCTTAGGTACCTCCGAGGCTTGTTCAGAGATGGGTTCAGCAGGTCCTGCGGTGCAACTTGGGACCTCTAATGTCTGCTGCAAAGAAGTTGGAGCCATCCTTGAAACTTGTTGAGCTAATGCTGTAGTGGGTGGCATTTCGATGCATCCGATTTGTTGTTGAGTGATATACCCGGGACCACTATATCGACCAGGGAACTCGCCATATGCACTAGACAATTGAAATCTGTCCCACAGGACTTTCTCAGTCCAGTAGTAGCAAAAATCCAAACCAGTCGCCGGGTATTGTGAAGTAACGGAAGCAAGTTCAGCAATGTAGGCCCGATCGAAGCCATCTGTCTCGAAGTGTGGATAGATGCTGTATAGGTTCAACAGCATGGACTGATAATGTCTTTGATAATGAGGGGACCGGACATGCATATTCGACATATTGTAATTGTGTTGTATATTTAAGGACGTTAATGATTGTAATACTTTTGGAAGAATTATGATTACTGACGAAGGGGGTGCTCTGCTTTCTGCGCGTAAGTTTGAAAGTGCTTCCTTTGCTGTGTGACTTTCTGTCGAATGGAAGTTTATGGAATCAGGATTTTGAGATTTGGAAGAACTATATACAAGAAATTAGAAGTATGTTACGGTTTGTACAGCTTTCATTTTAGATGGTTCTGCTGGTGCGAACGATTTAGCTCAACCATATCAGCATGAGCACCCGAGAACGCCGACTCCTTGCGAACAAATGATGATCCGACATGGTTGTTGTACTACGTGATAATATATATCTCTGTGCGGTATCGAACGGGATAAAAGAGGCGGTTCAAGATCGCTTGATCTTTGATGGCATTGGAGTAACTGTAGGCTGTGGTAGAAAGCTTGTTTTCTTCAAAGGCATATTGGACCCCTACTTTAGAGCATGATTAAATTAATTTGGTTAAATAAAATGAAAAAGGGGGTTTCTTGAAAGCGCACATTGTGTCTGTCATCATCCATAGTGCTGATGGCCAATTGTAGACTCGCACAAATTCAAGAAACTCGACACCCCGCCATAGATACCTGGTACTAGAATTATTGTGTTCCTATCCCCTTCTTTCTTTAATTTGATGGTTGTCATTATTCATATAGCTTAATAACCTCGAATTTTCTATGGCCAACCAAGAGAACATAAAACTTTCGAGTCGTACATTGGCATCCTCCAAGTCATCGAGGTATATAAGTCTCTCGTTTTGGAGCAGAAAAATCGATCTTTTTGTAGCAATATACCTGTGGCAAAACGTCGAACACTTTGGTACATTTCAAATCTCACTAAGGACATAGAATGACAAGTGTTGAATTCATTTTCACGTCAATGGAGATTGCATTGGTTGGCAAGATAACTCATGATCACGTTTAGTCGAGTATATCAGGTCGAGATGTCAATTAAAACGTCGGAAAATCAATTTTTCCGGCCGAAATCTTTCACGGCGGGGGCTACGTAGGGTAGGATTGAGATATTTTATGCGGCCGGAAAGAACGAAGCCATGCTGTTGTGTCAAGATTCAATAATGATTGACAACATTTTCTTGTTACGAAGCAAGTTAGCTCAAATGTATATTTACTTGTAAATGTATCGTTCAACTTGAGCTCTCCATATTTATTAGTGTCTTCATTTGATTCCTTTCCGTATTACACTCATTTAGTCCCTGCCAAAGGCTTTTGTTCTCCGCGAGCAATAAACGCCCACGAAGCAAAGTTTACTTCACTATCCGTATGTAAAGAAAGTATGAACGGGCTTAGAACGAGTATCTGGGCCCCAGGAAACTATCGCGGCCCGAGTTCCAGTGGCTCTAGCTACAATACTTTGCGAGAGAATGTACCGTCACCTACTCACTCCCACCTGTCGCGAGAGACGAGTAAGAATCGAGCAACTGAAACTCCCCGCAAAATATTATTACACAGAGAACCGCCGCAGAATGAGCTACGGAAGACTTCCAGTGGGCTGAGTACTAGTCAATGGGCACCGCGTGATTACCCCGGCAGATCGAAAGCAGCAAATCGTGGGGAGGTTTGGACTATGGTATGTATTCACATATTTTGCTTAAAAAACATGCTAAACTTATGATTCTATATAGATTAAACCGATTTCACAATCTTCGACGGTGCACCACGCGTATAATGCCTCGAATTCTGCACGCCCCTCCCAAGACCTTGGCCTGCCTTATGAAGTACAACACTATATTCTCGGTATGATGCAGCGGATCATGGAAGAAGGATGTTATACATTTGCATCGCGATGGATTCCCGACCTACTACATAAGAACAATTGGACGTGCTCAGAAGCTGTTGAACTGTCTACGTGGAGAACTTTTCTTCCAGAAAACATTCCAGCAAAAGCTCTTGCCTCACACAGTAAACCTCTCCACAGGTGTCTGGCTGATGCTGTTCGAATAAGAAACTCTGCTACTCATCGCCATATATGTTCCAGTCGCGAACTACAACGAATGACACAACAAGCCGAGGACCTCATGAGCCTGTTTTCGGATCAAACGAGGCAATTGAAGTTCCAAAGATTGTGGGCTGAGCTTAATGACTGGGAAAACCTTAGTCTAATAGATATGCAAGCTGCCAGACACAAAATGGAGTTGGCACTTCAAGAAATTGGGGAACGGCCCATGGACGATATGGATTGGACGGTAAACGCAATTTCTTTGCAACAAATCCCCGCAGGCGAGGTAGAGCTAGGAGATGCCGATGATTACGATGTTTATGACGAAATGGAGATAGACTAGGAATGCATTTCAAAGGAGTCACGATTTTGGGGAACTGGAGTTGGATTTATCGTAGGCTGCATAAATTGGCAAGAGTGTGGTTTTAGGAGTACTTAAAATGGGTGTATTGGGCGGTGGGATTGCGAATACCCATTCTGTTACTTTTGGAATATCTCAAGCGCATTCCTCAAAGAGATTGAGTTCATAGATCAGACCTTCTAAGTAATTTTACAGGGCAAAAAACTCAAATAAAATCAAGTTGGTACACATCTCAGCACTACAGACAAATTTTGCAGCATCATATGTATATGTTCAGACTTTTGGAAGGCCAAATAATGCGAGTCATATTTTACAGAGACGGTTGCTAGAAGAAATCGAACAACTTGTCATACACACGCACTAAGCGCATGACACCGAAGTCACTAGTCGAACACTAAAATCTAATCCCGTTCTGGCGAAGCATAGGAGCAGTCATGCTTCTCTTCACCATAATCTCAATTCTCGGCAACAAATCTTTATAATTCCCGGTTCACAATACGCCGATGACTATACGGATTTTACTAGCATCCCCTCCCAGTGGATGAGATATGCCAGCGAAAGACTATCGGGAACAGCACGAGGACTCGAAACAATCAGGTTTGTTGTTTTTCAACGGGAACGTGGCTGCAAGGGTTGATTATTTGGAGAGCTTTTCAGCAGATTGATTGTCGTTGTTCGTATTGCTGTCTTTCGTAGCACGAAGTTCTTGTTCTGCTTGGATTTCTCATCCTCGGATCACAGTAATGTCGCCGTTTGACTTTGCGCATGTATGTATCTAGTTCTTGGATTCGGAAAGATCGGTATCTGAGATTTCTGCTACCTTTGTGCTTCACGGAGAGCGCGTATGGGGCGTAATTTTCCTCTGTAAATTATTTCGAGAATATTCGGTAGCTAGCCATGCTTTTTCTTCGGATATCTTTTTCGCCCTTTTTCTCCCTCTGGACGTGAAGGCTATCATTTCCCTTCCTTGGCTTATTTTGCTAAGTCTTCGTTTCTCATCTCTTCTTCATCTGTCTCTTGCTTTCTTCACTTCTCTTGAAGTCGGTGCTGCGCCTTCGGCTGCTACTTTTCCTGTTTCAACGGCAGACAAGTATTGGTCCCGAAGAACATAATGGTGCTCGTGTGCTCTTGATTTACTGTCTTGATGGTGTAATATATGCCTCTTGTAATTCAGGAGAGCGGTCTTCCGTGTCTTTGTCTAGGTTTGTGTCATTGAGTAGAAGGAAGAGCTGGTACGTCCAAGGCCTCAGAGATCTCGGATCTGGAGGCACTGGCGGATACTGGGAGAACGAGGTTCAGTCAATGAATTGGCATCCTTAGCACTAGACATGGCAACCCTCGTGTACTTGATACTACGGATGTATGAAGAGGGATTGGTGGTAGTAAAATGAGTACAGTTAGACGATTGAAAGAGCTGAAGCGAGATCCTGAAGGGATGAAGAGATGCAGATGAAGACTTAAAACACAGCGAGAGCATAGACGCTTCAAAATGCACATCTTGAAAGTCAAACATACTAAGATTACATTTACAATACGATATATTGTTCAATATATTGCTTACCACCTTGTGTTGATGTCTACACTCTATTTCCTATTGATCCTAACGTTTTGGTATTGTTGTCGCTTATAATTAGCGACAAGCGAAGTTCAAAGTTGTAACAATTGGAGAAAACTGAATGGGTCTCCTCGGTAAACTTCAAAACTGAAGTCCATTTTTGCAACGAAATCGCCTATCTTAAAGAAGATAGATTTAGAGCAAAGTAATCTGCCTGAGATTTATTAAGCTTCATTTTTTGATCATGCTAGCTAATAGTGCCTAATTCTTCAAAGAACAGCAGTATTAAGAATTTGAACCAGTCATGCAATCGCATACATATGATTCGTATGTGATGAAATGGACGAAAGTGATTTCATAACCGAGTCTTATTAACAGTATATGCAATATCGTACATGCATTACATTCTACGAAAGTTTCAAGACTTGGATGTCGGAAATGTTCATATGTGTTTTCTAGCACAGATTATTTCTATGATTCACGGACTCCCGAGCTTGGTAAAATTACAAGTTTAGTGGAAAATGGGAGTAACAGAATCATTCTGAAAATCGAAAATCCTTCATCAGACGATATCATCATTGTAAAAGAAATCAAAGATCAAGGCACGATACGACTAGACATCACCCATCGCACATCACTCATCGCACATCACCCATCGCACACAACCAATCTCACAACTCATCATCGATGCATCACCCTCCACAAAAGTCCAGACCCCCCAAACCCAAGTAAACTTTTCATAACCGCCAAGACCCAAGACCCAAGACCCAAGACCCCAGACAACTCTAAGAAACAAAATATCAAAGTAATAAATAGCATAGATAACAAACAAACACCATCCGTGCTACAACTCACAGATTCCAGAACATCCGCAACTCGGGAACCCCAAGGGAACCAAGGAGAAGGTAAGTTCAGATATTATGCTTTTTTTAAAGCGTTACGCAAGTCTTAATCATATTACTAGTTAGAATGTAATCTTATGTTACAATGTCAAACTTACATGAGTGGCGGATTGATTGATGGTTGGAAGGCAAAAGTTGGAATCATTAAGGTAAGATTACGCGCAAGATGGTATGTGCGGAAAGTAGCGGGATGTTTTGAATTTTTGTTTGGCTTGGGGATTGTGGGTTTAGTCTAGCTCTAGCTTCAGTTCTAGTTCTAGTTCTACATCCTACTTGGCGAGCTGTGCAATCTACTATATATTTTTTTTAAAAAAAAGTTGGATAATTCGCTAAAGAAGCTAGGAGTGGGGTGCAGAATTGGCAGCGAGGCTAGTGGTTGCGTAGTTGGTTAGTAACTTGGTTGGTAGTGTTTCTATTTTCGTATATGCATGCTAGACGCATAGAATAAGAAATAGATGGGTGGACTAGTTCGCGGGTGAATACCTTGATGGTTGTAGATGTGGCTAGGCTAGGTAGGTTAGATTCACCAACAGGATGAATATGTGTGGCGGAATTTTGGTGGTGGGGAGAGGGGGTTTGGAGGTTGCTGGTGAGAGGATACGAAGATTTTTAATACGAGAAAGTAACAGTGACTCATACACGGGTCGAAAAATTCACAAGGACAGGTTTGTGAACTCCTGTGTCTGAAATTGAAATTCGCAAAGTGCATTACTATCGTATACAATTTTCATTATTCATCCTTGAATCATAATTATCATAGCCAGATATCTGCAAATTTTCCAACCCCCCCTTCCATTATGTGCCCGATAATCTTACTATTTCATCCGGTAAAATGAAATTAGATATTGTGATGTGATAATCAAGTCCATAAGGCTATACCTTATGCTTATGCTTATGCCTATACCTATGCCATTCAAAGCCACTAACACCGATACCTAATGTATGAGAAGCGAAATAGCAAAGCAAAACATATGGGAGTGTCCCAATTCCCACACCATTAGGTCCTCCCCTGAATTATCCCCTCATTAAATCCTTCATCGTCATAAAATATGGTTCAAGAAAAAAAGTATCACCAAGAAAGGAAATTTTTTTCATCGTGTGATGTGGTATTCTTGCTGACTCTACAACAAGAGAGCAGCAACGAGACCAATAACAGCAGCAGCTAGGGAGCTACGAACTTGGACATTGTTGGCAGCGCCAGTGTAGATAGCTGGGGTAGCTGTTGCACTAGAGTAGGTAGTGTTTGTTGCGGTTGGGGCTTGGATTTGTCCATCTGGAATTTGGGAGATGGCTGGACCGGCAAGAGAAGAAGTGCTGGTTACGAGTGTGGCGGCGGTGGTGGCTTGGATTTGTCCATCCGGAATTTGGGAAATAACTGCCGAGGAGAGCGGTGCCGTAGATGTGGCACCTTGAAGTTGTCCATCGGGGATTTGGCTGATGGGAGCACTGGCTTGGGGTGTTGCAACGGAAGTGGCACCTTGAAGCTGACCATCAGGAATTTGTGTAATTGAAGCACCAGTAGGTGTACTTGTTGCACCTTGAAGTTGACCATCAGGAATTTGTGTGATTGAAGCACCGGTGGGGACATGGGTAGGCGCTTGAATTTGTCCATCACCGATTTGACTAATGTAGTTGGCAGAAGTGGCCGCTTGTGGCTGCCCATCTGAAATTTGAGAGATCGATGCAGTGGACAGGGAAGCGATAGCAGTGGCGGTTGGTTGACCATCAGATGATTGACCGACGACACCAGATCCAGCTGCAGAGTCGCATGGAGATGTTTGGATGAAGATCTGAGAGCATTGTTTACCCTGAGATTCGGTGTAAAGGTTGTAAAAATCGCCTGACAGGCATTGATAGAAGACTGCAGAACCGCCGAGAGCGAGAGAACCGTTCGAACAGACAGACCAGCCTCCGGTGTATATAGCTCCTTCCTGAGCCGGCTTGTCGAACTGGAATTGGGAGTTGGCTGCAACGTAGCCTGTTCTGTCTTGCTGATCCTTGAGAACACCTTCGTTAAGTGTGATTGCAAGGGATGATGAACAATCGGCACGCTGCGGATGAGTTAGCCAAGGCTTGGATCGACAGTTTGAATCGACATAGATATGGATATATTTTACCTTTTGTTGACGTCTTGCCACACTACTGACATTTACAGCGGAGATTGCAAAAGAGCCAGAATAGCCAGTGGCACATCCTGAAGGCGCTGATGCTGTTGGAGTGATGAGAGCTGTAACCTGAGCAGAGGTAACTGATGCCAAACTGGCAATAACAGCGAACGTGGTCTTCATATTGACTATGTTGTACGAACGAATGCGTGTAAAAGAGAAAAATAATCCAAAAGCGAAAGAGAAACTTTTAAAGATCAGAAAGACTTGAACAACGGAATGTAGCAATGGAAATTTGAATGGCAGGATGCTATTCTTTATGTAGGGGATTTGAATAACAAGTATCTACTAGTATCTAGCTACCCAGTGAATGCTAAAGACCAGATACCACGCGGACCCTACAATTCCTTGATATTTATTGAGATCCGCGACCTAATTGAATTACATCCTGCCTAGTTTGGATGTTGCATTACTTGATAAATATTGCAACAAGTGACAATTCGAATGGTTAAATCGACCTATCAATCGCAAAATCAGACCTAAAGGGTAGGTGCAGCCTCCAAATCGCTGGATCACTGAGGCACAATGAATCACTAGTCTGCACCGTCCGATGGTGATTGGCGCCTAGTGGCGGGGTACGCAGGAATTGAATCCTTATGGTGCATGAGCAACTTTTAAGGGAATGGCTGTACGATCTAAAGTATGCAGATCTTCAGGTCTGTGTCAACAGAGAAATGAATGGCAGGCAGGCTAAAAAGCAGGTTGAAAAGGGAGAAGTTTGGACACCAGTGCTGAGAGGGGAGAGGGATAGTAAGACAGTGAAGCGTAAATGTGGGGTAACTTCTTGGGTATTCAGGCATTTGTACCGGAGAAGTGATTGTAGTGCTTTTTATTAGCAAGACTACTTGCGAAGTGCGGAGTGGTGGGAGGATCATGGCGAATTCCCATGGTTGAAGTGTATGGGAATTATGAGGGAGAAGTAAAAGCGGTATGTATGATTGGGATGTTTGCTCAAGAAAAGAGGGATTGATCATCCAAAGCCATGCATGGTATGGTATGGTTAATCGATTACGAAGATGTCACTACATCTATACAATACCTGGCGAATAGAAAGATTGTATCCAAATTGATCAACACCAATTAGTGGAAGTCTAGAAAATGAGAAGAAAATTAATATTGATCGATGTACTGACTATTACTCCTTTATCATCCGATACCGATGATTTAGCCTTAGCGCCTATTTGAGTATGTACGGAGTAGACGGAACCTGATGATTGTATAACCCTAAACCACTTAACTTAGGAACGACATCAAATACCAAGAAACTCCAAGAGAAAATTCCCACGATGGTTGGATTTAGTTCAATCTCGTATATTCAACTAAATGCTCGGCAAACATTAGTGTCAAATAAAATGCTCCACAAGATTCTATGCACGACATCATTATTATGACATGTGCTTCTGGCATCCCCTTATCTTTTCCGTTCTCGGACGCTAATTCATGGGCTGAGATTTGGTGAGACAAGTATCCCATACTTTGTAGACAGACAATTGACAATTGCATGATTACGATGATGTTATAAAACCTTGTTCATTTCAATGTTTTGACCGTTGTGAAACAGAACCAAACATGCAAGATCTTATCGGTATTTCCTTTCCATGGCAGATCGACATCTTTCGTCTGATGTGTATTTGGAAGTACGAGTACATACACAATGATGTGGGAATCCCTTGCGTTATAGGGTATGGCAAACCCATCGTGCAATAATTAACAAGTAACAAGAAGTATAGACATGAAGCTCAAATAACCTTATTAAGACTAATTACACATTCAATCCATTATAAAGTTATTACTTAGGTTAGGTATTTTTAGATTTTATTTCAAGTGCAAACAAAGGATCAGATTGACACCTCCGCCACTTTGTTTGACATCGGGTGGCTTAACCTTATCCATCTTCCGACACTATCTGCATGTATCACGACATTTCCGTTCTTCGCATTGAAACTCTTATCCACGCAAAAAATATTAAATCTCGAGGAATAAATATATGGGCGAAAATGGCATGGGATATCGTTATGTTGTAAAGCCTATGTGTCTAAAGTAGTCTGACATTATTTACATGTATACAGTTGAAGCTGCATAGGGCACTGATGGGGACTTGAGTACATACAAATTTGCTACAGGGAAGAATATGAATAAGAATGGCTCGATATGTCTATATACATCACTCGCCCACCATTTCTTTAAAATATATCTCTGCTACTTACAGCGAATAAAGAAGATGTTGACCACGACAGGTGTCCAGTTCCGTTCTCTCTTAACCAAAAACCACAGGATCTGGTAATGTGAGCGGCGTATCCGTCCTCAACTTGTTCGTAATCAATTTCTCAAAAGTACTACTCCAGCCAACTCTAGGTGTCAATGGCTCCATGTCCCATAACTCATCCAAAAATCCAATAATACTCGTGTGCGTATATTCGCCTCCCTTATTCTTCCCCTTATTCTCCACCAGTCCCTTACCAACCCACGGACTGATCAAAAGCGTCGGAACCCGGAGACCCAAACGCGTGAAATCAAACGTCATGTCTTTTCCATCCGGTGCCTTCTCGGTGTATGTTACGTTATCCCCAGCAGGGACGTTCGTTGGTGGAGGAACATGATCGCCGAAACCACCGTGCTCGTCGAATGTGAGGATGAAGAGCGTTTCATTCCATTGTGGTGATGAGCGGACAGCTTCATATATTCCTTTTATGAAGGTTTCTCCTAGGCTAATGGGCGAAGGGGGGTGATAGGACTGGTAGGAACAACATTCTGGGTTGATGTATGTGAATTGCGGAAGAGTACCTGCAGCCGCGTCTTCGTAAAATTTTGTTAATGGTGCGATGTTAGTCTTGTCTTTACCACTGGTCTTAGTCCAGGTATAGAAGGCTGCATCAGGATTGAAACCGAGGCCCGGGCCGAGGGTAGAGTTCTGGTAATTCATCCAGGTGATGTTGTTTTCCGAAAGTTGTTCGAAGATGGATTTGACGGGTAATCCGTATTTGTTAAAGGCGTCGTCATTTGATCCCTAAGTATATAGTGAGCTCATTGTCCTTCACAATTCTTCTGATGTGTAAAACAATAACTCACGTGTCCATTAGATGTTCCACTCGTTATGTAGGCACGATTAGGGTTGGTAGGACCAGGTACAGAAGCAAACCAGCGGTCGAAGAGTACGTAGTTCTCGGCCATTGTGCTGAAGACTTTTATCTGCTCGGGAGTATAGTAGTTGATGACTTCGGCAGCACGAGTTTTATTGAAGGTGTCGAAGGTGAAGGATTGTTCCGTCACAAAACCACGCATATTTTGGGTTTGTGTTCCATCCGGATGCCATGTTGTGAAGACTTGAACAATTAGTGCGAGCAGCAATATAAAGACGGGAGGTCATACGTTGCATGTTAATACCACTAATACTATGATTTGGATCATCTGCTGCAACATCTTTGGCACGAGGTCCAGCACAAACATCCGCTTTTTGCGTGGGGTCTGATGCATTCCTTTCATTATGTCAATCCAAGTCCAACTATGAATGTGAAAAAGCTTACATTGAATTGCAGTAATTGTGGTGCAATAACCCATCAATGGATGGGTTGTAGCTAAGACCACCTGCGAATGTGTCAAACGATCTATTCTCTTCAACAAGAACAACAACATTCTTGATCCGAGTTTTCCATGAATTATCCGTGGTTTCATGGTTCTGGATGTTCCGAGGAGCAGCCAGAGCAGATCCAGACAAGGCGGCAACAATTACCACCTCAAGGCTTAACATCATGATGCCAATGAGAAAATTACTCGTTTTTGAGATAAACTGGTCGACTCGTAGATTCTCCCCATTCCATATATACTCCCGGCCATCTCCAATTGCCGTGAAACCGCATTTGACAGCAAAGCACCAAAGATATGCACGTGTGGCCAGTGACAGGACAATGCCACATCAATCTTCATGGTATACAGGAACCTGCATAATGGGTATAACCTCACCATAGATAGACCTTGAACTTGCAGATATTCCGGGACGTAGAACTTTCTACCTTCCTATCTTTTTGATCATCCTGCACATGGTGCGACTTACTGGTTACTAGTATGCACACTTGAATCCCCTAGTGTTACTACTCCACAGCAAAGGTTGCAGAAGAAGAATTCATTCCCGTCGACCTTAATGGACATTGGACGGATTTCGACATCTGAAAGTGGAAGGTGGGGTAAGTGATGGTGATCTGCGAGAAATATATTTTTCGGCTTTTAACCGGTTACCTTTCATGGCCAGTCGAACATCGGCAATCATTACACGTGTGGACCTTAAGAACAAGTAGCAATTCGAGAATTAATAGACACGGAACTCGGCGATAAGATGCAAATCAAGAATACTCTTCTCGAGATTCGAAGGCATCTAGATGAATATAAATGTTTCTGCATACGCGGGGAGGACAGAGGTTCCAAATGGCGAAATAGCCATAGAACCATCCAACCATCCAACCATTTGTTTCTCTTCGAGATAAAGTTTGTTTTCAAACTTTGGACCGACCCCGTTTTCTGATCGCTCGGACTTTATAACTTATCATATATCCTGTTTCTCCACACTGGTGACTTGAGGGTATGTTTGCAGACGACCCAGAGGCTACATTGGAGAAAGGTGTAAAAAGAATTGTCCAACCTTTGTCAGAATTCGAACGATACAGTATTAACGAGTAGATTGATGATGGAGGGACCTAATGGCAAAATTGGATGAGCCTCTTTTAACACTTTTTGCAAGGTATCGGGCTTCAGTTTCCATTAGCTTTACCTATCACACACTGAAACTGACAACACCATAGACAGACAGGATGCTGGTTAAAAGGAGTGGACCAGATCTTCGGAATTTTTCGCCGTGTAGAATAATCATGTATGTACAGTATAAGTACATGAAGGGTTAACCTTACTGTTCCAACAAGAATCTGGGATGTGGATTGCCGAACTCGGGGATTTTCTTATCGCGTATCGTATCAAAGATGGAAGGAATCCATGACACTGAAGTAAGATCTTACTGCTAACGATGATGTGTTAGACATCAAAGATTTCGGCCTTTTCATACCTATCAGCGAGCTACATGTGGAGGTTGACTAATAAGATGCTATACTTATCAGAAGAGTCACTAATTAGCCACTCGAGTTCATACCTACTCTACATGTAGCTCTCATTCACAGGACAATTAATCTAGCAAGTGCATGATCTCGTAGATGTTTTTCACCCAAAGTTTTCGGAAGACATCTGCCGTTCTCATCCCACCTTACGCATCTTATTTTATCTTATCTTTGCGAGCAATCTTGTCCAAGATGAGACGCAATCGAGAATCGCTGAAGAAGTATGACTATGCAAGAACCGATCATCGTATCGTGGTTTTCTTGGCCATCTCCTTGTTGGGATATCCTAATATCAATAAGTATACATACCCACGATAATATGCCACTCGTTTTACCGTTGTTAGAGTATAAGTATTCGCTACATTTCACTCGTTTTTTGGCCGATTGGCAGGCATCTCGTGGCCGATATAACTTCACTGTTGTTTTCTGTGACTATGGCGTTCAGAATGTTCAAGTCAGCTTCTTTGACAATGTCCCTATTGAGCTTGGCAAATGCTGCTATTTCAATCTCGAAGACTGGAACGACCGTTGACGTCAACGGTATCAACTATTATGTTGGCGTCGACGCTGTTACAACCATTCTGTCCAAGCCAAGCACAGCAGATTTGATCCCTCTGACGGTAATGAAAAGTTCAGAAGGCAATTTCACGGCTGCTTCATTCAAGTCATTAGTTGCCAATTATACTGCCTCCGATGATGTTTTTAATCCCGGTTTCTTGGAAGGTATGTACATCTTCCAAACGTAGTGGATCAACTTTAACCTGGGTAGCTGTCCATCTGGTTGGTTCCACCAACACAACTTCGCTATCATCCATTTGTCACGAACTTGGTACGAAAATTTTCACCAGCGATTCAAGCTATCAAGTGCCTCCAGGGCCATACTTTTTGACTCCAAATACGGGAGAGCTTTTCAAAGCATATCGTCTATACTCTGATGTACAGGATGCTTTCACCGAAGGAACAATCGAGAACTCAAATGGAACCTTTTCTATATTGAGTGCATCCATTCCCGGTGTACAGAGTTCTACTATTGGTGTCCCTTCCAGGCTCTATTATACCAAAACTGCCGAAAAACCTCTTGCCGGAGTCCGACTTGGTGTTAAGGATATTTATGATGTTGCAGGAATCAAGACTAGTAACGGAAATCGTGCATATTATGAGCTTTATCCACCAGCAAACGTCACAGGACCAGCAGTTCAAAGTTTGATTGACGCAGGAGCGATTATTGTCGGCAAGATGAAGACATCCCAATTTGCTAATGGAGAAGGTCCAACTGCAGACTGGGTGGACTATCACTGCCCCTTCAACCCACGCGGTGATGGTTACCAATCACCATCCTCTTCTTCTTCAGGCCCTGGTGCTGGAATTGGTGCTTATGATTGGTTAGACCTCGGAATTGGTTCTGATACTGGTGGAAGTATTCGTAATCCATCTCAAGTGAATGGATGTTTTGGTAATAGACCATCTCATGGACTCGTCAGCTTGGATAACGTTATGCCTTTGTCCCCAACTTTGGACACTGCAGGACTGCTCACTAGAGACCCAGTTTTGTGGCATGAAGCTGCGAAGGTCCTGTATGGGGACAATATCACAAGCAACTTCACTGAATTCCCCAAAAAGATTTGGATAGCCGATTTCCCGAAAAACGATTCAACAGAAGCTGGATCAATCTTGCTTGATTTTCTGGCCAAGCTGGAATCTTTCCTCAATGCAACAAGCACAACCACTTTAGACATTGAAGCTTTTTGGAATGAAACCACGCCCTCTGGAGCAAACGACTCAGCAATTGAAGATTTCCTTGGTCTTGTCTATCCCACTCTTATCACCCAACAGCAATACAGTCTGCTTGCAGAACCATTCTATGAAGATTACGCTGCTGCTAATAACGGCGCTCGTCCCTTCATTGACCCTGTGCCATTAACCAGATGGGGTTGGGGGCAGAATAACATCAGTGCTGATGCAACTGAACAAGCTATTCACAACAAAACCATCTTCATGGACTGGGTTGCCGAAAAAATCGTCCCAGCCAGTCCAACTAGCTGCAGCGACAGTATCCTTCTCTATCCCGGTACATTAGGAGAAACGGATTATAGAGATGTATACAGAAGGTATGTCCACACTTCCAAATATCCCACACAACTCAAGAATCTCTCGAACCTTTAAATCACACCATACTGAAACACCATACCCAAACAGTGCCCCGGGAATTCCCTCCGGCTGGGATCTGAGCCGCATATCTAACTTTGCAGAAGTTCCCGATATGGTATTTCCAATAGGTCAAGCGGCTTATAATTCTACCATTTCGCTACAGACGAAATATTTACCCGTGGCTGTGGATATTATTGCAAGGAAGGGATGTGATGGGATGATTTTCCAGTTAGCTGAGCGATTATTAGAAGAAGGGATTTTGGTGATTCCTAAAGTTGGGAGCTTGATGTATTGAGGTTTACGGTTGGTGGTCTTGTATTTCTATAGTTAATTTAATGTAGATATTTCGCATAATGTTCGTGAGACGGTCATTCAGGTGCTTTCCTCGTGATGGCGGCTACCCTGGTGACTTTGTTAAAAAGCACATTTTGATTTGTTCTGCAACTAGCAACTCGGTTCGGTCTCTTAAACACGAATCATTTCCTGCAAGTATCTCTGTAGATTGTGTGCCTTCGCTGGACCTTAGATTGGACTTTCTCACCCTCAAATCCTCAAAAAATAAATATTTCTTTATTATCCATCAACTCAATAAGTCCTCTATCTCAATCATCTTCTCGAACCAAAACCTCGAAATCTCTCTCTTCTCATCGTTCCATCCTGGCACGCCAACAACGAAGGTCGAAACACGACACCATCGCAAAAGCAAAAAAAAGAACAACCATTTATCTCGACTCAAAAAAGAAGAGCAAAACTTGCATTTTTAACACACTCATTATGTTGGTAAATATAATGTAGCAGCAAATAAAATGCAGCAAATAAAATGCAGCAAATAAAATGCAGCAAATAAACTGCAGCAAATGAAGTTATACTGTACGCACATTAGAAAATAAAACAACGACTGATGAGTATAACCTTAGGAAAGAGATCAACACAAAAATAAACAGGAATTAATATTTGATTAAGGTTAATAATGTTAATAATAAGGATTCACTCCTCTCATTCCGCCTCTCTGTTGATTTCGTCCCACAACAGACTATCCAAATACAATTCCATTTCACTCCTCCAAATCCATTAATAAACATGCAAATTTCTATTATAGTTTTCTATTATAATATTCTAATTTCTTTCTCCAGAAGTTATCGTAGCTGAGGTCAAAATTCCCCTCGAAGACATTAGTCAGCAAAATAGGGTCCTGCTTGAAATATTTTTGCAAAAATTTCAACGCTACATTTCGCTTAGTTGAAAAATCCCCTCTTCAATCCCCTGCATAGCTCCACATGCAAAATGCCAAAAATAAATTCTGACCTACGCAGGGATCGAACCTGCAATCTCTTGATGCCGGATCTTAGGAATTGAATCCTGAAGAAGTCGTAGTCAAGCGCCTTGCCATTGGGCCAGCAGGCCGTGCTGTTTGATGGATGTCAGAAAGGTTTTTGTAAATATATACAAGAGAACTTGAAAGGATAGTTGTATGAATGATATCTATTGGACTAAGTTCGATCTAAGTTCAGATTTTTCTTTCCTTTAGATGGATAGATAGTTGATTAATATCTTTCCCCGTAGGATGTCGGGCTTTGGTAGCGTACAATGCAAAAGGAAGCCAAATAAAAGGTAAGATTTTGTGAAGTTCTGAAAATTTGATGGGATTGGAACTAAACATTTCCTCTACGAGCCCTCTGATATCAGCTTAGCTTTCTTCAGCCCTACTTAAATACTCTGTTAAGAGGATTGAATGCGATCTCATAACAGAGTTTGAGGACTTTAGAGTCTAGGTCTTCGCTATGCTTTTCTTCAGGCATATGCCAGTGTGATTAGGCTTACAAGATACCTTAGCACCAGAGCACACGACTGAAGTTTCCTCCGGAGCTGAGTCTTTTCGCCAACGAAAAACATAGCAATCAAAGTCCTAGTAAATGCAAGTAGTATGATCTCACCCTGGCTTCAACGGCTTAACCTCCGGCTTTCCATTTCGTCCTGATCATCTAGTTACGTTGCCGTCTCTTATTACACTGGCTTCCGGTCATCGAAATTTTACAGCTAAGATTGCTAGAAACTTGTAAGATATTAAGGGCGCAAACGTATGTGTAATTAATTTCTGTTTTTTTTCACCAGTCAATGGCCTTTGTGTACTAATTCCAACCACAGAACAATCAAACTCTATTCTCCCTCTGAAGAAATCTTTTAAAAACTCTGAAGCACAAAACCCCGTGAAATACATCTTTCTCTACAAACGTAACCTTCCATGCCTGTTATCCAACCACCATCTCGATCCTATCAGGCCGAGGAATGAACCTCACAAATTCAACGATTTCTCTCCCATATATTCGCGTTTCTATAGCCATAGGGCGTGAGAGAGGAATTTGAAGAGCAAGAAATAACTTTATAAGCCAAGATCCTGAATACTGGGTTGTTGCAAGTGGAGATGAAGGGACAGCAATACTCTACATGGCGGATGGAGGGACCGATGGTACGGGCCATATGGTCTGGCACAGCTCTCGAAAAATGCAAGGGATTAGGGGACCTCAAGTTAAGCAAAGCTAACGGATCGGAAGTCTGTCTTAGCGATGGTTCATGTGGAATATGTGCCGTCTCGAAACTGATGATTTGTGATCGAAGTATAAATGAAGAGTCAACTAAATGTATCATAGGCGCAATTGTAAGGGGTCTTTTTGAAAGGAAATTGGCGCAAATTTCGGTCAGATGATTGTATTTGGAGGATACTGATGTGTTTTCAGTTTGAGCACTGCTGCAAGGAGCCATGCTGATAGGTGGCGATCTTCAACGTCATTAGATCCAGAGCCTAACACGGTCGAATATTGGCTGGCATCATTCTCAAATCGAGAAGGAGCAAAAGTCCCATTTCCATAAAAGCAGTAATGGGGCCTTGGGATCTTTACCGAGGGGAATTGAACGGCTTTGTGTAGGAGTATATTCAGTAATATCACCACTGCAAGGCACTGAATTGCAAGTCTCAGGGAATTCCGTCTTTTTCTTCTCGTCCCCGAATTGTACCCCTGCAGAGCTGGTGAATCGAATATGGTGATGGGCAGTTTGTCGTTGGATGATACGACGTTGGGCTGTGAAGCATTCATCATGGTTAGAATTCTCAGGAAACTGCTACCGGAATTTTGATTAAAGAGATACTGTATTGTCTGAATTGAGGACAATCAAACTTTTGTATGTCATAAACAACGCCAAGACAGTGGGATAACTGGTAATAGCCGCTCATCATGCCATACTAAAAGGCCGAAGCGGCGGCGCCTACACTTCTAGGATTCTAAAATATTATACTCATATCCTTCGGGATGTAACATTAGATGCGTTAATCCGAGATTTGAGTAGAGGTCGTATTTTGTCAGGCATAAATATATTCATCACTTACTAATATCCATAGTTTCGGCGACAACGCTAAATACCCTGAAAAAGCAGCACATTTTGGGTTGAAAAAAACTTCTTTCCATTTTTGTCTCCCTTCAATATCTTCGTTAGGTTCTTTTATTTGCAAGTTTGTCAGTTCACTCGAATATTCAACTGTTGAGGACAGACGCTGGACTTAGTGGTGGGCTTAGAGCTGCGGCCTGCTTAGTACCTAATACCCACCGAGGCGTGTGCAGTACAACGAAAGAAGCGCAAAACTAACTAACTTACTGAGAGATTCACAGACTCTATGCTCACCCATCATATCTGCAATATCCTAGGACACTCAATCAGAAGGACTTCCAAGTCCGGCACAGGGTAGAGTAGGCCTGGTTGTGTTTCTTGATGATATTTGAATCGACTTGATCAAAAGTATCATCGCTCGGACTACTGTAAGTCTTGAAAGCTTAAGGTAATGAAGCAATTAATTGTGACTTGACTCCCATTCCGACCCACTTTTCACACTCAAAATCATAAAAATCAACATTTATAACTTTCTTATTTATGGATACATAATTTGAAACTTTGAATATAGATTGATTATATCTACAATTAAAATTTCAAAAATTGTTTATAAAATAAAAAAGTTATAATTAAATGTCAACTTTTGTTATTTTTATAATGAAAAGTAGTTTAAAAATGTTACGAGGTTTGCCGTCTAGATCACGTGGAAGTGCTCTAGGCTCTCGAGGTGGTTTATAACTAGGCGTCAAGCTGTCACAAACCACGACCATAGTATACAATAAAAACAAGTACGGGGGTCCTTATCGATAAGGAATCCTAGGACAAGTGTCCTAGGATAAAATGTGCCCCAGGATAATAATTATCCTAGGAGCTATATTGTCCCAGGAGACGAATCGTCCCAGGATTAGTGTCCTGAGGCAAATAGTTGGATCACGTGATGGAGCCCTGGGAGCCTTCAGAGCTCCTAAAGCTCCAGGAGCCTTGAGGAGCCAGGAAGCTCCTAGAGGCTCCCTCTACGGATTAGTATATAGTTAGAATAGTTTCATAGTTTAAGAGCTTCGTGCTCAACTTAATTATCAATTAGTTTACCTACATTCTACTTGATCTAGTAACGACTTCACTTCCAAGTGAATACCAGTGATAGAGCCTTAACCCATAACTACCAACCGACGAAACCTCAGGCAGCCGCTGCCTCCAGTACAGCATCGTTACACAAGCAGGGACTTAAAGTAATGACAATAATATGATGCAATTCGTAACTAATAGTAAGGTATACTAAATGATTGATCTTGAGCACGAAGCTCTATACAAAGGAAATCCATCTTGATTATATAGACCTTCATGCGGTATGGCTCTGGTGGCTCTAATTAGATCTTCTAGAGCCGTTGGCTCTAGAGGCTCTAGCTAGATTGATTAGAGCCGGTCACATGGTTAGTCATGTGACCCGGGACTTATGTTACCCGTCGTAACAACAAAAAAAAAAACAATTTTTCAATCTTGAAAAGAATCCTTCAATAATTAATCGATCACAAATCCTGAATTTTACAGATCTGAAATTATATCAATTTGTACTACAATCCTTGAAGAGATTCTTTATTTCAGAATTTTATTTATCGATTTATTGTTACGACAGGTAACAATTAAGTCACGGGATTAGCATACACGTGATGCTAGGACTCGAAGAACTCGAAGGCTTTGGCCTCTCGAGCCCTTCGACCGAGGAGAGCGAAAGAATCGAAGCTCGACCCCCGCTCCCTTCGAGCCCTAAAACATGAAGGTCTATATAATCAAGATGGATTTCCTTTGTATAGAGCTTCGTGCTCAAGATCAATCATTTAGTATACCTTACTATTAGTTACGAATTGCATCATATTATTGTCATTACTTTAATGTTACGATGGTAACAAACTGACTAATTAGAAGAGCTTGGGCCTTGTGCAAAAGCGATCAGATTTCATTAAATTAGTATGTGATTTAGGCCACCTTATGATCGTAGGCGCACGCGCAAGCAGAAGCAGGTGATCAAGGATTCCCACCGAGCTGAGGAATCCCACTATGGTGGGATTTATTCCCACCTCGATGGGACGATAGGGAGCGATGGGATAGGGAGTACGAAGATCTATATAGCTAGGAAGGATTCCCTTATTGTAGAGCTTCGTGCTCAAGATCAATCATTTAGTATACCATACTATTAGTTACGAATTGCATCATATTATTGTCATTACTTTAAGTCCCTGCTTGACGCCTAGTTATAAACCACCTCGAGAGCCTAGAGCACTTCCACGTGATCTAGACGGCAAACCTCGTAACAAAAGATAATTTATAGGCTTATTAATAAAGATATAAAATCTGAAGAAATTCAATAAAGATTTGAAAGAATAATGAGTGATTTAGCTTCGCTTATGCGTCTCAAAAAATCTCACCGAGTATAATAATGATAAGACAACCCTTCATCGGGAATCATATTCGCGGACGGGATTGTGTCACGAACCACGTCTCATATTATCCTAGGATAAGAATCGTCCCAGGATTAGTGTCCTGAGGCCAATAGGAGATCACGTGATGTGATAGCTCTGCTAGCCAGCTAGCAGAGCTAGCATTCAGAGAAACGTTTAGTATATAGTTAGAATAAGTTTCATAGTTTAGGAGCTTCGTGCTCAACTTAGTTATCAATTAGTTTACCTACATTCTACTTGATCTAGTAACGAATTCACTTCCAAGTGAATACCAGTGATAAAGCCTTAGCCAACAACTACCAACCAAACGAAACCTCAGGCAGCCGCTGCCTCCAGTATAGTATCGTTACAGATTGGTGGACGTGATATCAGCACAAGAGGCTGAGCTATTTTCACGTCAGCTCCTTAGCCTTTTGTATATTTCAACGTTTGACCACATTCAAACTCGCATCTAATCGTTTCTCTCTCTGAGTAACGTACGAAACAGATTATATGTCGTCCGGATTGAGATGTCTTGTATTGCATGCCCAAAGGACCTTAAACTTAGCTCTTATTCCTTCTTGTTAGCCACACATGATACTGCACAATTGTGCCTAAAATGCCAAATCTGTCGTGATGGAATTTTACAGTATCTCGACAGTCGTGGCCCTATGATGAGGGAAGGAATAATCTGCACGACAATCGATATTGATTTAAGAAGCATAGAGATCTCATATGATCAACGCTCTCCTACGAATGATAAATATTTATCGTTGGAGATTTATACACTGCCCGGTAGGACTTGCCTTAGCTAAACTGCACGTCCTGAAAGCTTATTGATTGAACTAGAACGTACCAACTACCCAGGAACGGACGAAGATGGGCACAGAATCATCGGATATGGAGATTTTATCGCTTCACCACATGTTAGCGCGGCACTCACCCTAGAACAAGCTATATATTTAATAAAGCCATGGCTAGAAAAATGCCGCTCGCACAAAGAATGTGAATCTGTGCCAGGAACAATATTTCCACGGCGTCTTCTGGACATTAGGCAATCCATGACGAGCAAGAGGATTCGTTTGCTTGAACTTGAGTTGGAGAATGTTGAGAAACGTGCTGCGATTGAATATACAACATTGAGCCACTGTTGGGGAACAGCTGAATTCACCAAGACCAACTCAGTTAATCGTAATGATCATGTTGATGGATTCGACATATCCATACTTCCACAGACATTTCAAGATGCTATTTTTTTGGCAAAAGGTCTGAATATCGATTATATATGGATAGATTCATTGTGTATCATACAAGACGATATTACTGACTGGCAACAACAATCAGCCATAATGGCTGATATCTACGCCGGCTCATTATTAAACATAGCGGCAGCTACTGGTCATGATAGTCAAAGCGGCCTTTTCAGCGCCAGACATACACATATAACCCCTAAGATCTATAGAAAGATGGAACGAGAAACTGCACTACCTTTTGCAGAGCTAAAGGTTCTCCAGGCCTCCGGATTAGCACACAAATGGAAAGGCAAACCAGTATTTATACGTCGAAGTCTAGAAGAAACCCACGATGGACATCTGCAAATGTGGCAGAAACGAGCTAGTCACCGAAAACAGCGACCATCAGCACCACTTGATACACGAGGGTGGGTGTATCAAGAACGACTTTTGTCAGCAAGGACAGTCACATTTTACGCTAGCGAGATCATTTGGGAATGTAGGAGGAGACGATGGTGCGAATGCGGTTTGATTCTTCAAGATAATAATGATCTTATGTGCGGGGAGATATCTATAATCAAATATAAGTACCAAGACGTGGAGATATCTCGCGACTGGCTTTACGAGGCTGGTTCAGGACTCTCAATGCCTCGATATGAGGAGAGACTGCATATAATTGAAAAATGGTATAAACATGTTCAGAATTATACTACTCGGCGACTGACGAGGGAGGATGATAGATTACCCGCGATTTCGGAATCGCAAGTCGCACTTTCAACTCTTTGATTCACAATTGGAAGTTAGGCTGCTGGGAGCAACCTAGAGGTCTGCCGCCTCCTCGCTATATAGCTGGACTGTGGGCCATCTATAGAAAAGATGGCTCTCTCTCATTACCGGATCTTGCTTGGTCGACGTCTGCAAGAGAATATTTGTTAGACCAGCATCTTGTCCGTAAGGTTAAGAGACAGCACAAGTTTGTGGCACCATCATGGTCGTGGGCTTCGCTTGTATCCGATCATACAGATGAAGATATCAATGCAATATGGCTGTACTTTCCGCCGCTAGACTGCTATCAACCACCTGGAACCGGTCGGACACACGGCAGTAATTTCGACTGCAGCGGTCACGACCCTTTCTTCACTATCGAGGAAGTTACTTCTACCATAGAAGGCGATAATCCCTTCGGGGAAGTATCATCCGGCGTATTAAAAGTGCGCGGAAAATTAATATTAGCCCGGACCGTTCGCTCAATCTATACCGATGAAGGAATGAACGAATATCGTTTGCAGACGCCCGATCCACCCAATTCCAAAATAATGTTCTATAGACAAAAAGATCTAGATGTTGATGGCTGGCAGACGGAATACGCGCGTGGAAATACATACGGCTTGCAAATTACTCGTGATATTCATAGTACAAAATTTATGGCTGGAGAGGGAGTGGCTTTGATTTTGCAGGAGATTGGGGGGCCTAATGGTAATTATGGGGTTGGTCCGAAGAAAAGGTTCATGAGAATTGGTTGGATTGCTGTTCATGATGATCTTCGTACTGGGCGGAGTCCATTTGAGGAGGTCAGGGAAGCGGTTTCATTTACTATTGTATGAGATGATTTTTGTCTTGCATTGTTGTTATAAGCTTATATTATATGATTTGCTTCAAGGTCTTCAAGGTCTTCAAGTACTTTCTGTTTGCTCGGCAAATAGCCACGTACAGAAAATTCTCTGACTTCGAGCTGCTAAATATCAACTTTTGAAAAGATGGTTAAGTTATAATTACGTCCAATTGCTACCTTTTTATTCTCATCTTCTTACAATCAAAAATCTACTCTTTACAACCTGGCGTTCTATCGAATTCAGATCAGTGGTCTTGATTTTCCCTCCTCAACGTTCCCTTCCTCTTCCTTCCCTCTTTTATTCTACCTTTAATGGTTAAAAATGAAAATAATTAAAAACTTAAATTAAAATTAAATATTTATTTTTATTTTAAGAAAATAAAAGTACGTTATTTGATTTTATTTTTATTTTAAAACTTTTTAAAAGATTTTTTGTGTTTTTAATAATAAATTTCAATAAGTTTATTTTTTTTTATAAAAGAATAATCGCAGTTAAGGGATCGCCAGAATGCGAGGTAGGGGACTTAGGTGAAGGATCTCGATACTCGATGTCCAATGTGATTAAGATACGCCGACTTATAGAATTGAGCACACACAATTTGAAGCCGATACATTAGCCCTTCGTCCCTTTCAAATATAGATAGTATTAATCCCCCAATAGTTTACGAGGACGGAAAGATTTATCCGGCAATTGACAAATGTTCGCACGACCAATGTTTGGCACATCCTGTATTGATGGAATCCCAACAATTTCCATACCATCAACAGTAATGGCAGATTAAAGCTGATGGTTGATGATGGTAGTGGTGATAAGTCAGTGTCTTTTGGGCGTTGCATGGCAATTTCCAGTGATGCTAATAATGGACACTACCTCATACTGCTGGCTTATTGGCAATTGAGTCCACAGGTATGGCTAATTTTCTCCATGAAGAATTGGATACTCGTATCTTTCAATTCACATGCTCGTAATGCCGAAATTCCGAAATTCTCATGGAGACAGACTTCTGTTGCACTTGCATATGAATGTAAGCACATGCCCGAATGCTGCCCCCACCCTATAGAGATTGAATGACAGACTCGCCCATTATTGACTCTTGTGATTCTTGTTTTAATGGATTTCCCTTGGTTATATATCATCATTGCCAACAGATGGTTGGACAAAAATGGCACCCCAACAGATGCTGTTCGGGAGTCGATGCCAAAAATGGTTTGGTTGTACTCGTAAGGAGATGTTCATTTCAACGGTTTTTTGATAGAACTACAGAGGTCCTATCTCCATACCCCATCATTGCGCCATGCGCCATTTCTAGGGGTGGTTTTAGCACCTGGGTTGCGTTAAGCCTAGTAGCGAACCCCTGGTTTTGATGGAGCATACGATTTTCCATCAACCACGATGCGTGCAACCTAATCATAGATGGAAGAAATAATGACTCAATTGAACCCTTCGCCTATCTCGACAAAAACGATTTATCAGTGTATCACTTTTCTTCCAGATAACTTATCAGCCTCATCCTACTGTAACTCTAGGACTTAAGGACGCAATCGCAGCCCCATAAAATGATTTGCTGTTAGTTCGGGGCTGCCCGAAGTGGAGATCACATGCTCTTCCTTGTTGGAGCTGCCATGTCACTTCTCACCGATCCGTCGCTTTCAGCCAATCATGCCAATTCAGTGTTGCATTGCTGTCTCCTCTAGATCATGTACAACAAGTTTCCTTGCTTCACCCACGAGGTAGATTATCTCCACTTTATCACACCGGTTTTAAAATTTCATCGAAATTGTGAAAATGTGCTTTAGCCATAGATCCTAATCTTTCGACTTCAACTCCGATTGTACTCCTTCATTACGTTCTCAATTCTTGCATTATTGCACTTTGCCAAGAAACATTCATTATACCGAGGCTGGTTTTCCTCGCCAAGACAAAGATATTGCAACTGCAGAGGATTTTGGGGGGTAAAAATAAGAAGGGAATCGCACCGGAGAGCTTCTATTAGGTTGGGAGCAATACTTGTGTCGTGTGGGTGACTCATAGTGAAGGAACCGATTAGGAACTGCAGGACAGGGCCTATCCGAGGGGTTGAACTTGCAGCTGGACTGTTTCATGATTTCGGTGATAGCAGAACATCAATATAGCAGCGCGATATTGAACAGAGCCGTACACCACATTTTGACCGGGAAGGGAATACATACTGACACGGCAAGACCGTTCAACGATTGTTTGCCAACTACTCCTAATGGACTCGGGGGAAAATTTCACATACTCAAAACAAAATCAAGAGAGCTCAACGACGCCATTCCAGATTTGCTCGACGACATCGACAATTTGATAGGACTTGACTGTGTCACACGTGAAAGACATTATGAAAAGTTATTTGAAGCATCTTCTTCTGCCTCTTCAAACACCATCCCCCGGTACGAAATCTCGATCTCGGTCCGAAACCCGGCCTCAACCTCATACTTCATCCGGAAAGAACCCTGAAGTTAAATCCAAGCAGAAACCTGGAATCGGGTCCCAGTTATCAGGTGAAAAGAAGGAAACCTCATCTCGCCGCCCAAGTACCTCACGGCCAAAGATGGCTTCTGTTTCCAGATCCCGCTCAGTGATGTCATCTGATGAAGTCACCGCCCAGAGACTCCAAGCGCAATGGGATCGCGAGAATGATCTTGTTCGAATGCATCTACTTGAGGCTCAAAGATTGCAGGCTCAAATGGAAGAAGAGCAAGCTGCATCTCTGGCAAGACGTGCGGCTCGTATTGATAGGGACATGGAGGAGGCTATCAGAATCGCTGCCGAGTGGGAGAATGAGGACAGACGTGCTGCCGCTCGAGAGCGAGAATTAGAAGAGCAGGAGAACTTTGCAAGGGAATTGCTCCGAAGGGACGAAGAGGATTTAGCTGCAGCGCAGGCCGCTCAAGCTCAATGGGAACAAGAAATTCGGGAACAGGAGGAACAAGCGAGAAGAGCGGCTGAGGATGAAGAAAGGAGAGCGAGAGAATCGATGAGAAGGAGAGCGAGCGAGGATGGAGAAAGAATAGCAAGAGATGCGATGAAAAGAAGAGCGAGCGAGGCTGGAGAAAGAAGAGCGAGTGAAGTGGGGAGAAGAAGAGCTGCTGCTGCTGCGGCCAGAGCTACTGAGGCAGAGTGGAAGACCAAGATGGAGAAAGAGATAGCAACTCGAAAGGAATCTGAAAGGAAGATCAGGCTCGAGACGGAACGATTGCAATTAGAACAGGTTGAGGAGCAAGCCAAGTTGGGACGAGAACAACGAGCAAAGGAAGCCGAGAGAAAAGAAAAGCTGCGCGGGACAGGTGCCAACAAGGCGCGCGAGCTTGTGGAGGAAGAGGAAAAGACAAAACAGGCCGATTGTGTATCCGTAAGCTCCGTCGGCTCATTACATCCTTTAGTTTTGTTACCTAATGCAACTTTCCGACGTCTGACCCATTTTTATGTTTCTTTACACACTCTCCTTGTACTTGCCAATACAACCCTAACCCTCACTTTCCTCAATCTTTCCCCTCTGATATGGCAGGACTGACACCAAGATCATGCAGTGCCTAGAGACAGGAGAAAGAGCCAACATGTGTGTCCTATCTTGCAAACACGCCTATTGCGGAGAATGTATCGCAGGTAAGTAAAGTATCCAAATATCCTCGCATAGATACTAACGACATAAAAAGCGGCCTTCCAAACCGCCTTCTCATCCAAAAAGCGATTTAAATGCTGCAAATTGAATGTCCCCATCAACCCCGCGTCTCGCTGGCTCAAAAAATCCTTCATTGCCTCCTACAAAATGTTAGTTCTCGAGCAAACTACCAAGGATCCCCGTTACTGCTCCACCAAAAATTGCGCGAAGTTTATCCCTCCTGCAAACATACATGGAACCATCGCAATTTGCCAAGCATGCAAATTCCGTACGTGCGCACCGTGTGGTAATGCAGAGCATTCCGGTGTGTGCAAAGATGATAAGGAGGGCCGAGCGGTCCAGGCTCTGGCGGATAAAGAGGGGTGGAAAAGTTGTCCTAGATGCAAGTTCGTTATTGATAAGAATGAGGGTTGTCTGCATATGACTTGTAAATGTTTGTTTGAGTGGTGTTGGGAATGTAGGAGGGAGTGGAGTATATGCAATAGTACTTGCAAGAGGAGGTAAGGAATACGATGGGTATATATATATACATATATTTCATTTTTGGAAATTGAAATGAGGCAACAAATTTTGTCTAGAGAACAGATCAAAGAGTGAATAACGATATTTGCTGCAGATAGTGAAGTGTATTGAAATTAGTAACGTCCAATTATTCCATAAGCACACAAAATTGATGAATATTTCAGAATTGTCTAATTATGTTTGCAGGCAAGGCCAACCAAGTTAAGCAAGTTCTCAACTCCATCGCTCAATCCTCAATTCGCCGTGAACCCATCAGAATTCGATCACCATCCGCCCAATCCTTAAATCCAAGGCAGACCAACTACCAAATACAAAAAAGATATACCGGGTCATATGAATGCGCTGGTTATGGCAAAGTATACTTACTCGTGTATTTATGAGCTTCGTTCCATCTCATATACGCAACCCTTCGGCTCAGTGAGTGCCATTTGCTTTCCCACCACTTCCACTCGCTCTCTTCGGGCTTCTTCCGTTGGTCAACTCACTCAAAGCACCATCATTTCCATCATCATCATTTCCTACTAGTAATTTGTCCATAAAACTGATGTAATCATATTGCGGCATACCCCTGTCTTGCTGTAGGTCAGGGCCTTTATGCAGCGGTATGATCTGGGTCAATTTTTCAATAACCTCATCCGGCACCAAACTATGTCTCAAATCCATTTCCGTGACGTAAGGCTTGTGATCGGCAACGTCGCGGAAGGATTGGTAAACTTGCTCTGCCGTGTTTTGATCTTCTGTAACGTCCACCATAAATCGGATGAATTCTTCGAACGTTACATAGTCTTTTCCGTTTGATGTATCGAGGAAATAGTCGTGCATTTCATCCTCCGAGAAGACGAGACCGAGGGACGCCAGAGCTGCGCTGAATTCCAATTCCTGTAAACTGTTGGTAGCGTCACGATCGAAATGTCGGAAGACACTTTCGAACTCTTCAAGTTGTATTGGCGTCAAATTCGTCATGTTCCGAGCTACTACTTGATTGTCCAAAAATGCCAATTTCTTCGCAACGGAATTTTTCACTAGACTCATTTCATAGCAGAGCTCATCGTAGGTGTAAGTCGTAAAGTCGTTTTCCTCGATGTTCGCTTCCTCGCACTTCTTGTCTATAGCCTCAATTTGATCCAAAAACTGGTTGAGAGGTGGAAGGTTGTCGTGCAATCGGCGGACGTGAACCAACTGATCCTCCACGTCACCCTCCAATCCTGATATTGCCAGTTGCATAGTATTCAAAGTCGTTGCGAAATCGTTGGCTTTGTCGGCAAAAGATCTTCGTAAGGCATTTTTGATACTAGAAGCCATTAGCATAATTCACTTTGCACATAAGTATTAACTGACTCTCTAATAGTCTCGTTTATTAATTGACCTCTAGCCATTTCACCCTTCATCAATTTTGCCCACTCTTCATCTAGGACACTCAATCTCAACTCTGGAGGTGGGTCGTAAGCTCGAAGTCGGTATGTGCTAAGCTTCGTCTTTATGTTCCCTAATAACGCGGCAAGGTCACTCTTCTCGGCAACCCACTCTCTTTTCTGGCCTCTTTTGTACGAACTAAAATGTGAAGCTTGTTTCTTTGCATCCACATATGTGCCCTCGAACGTCGCATCTTGCCAAGTAATCACCTGCTCCTTGATGTTTTTCAACAGTGCTCTCATCCTCTTCTCGTAAGCGCTTTGCATCTCCCAAGCTCCTTGCATGTTGTTAACAAACTTTTCCACTCTTCGACCAGCGTTTTCAACTTTCTCCATCTGCGAAAAGGCATGGAACCAATAGGCTATATAAGTCATCAAACTCCTCTCATCCGGCTTAGCCACATCACAGACATCCTCAACATCCAAGAGCGCCGGGATACCGATTTCCTTGGTTGCAATGTCAAAAGCCAACTGCATATTGCCTCTATGATCATCCTTGTCCAAAGTATCATAATCGATTAGATCCGGTCGGTGGATATCGAGCAATGCACAAAAGGCCAATCCATCATTCCAACTATCTGTAAAGTTTCGAACATCAACCTCTTCGTAGCAGGCTGTTTTTCTCTGGCACCACAGCAATAAACCCTCCTTGGCAGTCATACCCTCCAAGTTGATGTCGGATATAGTAAATCGAAGAATGAGCGTCCAGATCAAACCAAGGATGATTTTGCGATTCCCATCTACAACATCTTCGGCCCCGATGTTTGTCATCTGAATGCCCCTAGATTTGATGAAGTCCAGCGATAAATTTGCATTCTCGAACCGCTGTACCCGTAGTTTAGGCTTTGCTGCATATCGGCCGAGTGATTCATTTGAAAGGCATTCGAGAAGATGGATGAGAATGACCTGATACGTTAGCACTCAACAAGGGAAGCCCATGGCCAAACAACTTACTCCGTCGCTCAAATCTTTAACCAAATCCACTACCTCCAGTTTCCTGTGTGCTATCTTGGTGTTCAACCTATTGTTCCAGTAAGTACCCGCTCACACTTTGCAAACATAAACCATCCAGCTTACCATTTTGTAAAGGTTTTCTGCTGCACCGTAATCCACTGCTGCTGTTCAGCAAAGGCCATTTTTCCAAGCTGATGCTCATGTAGCGGTTCAACGGCTTTCAACGCTTCACCTGAGCCTGCGTTAGACTCTTTGGATTTATGTCTATGCTGATATCTCTTCCTTCTTCTCCCAAGCCCAAGGTTTTCGTCAGTTTTCTCGGGCTTCTCCGCAGACCTCTGCAATCGTGCTGTCTCGGAAAATTGTCTTGATCGTAGGATCTCGCGTTCTCTTTGGCTGGCAGATCTTTCGCGCCTTACTAGCCTAGGTGGTGTCGCGGGTGGGGTATTTGGAGCGTTTATCTCAAAGTCTGCTGTAGAAGAAGAAATCCTTTTCTCTTGATACTCTGTGTGACTGCGATTTTCAATTGGAGTTGGTGAAATTGCACGCGAGTGACGTGGTGTTGTGGATATGCTGGTCTCCTCATTTTTGTTTACTTCTGAATCAGGATTGGCGGCAGTTACCGAAGTTGACCCCACTAAGCAACGATCGTTGCCAGGGGTTGTTGAGGTTGAATTATTAATTTGTTCCCCTTCGCTTTCTTCATCTCCAATAATATCACCATCACCATCACCATCACCAATTTCTGATGATGGTGGTGATGGAATTCCAATCTTATTTGCTGCATTCGGAGTTATCGTTGTTGGCTTTTTTTCTTTTTGTTCTTCTTCCCCTTCGTCGATTTCCTTCTTGACATCTTCCACCTCCACTTCGACATCTCCCATTTTAACATCTTCTTCCTCTTTCACACCATCGCCTCCGACCCTGACATCTAGATCCTTCACCACCAAACTATCTTCCTCCCACTTAATATTTCCCCCCTTTCCAATATCTCTCGCTTCCTCTTCGGCTCTCGTATCCGGTTCCCTTTTGACATCTCTCTCTTCCCACGGCGCATCTAGATCTTTTATCACCAAAACATCTTCCTCTCTAACATCTTCGACTTCTTCCGTCTCTGCTTCTTTTCTTGTCGCGTCCAGATCCTTTACCACAAAGCTTTCCTCTATCCTAGCATTTTCAAAATTCTCCTCTTTCGCGACTTTGTTTTGAGTAACGTCTTTTGGCGCTTCTACCTTTGGTTCTATTCTCAAAGATTTTTTCAACGCGGAAAACATATTGAGAACAAAACCGAATACAAGACTTACAGCTGGTTCTAGAATGGAATAATTCGAGAACCTTTAAGTACCTACCTAGAAAGCTACAGCTACAATTGCATCTGTACTTGGATTCAAGGATAGGCTTACTTTTGCATGATGAAACAATAATCATTCGTGTTTCCAGTGAGGATCCCACAATCCCTTTATCAAAGCGAAATATCACTGGTTGAAGACGCTCAGGGTGCCTTACCAGTGTATCATGTTACCCATGTCATACAATGACTTTATCATGCAAACATCAATCTCGTATTTCACCAATTTATCAATTGAATCTATTGGAAAAACTTGATGCCATTACTGAGTAGATCTTGTCATCACTCGGATTTCATGATTCATATCCTCCTTGCCGCTTTTTTTTTATTTACGAAAAAGTTTACGTACGGGGAAGCAGGGTACCCCAATTTTCCGAACTGGATATAAGTTTTCGATGTTTGAGAAGGTTAAATATTTGGAGCATTTATTCATCAGTCAACTGATTCCAATGTTTTAATTGGATTCATTATTCTGAACGGACTTAATATTTCAAATGGTTTCAATGTTTGAAACGGTGAAATTATTTGAAGTATATTCCATTGGTCAACTAATTTCATTGTTCTAACTGAATTATCTATTCCAGGTAATTTCATCATTCTGGATGATTTGTTATTTAAAATGATCTAAATATTTCGAATAGATTTAGCAATTTTAAAGCCTCGTAGCTGGATTACAGTATAGGCTATTGAGTACCCTGCATAGGAAGTAGCATTTTTTGAATGACTGTGTTTAAAACCGACTGCATGAATTCAGAGTTTATTGGAAACATCTCCATTAGTGCCATCTCAACGCTACGACATCTGGGATAATTTAGACCTCAAACTCCTTTAAGGAGCCATAGCAGATATGTCCAAATTTACCATCTCATCCTTCCCACTTTTGCTATTTTATCGCGTCCGTCATACATTAGGCGGCACAACTTGCTTCAAATCAATATCCAAAAGCGGCGTTCGAGCAACTAGATTTCACACATTTTAAACAATAAAGCGTCAGCTTTTCGCAAATTGCGGTAAAAGTACTACATGCCTTCAAATTCTTCCACCCAGCAGTCGTGGCGCATTTCAAGGTGTCTGAATAGCAAGCAGCTGCCGATTTTTGGCATGTCAGCATATTGGTGAAAGGCGAAATCTTGCCACACCAATTTCCTGCTGATACAGCGCAAGTAGCGGCTGGCGTTGAAGATTTTGTTGGTGTCGCTGCAACCGCAGATGTCGGTTGCTTAGCCGTAGTTGAACCCTTTAGAGAGCTTGTAGAGGTTTTTGCAGAGCTTGTGGATGACTTCACGGAGCTGGAGGCAGTGCTCGTGGATTTCAAAGTTGTTCCCGGAGCTTTTGCTGTTCCGGTCGAGGAAGAAGTAGCAGTGGCGGATACGGCAGAACCTTTGACACTAGTTGTCGCGATAGAACCCGGCGTTGTTGCGACGGATGTAGTGTTGAGAGAGCGATACCAATTCGTCCTATCGGTGTCTCCCAGGCAGTCCCCTACTGTGACACCCTTCCATCCTTTGGCCTTTATTTGATCGAAATAGTAGCTGGAAAGATTCCCTACAGATTGTTGTACAATATCGTGTTGAATAGATAAGTAGTCTACAACGGTTGCTGAAGCAAGTGCCTTTTGTACAATGTTCTTGGAGTTCTGGATTTGCGATGGTAAAGGATTCAAATAATCTTGAGTGTCCAAATCGAAATAGACTCTATGGTACCCAAGGGTCTGCATATCTGCCCAGCATCCTGACGCTTCAGTGCAATCAGAATAGGGGGGTCTCATGTAGGTTGGCCATTTTCCAATGATGTTGTTAAATGCCATCTCATTCTTGACCATCTGCTGCATCCGAAGGTCGTGGGAAATGTTCGAAAGAGAGTAATGACTCCAAGTATGAGATGCAACTTGGTGACCCTCGGCAATCATACGTTGAATCAAAGAAGGATATGGCGCGGTGATATCTATTTCTCCTTTTCCATTATTGTTGCCCGTGATAAAGAATGTCGCTTGGTAGCCATATGACTTCAAGATATCCAGCAGATCGGATGTGTAGTTATATGGACCATCATCGTAAGTCAGAGCCACCACACCTGTTTGCACGCAGTCATAGATGTCATCCTTGTAGGTGATAGGCCCCATTAATGGTCTTGCAGCATCGAGAGTTGATACACCAGCAGGTGTTGCATCCGAGTCGCACCTCCCATATCCAAGTAAGCAACTTCCCGGGTCAGCACAATAGTCTTGGCTGGTCCCGCAGTATCCAGAAACTTTGAGCAAATTAGTAAGAATGATAGCGTCATCTGGCCTTCTGTACTCACCACTACAGCATTGGTTTCCTCCACAAGTTGCGCCACCAAAATTGGGACCACAAGTTCCCCCTGTGGTCGGCTCGCTAGCACCTAAATTACAGGCTCCATATTTAGATTGACACCCTATATCGCAGTAATCGGTTGTGTTCCCGCAGTATCCTGATCCAGAACAGCAGAGTCCTCCGGTGCAGGAAAGCCCTGCATTGTTGGCTCCGCATACGAACGAGTTATCAGATGGTTGAACTGTTGCGCCTGAACAAGTACCAAATGCTGATTGGCATCCAGTTCCGCAGTAGTCTATAGCGGCAAAAATTAGTACACATGGTTGTGCATATTCATGATGGGAATTTGAGACATACCTGTTGTGTTACCACAATACCCATATGCCGAACAACATCCTCCTGTGTTTGCGGTAGCATCACAAGAATAACTTTTGTTAGCTCCTGCAAATGAATTTCCGCAGGTGTTGTCTGGACTTATTATGGCTCGTTTGGAAAGAAAGGCTAGAAAGCCAGGATCTTGAGAATCTGTTCCTTTCAACGGAAACGCAATGCTCATACCACTGAGTGCTAAACCCGTCGTTATCACTAAGAATAATGACTTCATCTTGGTTGTTAAAAAAATTACAAAATTGTTTCTGAAAAATGTACAGGGAAGAAATGGAGGCGACTCTAGGAAAGTGAATTATATGCTGGAGAAAGATGAAAAAAGAAAGAATGCCGGCTCGAAAAAGAGTGTCAGCGGTCTGATATGCCGAAATGCGGAGAAGGTGGAAAGCAAAAAGGAAACAGGAAAGACATTGGTGAGAAGGAAGATATATGTACAACATTGCCACATCACGGGTCGATATATCAGAAAATGACTCGACATGTCATAACTAAGCTATAAGAGCATACTAGACAGGAATCATCTGTTCTTTGACTACATTTTTCGGGGACGTTTATATCCATGAAGAGATTCCCGGAATTATCGCCAAGTTATATAGCCAAGAAGGCCATGGCGTCGACCCGTCTTCTTGGAAGAGCTTGGGGAGAGTCCGTGGAACAAAACGAAAACCTCCCCTCGGAACATCCCATAGATTTGATTCGCCCAAAAAATTATGAAACGTCAGTTAGTGGAGGACGATGAATTAAAATTTAAGGGGTACTGGCGGGGGCTCAGAATTAGTGTGGAAGCCTGTCTCTTTTTAGCAACACTTATTATTAGTGTTTATGCGCACTTACCCTTTTTCCTTGGGATGTCATCCCAACTTCAACAAAAAGGAAGGGAATCTTCGATCAGTTGTTCTTAAGGATTCTTGATCTTGTATTCATATACAGATGATCTAGCAGGTACTCGTGCGGCCAAAAGGTACAGAACTCCTTCCTAAACGAACTTGAATCTGCAGGGGAGAGCTTTAATTTGATTAATGAAATTGATTATTTTCTTTTCTTTCATTTTATTTTTAGGGATTCTCAGAGAATTCTAAGGATATATGAATAAAAACTTGCAATATAGATATAAAAAATTTATATCCCTTTCGATCAAAAATTATCCTGTTTAGAAAGGCGTTCTGTACTCTCTGGCCGCACGAGTAAAACATTTTCTACTGTTCAAAGACTTTTTTCACTCAAATTGTCGCTTTGATCTCCGATCAAATATTCTGCACAGCATTTATCGTCCAAGCTGGACTAGAAGAAATTCATCTGAACTTGAGAGTCAAAGCATAAAGAAACATAGTCTATTGTATTTTTCTATAATCTTAACCCTTTGCCCAAATCAAAAAGAGTGTGCCCAATCGTATTCATTACTCATCACATATTAAGTCATCATCCGTCCAATTTTTCTGCCAATTTTTCCATCCATCGTCACCCATTACTACCCATTATCTTGCAGTTGCTATCATCCAAATCAAATCCGAAAACGATCATAAACATCAGTGCATTGATTGATCGAAGAGTTCAAGCTGTAGAGGGAGGTTTCTAAGCCTATTTTATCAATGTCAGTTTATTTCTTGATTACTCGTTAGTGGTGACAATGTAGAGACTTACTTCGCAAGCATAGTCAGTGTAGCATTGCTCTTCAGCACTTGGCTCGTACAAGACGAATCTTTCGAGACGAACACAAGACAAGCTTGAGCTGGATGTGCTGACGGTAGCAGAACCAACAACGGTACCTGCCTTCGCGGTGTAAGAATCTTCGCCGATGACAGCAGTCAACTTGAATGGGGTGGTGACAGTCCAGGTTCCATCCTCAAAGTCAATTGAACCGGATGGGTTGAAGACAGCTGTCTTGGAAGGTTTTTGACCGGCGAGAGACAAAGCCTTGTTTGGGTAGTAGTCAGCCTCGGCATAGGCGGCGAAGGTCTTGTTGTTGAAGCAGTTGACAAGGTAGTAGATTTGAGTTGAGGTTGAGGTTGAGGCCTCCATGGCTGCTGGAGCGGCGGTTGGAGCAGCGGAAGTGAGAGCAGAGAGGAAGAGGAGGGGGATGGAGGCAATCATGGAGAAATGCATTTTGACGGTTTAGAGGTCTCGAAGAGTGAGAAGTTTGAGAAGGTTTGATAAGTTGTTGTGGAAGGTGTTTGAGGTGAGTGAAGTGTTGTTGAGTTGTTGTAGAATGTGTGTGAGTGAAGTTGTTGTGATTGATGTAGAATATTTGTCGACGAAGGCTTCCCTTTATATACTTTCTCTTCTCAACTACATTGTCCCATTTAATGCTTTTCTCAAGTAAGCCTTTTCCTATGGAGCGTTGTCTGTACGCAAAAACACCCATGCGTTGTGATCGTGGACCATCACCCTTGTGAATCACTTCACCATCGCCAGCCACTTCACAAAAATACGACCGACTTGCACATTTGCATCAATGTCTACAGGCCTCAAAATCACTCAGCGCCAGCGCTTTGTTTTCGTCTTGAATACCCACAGAAACGCCATGACGATGGCGGTGATAATGATATTTCCAGAGCTCAGAACCCATTTTTGTGAACCACTATCTGTGCAGTACCAGATTTCGACTATCCCATGTAGAGTAGACTTTTCCATCAGATTTACACACGGATTTATGGGTCATGCCGGCGCTAATACTTCATTAGGTAGGCAGATCTTGTTGGACGCAGGATCTTTTCCCCATAAGCTTGTAATCGGGCTCTAACCGTAGGCTGATCTGCCCCTTTCACTCGACCCACCACATCATATATTACAGATATAATAGATTTCTTTAATCATTTATTATCATTTTACATACTCGGGCTAGTCTTTAAAGAGGGCCGGGGGCTTAGCGAAGCATATCTTTACACCAAAAATCAATTATTTCAAACCCTTCTATAAATTCAATGAATATATATTATTAAAATTTACCAAAAATTTAATATTATATTAATTTCCCCTTTCATGCGTTAAATATATTAAGAATCAAAATCTTAAAATTTTACAATTTTAATTTAATAATTTGAATTGATAAAAAATCAGGAAAGATTTTCATTGATATATAATTATATATTCATTGAACAAAAATAAATATTTATATAAAACATCAAATCAGAATATTGAAAATATGAATTAATATATATTTTACAAAAATTGATTTTCTTATAATAAAAATATAAAAGCTTGAATTCAATTCTCTTTAAAAATTGGTTTGAATATTTTCTATCAAATTTGATAAAGCTACAATTATATAAATTAATACTAAAATTAAAAAATTATGATTTATATTAGAATTTAAAACTTTGTTTAAATTATAATAACTCTTGAAAAAATATTTGATTTTTGAATGATATTTATAAAACGTTTTGATAAATTAAATTTATTCCTTCAATTTACAAAATTGTAATAACTGATTTAAAAGGACTTAGGATTTCTTTGGCTGGTGCTAAAAGAATAGGTGGGAAGTGGAGCAAAGAGGAAGATGCAAGTCTGAGGTTACCGATTACACCTGAATCAAGATTCTTTCTCTGATGATCCCGACTGAGCAAGGGTAGTTCACCTAAAATAAGGGTCCACTAGACAAGCTTGCGGGTCTGCAAGTCGATCGTAACGGCGACGCAGGCCACTTTGGTACAGCTGTCAAAGAAAAGATCATCCGCAGCCGATCTGCTGGCTGGGAAGATGCACAAGGGTGTTGGATCGGAATGTGAAAATCTTGCTAACGCCGATTAGACCCCTACTTCCAAGGCTGGTTTTCTCGAGGCGGTCAATACGCAGATCATGGATCATCGATGTAGAGAGACTTGAGAAATTTTTAATGCTCATTACAGATCTCTCATTCCCGAGGTCCACGACTTGCATCTCCGCCAAAATGCTGAAAAAAATTTGTGCGATTACCTGCCTACTAAGGCAAAGTATTTGACATAAATTTACAATGCATTCATTAATATCTCATCTTTTTACAAAATTCAGGTAAAGATAGAGGGTAATTGACATAAATTTACAATACATGCATTATCATCTCATCTGTTAACAGACTTCAGGTAAGGCTAGAGCAACGATGTCAAGTCATAGGGCGAATTAAAGGCCTTGGCACTTTTTGAGCCTCTCAGCTCATTGAAAGATCAGATATCTGGATTATATCTGATCCACTGCGGGAATGCGAGACATTCCGTAAAGACCCCGAGACCTAACATCATGAGCTTGAGTTTCTGAATCACTTATTAAGCAGCCTAACTGGATTCTGTGGAAAAGAAAACTAAAAAACAAGACGATATTTCAAGATTTGAAAACACAGATTTCCTTCCTCGGCAGTAAGCCTAATAGTGGGTCAAAACTGTACCTTGGGAACTTGGAAGATCCCGCAGAATCCACTATGATGATCCGCGATTTTGCACAGTGGACTTCCGCTCTAACATCCGCCAAGTCCAACATATTTTCCCTATGGAAAAGAGGAATACGTGAATGAGCACGTCCCTACAGGAGTGCTGTGGCCCCTTGGTATGAAGGTTAGGTTCATTGGAGCGAATGTGGGAATAGCCTCAAATTTAAAGTTACGTGCATTAAAAACTTTGTTCCTGAGCCTTAATTTTTCATATTCTTATCAATTTCATGATATACCCACTTTGCTCAAAATGAATGTCTACAAACTTCAGGCTTTAAAGCCTCTCAGATCTAAAGATAAAACATGGTTCGATGGAAAGAAATGTGAAAGCATCTTTTTGATACTCCTACTTTCGACAGAGTCGACCCGTTGGTTTTTACAGATTCCGTCCTGTTCAATTGAACGATTTTGTCGGAGAAAGGACGGCTTATGTTGTGTTACTCATGCGTGCGGTTGTGTGAGGCTCTTTCCTATATAGGTCTAGAAAAGGGGAGAAAGATGTAGTGAGTTGACCAATCAAATCAATATCTTTTATGTATTCCACTTTTTAACAGAAGATTTGCACAAAAGAACAACGAAATCCCGATTAAATATTCGCTTATGTTCGCTTCGCTTTGTGGACTTTCCTGCATTTGGATAAAGATTTACAACACATAAACTTTTTCGAAACCTAGAGGATTGTCCCCTCGCAGTGTTTAAGCTTTTATGTCAATGAGCCTTAAACTTTTAAGCCGCACAGCATACTTTTCAGTCTTGCCGGGAATCGAAACTCCCGTATTTTCACATACTAAATATCAATGCAGGGCCAGTATGTACAACGTACAAGATACCTACTAGTTCCAGAGCATCCAGGTAAAGCTGAATCGGACTTGTTTGCTACATTAGCGTATATCCTCCGCGCATAGTCAAATTCATCCAGGCCTCCCACCGCCCAGGCCATATAGTATGAAGGACATAAACCTCAAGTCTAGATCTCACTTATTTGCGTATTCAGTACACATGTTCAAGCCAAGTTTCCGGACGGTTTAATTGGTGGAATTTGATTTCGAAGAGGGCTTGTCGAAAAAAAAAATGAGAGAAAGAGAGGGAGAAAAACGTTTTTCCGGCGTCAGGCTATGCAAGTGGATACCATGCCGCAACTACATCTCTTCTGTAAAGAATTGCATATCTCAAACCATGTCCGTCTTTTCATCTCTGTTGGCAGTTTTAGAATCGCTACGTCGATACAATATCGTATCATTTTGACGGACCAGTTCCGGGAGTTTCGGTTTTCATCTGTTCTTCTCATGTGGAACTTGGATGATGGGTTTTATGCTCTTTCAAATTATACTTTTGGGTTATCAGGTATTACTATGCTGTCTTGAGATTCTGTCACATTGGATGAAGCATACCACCACCAGTCTCCGCCGCAGACTTTAACGGCGCTCTTTCCGTTACCGAAGATCTTCCCTATGAAGTTAGGTATCTCCAAGAGGCGAAAAACAATGCTACAAGCTTGTGCTTGGAGTGGGAGATGTAGGGCTTTTCATTAATGGCCCACCACATCCCGTTCTGGGAAAGACGTTGAGCTGTTAACGCCGACTGCCAATCCATATTCTAGAATGCAGCATGCAGAAACGGTGATCACCCATCTTCAAGCTTGTTTCTTATACGAGATTTGTTACTAGGATAATTCATAACTTTAGATCCGGCACCGAAACCGCCGTGCATGCATGCTACACCGCACTAGTAGCGCGGCAGAACCATTACATTGGGAAAGAGCCAAAGAATAAGTAACGAGTCTTGAATAGTGCTACGACGGTAGACAAGCAAGACGGGAAACTGTGGTTTATCGAGTATGCTTGAAGAATGGGACCACAGTAAAACTTGTTTATTCCGGATTGCAAAACCCGGCCAATCAGATCCGGTACAGCAGTACCAAAGGTCCAACACAAAGGTATGCATAAACCTTTGTCATCTAATGTTACATGATTTTTATACTTCAAATTGTATCCTGGACTGCGGATTTCTCCACTGATTCTCTCAGAATCTCCCCGAAACATACTAAGTGATAGCTCCGCATTGAGAAGGTCTTTCCCAAGTATCCGGAATAATTAAGTCCCGTAAACAGGTTTTACTGCGCAGTAGGGAGCGCGTAAAGATGCTCGAATCCTCTAACGTAGTGTGATTGCCGTTTTGTGTCATACTAGTTTTTGAAAACTACTATTCCCGAATAGTAAAGCGCTCATAATTCCAAGATTCTAGTCACTTAGTCACTGAAAGCTTGTGCATACAGGTGTTAGCTAGTTTTCATACAAACAACCAAGACTTGCTAACCATAATAGGCAGTATCTCCTTCCACAATTGGAAGAACAGCCTAAACACTATGAAAGAGCATTCAGGTATGATCATGAGGCTGCCGAAGAGTGAGATACTGATTGTGGTGCCATGCAACTTCACAATAAATATTCGTAGCTAGAACACGCGGGTGAAGCTGATAGGTTTACCAAGCTTATGAATCCGAAACATCATTAAATCTCTTCACATTATTCCTGTGTAGAAGCTCATATCATCGTGAAAAGCTCTTAAGTCCAGCACAATCGATAACTGAACATTTCCCAAAAGACTTCCAGACAGTCTTGTGAGGTATAGATTGTTTACTTCCATTAGTATGTTTACCTGTCAAGAAAGAGCTTTATTTTTCCACAATCGGAAGAAGTGATTCCCATCTACAAAGATTCACATACGGCAGTGAGGTATGAGTGAGTGAGTTTCATGGAAATTAAAGAATATTTGAAAATGTGAAATGATCCAGAAAGCTATCATAAACCGTTAAGTATTATACATTAATCGTTGGAATTTTAATATTCCCAAACAAACCTCAACGTAAACAAAAACGAAAACAAAATACCACAACAAAAACAGCAACGAAAACAAAACTTGAACGAACATTCGCTACGCTGTTTGGTATCTTGTTACTCCATATACTCCTTCGCATAACATAACTCCAAATATGCAAGTGATCTCCCCCCATTCCTAAGACCAAAGGACTCCTGTCTACTCCCAGCTCCTCAGATACTCACTCCTTGTAATTGCGGTAAGCCACAATGGCATTGGCAGGAGAATGCCTCAAAAGAAGCTGGCTTCTTCCGCGCCAAAGAATACATCCGAATCCTGCGTTTTGAAATGAGTGTTTTTCTGCTGATGCAAAAAGGTTTCATCCCCAGACAGGCTAGAGATGACAGGAGTTGAGGCGACAAAGGATGAGGGGCTGCCACCACCGCCTCCGTCAACTTCTCGTCCTCGCTTCTTCGATATTAGTGTTCAGATTTTACAAACGTCACAGCAATCAATCAACTTCATGACAAAGTATTGTGGAAGCCCAGTCCTTGTTCCTTCGGCGGATATGCCTTCATACGTACTGAGTCTCCCGTTGTGAAGTCCGCCGGAAGTCATATGACATTCGGCGAACAGGGCGAAACACTCTTCGAGTGGAGTACACTCTTTCCAAACTTCTCCAGACTTCACTATGACCTTTTGTCCGTCAACACGGTATTGGTTGCGTAGCCTGTGCTTCCACGAGGCCGACTTTCCAGCAAAGCTTTTTGGCTTTCCTATGAGAGCTCTAGGATCGCTAGCGAGCGCCCTTGTGTCGTGGAGGATTCTCTCGATTCGTGCCTTTGAGGGAGTAAAGGCTTCCGGGTCAGAGTACACTCTGCTTTCCGCATAAATGGTGACACATTGATTCTTGAATATGTCAAGTGCAAGGTCAGATTTCTCTGGGATCCTGAAGTTAATTCCTTCGAGGAATATACGATAGTGTTGCTTTCGGTTAATAATATCTTCTGCGGTGTATTCCCTGACCATCTATTTAAATTTCTTGTTAGCCAGTGTCAAGTAAAGATTATCTGTTAAAAAAATCGGATATCTTGAAATTAAGGGCAGGTTTAGAAAAGAAGAGAAATGTTTCGTTTGAGTTTAAAAATTCAATCATGACAGCAAGCATGAGGCACAAATAAGAGTTACACAAACCCAACTCGCGTAATGTGTCAGACCCCCTGAAGCACAAGTCGAACTACTCTTTGCAGGAACTTTTAGAGTCACCTGACAACGTGAACGCTAACGATCTAATGGTGAAGACATATGAAAAATGACATCTTGGGGATATCCTCAAAAGACTTCTGAGCTAGAGAGTTTCCCAGAAAGCTTTTTCTGGTGTCTCAAATGCGGTCAACCAAGCAAGGTAATTAAGGACTGAGTAACTAGATCTGCCAAAGCAATACAAGCGCAATGCGTCAAATCAGTAAAGCGATTCGGATGTGACCAGATTATAATACGTGCGTTATGTGAAGTGAATGGAACGAGTTTGCGTAGACTTGGCAGGAGCGAAGCGGGGAGTGTATGTCTAACCTTTACAAATTGTAAATTGTTTTTGTCCTATTTTGTCGGGATATTTATACAGGTTAGGCTATACGTATTTTGAAAATTGAAGTTGTGAAAGTGTAGAGATGACTTAAAAAAGAAGTAAAATCTTTGAATCACGGTTATTCAAAATTTCGTGTGCGAAAGGAGGGGGGAAATAGAATCACTGGGAATTTTTTTTGGATCCTTTCCTTATGTATGTGTACGGATGAATAAAGTTCACACCATCAAGTATACTTTACCTATGTAAGCCTGTCATTCACTATCCTCCAATTCGCACAGAAGGAAGTGTAGTAACTTTAGCAAGATACCGGCTTGTTGCTAAGCCCGTATCGATGTCAGTTTGATCGTCTCGTCAAAGGCTTAGTTGTACAATTAGGCTTAAGAACAACCGCGAATATATTACACAAAGGTATAATCCGAAGGATATACTACATATTGCCATGGTTAACTTGATGACCAAGCTTAGACACCACCCTTGAACTATGATCACAACGGTAACAGAGAAGTGAGATGAGCCAGACAAGGTGTCAAAACGATCAGTTGTTTAATTACCATTGAGAAGGAACTGCGAAGTATGATTACAAGAATAACATTACAAAAAGTATCCAGTATTATATTACCATGACTGACCAAATACAGAGCTGACATCCAACTGGAAAAAACGTCTCCATCTGGATTCAAGGAATCACAGTTTACTAATTACTTATTCCACAATAACACAAACTTCAAAATATGCTCAATAATTACAACATACATTCAAGTGATATCATCTGGAAAGTGACATTGGGCTCCGTGCCGTAATCCTGTGAATATTATCCCGGATTACAGTGGTATTACTATCACTACCTACCAGCTCCAAAGAGCCAAGACCTTTGAAAGGCTCTGAGAGATCATTTTGACCAATCAGAGCTTATCATTCAAGGTATATTGCATGGATCATCACGGCGGCCGTTGTTGGCATTTAAGGGGATAATATAGAGATAGAGGTAGATAGATGCACATAAAAACAACAAAAAGATATAGAAATACAAAAACAGAGATAGACAAACGCATATAAATAAAAGAACATTCTGTACCAATACACAAGACAACGATATATATAAACAAAAATTTAAAAACATAAAAATATAAAAGCGACAGAAATTATATCATAAAAATTATACTTAAGTAATCCAGAGGATAATTAGGAGTTTCATCATCGATATCAATATTCCTCACCCTCAAAGCCTGTAGTCCTATTGATCCTTCTTTAAAGTAATGGATAGATATTTCCAATCCGATTCCGTTTATTATGAGTATATCTCTGGGTGCATGGTGCATAGTGCATGATGTGTATCAAGGATTATGTACTAATCCCGTACTTTTTGCTAGGCTTGATAGCTGCAGTATAGTAGCTATGCTCTGTGTCATTCAGAGAAAAGAGCCCGTGTCCCAGTTGGTAAGTTTAGAGTGTAAAATTATGAGATGGGACATATCAGTAGTGGACGAAATGGTTTTATTTGATTCAGCAATAGTTTATTAGGAGAAATGATTCTCAGATATGTGAAATGCAGTGAAAGCTGACTTTTGATTTTCTATACACTGCAAATTTGGCATTATGCCACAGATTATGTAAAAATATACAGCCTGAAGCCATTAGTTTTTCTCCCATTGAAATTGCATTGCTCAAAAGCCATGGAATTGCAACCATTTAGCTCGGTAATAGTGCAGTGTCTGGTTTCCGAGAAAAGTTTGATGTATTTATTCGCTATCCGAGTCCAACTGCATTGTAAGATGCACGCTAACATCTGAATCCGAATCCGACCCTTCAGCATCATCGTAGCTCATGAAAGTATCAGCATTTGCTGTATTTGGGGCTGATGACTCAGTATCGGGAAACCTGACGCTCGGGATAACTAAAGGAGGCGCGGATGCCTCAAACCCAGATTGGCTAGGCAAGTCCTGCTGGGCACTAGTACCTAGTCCAACGTCGAAATTTTTCCCTGATTGCTTTAGCACTTCATTTCCTGCCGACTGAATATTTAGTACATCAACAGCATCATCTGTTCTTTGCCTCATGGCGGTGGCATCGTCGATGCTATCCATGACATCGTCTTCAGAGTCGTCTTCTGCAAGATCATCAAGTGTGGAAGTGCCATGTCCTCCAGTAGGTATGATCGACATCCGAGGGCGTAAGAGGATTTCCACTGTGTCGTCATTTGGAAATGCCCTCGTGATATGGGGGAGAATACTCGGCAATGCTTTTCCATTCTTTCCAACAAATGGATTGAGTATGCTTGCCAACATCGCTTTTTTATTACGTCCGAGAATTGCTGTACGTTCGAGTTGGGAACGCATGGATATATCAAGGTACCCCTGGGGAAGGTCGGACAACAATACAGGCAAAAGAGAACTGGCTGCTGCAACGACATTCGGATCGACAACGACAACCGTGGATATGGAGCCGTGAAGTAAAGTATCTGCATTCTGACTTGACGAACCCTTGGGTTGAGACTTACTGGCTTCAGAGCTGCTGATGCCCGAATAACTTGTCTCCAGATCTTTACAGCATGCTCGCATTAGTGGAACAAGCTTTGCGACACGTGGTTTATCTAAACTTTGGCTGACCAACGGCAGAATTTTACAGGCTAAAGAATATGTCGATGCACGAAAATCTTGGTGATTCCTCCCAGACGAGAAGGACCAAATCAGCAAATCGAGACTTCCTTGGGCAAGAGAAACGAAACCTTGTTCTAAAGTGGCAGACATGGTGCTGATCAAATGCAATACAGAAACAAAAACTTTTGGCAGGCCAGTCCACAATCCATCTCTCTCATTACGGTCGATTGCAGGATGCAACCTCACACTTCCGGAATTCGAGTCTATGGGCGAGGGCAAAGAAATAGACAAAATCCTGGTAATTAAGTCGAAAATGGATCCAATCGGAATTGTAACCGCTGAAGGGGTGGGTCCTGTTAGATATTCATCCAGAAATTCGAGCAGGCCTATCAGTCTTTCGATGCCAGCGTCAATACCAGCCCAGCGAGAAAGATCCTCAGGTGTCCGCGCACCACCGGAGAGCTCCTCATTAACATTTACAGGTTCAGCGATATATCCAGCAGTCGACTCCCAGTCTTCAACGACGGCTCGAAAGACTTGGTCGGCAGTTATATGGATGTCTTGTACAAGGTCTCGAACTGCCTTTCCCCATTCCTCGCCTCCACCATTCTTCGCGACTGTCTGGTGCAAAACGACCACCAGTTTACGGGCACTCCCTCTTACTGATAACGGAACAAAACACTGGTCACAAAGTGTGGATGCTAGATATGGTCTGGTGGCAGCACGTAACTGGGATGCGAAGGGGCGAAAGATGGTAGTGTGGCGAGGCAGCAACATGGCAAACGAGCGGAAGACTGTCTCTACTAATGATGGGTTTACATCCAGGGCATTCATCGATGCCTTGGGAGATATTACATTCAAGCAAGACGTTACAAAGGTGGGTAACGTCGGCGTTGTGATTTCTCTGACCAAGGTTTGGTATTGATGGGTCATGCTATAGATCTTGGTCAGTGCTATAATACTCAGCTCTTTGGCAGCACTTGAGTCTGGTTTCTAATATAGTCATTAGTATGCGGCTCAAACAAGCATGGTACCGGCAAACGACAGAAACAATCTTCACACGTACTCCAAGAACCGAAAGCAATCCTCGCACCCAAGACCCTGCGTCGCGCAAAATCTCCCAACCTCCAACTTCGACCACGACCTTGATCAAGACGATGGCGGCGAATCTTCCCTCGGCGCTCTTGCCATTCAATAGGGTTGTCAATTGGGTCTTTAATTTGTGGACCAAAACTGCCGACTGCGATGCATCCGCCTTCCCTGAACTCACACTAGGGTTCGAGAGGGGAATTTGACATTGAAAGACACATTGAACAAGAGTAGGCGTAAGATTCGGAAGATCTCTTGGAGGAGTAGATGTAAGACGCAGGCAAAGAATGCGCAGTTCAGATGGGATAGACATCCTCTTAAATCTTGAATTGAGTCTTCTTCCTTTTGATTTTGCGAAATCCCGAAAAAAAGGAAAAAAGGTAAAAGATAGATATTTTACTTTTCGCCAAGGAGACTCGTGTTATTGTGGCATTGAAGAACTTCTTGGAGTAATTGAATGTTAGGGTGATAGGAAGGGAGATGAAGTTGAAAGGGAATCAGTTTGTCATAATCATATGCTATTCAGACTGGAAGATCTACTGTTATACTTTTATAATGCATGTGAAAAAATCTTTGGTGCAAAGTTTATGATTGGCTAATGAACTCTTAGTACATGGATTAGCTCAGTCGGCCGCATTACGGATTTATATTCTTCCGAAGCTGCTTCTCAGGAGAATAAGGGAAGGGTATGGTGCACGTGGTAGAAAGGTAGATATATTGTACTCAGCCTTGTCTGGATATATTTACAACTCAAATTCATGTTATTATAGATCGTAGTATTAAAACATAAGATTGATTTATATAATTATATAATTATATAAAAGTATAGAAGTATATACCTAGTATTTATAACCTAGTATCTATACTATATATCCTTAGTCTTTTGACTAGTATCAAGTACATTGTAGGCAAATAGGGATAATGGATTTATATTAATCCGATCCGACCGCCAAGAGAAATTAAAAACTCAGGGAAGATGTAGCAGGGTACCTAGATAGTAGGTATCAATCAATCCAATCCATGGTTCTGTTCAAGAACTGGTGAACCAAAGAACTCTGTAAAATGATTTGAATAGCCAGTCTACCTATATAATAATAACAACTACCTGACTGAACCGACGAAATACGTATTATCAAGACTTTCAGCCGATTTACCATTCTTCCAGTTACCTACATTTATTTACTTTCATAATAAACTCCTGATTTCATCCAATTTCACAATTCCATTTGAGCTTGGCTCCTCGTACTTGTGACCGACCTCCTTGAGCATGCTGTCATTTGCTTCACACTGTTAACCACCCCCCATTTCTTTTTTACACACACTTACTGCTTGCCCAGTAAATAATAATACGTGCGAACATGAGTGTAAGTAGAGTATCTCTAGAAGGACATAATGCTCTATATATTTGCTTACATAGTCTAGCGTGAACAATCGAAAGCGGCCAACTATATTCAACTCCTGGACACGGCTCGTAGTGAAGGGAATTGGGATTCTGTGCCAGAACTTGTTAGAAAGATTAGGAAACATGCGCCTACCCGAACATGTATGTTCTATTTATCCATGTTCCTTAAGTCGACGTTTTATTCTCAGGGATCCTGGCACTGATCTTCGATATTAACCTGTTGCAATAGGTCTCACCTTGACTGCAGAAACTGAACATGCAGTCACACAACACTATCTCAATACCCGGCCATCGACAGCGGGCTCTACATCCTCGAACCTCTCCAGATATATACAACCACTCCAAGAAGCTATAGCGAACGAGCGGCAGCATGTCGAGGATGATTTCCAGGCGCAGGTCTGTATTGCTTGGATACATTGGCATATGGGAGAGCATGAATTGGCAGCTTCTAGTTTACCTCAGAGTATAGAAGGCGAGTTTTCGCAACTTGATGGGACCAATAAAGAATCGAATGAATGGACGAAAGTGTGTGCACTCAAGGCATCATTTATCAAGGGGGACTCGCAACGAAGGATCGGAAATGTGGCAGAAGCGCTAGAAACGTTCGATTCCGCCTTGCCTATACTTGGAAGCATATCAACTACAACACAAGCGAACGGCCGGAAGGAATTGATCGGTTGGATTGAAGAGTTATTGGCAGGATTTTGCATGCTGGCAAGCCATGCTATCAGAACAAAGATAACCCCTATACTCGAAACCGAGACGTTGTCATCCTTTCGCGCTTGGTCTCGATTCTGGGAATGGGCCCCAACAAAGCCGGTAGGCCACACAATGAATGCTCAAGTCTCAAGGCGAGAAGTGTGGAGAGAATACTACATCACAGTATCCGATCTACTACAAAAAAAACTACCGTTTCCCACCACAGCCCTTACCACCGTATACCCTGACTTATCATTGAGATCGGAGCAACGAGCAGAATTAAAACGAGTGGAAGCACGCTACGAGGAATTGTTATTGATTGAAGTACAGTTTCCGAAGGCGGAAGAGCCGAGCGAGGAAGTCGAAACATTTGTGGAATTAGTCATGCAAAACTGGAGAATTTTGTGTGGGAATTCATGGGAAGAGCATGAGCTTGGCGAAGGGGGATCAGAGGCGCTTAGCAGAGGTGTTTTAGACATCTTGTATAATGCCGCAACCAAGACATTCCATTCAACGCCAATTTTACGGCATTTATTTACTGTTCATATTGCAGTCGCGGAATTTGATTTAGCGTTTAAAGCATTTGATACCTATTTGGAGATTGTGAAGAGAGGGAAAGCTCGGGTAGAGAAAACAGGGGAATTGGAACACGGTTTAGATGACGATGAAACAGTGTTGAAAACCGCTGCTGAGTGTATCAGGGCTCTATGTCGGTATGGCTCAAGAGAAGCCTCAGAGAAAGCGAAAGACCTTGGTCACTTTGTGGAGGAGTGGCTGACTAAACACCATCCCCTCGAACAGCGGAATGGAACCGAGCGGCTAATCGAAAATGGCACCTCGGTGCCGTCAAGCACTCTCATATCGCCAAAAGTATTTGCTATTGCTTGGCGGTCAATTGGAATTGGCTATTCACAATGGGCACGATTAACTTTCGATGCATCTTCGAGAGGGAATATTCAACTGAAGGCTATAAAATGCTTTCGGCGGGCTCTTCTTCCAGAATATGAGAGTACAGCAGATGTGGAAACCCTTTTTGCATTAGGCACAATCCTTGCAGAGCGCAGAGAAATATCTACGGCGATTGAAGTCGTGAAGGTCGGACTTGCTCCTCTACGCCCCAGTTTACCAAATGACAACGGCTCACCTGTTACGACCAAATTTGCACGAGAAAGATCTCTGATACCATTATGGCACCTCATGGCTTTACTTCTGAGTGCACGTCAAGATTTCATGACAGCAGTGAGATCTTGTGAAGGGGTTTTTGACCAATTTGGAGAACGAAAAAACCTGTATGGAGAATCGGAGCTTGATGGTTCATTTGGAAGCGACCACCTGAATTCCAACGAAAAGCCCATGGGAGCAAATCGAGGTTTGGTGGATGAAATGGATGACTTTGAGAAAGAAAATCTCTTAGAGGTCAAGATGACTCAATTATCCCTCATAGAAGTCCTTGAGGGCTCTGAAGTCGCAGTAAATTGCAGCGATGAACTTCTAAGCCTCTACACAAGACTATTTGGCGACCCTTCCAAAGAAGTTGTTCCTACAATCGTTCAACCCGTTGCATTGGCACCTCCGAAAACCTACGCAGGAACTATTAGGACTATGAAAGGAAGTATATTTGGACGATCTCTAAATAGGTCAGCGCGAAAAGATATGTTGGCTTCAATAGAACAGAGCACAATTTCTCAAAGACCAAATACCGCGCATAGTATGGTCCACAAGGCACCAACTATTCAAGTGACTCATGAGAATGGTACTGCCGGAAGACAACAACGTCGACGTTCTGTAGATCATCATGAAAAGCTGCATAAAAAGGCAAATCTCAGAAATCCTTCTCAAGGGCCAGATAGAAGCGCCAGTGTAGGGAGAACACAGACCGATGGAGCTGCAACGGAAATAGACATGCAAAATCCGGAAATTCGTTTTGAAGAGAGCACAAAACCAATACCTCCATCCTCGCAGCAAATGGAGCAAAAAGAACCGGCTCTGAAAGCAGCAAATCCTAATCATGTCGTGGTTCAAGACAACCGTCTTCCCATTACTCCACATTCATTATTACCAAGCCCCACGACACGATTCTCCAAAGATTCTGAGAGGCGACGGAGAGTATCAACATTAGTCCGCGTATGGTTATTGATTGCTGGTTTTTATCGACGAGCAACCATGTACGAAGATTCTAAAGGTGCAATTGAAGAAGCGCATAAGTTGGTTAATGGGTTAGAGACAGATATTGCCAACGACCCTACCGGATTGGCGGCCTTTGATCATCCTGGCTGGGGAGGTGGAAAAAGTGTGGATGAATTATGGGCTGATGTTTTCTCCGAGGTACGTTGGATCAAACAAGTTCTCGAAATTTACTAATGTCTTTTACAGCGTGGCTATCTTTTTGTCGATCAATCTTCTCCATACACGGCACTTGAAAACTTCGAGTCTGCTTTGAGCCGCTCGGCAGATCACCCTGCTGCCACTGTTGGGCTTTCCGATATTTTGCTAGACATATTTACGGAAGATGTTCTGCCCCCACCAACCATACCATCTCTTGTTCTTCCCACAATCTCTGCTGGTATTCCTTCAGCCTCTACCCTCAATACCTCAGGTCAATCAAAACCACACCAGTCATCAACACTGCCTGATTCGACCACAGGACCTCTTGGTCTTCCACTGCCTACTTCCCTCAAACGAGATATTCTCACTGCTCCAGAGAAGAACGAAGCTGCTCAACTTGATCGACTTGCAGCTCGTGACCGTGCCTATGGACTTTTGTCCGGTCTAACCAAATTAGGTTCAGGTTGGAATTATTCAGAAGCATGGTATTCACTAGCCAGAGCTTATGAACTAGGAGGCCAAAAGGATAAAGCACGAGATGTACTTTGGTGGTGCGTGGAATTAGAGGAAGGTCGAGGCTTGAGGACTTGGAATGTAGCAAGTAGTGGTGGTTATACTCTCTAGTTAATTGCGAGGTTGGGAAATTGTGAGCAGCTTATTGTTCGTAATTGGAATGATAATTAGAGAATTTTTCGCTTGTAGATATCAGATAGAGGTGGGGGGTTTATATAATGTGCATTATTAATTTAATTATATTAAATTCGTTCAAATTTTCGTATTGTGTTTCGGTCGGGTTTGTGATGTTTAAGTGTTGGTTTGTAGAGGTGAATGGATATTATATGTTTATAATTGTTATATTTATAATATATCATATTACACTCTCTTTTCTTCTCCTCTCTTTGGAAGATAAAATGAATGGATTTATAATATAGGGAGGGGGTTGATAGAGTGTATGATTAAAGTATTGAGATTGCTGTTTATGAAAAATAAATTTAGAATTGTAAAGGGAGGGAAGGTGGGGGGGTGGCGTTGAACGGAGGGGTATGGATTAACATAAAATTCCATGAATGCTTAACTAGTTATTTCTGCAAAGACTCTAATTATTATATTTATTCTTCGGGGATCTAACTGATTTGGTTATTTTCATTTTCCTTTATGAATGCAGTTGTTTGCTGATTAGTTATAATATTCTACTCTAATTAATCTCATTTCATATACTATATGTATATATATATATATATATATATATATATATATATACTTGCACCTGCTGGCTGAGAATTTATTATATTATAAAAATAAATCAATCTTGTTGTAATTGTGTATATATATATATGTATATATTCTATCCCATCCCATCTATCATTTCAAAAAAATCTCAAATCCTCAAGATGGGATCTTAAATATCCATTTCAACAAGATAAGATAAGATTCTGTTAATATCACTTCGGTGATACTACTCGCATATTACTATTATAGTATGTGTTGATTCTTAATTGATTCAAGCTATCCACGATGAACAGGCCCTATTTACATTCAAGAGGGAGAGACTAGAATAAGCTAGTCCTACGATTCCCTTTATGTACGATCTCCTTTCAAAATGAATTGCATAACCGTATCAACAGATTCTGTTGACCTCCTGGGATCTTGGCAGCATATGCATATATATTGCATGATGCATATAAGGAGCAAACAAAACTCAACTTTTAATTCATTCTTTCCTTTTTGGTATACTGTTTGTTTGCTTTCAATATTTTGATTTCAAAGCACTTTAATTCCGAAGGCCGAATACCTAAGCCTATTCCTTCATTTTTTGAATATATACTCGCAGCTTAACTGCTTAGCTAGATAATCAATCAATTCAATCTGATGCTCTTTCTGGTCTCAATAAACCCAATACTATGTGTGATAAGGATTTCGGAGATGTGTGGGTTGCTGCTGGATTTCCTGGCGGTTTGGGTTCCTCTGTTGGGGGTTTGGTGGGATGAGGAGGTGGTGGTGGTGGTGGGGCGTGTGGTTGGGTTGCTTCCGTGGGGCATTTTGTTGGTGTTGGTGTTGGTATTGGTATGGTGTTTTATACTTTTTGTATTTGGTGTTGTCGTTGAATTGTGAAGATATGGGATGAGATGAAATATGATTTATCAAACTATATCTACGATATCTTTTGTAATGATGAATTGTTGTTTTTGCTACTGTTGTTTATGATGATGATGATAATGAAAAAATACTCGAGAAGCTGGATATACTTATACTTATACACCTATAGCATCAAGGTCCAACACTTCCATAGCGATTATCCACTTTCACCAACGAATTCTATACAGGTCTAGATCTAGGTAGCAATGATATCCATTCGGTCTTTGATCACTTTATTGGTCTTATAGGGCTGGATGCGGAGAAGGCCAGGGTCGATTATTGTATATGAGCAATATTGTGATGTTTTGTTGGGTTGGATTTGTAAATTTGGATTGTGTGGTTGGGTATTTGGCTAGGACGATTTTATATACGGGCAGGCGAGGGAAAACCTGACCTGACCTGGCCTTGGTCTGTAACCTAATCGATATATTGATTGCTTCATTGTAGGTCTTTGGTTGTTATATCTATTTGCAATAGATAACATGTTCTATTTCTAGGCTTCTAGGATCAGAATATATATTAATATCTAAATAGAATGAATATAGACTCGTTAAATCAATACATCTACCAGTACCGAAGAATCCACTTATCTATCTTTTATTTTAAAAAAGTAAATTCCTTATTATTTAAACTCTTTACAGTTTCGGCACTACTTCAAATTCATTTTGTATTAATCGTAGTATAAGATCTGAATGATTATCTACTATTATTTTGTAAAGTATAATAATTATATAGATACATCTTACTTCAGCAAAAGCCTTATTATATTATATTTAACATTATTACAAATATAAATACACAGCAAAATAGCTACCAGTACTAACATCTAGATATTCAACTTACTAATACTAATAATTACCATCCTCAATCATACAACTGCAAAATTATAAATCATATAACCATCTAATCATCTAATCAAATCTCCAACATCCCAATCTCTCAAATAAACAATCCTAAGAATAATTACAAGAAATCCTGATTCTCCAAGTACTTATTATATAATTACTATCAAATCTTCCAATCATCCATATCTCGAACACAAAGCAACAAAATAATAAAGCAATATAATCGAGCATCTATCTGTAGTGCATACATACTATGCATCTTCAAACAAAAACTCTAATAATCCCCCCTACCAACTCCTCTAACAATTGTGATCTCAAAATCGATATTCGATATCCCAAATGCACAAACGTAATCTTACAAGCCCATCTTGGTTCTTGATTGAATAACTACCAATTCTCTAACAGCACACCATAGCATACATCAACATATATAGTTCGTTCGCTCAACTCTACACCATCCTCTCATATCTAAACAAATAAGCAAACAAACGTCCATCTCCGTCTATATCTATAAGAAAGTTTGTTAAAGACGTGCAAGGAATGATTGGGACAAGTACCTCGACCTTGAACCATATCCTCATTCACTCCATAACCGAAAGCAGGAAGTGCAACCCTTACCCCCAACCCAAAAAAAAAACAATCGAATCATATCGAGATCCATCATATCCCCCCTCAACTCTAGCGACCAAGATACGTATCATTCGATATCACCCGCAATCGCTTCAGGCTGTTCGATACCGTAGAGAAGAAATGCATTTGGCTGGTACATATGTTGGAAAACCCCGTTTCCGAGAATGACGAAGAAGCCGAGGAAGAGGGTAGTGAAGAGATCGAGCATGGTAGGCTTGAAGCCGATGCTATTGAGGAAAGTTTTGATGTATTATTTATTGTATTGATGATTATTGTGAAATAATTAGGAGCCAAGGAACTCAAATATCTCGTTGTGTTTATATCCGGGGAAAAAAGGACCTTATTTGCTGGCATAGCTGGAGACCAATGATTTTTGATGTATCACTTGCTTTCGGTTGTAAGATTAGCATGAATGAGATATCTGATACTGTGTTTGAGTCCAATTGAGAATCAATTGATGGTAATACCGGTGTATGACGGAATCTGTGTATCATGATAGATGTTGTAGTGTCAGGTAAGACGAACTTTTGTGCCGTTGATAACCATTTCAACATCGAACAATTGGAATCGCATCGGAGAGGAAATATTATGAGATAGCCTCATAAGTATGTCGCGATGCAAAGATGGGATTTAATATCTTCGACATAGCCTCCGCCGTTGTGAACAAAACCCCACCACTAAATACAGTGCGTGATAATCTCATGACTGTTCCTCTCCAAAAGGCCCTCACACCACCATCTTTCAATATACCAACTATAGCTTGAGTAGTCGTTGTTACTCTGGAAGATTGACTTCTCGTTTTGATTGTATCAAAAGGTTGTGTAGCCAAAGTAGTGATGACACCAGCTGCTGCACCATTCGCAAAATTGACAACAGTATTCTGTGGAATCTCTCGTACGACCTGAAAATCCTTGATAATATTGTATGAACCCATCCTAAAAGAGGTAGCCGATGCTTGTTTGAGTGTTGTACCAATGAAACCTCTATACAAGCCCACAAAACCATCTTCTCTAATAACGCTACGTATACAATGAATTGTAGAATTGTATTGCCTGGTAGACCGAGCATCATCAATCAGGGCAGTTTTTATCCGTTCCGTAGGTGTGACCGCGAAAATACTAGCCGCGACTCCGGCTGCCATGCCAGCCAACATGTTACGAGCAGGAGAAAGAACACCACTTTCGGGGTCTCGAAAGACGTTTTTGATGCTATCAAACGAAGCGAATCGGACGGCATCTTTTGCAATGGATCCAGATACCAATGCACCACAGCCCTTATATAAAGCTCTTGAACCTTCTTGTTCGTATAATTGTAGGACGATCCGAAATGGATTCCGTGGTAGTTTGGATGGACCAGTATGCAGTTGGACTCGAGTTTTAGCAAACTCCATCGGATATGTAACTGCGCCTTCTACTCCTCCAGCGATTCCTCCAGAGAGTATGGATACAATCGGTGGTGTGGAGTTATTTCCATGGCTAGTCATTGCGATCGTCTCTGTGGGATAGGAGGAATTCAGAATTAAAAAGAGAATTAATTCAAGGGGTTGATACATGCATCGCAAACACCTTCTCACCCACGATTAGAGATTAATATGGTAATTAAGAACATCTGTAAATAACAATTCAACCTGTCTCTACCATCAAGAGTTCATTCTCAAAACCTAAAACTATGACGTATTGTCAAATAAACTTTATACCTCCCTTGCTTTCGGGGCAACATCGGCAGTCGGCAATTAGCTCTCGTCACACATTGTCTTCTGAATTGTAGGCTGAAGAATAACAACAATTTCGTATGTTAATACAATGGTGCAAATGTCCGTTTGATAAACATTGCCGAGGTCAATGTCCAGCAGGTAGCATAAATACTACATCAATATAATCATGGGCAAAAATCTAAGCTAGCTGTCGTGGTGTTATTTGTACAGAAAGCCATGCGCAAAGACTCGCAACCAACACTTTCCTTTCTGTATTCCCAAATCTGTGTCTGCAGACCAGGTTCAACTTTGAAACTCCTGCAAACCACCTATTGTCGTCAAAGAGGAAACCATTTATCCAGTCTTCATGATTTTTTCTTTTCTGACTATATTAACCTTGTCCATGAAAGCCTTGGCCGAACAAAACCCAGTTAAAAGCTGTGAGGCGGCATCGTGAATCCCCTGATTAGCAGGATCTGTTTCTTTTCTTACTCTCGTACCATTTAAGCTGCTTGAAAAAGCATTGTTGACTTTAGTAGAAGACGCAAGAAGATGCTGAGAATCTTCTATCGCTCTCTGGTTCATTCCTCTTTCGCTCACATCCTCTGATGTCCGATCGCTGAAATTCGCACTGTTTGCTATTGGTTTATTCACTAAAGCTGTGTGGCTTCCAAACAAATCACTGCCAGCAACAAAATTCACCGGAATCTGATCACTACTCCCCATGCTATGTTCAGGCGCGCTCTGTTGCTGCTCAGCATCCATGAAGGATTCTCCAGACTCTTTCAGATCGTCAAGTATCCTTTTTCGTTTCGCCAGATGCGGGGATCTTGACTGTAGATGGCGGTCAAGATTAAAGTAGGGCGACAGAGAAGCGTCAGGCAAGCGTTTTTGACGAACTGAGCCAACTCCTCCTCCTGCCGGCGCTACATATCCCGGTAAATATTCTAGAATATCTCCATCGCCTCGTGGTCTCCAAAATTGTATAGCTCGTGCGTATGCCTGCTCTATCGCAAGAGAAGCAGAAGGCTCCTTGTACCATGGATGGTTGAGTGCTTGAACAGCAGTCATGCGTTGTCCTGCATCAATAGCCAAAAGTCCCCGCAAAAATGAACGAGCTCTCGTGTGAAGGTAAGACCACTTCTCTGCTGCCTCACTTTCGTCGGACGAAATAAAGTTCTTTGTAGCTTCAATCTCTTCGAGTTGGGACAACCGACCTCGAGGAATTTCGCTCTCACCAGTGAGCAAACTCCATGTCAAAATTCCGAATGACCACATGTCCGCTGCTGTCGTATATCCACGACTCAGAGTCGAATTCGAATCTACAATTTCACTGTTAAAGTCAGTATAAACTTTTACTAACTGTCTTTCCTAATGACAACTTACGGTGCAACATAACCTTCAGTGCCTACACAAGAGAAAAGCCTGCCGGTTGCTTTTTCTGTGTTATTGGCAAGGCCAAAGTCTGTAAGAATGACCCGAGATCCAACATCTGTGTTTGTGATGAGAATGTTCTCCATTTTTATATCCCTGTGTGCGATTCCTTTCGAATGAAGATATTCCAGCGCTAGAACGATTTGTCTCGTAATGAGGCGGGCGTGTCCGTCTCCAAGCCTATTGTTACAGGAATCGAAGTAGGTGTATAAGTCTCCTGCTGCAGCAAGTTCTGTGAATAGATATCTAATTGATAGTCAGAAGCAAAAATGAACATTTCATGGTCAGCGTACAGTCTGTCGTTGGAGAGAAAGGCTTTCTCGATGCTGATGATATTCGGCTATGGCCCGTTAGTCTTGATCAATTAAGCGAAAGAGTGGTTGGCTGTGGGATTGACTGAGTGTGCGACGAGGCTGCGACTTACATGATTAAGTTTGGAAAGTATGCAAACCTCTCGCAGGTAAGTTTTCCACCTCAAGTCGGCATCATATTGCTGATTTGGTTCCGTTTGGCTTCGAGAGCCGGGAAGCCCCGAGGAGCTTAGTTTAACGACTTTACAGGCTATTTGCTTTGACGTGCCAACACGATTGGCAAGAAATACTTCTCCAGCAATACCGCTACCGAGGACATGGTTTGAGATTGTAAAGCGGTCTCGAAAGTACTAAACATGTTCAGTTAAGACGCAGAGAGATATCTGGTTGGGTTGGGGTGGGGGGGGGGGTCATGAGATGCCATACTTGAAGTTCAGCATCAGGCAAAGACATATGGGATGTGATTCTTGACCTTGGTTGGTGAAATAGAAACTTCCAATCGGGCCGGATCTCAATCAAATCTCCATCAGCGAGAAGATGTCCAATTCTTTCATTACCAAGTTTTCCAATTAGTACATCATTCACGTAGGTACCATTCATGGATTCAAGGTCCTCGCAGTAGATAGAAGGAGGGTACTCATCCAGTTTTTCTGCATCATATATGATGGCATAGATGCGAAATTGTCGCTTGGAAACAATGATACTATCAATGGAAAAATCACTAAAAAATTTTAGCATTCAATTGATTGATTGAAGGAAGTACATACCACTTCGCATCCCTCCCTACATGAAGGAAACCTTTAGCAGAGATAGGAATGGCTATATGAGTCCATTAGATGGCGAAGAGTGACATGATGAAATGATGACAAACTGAATTTTTGGCCAGTTTGTGCGTTTTCGTGACTGAGCGTTGCGACGAGATGATTATCTAGATCATGTGTCTCCTTGTCATAGAGCCTCATGAGAGAATGGTCAATGTTCTCTAGATGCCTTTGACCACTGGGCTCGTGAATAATAAAGTCTGTCGCCTCCATCGTAGATAATCCAAAGGTCTTGAAAGGTGAATATGAGACAAATGTGAAAATAGGATTTCATATCAAGAAATTGATTATAGATTTTGAAGTGTCAGAGAAGGTAGCGAGATGAGGAGGAAATGAATATTCGGAAAGTGATAAAGTCAAATGATGTTGGCCAAGTCAAGTAAGTGTCGGCATTGGTCCCAACACTCAAATACATGAGGTGGCTCTCATTAACCTATCACTAGAGAAATAGTAGATCTAGATGACTCAGTAAGGAACGACGAGAATCAAGAGCTGGGCTCCGATACTAGTCAAGAAATGATGGCAAGAGAATACAAATTAAAATATTTGAGGAGCACTGAAGCTGAAAGATGAGGAATAAAAACTTGAGAATGTGGAATAGTGAAATGGTGAAATGGTGAAATGGTGAACGCATTTTAGGCATCACATCAAGCAAAGAAATTGTGTGAACGAAGTGAATGACTTCAATTCAATTACCACTGTAATATAGCTACTGTAATAAAGCCCTAAGCGAATGCGAAAGAGACTAGCTCTTTCAGTAAGTCTATATAAGACTTACTACTTTCAATATGTAGCTAGCTCTTTAGACAGAATACAATTAGACATACAGGACCTACGCAATCCGTGGGTGCTACGTCTTCCGTATCCTTCTCGTACCAACAGAAATACTATACCTGAGCTGTGCGTATATCGACCGATTCATGTCTATGTGCCATTGTCTACCTAGTCTGCATTTCAGCTGTAGAAATCGGAATCTCTTTAATCTCATATTGTGATATACTTATTGGGACATCGTCTGCGGGTGAGCAATTATTTCCATGCCCTGCAGGGTTATAAGCAAGACTTCTTAGACGTTTGGATCGATATGAGATATTGGAGTGCCGTTTTGATGGTTTCTTTAATGAGGATTAAACCAGGAGCGAATTAATGTACGTAAGGCAAAGGATGCCTTTGAGAAGAAGAGAGTAATGATGCAGAATTTATGGACACTGCATCGGATGGAGCTATATCTATCTACCCAGACGAGCTGAGCGGAATCTGGGATGACGCCGAGAGTGACTTTCATCACGAGAGCGACAATGAAGGAAGTGACGCAGACGAATGGAATTGAGGGTTATACTGAGGACCAACGAAGAAACGATCTCATGCAGGCAAAATTGGATGCACTATTGTTAAAGGGAACAGAGTTGGAGAACTTCACATCTGAACAGCAACCGGATAATGCGCTCATCATGAGATAGCTCTTCTTCAAATGCCAGTAGAAAAAGTATGGGTTGATGAATTTAAATAATTAATGGGACCGTTTCTTCATATCCTATACAAGAAAGTACAGGGGAGAAAATCCTACACTTTGAACGTAACTTACATACAAGGGATTCAATATCGACTGTTTCCGACCGACGTTATCAAATCAATGGATGCTAATATAAATCAGCCCTTGCTGGGCAATTGAGAGCAACCAAAGAAAGAGTGTGGTTTAGAATAAGTTTGAATATGGAGATATTATTTTGAAGGAATTTCAAATGTAACTTTTCAAATGTTTGGATTGATATTCGAGATTGAGAGAAGTAGTAACTACGGAGCAGTAGGTCCCTAACTGCAATGTTATATTATATCACATGATCGTGCCCGATCCTTCGCAAAAACCAACGCTTTTCGAAGGGAATGGTCTCCATTCACGGAACGTTATATTGGAAACTTGCAGTGACGCAGGTACCTGAGGTCGGGCCCGACCAAAAGATGTTGGACATCAGAAGCTGAACGAGAATGCTAAGGTGGGCACAATCATGTGACTAGCCCTAAGATCTCCAATTGCGCTAAATTAGCTCGAAAATTAAGCGAGGTCGACCACCATATTTGGAGCTTCAATCAACGGAATTTCCTTTCTTTCCCTCACCACACCAACTCACATACAAACTTATAGTCAATATGTAAGTTTTAATCCCTCTATCCCTCCTTCAATTGTCATGAATTATTTCATGCTTTTGCAAGCTCTCGAATCATCACAATCATAAATTTACCCCTCATTTCCAACGAAATCACCCGTTTACCCCTCTTCTCCATTCACACGACACTTTACATCAGCTTCAAGTTCTTATAGCTAACAAACTGTCTTTAGGAGAGCCAAGTGGCGCAAGAAGCGCACTAGGCGCTTGAAGCGAAAGCGCCGCAAGACTCGTGCCAGATCGTAAGTTTTCACATTCTTTGTTTGCTCCAGATCAAAGATTTGCCTGTTGGCGGTCTTAGCTGTGGAGTAAATTCCTATGGTGAACACCTACTGATCCCTCTATAGCAAGTAAACAACTCAAAACAACTCGATCTCGATCTCCCTTACCTCTCGAATCATAACATTATGACAACTTAACCTCTTTTCGAATGCGCCATCCCTCGCACCAACGTCTTCACCTTTTTCAGCATTTCAGTATTCACCAACAAGTTCGGAGTTCGCGCTTCGTTCATCGGCGGCTGGGTGTTCAAGGAAAGAGCAGTATGGTGACGCGCATTCAATAGCAAATGGTGGATGTTTTTGAAAGGAAGCAAGATCGGTCAACAATGCTATGTCGATTTGTTCATTGAGGGTTTATAAACCAAGAAGCTATGGGAAAGAAGCTGCCTTTGATGCTAAATGCCTTTATGACTTCAAACCTGATAGGAATGAATAAAAAAAACTGAAGTTCTTCTTCATATATCCTCTTTTGCACGTCGTGAATCGTTCGAAAGTGACGGAATAACTGTCCGCTGATACTACTGCACTAGCATGTTCAAAATGCCCAGCGCCAGATTTTTGGAAGCTGTTGATAAAACTTGAGCTTCCCCGCATGTCAATAATTAATAAATGCTTCTCATTGTGCGAGAGCGACGACTGAGAGCGAAGCTGCATGCTCACGATCTCCAAACCCATCTGCCTCCCTCCATTCTGCTCTCAAGAAGCTTTTGACGACTCTACTAAGAATTTTTATTAACGGTCCATTCTATCTCACTCGTAAACTGGCAAAATTGAAAGCTGCATATAACAAGCAGCTCGACAAGAACTCGATGTTGTTGCCACAAACACCAGCCACAGTTCACCATCTCAGCCTTAGCCTCGCGCCGGCCTTGGCAAAAAGTCGGAAAAAAAGTTTCCAATTGCCGACCGTTCCAAAATTTTATTTACTTTGCGATAGAGTAGAATACACTAGGCGGTTTCATACAATCTCTATTACAATAGAAAATGGCGGACAATATTGAGAAGAGTAAGAAGCGTAAGAAGAACGCTGATGGATCCTCGAGACCAACCAAAAAGGTTGCTATTGAGGGTGACAAAAATGTTAAGATTTCTCTGAAAGATTGTGATGAATGGGCACCTGTGGTTGGTATGTTTTTCCTTTTGGATTAGGAGGGCCAGTATGGTCTCAAAACAAGTGATCATATTTATGGCAAGCTGACTCTTTATAGCATCAACCCCTGGATTGTCTATGCCAGCGTCGATATCACTTCAACCATTCACAAAACCTCGCAAGAATGCCCCTCAACGACCTGGACGTAGTGGTGCAATTGCTACAACCGAAGTCCTTCTTCATTCCTCTGAACATCCAAAACTTGACTACACAGCACGAGAGGAAGAAGAGGGTGGATCCGATACATTATTGAAGCATTATGTTGGGGTTTACGATCCAAAGACTAGAAAATTAGAGGTTGTAGAAGCGCGAAAGATGGTGGTTCGTGGAAGCGTTAGAGCACATCAAGCTACGGAGGCAGAATTTGCGAAACATGTATGTCTACTAGGGAATCTCTTAAAGACATATGCTAACAAGTTTTCCTACAGACTATCCGGGAGCTTCGAAACGACCTTGGGGAGACTTTCGGTACTAAGAAAGCGAAGAAAGCTATTGCCTCTGTCACCGAGAACGCCATCTCAGCGAACAAGGGCTCAAGATTACTCGCAGATGTTGCTAAACCTGCGAAGCTGGATGCTGCGAAATCAGCTATCATTGCATCTATGGCAGAAGCTACGTCTAGCATGGCATCCAGGAAAGATCTTGAGGAACAAGCAGATGCAGCTAAACCACGACCAAAAGCAGACCTTGCTGCGAAAGACATCAAAGATGTGTATACAGTGGACAGTCTCATTGGAAGTGATATTTTCAAGTCGGTGCCGGTTTTGGAATGGGAGCAATCGGTCAAAGCAAAGAAGAACATCACTACCAATTCGAGATATGTGTCGGCAAGGATTGTCACTGCAGCTACCGCAGGCGTTAATAAGCTCAGAGTTTTACGATATCTCCTTCTTTTGTTAGATTTACACATGGCTTCTCGACCAATGCGAGGCGGTAGAATGCTGCCTAAGCGCGAAGAAATGAAAACAAAGTTGGGTGACAATATACCTCAATCCGTCATTGAAGACATTCGACGCAAATACTCTGACGCTGGTGTAATGTCAAAATTCAAGTCTGATCTTCTGATTACTCACGTGTGCGCACTAGCATGTCTAGTCGATAACTATGAAGTCGATCTGTATGATCTTCAGTTGGATTTGAAGTTGGAGGCGAAGGATATGACCCAATATTTCAAGGAAATTGGTGCGAGGGTCGTAGGACTTCCAGAAGCTAGGAGAAAGGCATTGGATCTGGACAAGGCGACTGCCGCACAAAGGAGGACAGCGAAGTTGAGGTTGCCACTGGATTTCCCAAGGGTACCCTTTGGAAGGAGAGGATGAGGATAAGTGTGATGGATAGACTGGGCTGATGACTTTTATTGGCGAAGCGGAGTCAGACTTCTTAACATTAAAAATGGAGATAATGAATTTTTATGGCTACTAATAATACCTAGGTACAGTAGCCTGTTTATGAATCTTCTTGCCTACTAATAATGCATCTCGATCCTGATTGATTACGAATATTTGGGCTAGGACATTCTGAGCCTTTTAAAAATCTAATGACCAGGGGGAATCCAATGATTAGAATGTTCCTAATCATTTGAGATACTTAAAGACACAGAACACGCACAGTCTGCCGGGCCTACGGTCTTCAGGGGCATTACAATGAGTAGATGGGGCAAGTGCCTACTTTGAAAGTACTGAGCTATAACTAATGTATACCAATATTCCCGGATATACGGGCGATTGTCTAAAACCTTCCTGTATAATGGACTCCCACCGGTGGGTTTTCTGAAAGTATCTAGGGTCTCGGTGGAAATTTTACCCTAACACATTCCTAACACCCTGGGTTGGGACTAAAGGAAAGCTCAGGGTTCGATTTACGATCCTGTAATGTTTGGATGGGGGTTCAATTTATGGTTGTTGATGGTATTAATGGTATCCGGGTTAATTTATGAGGTGACGAGATTTGTGGTGAGAGGGATGGAAGTTTATTTCTTGGGGGATGTATTGGGAAGGAAGTACACGAGTAGAGTAAGACTTATCTTTTATACTTAATCCAAAAGATGAAGTCGTTTATCAATGCATTCCGGAAGCCGGACGGGGGAAGTGGAACAAAGGCGTATTTTCTACATATCTCTACTTATGCAACATAAAACTGACATTCAACAAATTTTCTCCAGGGTAGCGGTGCCTGCCTTTGGTTTAGGACCTTAAACCCGCTTGTGAAGAGGATAGTCGCTGACGGTTATTCTTTTGGTAAAGGTGCGCTTCAGAGGGCTTGGGACAGTGCATTGGCAGTACGCGCTGCTCGTTTGAAGGCTCGGATGATGCTGCTATGGTGTGAGAGAGACATAGAGCGGAAGTGGAAATTTCTATCCTGGATTGATACTCGTGTAGAACTGGTGGACGGGAGATAGTGACCTCTAGTTCTCTCATCGGGCCTCGAAGCTGAAAAGATAAAAAAGAAAAACAAGTAACATCCCCTGGAGAAAATAAATAAATAAATAAAAGAGATGGGGGTTGGAATTATGGCCTGAGGGAACGAAAATGATCGGGATTGTGATTTCTGGTGGTGTTTATAGGGTTTATTGGGATGGGAGTTTAAATTATGGTGTGGTGGTGTTGAGGATGGGATTAAGATCAATTCTTTGTTGTATTGTGTGATGGCGTTGATAGTGTTGATGGAGGAGATACGGTATGCTAAATATGGATGTGGAGATGGAAATGGAGATGGAGATGGATGTTCAGGTGAAATCGGTGAAGATGAATGCATAAACACTTGATATTGGAGACGGAAATTGAAGTGCGCAATAGTGAATGGAAGCATTAAAAAGAAAGGAGATGTGAAGGGACCCACGGGAGTGGTGTTGGTAATGATGTCTCAGGCAGAGAGTTCGGTTTGAATTGGCTACAAAGATCCTCTCTAACCACTTCCACGAACTCAAGGTAGTTGAGAAGATATCAAGCTCCAATCCCTCTATGTACCACCACAAAGATACAACCGAAACCGCGACACACACCAAAGCACTGTGTCAAACTTCAGGACATTGCCACGACGTCATCATACCACAGCAGACAAAACAGAAGATTCAAAACTCGGAACGACGCGTTCGGTGTACCAGTTGTCAAGCACTTTCGCTGTACCGCACATGCATAACACAACAAAATATCAAAACGGCAACTACGCAAAGAGTACAAAGCTCAGAACTCTATTTGCGATGCCCCAGCGATGAGCCAGGAGATAAGATCATATCTTAAAGCTGGTGCGTGCCAGGCTCGTATACCTACGAAAGGTCACCAGGGCACCTTGGCTGATTATAATTGGCGCGAGAAAGCGACAACCTGGGCAACACATCTCCACAACAGCTCGAATTTACAAGGTCTTCAAGGCTCGAATATTGTGCCCTTATCTGAACTATTAGCATTGACGTCTCCCGTTCTCTTTACCTCACGTCAAATTTCTTTAGAAAACTCTCGCCAATTTTCTTCGAACAATTCAATCGTTGAAACCTTTATTCCAGATTCTTTCCCAATTCCGACAATCCAACCATCAATCACCATTCATCAATCATGACGAGGCGTATAATTGGCAAAACTATTTCCTGTGCAAGCTTCAAGTTTGTGGTACATTTCTGAGTCTGCCAGATTCTTACTACTCCAACCTCATCCAATATTACAAGTATATAAATCCCAAAGAACCCCCCAAACCTCTTGGTACAAAAGGTGTAATTAGAACATCAATCTTGATGATGTGGTTATGGCGTTATGGTTTTTTAGATGTTTCCTGGGCTGGTGTCAGGAAGATGGTGGGCTTTGCGATAAATTAGTTTATCGTTTCAGCGAGGGAATATTCGAGGAGTGCAGAGAAGAATGGAACAGAATCAAGAAAACGCCGGGAAACAAAGTAGTAGCTTCAGGATCGGGTGTTTCTCGTGCTACTGATGAGAATATTTCTCTTCGATTACTAACTGGTATTGTTAGAAAATGAGACAACATCACTTGATGGAGTTGAGAGCTTCTAGTATCGACGCTGTATTGCAATGATACAGTTCAGACATTTGTATGCTAGATTGGCTGGCAGCCTGCGGGATGGATGTTATATTAGGGGCCCGTCATTACTCGAGCAGCTCTTGATATCTCGACACGATATGATACGATATGGTGATGATGCTGTATGATAATTTATATACTAGAACCGGGTGTAGCAGTACAAGGCTCCCATTAGCTATAGCTATAGGGAGCACCACAGTTAATACAGTTCTTCCTCCTTAATCAAATAGGACGGAACATTCAAGCTTTCAAAAACATTCATAAGTTCTCGATTCGATGATGTTGAACGTTGAGTGAGGCTCAAGACAGGGGTATCGGTAGATATGCCCTCGTGACATCGTATTTCTATATTTGGAACATAAGGCTTATCCAATTTAGAATACGAACTCCAAAAAACCTAACCGTCGGCCATTTACGTTCCTCCCCACTTGGCTTCCCCACGGGCCACTATTACCTAAACCCCTAGAAAGGAGTTGACTTCTTTAAAAGGTTCTTTTCCTTAATGATCCTTATGAAATATATTATATAAAAACTCACTCGTGACTTTTGTATAAGTATTAATTAAATATAATATAATTTTTATTTAAAAGATTTTAAATCTTTAATCTTTAATTTTTATTATTCCAATTTTTAATTTTAAATCTATAATAAATTAACTTTATAATAATCATATAGTTATAATTTTTTGGAATTTACTCAAATTATAATAAAATATTTTATATTATCTATAATGTAAATTATAAAAACTTCCCAAGAGGATGGATTATCAAAAGATCAACTCTCTTTCGTGGGCTGCAGATATGATTGGTAGTGGAGCTAAGTGTGGAGACCTTGGATGACCAACGGCTAGGGTAAGCAAAATTGACCTGCCTAGGTATTTGAACTTCTCATTTCTTCTCGTTTTCCAAACATATTTATAAACCAAAAGCCACTCTTTATATTCTAATGCTAATATCTTTTATTTTTGTTGTAATCAGTTTTATCTTTTTTTCTTATTGTCAATCGTTAAACATGTCTAATGCCGAGGCGTGGAAAAGACGTTCCATTTACCAAGTTCTCACCGACAGATTCGCTATAGAAGAAGAGAATGGCCAAAATTCAGGTCCAGATAAGGGCATTAGAGATTATTGTGGTGGAACGTGGAGGGGTATAATATCTAGACTTGATTATATTCAAGGAATGGGTTTCGATGCCATATGGATTTCACCCGTATGTTTCTTCACTCTCATCGATGTATTTGCTCCGCTCACTAACGGCTCATATAGATCCATAAGAATATCGAAGAGGTGACCCAATATGGAGCCGCCTATCATGGGTATTGGCCAGAGGATATTTATTCGGTGAATCCACATTTCGGTACCGCGGACGATTTGCTCGCTCTGTCAGATGCGTTGCACGCACGAGGGATGTTTTTGATGATTGATGTGGTTGTCAATCATATGGGTTCTCCCCCTACTGTGGAATTTTCCAGATATGTACCTTTCAATGATTCATCATACTATCATCCAAAGTCGTTCATCACGAATTATGACAATGAAACGGAGTGTCAGGAAGGATGGTTAGGTGATGAACATGTACCATTGCCTGATCTCAATACCGAAGATCTCACCGTGGTGCTCACTCTCCAAACTTGGATCATGAAAGTTGTCCAAAAGTTTAAAATTGATGGCCTGAGGATTGATACCGTCAAACATGTCAGGAAGAATTTTTGGCCGGATTTTGTTCGGTCTGCTGGGGTCTGGTCGGTCGGTGAGGTATTGTCAGGTAATCCTAACTACCTAAGCTCATATCAGCCATACATTGGGGGACTTCTGGACTATGGAACATATTATCCTCTGAAGAGAGCATTTCATAGAAATGGTGGAAGTATGTATGAGCTTATCAACCTCCTCACTCCTGCGTACAGGTCAAAATTCCGCGATATGCAGCAAATGTCGACTTTTATGGAGAATCATGATATGCCGCGGTTTACCCATGACACAAACGAGGATCTGGCTGTTGTGAAGAATGCTATGGCATGGACTCTACTCACAGATGGTGTGCCGATTATTTACTACGGACAAGAACAATCTTATTCAGGAGATGGTGATCCTGGCTCCCGAGAGCCGATGTGGACATCAAACTATACTGTTACACCACTATATCAGTACATTGCACGTTTGAATCAAATCAGGAAGCTGAGTTGGGATGCAGGGTTTGGTACACATTTAACCACACGTCTTTATGTTGACGACAACGTTGCTGCCACACAGAAGGGTCCCTTGCTCATGGTACTGACCAATCAAGGCAGCAAGGCGAAACCGAAAACAGTCTTCGTACCTACTATGTTTAAAAACGGCACCACAATAGTAGACATTCTCACAAGAGAATCTTTCACAGTCAAAAGAACCACGAAAATCATTTTGACAGCCGGCGAGCCCCGCATCTTTCTCCCTCTTCGTCTAGCAGAACACATTTGCGAGGATATCATTCCACCATTTCAAAGCGCTCTGTCTAGATTATTCTCCAACATATTCAGCTTCATGTCTTCTTCAAAAGTTGCGGATGAAATCACCACTTGGCCACATGGAGATGCAGTTACTACGGAAGATATTTTACTTGCCGAAAAGGATCCTGTGGTAGCTCAGGCCGAGGGCAAGATTTTAATGCCAAGCGCTGACGGGAGTTCATCCCCGTGGTCTATCTTCTCTACGCTTGAATAATTGAGCAATTAGTGCATGTCTTGTCCTTCATTTACTTTGAACTTTCAGATTGTTTGTTGTTTAGAAGATACCATGGGTTATTGTGCCTTTGTTTAATTATGTATATTAATTCCGCATCCTGAAAAATTAATAGACGATGTATTTTTTTTGGTGAAGGAGGAGGAGGTTTTGTGGACAATGGCATCGAGACCTGTAATATATTAGACAGGAGCGTGGGACTAGAAGGGCATATATACTCTTCGACCAGCGTTAGAATATAGATACCTTTTCGCACACGTTGGAAAGATTTAAGTTATTATTTATAGATTAGATTCGTTTGGTAATCTTACACTCATTGTATGAGGTTAATAAAGATTAAAACAATATCGAGTCATTTTTCATTTGGAAAAGTTGCTCCTGTGCGAGAACCTTCAGCTCAGCGTCATTATATCCAGCTACTGAAATCGATTTGATATGGACATGTAATTTGCTGGAGCTGGGTGGACTATCCTTCTCTAATGAATTGAAATATTCTTCTGTGAAGATCGTGTTTAGAATTCGGATATTTTGATTATGAATAGAGATAAGTCGGATCTAGCATTTGAAATTTAGCTTAAACCTCATATAGATATACTTCTAACTAACAGGTAATCTTCGTGGAGAAGGCCGAGATGCACACAATTGCGGCGATTGTTTTTCCATCATTTCTTTCTCCATCTGCTGTTGAACGCTATCATCATTCTTCCAAGCAATAAAAGCAATTCTATAAATTGCAATAAATTCGGTCGTTAGGATTTCATTATTCATCGCAGAGCGCGAATGAATTGTGAGAGCAAGCGCTGTTAAATCGCCAGTCGTCCAAGTATCTGTGAAGCCCCAACGCAAATTGTGGGTTTCATACATATCTCTATGTTGGTTGTCAAGCGTTAGCAGAATGTAGAGATATAATAAAACGGATTAGCTGTACCATACGACCATCCGTCAAGCCTTCCGAATCCTGCCAACTCCAATTCTTGCATATCGTTGTGGAGTCCAGCGGCGACATCCCGGCTGTTGAACCACAGATCGGTATGCGATAGAGGGGTCTCAGCACGGTCAGTTGAGGTTGTCTGAATCATAGGTATATCTTCAGCTGAATCAATGATGATACCAAAGACATCGCTGAATTCTTTCCTCAAGATTTCGCTTTCCCTATATTTAGACTTCCTCCAAATAAACTTGCAAATCTTGATTAGAGCTTGTCGGCGAGGCGTAGTGGAGAGCGACATAGTAAACTTCAATCGATCGATAATTATGTTGTGATTCTGTGATTTATTTACAATGTGTTTGTAGGTTTGTTTATTTGCGTTATCAAATACTGCCTATCAAGGTACTTTGCTTAACATCTATTGGCAAATATATGAGGGGTAACTGTTAGTAATGTAATAAAGTTTAGCCTATCTCTCATTGATGTTTTTTAACTTGTACAATCCCAGCTTGCTGATTTAAACCAGGTCGATGTCTAATCTTCCACATACTATTGAAGCGTGGCAACGCTCCTATACCAGTATCAATAATAAAGATTTTAAAATGCGAACTTTGAGAGTGGGAGTAAATTCAAATTCGAAAGCGCTATTCTTCTGCGGTCCTTCACATTAAGGCCCGAATCAAATCTTCATCTTCAATGCGCTGGATCAATGATAATCAAATGTTTCCAGCAGCGCGACGGTCACAAGCCGAAGTGGCAGTTAAGGGTCAGCACTTTGAGCCACTACTTCGAATAGTGAAGAATTTTTCCAAAGATGTAGGGTGGACTTCGAAGGACTTCATAGATTCAGGATGCTTCGGACCATTTTAGTCTCTTTTGGCACTCATTGAACGCAACGATACAAAAGAAGAAGACGAAGAATCTGCAGTGCAATATGTCACCACCCCTATTGCTGCACGAACTCGACTTCAACAATCGCAAAGAGACCTTTATATAATACCAATCAAGAAATCGACTGGACAATTAGACCTTCTTGGTGCATTGGTCGATAGGATGGACTTGGATACGCCCAGCACTACCGAATCGATTGAGCTACCACCGTCCGGTGAAGGATCCGTCGCAAAATACGAAAAGGCCAGAATAAAGGTGCAGGATGAACAAATAGGCAATTAGTGTCTTGTCAACTTGCTGTTGCCCATCTCTTGGCCTCTAGGAATATCTGGCAATGTCGACCCACAGCGGAAGGCTTACATATTTGTTCTACAAGGCTACAAAAGTCTACGAAGCTCGGGTTGATGGTATAGTTACACATCCCAACCGTAATACCGATGTCCTAGGTTTCTTGGAAGTGAAACGTGGTCATCGAACAGATGAAGTTCGTATACAAGAGGTGGCTCAAATGGTGGCATTCATGAATTCGAAAAACAACCCACTTCGCATGAATGATAATACTTCGGCTTTGCAATGGTACTTTATTTCTGTTACTCGCCTACCTTGCTAATATGCTCTGTAGCTCGTGGCTCATATCCATGTGCGCCAACGAGCTATTTATCACAATAGCAAGCTGTAATCGACCATGGACAGAATTCCTAGGCACGGGAGAAGGATTGAAGGAAGGCATGCCGGAATTGAAATCAGAAAATTTTCTTCATATGAAAGAGTATGGTCCATACACTTTAAGCGCATATCATGATTTGGTTGCAGTGTTGGAGCATCTTTATGTATTATTGTCAGATGTATAACTTTGTTCCTAGAATTGTTGAGAGATCATTAAATCCTCTAGCTCGATTTGGTCCTGTCCTAGCGTCGTGTTCGACAGCAGTTGGAGGAGGGTAGAATGAGTTCCAACAATCGAACAAACCATAAGGGGAGCGGAACAAATGTTCTTCATTACAGTTGTACTATTTTCTCGTGCCTAAATGCATCAACTACACATCCAAGTCCCACATATTTGAAGCATTGCAGACTGTGTCATCGAGTTCGGTATGTATGGATAGATTTCTCTTTACCGAATAGACGGAGCGATGGAGATCCCTGGAGATGATGTTGCTATGATTCAAATTCGTCTTGCTTCTCAGGCATAACACAATGTATGGAACCCTTCAGCAATTAAGACAGATTGATGGAGCAGGACAATCCCTCGCGTTCTTCAAATGCTTCAGCTTGAAGTATGCATCCTCACATCGAACAACAAAACACCACTGCAGTCCTTTCATTAGAAGGCTCCGCCATATTCAGTTCTCCCTGATCTCTGCTGGAGTACGATATTGTCAACTCGGTGCTTATTTGCTATTGGAGGAATGCGAATTCATGTCGACAACTTCCATCATCAATCACATCGGTACACTCTACCACCTCCACTATTTTCCTTTTCATACCGAATAAGCTAAATTTCCTCATCATTTCCGCATGAATTCGCCTAGTTAGTGACATAATATCTAAACTCAACTACCGTGAGACTCCGTTACCTTTTTATTCGTCTCTTCAATTTCTTCCTGAATTTTTAATCATCCACCTTATTCGGCGCTCTTTTTCAATTGCTCGCTGAGTACTGTGCTCGCTTTATTCAAACTTATAGCGTGCTCTTCAATCTTGACTTCGATCGCGTGCTCTGTGGATTTGCTGCCGGCTCTGTTCTGGATTCCGTGTCTGACTCTACTGGTGATGTTGCTTTGGTCCCTATTGCGGGCTTTGGATCCGACTCCGCTGGTGATTTTGGTTCGCGATCGAGGTACAGCCTTCATCAGACGTCGAGTCTTCTAGAACCCTTGACTAAATCATGAGTATTTGAGAAAGGGTTATCTGGTTCGTGCCTCTTTCAGCTCTCCTCCATGTCAAAAACTGTATCAAACCTCTCTTGAATGCAGCGCTCGCCGACAATCCCGACGATATGCTCATCCAGGATCAAATCTACAGAGCAGTCACCGAATCCATTTATACATGACCTCGAATCAACTTTCTGGGTGCTTTTCTGGATCTGCATTCACTATGATGGACCAAATCGGGGAAGGGTTATTAAAGAGTTCGACAATTGGAACTACGCGGATATGAAAGTTTTGGCCAGGGCGAAATTAGGTACTTGTAACAATCCGGTATTCTCTGGCAACTGATGCCTTACGTTCGTCGGTTGATTGATTGATTGATTTTATTAACGTCCATCTTCAGTCCAAGACTATATAGGACGGCTAGGCCCTAAGGGCCTAACGGGTAACTTTTTAATTTACAATATTGGATATGATCTAATTGGGGAAGTGAAAACAAATGCTGGGGAACAGTGCCCGCTCATTATACGCATTGCATATAATAAAAAGATTTTGAAAATCAAGAAGTTGTGAGGAGGTCAAACCCCTCTCTTATTTCCTCAACTGCTTCTTCTTCATTCTCTTCTCCTCTCTCCTCTTCCACTACTACTCCTTCCTCTATTACTTCTTGTTCAAGAGTCCTTGCTAGATGCCATGCCCTTGTAGCGATTTTAGTGATATTGATAAATTTGATAGCTAATTCGATACCTATTTTTGTATGCAATAGGAATTGTATAGTGTTTTTGGATAATGGTATCTTCTTAAAGATCTCTTTTCTTTTTGTTTTATATATAGGACAGCTAATAAGGAGGTGTTGTGGTGCCTCAATATTACTGCATATACATTTGTTATTGGTGAGTTTGAAACGATGTAAGTAGGATTTGATATATCCGTGACCTAATTTGAGTTGAAAGAATGCGCTAGCAGTATTTCGAGTAGTTCCGCTTGGTAGCTTGATTTTGGAACCTATTTTCCATGGAAATAGCTTCGAGTAAGTTGATGGGGATTGGTTTGATCTGAGTTCGTATTGTTTGAGAGTATCAAGCCATTGATCTGAGGCATATTCTTTGACAGTCATACCTAGTAGTCCAAAGCTTGTTTCGTTCGAGGTAGGTTGTATTGTGGTTGCTTCCTTGGCTAGCTTATCTGCTAGCTCATTTCCTTCAACTGAGGTATGACCAGGAACCCAATTTAAGGAGATTTCGGCTCCTTTTGCTCTGATAACTTCTGCTGCTTTGATCGCTCTTATCTGATTGGCTTGTCCTGGGTGATCTGAAGGAGTTTTTAAGCGGTATAAACCAGCTTGATTATCCGAGTAGATTTTGAACTTTTGACCAGTATAAGCGATTGAGCTAGCGTATTCAATAGCTCTTGTAACTCCAAAAAGCTCTCCATTATATACCAATTGATTAGTACCAATATTGCTTCGCTCTTGATATAGAATTCGATTATTTGATTGTATAGCTACTATGCCTACTCCAATACCTATTCCCTTTTCGGTGGAGGAGGCATCAGTGTAAATATAGGTGGTATCTTTGTCCCTATGTTTGAAAACAATATTATGAAGAATGGCAGCATCTTCTTTTGACGAATTGCTAATGTTAACTCGGAAGGGGGTTTCTCTTTCCATGGGGGGAAGTTAAAATGAATGATCTTTTCGAGTGAGGAAGGGTTGAAGTCCTGGTTTATCGATTCTTTGATTTTATCCAGTTGAGTAGGTTTATATCGTTTTCTTCGAGGGGTAGAGATCGCATCCAAATTGGCTTGATATTGGATTAGTGATGCTTTTCGATATTGATTGGATGATTTGGTGAAAGTTTAGCTAAACGGAATGCGTATTGCCTAATATTCGAGTCTAATCGAATTTTTGAGGGTTTTAAGCCTGCTTCTACTTCCATTGGAAGAATTGGAGCAGTTTTGAATACTCCTAATATCTTTCGAAGAGCTAGATTTTGAAGTGATTGCATCATATCCTTGAAATGGGCTTGGCCTCTCCACCAGATCACTGATGCGTAATCGGCTATACTGGTCACACATGCTATATATAACTGTCTAAGAGCTTTCGGACTGAGGCCCTTTTCGATATTAGCTAATCGGGCCATTCGATGGAAGGCTCCTTTGCTTGTGTGATTCGAATATTAACATGTTGATTGAATTTGAGGCTCGGGTCGAACCATATTCCCAACCATCTAATTAGAGATTGAGGTATAATTATTTCCGAATTTGGTAGTTTGATTGGGTAGTTTTTCGTCAATTTGGATGATGAAAAGTGCATTAGCTCTGTTTTTGCTAGGTCGAATTGAATAGCATTCTTTGAGCTGAGTTCGTAGATTTGTTTTGTAGCTCTCTCTAGAGATTTGATATTCTTTTCCATGTAGATGAATTGGTGATTAGGGCAATATCATCAATATAGGAAAAAAATTTGATCGAATTGGATAAAAAGAGGTCCCTAATGTATATAAGGAAGAGAATTGGAGAAATTGGACTGCCTTGTGGTATTCCGGTCGAAATTGGCTTGAAAGATTCGATTTGGTTATTAAAGGATAGTTTTAGTTGTCTTTGTTGAAGAAATGAAGCTATCCAGGAGATGAGATTCGTCGGTAGTCTTAACTTCTTGCAGATATCCAGTAGTCGATTTTTTGAAACGTGATCGAATGCTCCCTTTATATCCATAAATAATATTGAGGTCTTCTTGTTATCTTGCTTGTTTCTTTCGATTTCTGTTGTTAATAGAAGTGCAGCATCGATTGCTGATTTCTTTTGGCGGCCTCCTATTTGACTCTTGTGTAGAAGGTGGGTAGTTTCCGCTAAATATCCTAATCGTTGAGCTAGAATCCTTTCACTAATTTTTCCCAGACAGTTTAAGAGTGCAATCACTCTATATGCTTTTGGAAGTGAGTAATCAGGTTTTGAGGCTTTCTTTAGAATAGCTCCAGTAGCTTGTTTCCAGCATTTAGGGTGATATCCGAGATTGAGGAGTTTGCTGAAAAGAGTAAAAAAAGATCTGTGGGATTGCTTTGTAGGCCTTTGTAATGATTTCTTGAGTGATCCCATCTGGACCAGGGGTCTTTCCTTGTATCTTAGCTGAGCAGGCATTACTTAATTCGATTTGAGAGAGATTGGGCCATTCCCATTTCTTGGATTGTTTATACCCTACCCATTGTGGTTTTAGAGTAGTAGGAGGGGGAGGGAATAAAGTCGATCTGAAAGCAGAGCATTTTCCTTCAAAAGAGCTTTCTGATGAAATATCCGGTATCCTTTGATCTTGGAAGTCTTTGGTATAGGTCATTGCTTTGAAAACTGTCTGTGTATCCTCCTTTTCTAGGAAATCATTCCAATGATCCTTTTTTGCTGTTTTAATAGCTTGAAAGTATTTGTTTCTAGCAATTCGATATTCTTCCTTAAGATTAGGGTTCTCTCGATTTGATTCGATTGATTGCTTTGCTTTTCCTAGCTCTTTTCGAGGATCTTTCAACTCGGGTGACCACCATGGTTTAGCTCTTTTGATTGAAACAACTTTGGGTATACACCTTTCTGTTGCTTTTTGGATAATCCTTGTAAGTTCGCTTGCTGCTTGATCTAGAATTGAATGGGAATTGTCTCTTTCTTTCAAGAAGTTTAGTGAGTCCTCTTCCGTAGAAGTTATTGAGTCTAAAATAGGAAAAATAGGGGAATACAGGGATTCCAATTTTAGTATTGATTCAAAATTTTCCCAGTTGGCTAGCTTTGTATTGAATCTAGTTGTTGATTCTGAATTGAGGGCGTTTAAGTCTTCTTTTCCTTTCAGTTCGAATAGTATTCCTGCATGGTCGGATCCTGTATCTGAAAGAGTTTGCCAGTTGTGAATTTGGGGAGAGATTCCTTCGGACGCTAGTGTTAGATCAAGGACACTTGGATTAAGGAGATTAGTTCGATAGAAAGTGCTGATTCCGGGCTCGTTTAGAAGAATGAGATTCTGATCTTCAAACCATTCTGCTAATTGATCAGCGTTTCCGCTTTTCTTTGAGAAAGGATCCCACCATGGGTGGTGGGCATTGAAGTCGCCAAGGAGGATAGTTTCTTGTGTGATAGATATATCATATAAACATCTTTCAATTGTGAAACCTTTCTCTTTAGCTTGATCAGCCTCGTTGTATATATTGATAATTTGAAAGGTTTTATCTCCATTTTGACAATTAAAGATTTGTATATCAGGATCTATTGGGGAATCGGGAGCTAGGTTGATTGTAGCTTGAAGAGTTTTTGAAGTGTATAGTAATGTACGAGGTCGAAAGTTAGAATCGAATCTTGGTAGTGTTTGTATGAAATTAGAGTGTATAATAGATCTTGAATTTGAGTAATCGATTCCATTTTTGATAATCCAAGGTTCTTGAATCATAATAAGATCGATATTGAGTTCTATTGCAAGCTGTAGAACGTTCTCTGTAGCTTGTGAGCTCTTATTAAGATTTATTTGAAGAATTCGAATATTAGTGTAACTCATAAGTTGGTGTTATTTGCTTTTTGTTGGATTGCTTGATAGATTTCGCAGGTTCTTGAATTTGCTGTATGCTTTCCTTGGCAGTTCGAGCATTTAGCAGCGAGATGTTGGCAGAACTTTCCTCTGATATTGCAGACTACACATAGATGTACTGATGTGATATGTTTGCCTCCACATAGTCCACAAGAGGGATCCCTTCTGCAATGTGTATCCTGATGTCCGAATCCTTGGCATTTTTGGCATTGTGTAGTTGGTTTGGATTCGTAGAACTTTTCTACTCTTGTACTAGTGCCAGCGATATATAGTCGTTTCCGAATGGCTAGCTCTGCTTCTGATTTTGTTGCAAAAGCAATCACTATTGCTCCTTCCCGTTGATGAGCTCTTTTTGATGATGGTGTAAGCCAAAAAGGGGTTCCTATGGGCTTGAATTCTGGATTGAAGGTTTTGATTTCCTCAAGAATGAGGTCCATTCCTCTTGTTCCAGAAAATTCTTTTATAGGGATTTTATGAATAATGACCTTATGCCATTCTTGATCCTTTTGAATTCTTTCGAATTTGATGAGATTACTCCAGATTGCCTTTTTTTCTAATAGAAGTTGTGATGTGAAAGGTGCATTTGTAGTAATTATTATATTTCTATTCAGCGATAGAGTTACTCCTGCTATAACCGGGCCTTTAATTCCAGTTTTCTGGAATGCTTCGTTTATTTGGTTTCGAATTGATATAGGTGAAAAGGAGGTAATGTTCGTGATCTCTGGTTTGATCAGGATTAAGCGTCTTTGTGTGATTTCGATCTTCTTATCTATTGGGGAAGATCTAATAGTTTTTCCCTTGCCTACTAGGTTCCATTCTCCTTCTTTTGTTATTGCTGCATATGTCGATTTAGTGGTTGGTGTATTGATTGGCAAGGGAGCTTTGGTTAGGGCTTTAGCTTGAGTTTCGATTTTCCGTGTAGCGGATTCTAGATGAGTGATTTGGGAGGTGATGATATTGGAGGCGGTGGTGAGCTTTCCTTTTCGGTATATTCTCTAAAGATCTCTAGGAGATCTAATAGCTTCGATTGCTCATCACATGATTGAGAAAGAGTTGACGCTAATACTATAAGATCTCTTGCTTTTAAGATAGCTTCCTTAGGTGTAGTTGGATTGTTTTTTATTCTGGGTTGTTTATTCTGATTGCTAAGGGGCATTGTAGGGCCACGTTTCTTATTCTGATTGAATATATAGGTAGTATTGGTTGTATCTTGAGTAATAAAGGGGTCACTAAGTAGATTGAAGTCTTCAACTCTTCTTCCAGAACTGGTTGGCTGATTGGTTGGTAGACTAGGGCTAGAGATTTCGAATTGAGGGTTTTCAGAAGGCGGGGGAGGGCTTGAGGGTATTGGGGTACCTAGAATAACAGTAGGATACGTGTTTGGTATGATGGAGGCTTCGGGAGAAGCCTCCATCATAGCTGTATCCTTGAGTATTGATGGATTGTTGAAGTTATTCATATTGAGGATCTTATTCTGATAGTTTGAGGTGAAAATTTTACGCGAATTTTCGTGCGAGTTTCGTGTTTGGAGCGCCGACGACAGTATCACAACAACTACTGGTCAGAATCACTTGGGGGCAGTTGCAATCAATTTGGTTTAATAGCTATGATCTAGATCGATCGCGAAAGGGTCGTATTTCGAAGAAAAAGTTTCCTTCGAAATTTGTTGTGTGAGCCAGGTGCTGTTAATAGTTTGCATATTCATGATTTTGTTGAATTGAATAATTGTGGAGTCTGAGATACGTTAAAAGGCACTTAAGTGACCCATGGAGCGGCAGTATATCGTACATATGTCTGTACTATTTTGGGTCGCCGTATATTGCATGGTTTATGATGTTGCGGCTTATATATAGGCCTATAGAGGCGAAACAATGTATATACGCTGAGAAGTATTGCACGGCATAATATAGCTATTACTGGTTTGCCAGAGTGTATGTCACGAATCATTTGATCCAAGTATCACATGATGGATAGACTGGCTATCCATTCTATCCTCATCGAAGCAAGGAATATATAATCAGAATAGTGTCCTAGCATAGGAGCTTCGTGCTCAACTTAGTTATCAATTAGTTTACGAACATTCTAGATTGATTGATTGATTGATTGATTGAATTAACGTCTACACTGAGTCTAAGACTATCTAAGACGGCTAGGAGCTTTGCGAGCTTCTAACTAATAAGAAATGAGGGAAAGCTAGCCTAATTCGGCCGTAGCTAATACAGGTTGGGGAGATTGAGAGCCTCAATCTTCTGATGTTTGAATGGGGGAAGTGAAAACTAATACTAGGGGACCGAGCCCGCCTTACGAATACTCTCGTATACAAATAAGGAAAATAACAAATGAAATGTAATGAAATATGACCTTGGGGTGGTTGCCCAAAATGACTAAATTGACCAAAATTGATCAACTCAATCGAAACCTTCCAGTCCACCCCCTTCTTCTCCTCCTTCTTCCTCTTCTTCTTCTTGCATTCTGTTGAGATGCCATGATCTGGTGGCTATTTTTGTCGCTTCGAGAAATTCGAGGGTCTTGATGATTCCTGCTTTAGTATGAAGCAGATATTGCATGGTAGGTCGGGCTGTGGGGTTATCCTTATTGAGGGTTTTCCTTGCCGTTTTGTATATAGGACAATTGAGCAGAAGATGATCAGGGGATTCCTTTCCCCCACATTTACAACTGTCATTAGAGGAGATTCCGAATCGTTTCAAATAAGATTTGAAGTATCCGTGTCCAATTTTGAGTTGGAACAGAGCACAGATTGTGCTTCTTTTGATGTTGCCTGGAACTCTGATTTTTGAGCTGATCTTCCAGGGGTAGTTTCTTGAATATGTTGACGATGGTTGATGAAAATTGTTAGTGTTAAGGATGGCTATCCAGTTCTCTGATTTCATTCTTTTTATATCCATTCCAATAAAGGCATAACTGGTTTCGTGAGATGAGGATGGTATTTTGGTTGCCTCTTTTGCAAGAGAATCAGCTAGCTCATTTCCTTGTACAGATGTATTTCCGGGGACCCAATTGAGAGAGATTTCGGCTCCTTTATTTTGAATAGCTTCCGCAGCTTTTATAGCTTTGATTTGGCATGATTGACCAGGTAAATCGGAGGGGGTTTTCAACCGGAATAATCCCGCTTGATTATCTGAGTATATCTTGAACTTGTTTCCTGGTTGGGCTATTGAATTTGCGTATTCGATCGCTTTAGTAACTCCTAGGAGCTCACCATTATAGACAAGCTGATTCACGCCTATATTGATAGTCTCTTGATGTGAGATTCGGCCATTTGGTAAGATGACTACTATCCCGATCCCAACCCCTATTCCCTCTAGAGTGGATGAGGCATCGGTGTATATTGTAATGGTATATATTAACAGGATTAATCATATGTTTGCAGCGGAAGCCCTGATCAAGTTACTTTTCCGATGGACTGTTAACCCTTTTCAAGTTGTCACATCGATCCCTAACACCTTATTCGATAGTGTTAGGGTCGAAGGCTGATGCCATGTACAGTTTGTACATGATTCTTGAAGTGCTGTAAGTGTTTAAGAATAAGCCCTTCCGATTGGCAAACAGGATGAGTACAGGATATTCTCTGGAATTTCGGAACTTCTTCAAATGACTATCCACATGGTTCATCATTTTGTGTGAAGTGGGATAAGTACGTGTCCGATACTCATAAGTACTTCGATTGTCTCCGATACATATAATGCATTGGGTCTTTTTACAAAGAAGGGGAAAGGGGTCCTCGCACAAAGGTTGTTCCTCAGAAAACTCTGAAGATTCCCTACTTGAGTGGTTGCTATGTTGAACTTCTTGTTCCTGTCGATAGGAGAGTGCTACCATTAAGTCAATGGTACGGATCCGGCGGCTGACGATATCGCTTGGGCTCATGTCCCTCGAGAGATCACAAAGCACCTCTTGGAGTCGAGTTCGTTCTGGAAGTTGATGATGGACGACAGGCTCAACGTATTCGTTTGTAGGGACCTTTTTGAGTTGCCTCTCTAATTCTTCATCATGGATACGATCGAAATAATCTCGCCGGAACTCTATCTTGATTGCTCGATCACGTTGTTTCTGTAAAGAATCAATCTGCCGACGGAGTTGTTCACATTCTTTGCGGATTTCAGGTGGAGCTCGATTGTAGGATCTATATTGCCTTTTGTATTCCTCGCGTTCTCTTTTAAGTTCCATTATCTCTGGATCCGGAGGGAGGGCTTTCAAAATCTCTTCGGGCACATCGATTGGGGCACGCGGATCACATGTGAGACTCATATGTGTAAAGGCACGGAGAAATCCGATATTCGTTGGCTGGTCTAATACCGCATCTTGAACGATAAACCGGACCTTTTCGTTGATGTAGGATCCGCAAAAGACTCCTGTCTGAGGGTTATGCCTCATCACCTGGTCACGTACAGCAGTTGTAGCTGCCCCTAGAAGATGTCAACAAGAATACAAAGTATTTACAAAAATCTCTTACCGTCTACAGCATTCCCAGTACCTCGACGGAAACAATAGCTAGTTAGCTTCTGTGCAAATCCGGCAGCCCAACCAAGACGGTCAAGGTAATATGCAAAGGTCGAGTAACGGAGGGCCTTATGTTCTGATGTTGATAGACCATCAAATGTCCATACCGCCTGCCGAAAGATCGGTACTTTGAGTTTCTCTGGCTTCCAATGCACCAGAACTGCTTTTGTAGGGTCTTGTAGGTTGCTTGTAAAAAAAGGTTCGGCGTGAGTAAATCCGTCTACCTTGATTGCATTATCCCTGATGGTAATGGCTAAGATATGGCTAACAGGACAAAGAATTGGTAAAGCTTCTTCGTGAAAAAGGAACGTAGTCCTACGAATATTACATTAGCAAGATCAAAACACATCAAATCAAGAACGTACGGTTTGGGGTTTCTATCAGCTCCTTTGTGATGAGCAAGAGTGATCTCCATTCCAAGGAGATCGCGTTCTCCAGGGGTAGGATTTCGGACAATCCAAAGACGGATATCTTCATAACAGAGAGCTTTATATTCTCGTGTAAGAATATCCTCATCATCCTTATCATAATCGGAGATCTTTGGATCAACCCAAGGCTCTGGATTCTCATATATAGGATCATCATCTTTCGTCTCATCCAAGCCCTCACATTCATTATCCCAATTGTCGTCTTCATATGTTTGATCGCGACCAATAGCAATTTTCCCTTTGGCTGCATCAACCAGCTCGGCGGGTCGACAGCCGGTATAGATAAGGAGGAGCATGATTGTTGCAAGTGCCAAACGCTGATCTTCGGTTGGAAAAATAGATGTGTCCCGGGCCCAATGATGGGTGAGGAGGAGGATAAGGTCGTCTGCTCCCAACACTGGCTTTGCCGTCTTTTCTCGTCTTAAAGTGAACTCTTTGGTTAAGATAGTGTCGAGATACTATAATTATGTAATTAGTAATCTGTCTCAGAAAATAGCAACAAAGCATGTTAACATACCTTTAAAACTTCTTTCGCATCATTTGTGTCCATATGCCGTCCGTTGATTCGGTTGTAAAGCTGCTTGAACTGAAGCAGATATTGATGTACAGAACTGAATGTGCGTATCCTATAATTCTCACAGATATATCGGAGGAACATCATAGTAGTCCCTTTATTACACTTTTGAATAGCTGCCGCCAGTATTGCTCGTTTCTGAATTCGCAGAACCTGATGTTATGTGTTAGCTTCGCAAGATGAAACTCGAGGTAGGCGACTGTTTTCTTACCTTTTCCACTTGCGGCATATGCCAGTGATGTTTTCCTTTGTGGCGTCTGCATCTTTTGATGCCAGAGGACCATCTCCATTCAGCTTTTGAATATTGATTTCGCAGTCCTTTGGTGTGAGCTTAGGTTTTTTTGACCGTTGCTGAAGATTGCTACGCCGTACAAGGAATTTCTGGAGGTTGATATTCTCTGGGGCATCGTCACAAAGGCGGCGCTTTTTCGAAGTATTAGCCATAATCAATGCTAGAAGATTTGAAAGATAAAGGGAAAAGGTAAATTGAAAATAGTTTGCATGTAAATGAAGGTATGTTGCTGGTTGAGGTAGAAAGGTGTCGAGGAAATGAGAAGTGGGAAGACCACGGTTTAAATAACTTGAATACAGCCATTTTGGCTCTGTCTTAATTAGGATGGTGTTGTTGAAAATGGGAGACGGGAAATGGTGATGGATGAGGATCATGAATTTTGGTGGGGTTGGAGTTCGCGCTGATGCACGTGAACGATGCTATTAGCGCGTGCTGAGGCTGCGTAAAACAGCGACGAAGCCCCGCCGAATGTAGCGGCCAAAACACCAAGAACTCGCTTTATTTTATAAAGATTCTATTATGAATTCAAATGATATATAATAAATAGATTCTAGAATTCTTATATTTAAAATAGTTTGAGTTATAGGAATTAACTTCTTACCCAGTAATATTAATAAGCACTTTCAATCACATGTTTATAAAGTTCGTTTGATATTAGAAGTTGGAATGCTCTTTACATAATTACATCCTTTTTGGCCTATTTCTTCTGGTGCAAAAGGAGCATCCAATCTCAGAGGACTTGCACACGCGTGCAAAAAACCGGAAAGAACATAATGTTTTGCATTTGATGCGCTTGGCCAAACTCCTAGACTGATTCTCAAAGTAGCTGTGCAGCCTAGAACTTTCTGTGATCATGAGAATCTGAATTTGTCACTCAAATAGAGTTGCCCGAAGCTAGCATGATGGAGATTCCCAAAGACTCTTTGCAAACGCGGTTACAAAATTGATCGATCGCAAACGATCTCTTGATTTGATAAATGAAATTTTTACTCTCTTCTGACAGAAACGAGTGTTTTGATAGTCTCAAGTTTTCATAAAGAATAAGGATTTTCCGAAGTATTGAAAGTTTCTAGCCCGTATGACTCATTCTCCGGATCCCTTCTCAATGAGCGGCAGCGTTAGAGCATCACATTTTATATATGATAAAACTCTTTTTAATCTACTAGATGGGATAGATCTCTTCGAGTATGCTGCATTTATAGACCTCAAAATTAGATGCTCGCTTGGAAAGGGGTCCTTCGCCCTTCACACATTTGACTTTATTATCATTGGTTCCTTAATGGCACCATCATCTGCGGCCACTTCGAATTCTTCCAAGGCTGAGCCTCTATCATCACTCTTGGAAATGTCTGATATGGAACTGAAAATTCAAATAAATGATAACGCTAAATGGAAAAAGCGGTCAGAAGACACCACTCTCAATGTCCATTTCCCAGAACTAGACGATCCGTGTTCAAAAGCCTGCAATCTTCTTCTGATTGGGTCCAGCATGCTTGAACGCTTCAAAACTACAGGCCATGATCTTAACTTAGGTGTGAACGTTCACGTATTCAACGCCGGAGTTGGTGGCGACACTATTCCCAATGTACTTTACCGCATGAGTCTAGGCCTCCTTCAGAAAGCCAAGTACCAAGCGAAAGTAGAAACAGTTATTGTTAATATCGGTTCTAATGATTTGAAGAAACCAGGCCGGAGCTTGTCGGAGGTTCAACTCTACCAATTCGCCCTTCACTTGGAGGCATTGAGAAGAACCTTCCCGAGAATCGTGGTCACCGCACTATTCTACAAGAAAGATGTGCAGTTATCGGATGTTGATCGAAGCAACGAGGGTCTGCGGAAGATAGTCTCTGGATTTCCTGGTGTGGAATGGCTAGCAGCACCGCAGATGGATCCCATCCACCACTATGAAGATCACGTCCACTTGAACAGAGCTGGCTATGAGGTATGGGATAAATGGCTGGTGGAGAAACTTGGGATATAGCAGCGGTGATAGGTTAATTGTATTGGACAAAATTTTGCAATACGAAGTCTTGGATAGGGGGTCGCTTGGCATATCTACAGCCAATATTTCGCATTCTCGGGACAAAACATACAATCCGTATGTCGGGAGTCATTCTACTTGCAGTAGCCCGCCAACCCCACGTGCGGGTCGGGTAGTATACGCGGAACTATCAGTAGTCTATACTGAAAAACTAGAATAGAATACCTTGAAGCCAAGGTGACTATACTCTCAACACGATAGCATCTACTAAATAGTAAACACCAAATAGCCATTACTACTCCCGTGCACGATAGATTAAGGTAAAATGCATCCTAAGCCTTCGATATTGACGTTCCCGACACATACTGAAAGTGCAAAACATGTAGCATTCAAGCTAGTTGTTGCTATTTGTAGCCACAATGGCATGAACCCAAGTGACGTATATAGTACTAGTATGTAGAACTTCCATCGTCATTCACCACCTATTTGACAGAGAATCCCTAATTAGATTCCTAGTAATTAAACTCAAGCAACAGCAAATACCTAGGTACTAGCTAGTACGAGCTAGTACGAGCTAGCAAACATGTGAAACACCCGGACTACTCACTAGCGACAATTTTTTCTACTTTTTCTATGTAGAACAATAAGAATAAGATTAAAGTTATCATGCATCATTTTTTAAGCTTTGAAATCTCTTACGTTTCAAGTGGGATGTAGTGGATTCATCAACCGAAGCAGACTTATCTCCCGCGCGCGTCCACCAGGTCCTCGGCTCGATGCGAATCATGTGATAAGAATTTGTTCCCCTCTCGTTTTCGATTATCCACATTCCAAATCATGATTAGGTAAACCCACCCACACACAAAGGGGTTTATCGAAACGACTACCGCGATAAATTCAATCTATCTGAGGATATGAGATGAAAGCCCAGCCGCCTAGTTTTTCTTGGTATAGATACAGCCATTTTCCATCTGTGTCTTTCTTCTTGATGAAGTCCGTGGTTGTTTGAAGAGTGGACGAAATAAACTGACAGATGAACATATTGACGGACGAACATACCTACTTACAACAGACGAAGTATTCACAAATGAAAGTGTATCGTTCCATTCAACAGGAGAAAGCGATTGAAGATGTAAGGTTCTCTTGGTGAAATGCTTAGTGTTACTGAGTTCGTGAAGTATGCACGTATCCGTTCATTAAGGTTGCGATCTAGTTATTGATCACGAATTTTGCCAGTGCCAGTTCGATCAATCTCATGTTCGTTCACTTTCCTCCGAGGGGATTTCCACACAACGGTGTTACTAGTGAAGAAGCGCCTTGGCTTCTGTGACTTTGCACAATACCAAGCAACATCCCAAAGATTTCGGCATGACATACAGGGTCTATGATTCTTGGCCTTCTGCAATTGCAGTAAAGAATTTCAACATCGGTGTCTCGAATTTATGTTTCTCTCCAGCGTCTATTCAAGGCAGCCACACCGTTAAACGTCTTGGCTATCAATTTCAATATACAACTATTTCATCGTTGACCCTGGATCGTCCACCATCCAGATGCTCGAATTCGGTGGAGGGATTAAGGAGAACTTCTAGATTCTATTTTGCATTGAACCAGTACCATGGGATCAATAGTAGATAAACTTGGCGGCGTCATGATGTACTTTGTGATTTCACTATAAAGGTGGAAAGTACATCCAACAATCTAACAGCATCACTTCGATCTTTACTTCCACAGTTCTCTACAGTTTCAACTTCTTACATTCTTTAAACATTTCTTTATCTCCTAGTGAGCCATTTCAGTCTTTTAAAATCATTCAATATGAAGTTCTCAGTCATTTCCGCTGGTCTTTTGGCCGCATTCGCCGCTGCTGCTCCAACCCCAACCTCTGAAGAGAGTGTCAACCGCGCTGCTATTGCCAAACGTTCCACTATTACCGACGCTTGCAACATTGGATACGCCAGCACCAACGGTGGTACCAAAGGAGGAGCTGGAGGAACCACAACTACAGTTTCCACCTACGCTCAATTCACCAAGGCAGCCACTGCAGGAAAGTCTGTCGTTGTGCTCGCAGGTCCCATCACCCAAGCTGCACCCCAGGTCAAGGTTGCTAGTGATACCACCATTATTGGTAAAAACTCCAAGGCCGTCTTGACTGGTTTCGGATTGTAAGAGCTCACAACCCCGTTCTGATTTACGACGATCTAACAATATCATAGGCTCGTTAAGGGACAAAAGAACGTCATTATCCGCAATATTGGTATCAAGGAGGTTCTTGCCACTAACGGTGATGCCCTTGGAATTCGTATGTTCTGCTTCCACATCCACTCACTTCAACACACCAAAATAACCTCCACATTAGAAAAATCCACCAACGTCTGGGTTGACCACGTGGATCTCTCCTCCAACCGCGATCATGACAAAGACTACTACGACGGACTCTTCGACGTAACACACGCCGCCGACTTCGTCACCTTCTCCAACTCCTTCATCCACGACCACTGGAAGGCCTCCCTCATCGGCCACTCCGACTCCAACAAAGCCGAAGATACTGGACATCTCCGCGTCACCTACGCCAACAACTTCTGGCAAAACGTCAACTCCCGTGGTCCATCTATCCGTTTCGGTACTGCCCATATCTACAACTCTTACCACAACAACGTCGCCGATGGTATCAACACTCGTGATGGTGCTCAAGCACTCGTTGAATCCAACGTCTGGGTCAACTCCAAGAAGCCTTTGTACAGCACCGATGCTGGATATGCTGTTGCCAACGGAAACGACTTTGGATCAGCCGCCAACGAAGCTACTAAGGGTACATTGAGCGCCAGCAAGTTGGGATACTCCTACACACTTTTGGGAAGCGACAAGGTCAAGGCTGCCGTTGTCGGCACCGCTGGTGTTACCTTGAGCTTCTAGATATTATCTTGAGTCAGCAGTACTCTTGAGTGCTATTTTTTGACATGTGAGGACTTTCTGGAAAGGGCGAGCTACTGCAGCGCGGATTTCTCTTTTCTATTATTTACATTTTTTGGTCATAGACTGTACATACCTATACGAGGATAGACGGACTCTGAGAGTTGGTTAATTGGATATTATCTCTCGTATACTTACTTTCCGATGGTGACTTTTGTGAAAATTACCCGACATATGATACCATAGCTTGCATTAATCCATAATTCAGATGAGCAGTGTTTAAACCTCTCGATTAGACATGCGACAAAGACTTTTTTTCTCAATGAAATAGACCCAGAAAGCAAAATAAACAATCTATCACCTAAACCTATATTAATCTCCCAACAACCAAAATCCGCAAAAATCTTCGAATCTAATCTCACCTTACCTACTAAAACTCTATCGATTAAAGCCATCAGACAGAGCACCATCGATCATCTCTCTCTCCATCTTAGCCCCGCTACCTCATATTCAAGATTCATCTCCATCTTCACCTAAATAAGAATCCTAATCCTACCAACTCCAAATTACCACCTTCATTTCCCTTTCTCAGAAGTCTTACCTGCCAAAAATCACTTACTTCATCGACATCCCTTCTCTCGCCTATCATAGTAGAATCTAGAGATGAGGGAAGGAAATTTTTGAGGAAAAGGCGGCAGTATCTAAACAGGCAAATGGGCAAGTAGCATTTAGAAATTGAAGGGCTTGTGTTCATGTTGCTGCTGTGGGATATCTTACTTTTAAGTCACTTTTTCTTACTTTTTCCTACTTTTTCTGCATCGTGGTGTTTTAAGGTCTCGGGTATAGATATATTCAGTGAGGAAAAGGAACAGCTAAAAGAGGAACGGGAAGGGGAGATCATTATTACATCAGCTTAGTTGTGGGTGCCGTTTAGATTTCTAGGTTAAAATGGATAACGAGGGGATGGTACAGTGTGGCCTTAGAGAGGAGCTGGTGAAGCCGATTTGCGAAAAGACCAAACATTTGAAAACCACATCAGATCAAGATAAAGAAATAAACAAATTTGATCGTGTTATTCATAATTAAAATTTCCAATGCAATTGGGTATCGCAAAAGAAAATGCTAAATTACTTGTGAGTCCACTCGGCCGTCTTTTTCTCTGCAAAAGCCTTCATTCCAATCTTTTGATCCTGACTTCCGAACAAGCTATGGAACACTCTCCTCTCATACTCCACGCCATCTCTGAGAGGTAGATCCTGACTCTTATTGACAACTTCCTTCGCAGCCTGCACTGTCACCTTGCTGTAGCCTGCAATTGTCTCAGCGGTACCAAGCGCAGCTTCAATTAACTCTTCCCAGCTTGTATATGTCCTTGCAGCAACTCCCCATTCTCCCGCTTCTTTGCCTGTAAAGCTCTTGCCCGTCAAGATAAGCTCCATAGCTCTAGCCTTACCAATTGCCCTAGTGAGTCTTTGACTACCACCGGCTCCAGGTATCGTTCCAAGTTTGATTTCTGGTTGTCCGAAATTTGCGTTCTCCGTGCAGTATAAAATATCACACATCAGAGCCAATTCGCAACCTCCGCCCAACGCATGCCCGGATACGGCCGCAATTATAGGCTTCTTGATGGCCGTTGTGAGATTTGACCAGGATTCTATGAAAGAAGTGGTGTAGGCCTCAGAGAAAGTAAGAGGTGCCATTTCTTTAATATCTGCGCCGGCTGCAAAGGCTTTTGCAGAACCGGTAAGAACAATAGCAGATATGGAAGGAGATTTGTCGAATGCGAGTAGAGCATCGTTGAGCTCGGTTATGAGTGGTGTGGAAAGGGCATTATATGCTTTGGGTCGATTTAAGGTTACTTTCAATATATGTTAGTAAGATAATATCAGAGAAAGCAGAACGAAATACTTTGTCCTACTCCAGGTCTTGGTTCTGTAGTTTGGATGAACTGATAGGATTTGTCTGAGTAGGCTCGTGAAAATGCGGGGAGAGTTGAAGCTGTGAATCGCGAGGCAAGGGGCCTCAATGCTCTGATTGGAATCATCATTTATTGGTTAGAGTAGAGTATCGTGACTTAAAGCTAGAAGCTCGAATGTAAGAAGGAATTGTTTGAACTTCTAAATCCTTAGATAACAATTCCAGAAGTTTAATGTTGTTGTGTACTTTCCATTGAAGTTAAGCATCTCGGATACAATCGATTATCCTCGGGACATCAAAAGCGAGTTCTTGAAGCTTACCCTGTCAAGAAACGCAAAACAAACTGGACACAAATTCTGCCGCAAAGAGTTGGATCACGTGAACGCAGTGTACGCGCGCCACTATCTAAGCCACGACGCTTCCTTAGGTAACTGCCTACTAGTACTACCTAGGTGATGATTCTAATAATTCTACCTAACCATCGACTAACAGGTGGTCTCGATTTTTCAAAAAGTTCAAACTCAATTATTGCGCGTCACCTACCACTAAAAGTCACTCTTTCTAGCCTTCTAATTTCTTTGATAAGTTACACATTTGCACGCATTCTACACTCCTTTCGATAAAGAACTTACCTCAATCAACATGGATTCAATGGAACCAGAACAAACCCCTTTCGAAGCTGTGAGCGCGCAAACTTCGAAGATAGGACGTGTAAGTTCGTCTATAAATGCGATTTCTTGTATCGCATCATCTCAAAAAGAACTATGAAGCTAACTCAAAGGCAAATAGCAATATCAAGCTTGGTTAGACAAGTCAACACCATATGTTCCTTATAGATGGCTGGCCACTTTCGCGCTCCTATTGATATTTTTCATTCGCATATTCGTCGCACAAGGATGGTATATCGGTATGTCAAGCGTTGTTCATTTGGCGCATCCTCAACTTACAAATCTCGATAGTGGCATATTCTTTGGGAATCTACCTCCTCAACCTTTTCCTCGCTTTTCTCCAGCCTAAGTTCGATCCCTCCAACGAAGCCATCGATAATGATATGGAGGATGGAGCTGCTGGTGGATTACCAACCAAACAAGACGAAGAATTCCGCCCATTCATCAGGAGACTTCCCGAGTTCAAGTTCTGGCATTCTGCGACAAGAGCAATCGGAATCGGTTTCATTTGTACATGGTTTGAGATCTTCGATGTACCAGTCTTCTGGCCAGTCTTGGTTGTTTACTGGTTGATTCTGTTCATGTTGACTAGTAGGTCATTCCATCTACACGACACTAAGGAGCGCAGTAGTGTTTAAGCAAGTACTAACATGTTCCATAGTGCGAAGACAGATTCAACACATGATTAAATACCGATACGTGCCATTCTCGTTCGGAAAAACAAAATACACCAAAAATAGCTCGTGAGCTCGATTGCTTTATGGGATGCGACGATTGAATGACCTGCTCTGGTGACGACGGAATTGAAGGAATGATAACTTTTCTATCAAGTGTACAAAACAGCTACACCCCATAGATGTTCAAGGGAGGTCTGGGAGCAGGAAGTGAAACCCTTATTGATTTTAATTACGCCTTCTATGTTTTCGGTGTACTCGGGGGCCATCTGGGATACTCAGTAAGGGTTTGGGTATAGCTGAAAGCTATCGGACAAATAGATTATTTGAGCGAGTCAAAATTAAAAGCGACATTACCACGTATATCGCATCCTTTAAAGCATTTGAGGTGTTGTGAACGACTTGGATATTGAGAATTCCAGAGAGCTGCCTTTCCAAACCCGAAATCATTTTTGCATCTTATCCCAGAGTTTCGAGACACAAAAGGGGAAATACCGTAGAAACTCAGCTAATCCGTTTTTACCTAGTCCCATTATGGAATAAGGTTTTTCGTGGATTAGGGTTCGGAATCTTCAAGTTCCGATGCTTTTTTAATTTTCTTTTCATTATATCTTTAATCTCAATTTTATATTATTATTCGAATTTAAATCATATCATTTTATCTTTTACAATAATGAATATATTAAATCTTTATAATATTATTTTGTTACGAGGGTTGCCGTCTAGATCACGTGGAAGTGTTCTAGGCTCTCGAGGTGGTTTATAACTAGGCGTCAAGCAGGGACTTTAAGTAATGACAATAATGGTATGCAATTCGTAACTAATAGTAGAGTATACTATTTGATTGATCCTGAGCACGAAGCTCTACAATAAGGGAATCCTTCCTAGCTATATAGATCTTCGTACTCCCTATCCCATCGCTCCCTATCGTCCCATCGAGGTGGGATTCCTCGGCTCGGTGGGAATCCTTGATCACGTGCTTTCTGCTTGCGCGTGCGCCTAGGATCATAAGGTGGCCTAAATCACATACTAATTTAATGAAATCTGATCGCTTTTGCACAAGGCCCAAGCTCTTCTAATTAGTCAGTTGTTACCATCGTAACACTATTCCCCATCTAGCTTAGCGCTTGCCCCAAGCGTTATATAGTTCTTGTTTCTCACATCGTAGAATCACTAGGTCTTTCTTTCAATATGAGCGTTATTCGTACTTCAAAATCTGTAGCTAGTCGTCAAAATATTTATTCTCGAACCAAGGAAAAGGGCATTATAATGTCATTTAAATGCAGTCGTTGTTTCGAACGAAATTTGGAATGTCGTGTACTATCGAATGCTGCTCGTTGTGGCGAGTGTATAAAGAGTGTGGGTAGTGGTCGTTGCGATGTTTATGGTCATTCCGCAAGCAATTGGTCTCGTGTATCTTCTGAGGAAGATAGGTTGCGTCGAGAGGAGGAGGCGGCTATTGAGGCTTCTCAGGAGGCTATGCGTCAGAATCAAATAGCGATGGCGAAGGTTCTTCGTTTGAGACAACAGCAGAAGGTGCTTCGTGAAAAGGCAGGTAAAATGCTTCAACATGATCTTCGCACGATCGAGGCTTTGGAGGAGTTTGAAGCAGAAGAAGAGAGATTGGAGAATGAGCGTGTGGAGAGGGAGAAGGAGCAATCAGGTTCGAGCTCGTCGATGCCTGTGGAGGCTAGTTCGAACGTGCTGGACGAATTCGATCCTTCTTCTTTCCTGAGTCCTTCGGATCCTTTTTGGGGAGATCTGGGTAGCGTTGGTGAAGTGCCTCCAACTTCTCAGGGCAGCTGAGACCTTTCTTGAGTTCCCAAGTGTTTTCCGAATGTGGGTAGTCTAACCATTTGATCAGATATTTGATCTTGCCTCTGACGTATTTACAATCTAGTATTGTTTCAACATCGTATATGGCGTCTGGATTGACTGGTTCGATTTCCGTTATTGGCGCATCGGGCGCTCCTGGTGGTGCTGGTTCGAGCAGGGATATATGGAATACTGGGTGAATATTCATGGTGTATGGTAGCTTTAGTCTGTAGTTGACTGGTCCGACTACCTTGTCAATTTTGAATGGTCCTAGTTTCTTGTGATCTAGTTTATCGCTTGGTCGTTTTGTCTGTATGTTTCTTCGAATGAGATAAACTTTATCCCCCTCTTTAAGAGTAGGTCCCATACTACGTGATTCGTTGTAGTACGACGCTGTTCTTAAAGCGATGAACTGTAAATCCAAGGAGAGTTGTTCCTGTAGCTCCTTGATTTCCGTGATATCTTTTATGGCTTCGTCTGCATTCGCATCTTGTGGCAATGGTGATTTATATGCTAATGGGTTGAACCCAAAGTTAGCATAAGCTGGCGTCACTTTTGTGGTTTCTGTTTCCGATGTATTATATGCGAATTGTGCCAAGGGTAATAGTTTAACCCAATTGTCTTGTTTGTAATTGATGTAGCAGCGGAGATAGGCTTCCATCGTTTGGTTTAATCGTTCCGTTTGGCCATCTGTTTGTGGGTGAAAAGCTGTCGAGAGCTTTCTCTTGATTCCAAGCAGTGCCATAAGGGTAGACCAAAATTTCGATGTGAATAGCTTGTCCCTATCTGAGATGATCTCATCTGGTACACCGTGAATGCTAACTATATTCCGCATGAATATATAAGGTCATCTGCTGTCCAAGTTTCACAGAATGGTATCATATGAGCGAACTTGGTTAATCTGTCTATTACCACCAAAATGGAATCGTATTCCTTCTGGGTAACCGGATCTTTAGATAATGGTAGTTTTACTACGAAATCCCAAGCAATGGACTTCCATGGTTGAGTAGGTAGTTCGGGGGTTTTGAGCTGACCATAAGGTGCATGCCGGGCGGCTTTATTTCTTATGCAGGTGTCGCAGTTCCCAACTACGTTCTCAACTATAGTCCTTATCTTTGGAAAGTACACTTCTCTCCTTATTCTGGCAAAGGTTCTTGCAATACCTTGATGCCCGTGAGCTGGAAGCTCGTGTTGCTCCGTGACGTAATCCTTAGCTAGACTGGAGGGTAAGTAAAGCTTGCCATGAAAATGGATGAATCCATCTTCGATGGTGAATCCTCTTTCTGGATTGTCTGGGATAGCTAGGATTCTCTTGGCTGTAGCGTCTGTTGAGTATTCTGTCTTTATGATATCCTTGATAGTATCATAATTTACTCCTGAAGTGGCGGCAAGTTGCGGTTTATTGTGAACTAGAGCATCGCCCGTCCTGTTTTAATATTGCGTGTGATTCGTGTGTTTTGTTTTGTAAGTATTCTGGTTTTCGGCTGAGAGCATCTGCTCTAGCATTTTCGTTTCCTTTGACATATGAAATTCTGAAGTTGTAGGCGGCCATAGTTTCCGACCATCGGACCTGCCGTCGATTTAATTCTTTCGTTGTGGTGAAGTAGACCAAATTCTTATGATCTGTATACACCTGCACCGTGTATTTTGATCCTTCCAAGTACACTCTCCATTCCCTAAAAGCGTCTACTATCGCTAGCAATTCTTTGTCGTATATTTCGTAGTTTAGTTCGGCTGGCGATAGTTTGCGTGAATGGTAAGCAACTGGTTGTCATTTCTCATTTAAGCCGGGTTGGCTCAATACTGCTCCTATTGCGTAGTCTGAGGAGTCCGTTTCCACGATTATTGGTAACTCTGGATCAAATGCTTTGAGAACTGGTTCTCCTGCGAATGCTTCCTTGAGGCATTCAAAAGCTGTTTGTGCTGTTTCCGTCCATCGAAATTCCCTTTGACTCTTCTTGGTGATTTCGGTCATTGGAGCAGCTATCTTTGAGTAGTTCTTGATAAATCGTCTGTAAAAGATGGCGAACCCTAGGAAGGACTGTACTTCCTTCACGCTGCTTGGGGGTTCCCATTCCATAACTGCTTTTACCTTGTTAAGGCTCATCTTGAGACCTCCGGAGAATATAGTATATCCTAAAAACTCCGTTTCTGTGACGTGAAACTCGCACTTGCTAGGTTTGCATTGGAGATCAGCTTCCTCCAAATGTTGTAAGACCTTGTGGACGTCCTTGATGTGTTGTTCTTCTGTTTCCGAGAACACTAGAATGTCGTCTAGATAGCATATACAGCAGATATCTAGGTATTTTCTTAATACATTGTTGACCAAACGCATACACGTTACCGGTGCGTTTGTCAATCCAAATGGCATAACCTGGTACTCGTATAATCCGTATCGGGTTCTAAAAGCCGTTTTCCATTCTTCACCTTCCTTCATTCTAATGAGGTGAAATCCGTTTCGTAGATCAAACTTGGAGAAAATCTTGGCTTTTCCCAATCGATCCCTCAGTTCCGTAGCTAATGGAAGTGGGTACCGATCTTTGATCGTTATATCATTGAGCTTGCGATAGTCTACGCACAGTCTCCTCGTACCATCCTTCTTTGGTACAAATAGCACAGGGCTAGCTGCCTGTGAGGTGGATTCTCTGATCCATCCTTTTTCTAATGCGTCGCCAATATAATCCCTAAGCGTTCCCTAGGTCAGAGGCTGACATTGGATAGATTGGTCCAAATGGAGGCGTCTTGCCTTCCTCCAATACTATCTCGTGATCCCATGGCTTATGTTCTGGTAAAGCTTCATGGCCTTTTCTTTCTTCGAATAGTTTCTTGTACTTCTGGTATTGTACCGGTATTGGCGTCTCGTCCTGTTTCTCTACAGAGGTGGTTTCAAGCAATTTCTTCTGCTCATTCTTCATTTGTACGGGAGGTTCACCTTCCTTCGCCGTTAATGGAGGACCCTGGACTGGGCGTCCTACGTCGATCGAGTCATTTGCCTTTAACTCGCCATCGCGTGTGTACAGCCTCGCGGGCTCTAGCGTATCTTCTTGATCGCTTTCTTCTGGGAAACTAATGGTTTCCGTAAGCCAATCAATCTTGGGGTTATGGGCTTTTAACCATGGCATCCCCAAGATGACCTGTTGATTCCCTAGTGGAACAACATCGAACTGGATAACCTCTTGATGCTGGGTTATACTCATCCATACTGGGCGAGTCTCCTGCGAAATCTTTCCGTCCAATCCTGCTAATTGTCCATCAACTAGCTGCAATTGATATGGTTTCTGTTTCGTTTGAAGCTCTAAACCCAAATACTTCACAGTTCCTGGCGCTATAAAATTTCCGGTGGCTCCTGAATCTATCATAACCCGGATTTTTTGTCCATTTATCTTCGCAGCGCAGTATATCTGTCCTGCCTGACCTGCGATATTTAATTGTCCTTGACCCAAAACCTTGTTGTGGTCAATTTGGTCAATTTGCTGTAACCGACCATTTGAATGATCATGTGACGATAATTTTTCTGACCTTCCCTTCTTGTAGGGTCTTTTTGTTTTTCTTTGGGGAAACCATCCTGTGGCTTCCTTATCTGATAAATGAATTCTGCAGGATTCATCATAGCAAGCTGTCCAACTCATCGCTGCATGTTCAGCCGATGATGGGTTTTTTCGAATATTTGTGGGAGGTGGTGAAGGGGTTCGGAGACGCTCCAATTCGTATCGGTCTATGGCGTTCAACCCTTCCTGGTCTCGTGGCATTGCGTCAATCTCTTTTTGACGCTCCTCCCGTTCATAACTATCGCCTTCAATCGTGGTTGAAGCGCATAGTTGTGGCGTAAGGGTCGCGTTCAGTTAGCCCTTGCCAAATCTGACCTTCTTGTGGTAACCTCCCTGTCCTGGGGGTTTCTTACTTCTGCATTCGTTGGCTCTGTGGCCTGGCTTGCCACATTCGAAGCATAGCCTATCCTTGCGTCTGCGTTCTACCTCTTCCTTGGGTAGTTTGTTCTTAAACACTGCATCCAGTTGCATTGGTTCTCCGTAGGATTGTCTGTTTTCTCGAGGTCTTCCTTCATTCTTGTGGTACTTACCACGATCTCGGTTTCCATGAAAGTTGGAAGATCGGCGTTCCTTCTGATACTCGTACAGCATCTCATCCGCCTTAATAGATTCCTCGATTAACTCGTTTAGGTCTTCCCAAGTGCAATTGCGATCCAGTCTAGCCTGACTTCAGGCTTGAGCCCTTTCCGGTAATGGCTCATCGTCGCGTTCTCTTCCCATCCAGTGGTACCTATATACCTCCTGAATTCCACAGCGTACTTGACTGCTGACCCTGTTTGCTTGAGGCTATAAATCTTGGATTCGGCGTCACGCAGTTCATTGATATTCCCGAATACTCGTCGTATCTCTTTCTTAAATCCTTCGAATCTCCCAAAGATGGCTTGATTTGGGTACATCTGCTTTTTAGGCTCACTCAAGTTGGTAAAGTAATCCTTGAGGTATGGTTGGATCCACTTAGCGGCTTCTCCTCTAAGGTAGGAGGCAGCCCAGACGCTTTTGTCGGCGTCATGGTTGAACTTATCCTGGTTGAATTGGAAATAGATCTCAATTTGGAGCAAGAAGGTTTCTAGCTCTTGTCGATTGCCTGTGAATCGTTCTGGTAGGGCGACTTTAAGAGTTTCGGTGACGGTGATCTCCTTGGGGTCTTCGATACCTCCCATGGCGATGTCTCCGTCCTTGTCGGTACTTTCGGGGGTGACCTGGCTGATCGTAGCGGGGTTGCTAGGCTGTGGTGTCGTGGAAGACATGATGTCGTTACTTATCGAGTCGGTACTTGAAGCAGTAATGGTGCTCAAAGTGTTACGAGGTTTGCCGTCTAGATCACGTGGAAGTGCTCTAGGCTCTCGAGGTGGTTTATAACTAGGCGTCATGCAGGGACTTTAAATAATAACAATAATGGTATACAATTCGTAACTAATAGTAGAGTATACTAAATGATGATTTTGAGTACGAAGATCTAGAATAAAGAAAACCATCTTAACTATATAGACCTTCGTGGATATTGGTGTAACGATGCTGTACTGGAGGCAGCGGCTGCCTGAGGTTTCGTCGGTTGGTAGTTGTGGGTTAAGGCTTTATCACTGGTATTCACTTGGAAGTGAATTCGTTACTAGATCAAGTAGAATGTAGGTAAACTAATTGATAACTAAGTTGAGCACGAAGCTCCTAAACTATGAAACTTATTCTAACTATATACTAAACGTTTCTCTGAATGCTAGCTCTGCTAGCTGGCTAGCAGAGCTATCACATCACGTGATATCCTATTGGCCTCAGGACACTAATCCTGGGACGATTCTTATCCAGGATAATATTAGACGTGGTTCGTGACATATACTTGTTAAGATTTTTTTTGTTTATTCATTTTTTTACTTTTTCGTTTTTTGCTTTTTCACTTAACGGACGACCCTCTCTTAAATCATGCTGTATTTTAGATAGGAATATTCTCAATTAACTTTCCTTCAAAACGATGTGAGCCAGTGATTTGCGTTAGTGTGAACACGACCCGCAGTAAATTCCATTGGACAATAATCCAGCCACAGTTCCCGTAGTAGGTACTCTACGGTGATTTCAGCCTCGTCACTAGTGCTATTCGCCCATCTTGAACGCGACCGCCCCAAATTATTATGATTTCGAGCTCGAATTAATAAATTCAAATATATCCACGAAGCCATCATCGAACAACAAGATGTCATCTTCAGCATCGCGAATTGTTCATCAGGAATATATTGCCCGCATACGATATTCCAATGCCTTACCACCACCACCAAATCCTCCCAAGCTTCTCGATATTCCAAATACTGGCCTCGCCAGTGGTCAATATACTACACCTGGATTTGCTACAAGATTAGCGAGAGATCAACCATTAAATATAGAAGCTGATGCGGAGCTTGGTATGCCATTGGACCTGGTGGGAATGCCAGGTATATTTGATGGAGACGAGAGTTGTAAGTTTCACACATTCTTCACAACTTGCGCAGTCGCTAACCTTACTTCCAATAGCTATACAGGCGCCATTACATCCTCCACAACTTCATCCTCATGATCGAGCTCTCCTAAGACCATTGGCGACGTTAGGGAAACCAAAATTCTCTGACACGGGAGTGTCATTTCTGCGGCGCACTGAATATATCTCTTCCGGCTACAGCTCGAAAGCGCGAATGGATGGCACCACCTCGCTGAAAGGTCTTGTAGAGACACGCAAACCGAAACCTGTTCAGGACTTATCAGCTGATCGTGAATCTCCCACATACATCAAATCACAGGTCGAAAAGAGCTTCGAAATCGCCGCTGCTAATCTCAAAGATCGCACGAGAATCCGCCATCCCACGAAACGGAGTGTCAAATTAGTGGACGCGGTTCCTATTTTACCAGATCTGGATTCGTTCCCGGATGCGGGCGGATACGTCCTGTTGAAATTCCTCACAAACCCCGTTCCTCCAAGCAATATCTACGATACTCGCGTCGAAAGCAGTGTTTTACAACCTATTGATCCTAGCGAGGCAGAGTTAGAACTCAAAGAAGCCGCTAGACAAGCCCATGAACTGGACCCACACAATAATCCAGCTCCGGATGAATCGATACAATATCAAATGTTCATGCCCGAGACTGTTACTGATGCCAAGAATATCAAACGAAAATGGGATGTCCTGGACCCTGAACACGATGATAAGGATCTGTATTCTCGCATTGATGAGGAAACAGGCAAAGGATCTTTCAGGTTGAAGAGACTGCGTGCGTATGAGACCGCTGTTACGGATGGTGGAACAGATCGAAAATATGATGAAGTAGTGGTAATAGCCATGCACGATGGAACTGATGGACTACGCCAAAAAGCCGCTCATTACTATCCTGTAGTCCAACGCAACTCGATTCGACCACAGAGAACCAAGAATATCCAGAAAGGAAAAGGTATTATTGGCAACGAAGAAGAGGAAATTACAGATTTCGTGGATCTTAGTATTGTTGACGTAGGCCCGGAGACGAAGCAGGTGATGGATAGTTTCAGAACGGCGCCATACGGAGAGGATCACGAAGATGTGGCGGAAAAAGAGGTGGCCGAAGATGCGCTTTCGGAAGCGGATGCAGAAGGGGAGGATGATGAGCCGGTTTCGCCTCCAAGACCTAGTCTGGGCGGAAAGACGATTGCTTCAAGGGTGCAAACTGATGATGACGATGACGACAATGAGAGTTTACATTCTGACGATTAGGAAAGAAAGATGTTGAGCTGGGCCCGACAGACAGCCAGGATTATGGCGCAAATGTGGTCGGATGGAGAGATGATGCAAGCAAGGGAAATGTTGAGAATGTTGAGAAATAATGGGAATGGAATTCATTTATTGGTATATCAGATGAATCTACCGAGAGGAAGGGAGAGAGATAGAGAGAGGTAAAAAGACCATATGGAGACTCCTTCACTTCCGCATAGCATGGGCACGGCGTCCTCTGAAAATGATTGTGAATTTTACAGCAGGAAAAACAGAGGAGGAGAAATGGAGAAAAGGAGAAAGAGATGAATAGAATGATGCCTACATATACTCGTACTCGTGTCATGAAAGAATATGATTGAAAAGTGTGAGTGAGAATTCAATTGTTCAAGTCTGAGAGGTTATGTACGTATGTTCATAATATGTATGTATGTATATATGTATGTATATTAACTAACTAGATACTCCTATGTATCCTATCCTGTCCTGTCTCCTGTCCATTCCTTCCCTATCCAAACCAGCCTATTCCAAACTCAAATCCCATAAACAAGAAAAAAAGAGGAAAGGAAAAAACGCCTTTGCAAAATCATGCATGCTATGCTGTGCTATGCTATGCTATGCTTGTACGTATCTATGCATCATGCCTCTAATAAATTCTCGTCTATATCCTCGCCTGTTGACTCTTCCCCATCTTGTCCATTATCTATCTGTCTGATATGGAAAGACTGGAGTAAGGTCTAGATGTGAAAAAATCGTGGTTATTTCAGCAATCTATTGCCAGTGACGTGACCCTGTTTCTACAATTCCACATCCCATTCTTTACATCCGAAATACCAGTTCCTCCTTAAACATGTTTCTTTGTGCTTCGGTGACGCACTTGCAGTTGGTTTTCCATCAGATGAAGGATCGGCGCAGGCGAAACCCAACCACTTTTTAGATGTACATGCTTGGCTTGTGGTAGGGGCGTTCGAGGCTGTGGGAGCTGTGGGAGAGGGAAGAGGTGGTGCGGAGGTTATGAGGTGGGATGGAAGCTCTGTGCTGGAAGTGGATATGGGTATGGAGGTTGAGGTTGAGGTGGAAGTGGAAGTGGGATCTTTACAGCCGAACCATCCTGGAGTCTTGCAGGTTGTTGTTGCTGAAGTACTTGTGGATGAAGACGTTGAAGTGGCTGTGTGTGGGGCCGAAGTACTGCTGCTACTACTTTTAGTGGTAGTTTTCTCATCGTTACAACCAAACCAGCCAGGAGTTTTGCAAGTTGAGGTTGAAGTTGATGTAGTAGTTACTGGCACGCTAGTTGCAGGCGTAGAGGTTGTGGATGTATCTTCATCTAGGCAGCCCCACCATCCTGGTGTTTTGCATGTGGAAGTACGACTCCGTGTATTTGTGGTCGAGGTTGATGAGGGTGGTGATATGGCAGTGCTACTGCTGTTGCCTTCCACCTCTTTCCAAAGCGGGCAATCTACACATTCCGGCGTAAATTTGCATACTGGCACTGTATCATAGACCTTGATAATCTGCTCAATCACAGTTATGATTTTGTGTGACCAGATGTGCACTCCCCACCCGTGATCAGCTACGACATCATATACACACTCCATGCCGGTATGACATGAGCTTTCCAATGCATATCCGGCATACGAACAAGAAGCGGTAGCTCCATTGCAGGTTCCCAAGTATATCGGATCGGCAGTGTGTCCAAAATGGTAAGCTCCAGTGAACTCGCGCTTTTGTGGCATGCCTGGATTGTGACCAGGTGGCGCTGGTAGACCCAAACGACTTGCAGGTAAAGCATCCGGGACGGCCTCAAATGTGACAACAGGAATACCATAAGTTAAACCTAACATCGAACTCACAGATCCACCAAGAGAGTGCCCAGACATCCATATATTTGCATTCGGATAAAGAGCCGTCACATTGGAGTAGAGGTGTCGAGCCGCAGTATAATATCGATTTTCCGACCTCAAGCTTTTCTTGAGGCAAGACACATTGCAGGTATAGGTTCCAGTAGCGCAATCGCAGACTTGACGGTAGAATGAAGCACCTTGTTGGCCACAGCAACAACTAAAGAACAAATTGTCATTCTCCTTATCGTTTGTAGTTGTCCCGTCTCCGTCGTACACCGCAAGACTCGTTCCCTTCAATCCTATGACAATAGTCGAATTCGTTTCATCTATATAGATGTATCCTCGCAGTCCATCGGCATCCCAGCCAAATCCATAATCATCGGTACGATTGAAACCCCCATTAACGTCCTTCCAGTCTCCTGTGTCTGGTTTATTCACGTAGGCATTCGCTGCCATTTGTGCCAATGTTATGACAGTATCCTTGTCTGTAATATCCGGACCGGCTACTTCGTCAACTGTCCAAGCCGATGGTGATAGGGCCCATACATCCCCGCTCTCTCTTGATGCTGCTACCATTGGATCAACCACTGAAGGTCTCCTGTCTTTCAACCGTTCTATCTTCACTGGGCTCTTCTTCATGACCAGTGGCCTGGTTACTTCTTGCAATGTTCCCTTTCCATCTTCGGATTCCAGCCATACTGTTGACTTGGACCTGGAATCTAAAATGTCGAGCTGTTTATGTAATTGAGGATTTTCGTAAGTTCCATGATGGAAGATGTGGCGAAGAGACTATTGTTTATCATTAGCATTATTAGAAATAAAGCGGTGAAAGATTATCTTTACAAATACATGACCTCCAGCTGAATCCTGTCGGTTATGTGATTCTGGAATAGAAGGAGGTAATATGGGTAGTATGGGATGTTGTTGCTGTTGATGAGTTGAATCCAATGCACTTATCGGTGTCGATAAGGCTAAGAAAGATAGTAGCAATTGAGCTGTAACTCTGCCAGCAGAAGAACAAGTTGTAGATGATTTATGCCTCATCATCATTTCAAAGTACCTAGTGCTTGATGTAGAAAATGAAAAGGAAATGAAGTGTTTTCTTGGGAATACTTTATGTTTTGTTCAACATACATATCGGTATAAGAGTATAAAGAGACGATGGGATGACGATAGGCCCAGGTCATAAGAGGCGTCACGACTCACAAGCAGCATCAGGCGGAAGGTTTATGCAAGTCGAGTACAAGGGTTGTGTTCACCGGAGACCATTGGAAGGGTGTTAAATAAAGAGACCCTATTGGTTAGTTTACTTATCCGCGTGCATCTTTCACATTTCACATCTCTTCTCAGCCTTTTGGTTGATAATTGTGAAGGTCTACTCTGTGCACGTGCTATATAGTACTACCCCTGATAAGAGCTAGCTGGACATGATCAGATATACCTTCAGTCATACTGAATTGTACACCAAAGTTTGGTCTGCTTTCTTTTCTTTTCCGATTGACTGATTGACTGAGTAATAAAATAATAAAAATACCTAGTAAAGCTGCTCGTCATCATAACCTCATACCTCACTACCTCAAATACCTCAAATATCTCAAACCTCTCAAAATTTCAATTGCAAAATATCCGCCCGCCCGGAATACAAACCCGCTCCGTTAACCTCATTTACATCCAGACTTCGAGACCAACAATTGGCAAATCCGGCGTCTACGAGTGAGTCGTCCGTACCATATATAATAAGTCATTGTTGTGTCTTGACTTATCTAATATATTTGATTGATCACTTGTAGCTTCAAGCTAATCACGGCACGGAAGCTGCTCAACCTACAACATCAAGTACTTCTACTTCTACTCCTGCTTCATTTCCTTTACCTCAATGCCTTCTACCGTTTTATCTAAAGAAACTATTCTAAAGCTTTGAAATGTGACTTGATTTCTTCCTTTTACATTGATCAGATCCTCCATCTTCCCACACTAGTTTACACAACCATCCCTGGTTGTCATTTGAGCAAAGTAGAGTTTCAGGCGTCATCGCATTCATGCAATTCTAGTGTGATAATTCATAGACAGGTACCAATTCATCCTCTTCTTAAATTCTCTGCTTTATTGGAAAATCTAGTCATTTGCTGACAAGATGCACTTCTCATTACCAGGTTTCATGTCGTCTTCAGCAAGAAAGGACGATAGCCAACGTCCTCGTAGATTGCAAGTCTCCAAGTCATTTTACCAGGAACCACCATCTAGTCCCGATCGCTTATTCCGACCTCTCAGAGCAAATACTATACAGAACGGCACTATTCCATCCGTATCAATGTCGGACAAAACAACGTTGGGGGAAAATAGGAGACCTGGGACACAATCGAATATCTTCGAGAAAAGCTCCGAGGATGAAGAAGAAAACGGAGGGACGACTGGAGTGTCTGGAAAGTTGCCTGCAGACTTTGATGAACTTCCTATAGAGCTTGTGAGCTTGGCAGATACGTCAGTCAACCTTTGGTATAATGGAGCGAACACGTTCGACTAACACCCGCTGCAGTTTCATTGATTCTTTGTCGGCAAAGATCCATCCTACTCCCCCTTCAGTCGACAAGTTATCTGGTCTTTTCCAGGATTTCTATGCTGTTGCTGCTAATCATATTAACACTCATATCTCCGCCTTATCCTCTAGACAACATCGCTCAAGCTCTCCAGCTCCGTCAGCCTCATCATTATCCTCAACAGCAAGCAAGATTAGAGCAAAAGCTGCTTCCATGAGCAAGGAACGTCCCAAAGTAATAGAAAGAAAGTCTTCCGAGCAGCAAATGTTAACTAGCGAGGAAATCAATGAGCGAAAACGTGCTAGGAAAGCGCTTGAGCATAAGCGGGTAGCCTTAGAAGAAGCAATTGAGAGGAGAGTTTGTGAGGGGATATATGATAGGATATGGCGACACAGAAGTTCGCAAGATGAGGCTCAGGACGAGAAACTTCGATCAAAAACTGCTGCTTTGTCAGTGGTTGGAATTGGATTGGTAGATTTGGGAGTCGATTTGGGTATAGAATCAAGTGAGGAGCCAGATGCTGCAGAAAAGCGAGAGCTAGAGGTTCGGGAGTGGTTAGAAGGTGCTAGAGGAGAGTTGATTGCGATGAATGACGAAAAGTATCCTCTTGGAAAACTCAACCATTTAAAAGCCGCCCACAAATGTATCGTTGATACCTTGTCTCACTTTCATCCATCGTCATCAGCGGATGAGATTATGCCTATGCTTATTTTTACTCTGATAACATCTCGACCAGAAGGCATTGATGTTATAAGCAATCTTTACTTCATACAAAGATTCAGATGCGAAACCAAAATTGATGGGGAAGCTGCTTATTGTCTAACAAATTTAGAAGCTGCAATTTCATTCCTTGAAACCGTAGATCTTGCAAGTTTGAGGGCAGACGAAATTCCCTCGGGGCCACTCAAAGCCAGTAGCCCACCCGGCACACCGAAAATAGATAAGCCCGATCCCTTGACAGTTGGTATTACACCTACAGGTCTGTCGGCTCCAGCGACTGCTCCGGTAAACCCAAGTCCTTCAGTGTCAAAACCTGCACCCGCATCTTTGCCCTCTCTCCGGCCTACTGTTCAACACGCAGATCGAAGGCTCAGTGACATTTTTCAATCACCGGCGGCTTTAGGGGCAGCTGGAGATGCATTTTTAGACTCGGCTGATCAGGGATTCAAGAGTATTGGTAATAGCTTGGGAGATAGTTACAAATTCTTGCTTGGGAAGCTAAAGGAGCGTGACTCTACGGGTCAAGCTCCAGAAATTACAATACCCAAAACCCTAGATGATGCTCGAAAACTAATCAGCACACCTCCACCGGAAGATGAGGGATCTGTGAGTGGTGGAAGTACTCCTGAAAGCCCTAGCGTCAAGGAACAGAAGAATGTGCCTAGCGCAGAGTCAAAGCCTGAAGGACGTAGCCGAAGTGATTCATCTCAAAGACTTGATGATAGAGTCCTGAGCTTCATTGGTGGTCGTAAGATGACTCGGGAAAGAAGCGCGGATAGTAATCGAAGTGGTGGTAGCTCTAGTAAAAGAGTCTCATTTCTACAAGATGAAAACGGAGAGAAAGGCACACCAGCTCCACAAGCTCCAGCTAGCAATCAGGCCATCGTTGAATCGATGCGAAATCTTGGTAACTCTCTCAATCCAATGAACAGGATTGCTGGTATGGGTATGATGCGTGGATTTGGACGTGTAACAACTCCTACTACACCTACGCCGACTAAATCAACCGCACCAGACGGAGGGGTTGCAGAGTTGACTACTGTATGTATTTCACACTTTTTCCAAGGTGCTTTACTGACTTCGATAGACATTCCCTGATTTAGTACCTTCGCTACCAGCGAAAGAGATACCAAAAATTGCTCCGCCGAATAAACGATTTATGGAACTTCAGAATCCAGGAGATCTAAAAATTAGCGAGGTAATGGAGTTATTAAGAGATTATAGAAGGCTAGCGGGAGCTTTGAAAGACCTTGGGGCTGTTTAGGTTCACTGGTATCACCATAATTTTCTTTCTATTTATCGCTACATATCTTCGGATACCCACATTCCTTTTCCTTTTCCTTTAATATCTGGGTTATTATCATTGGTCATTGGGAATTGTGAAGGAATGGCGTTCTTAAGGCGTGGATACGGGGAATCATAGAATTGGATGGGTGTATGGAATCGGATTTGAATTTTGAACCTACGACGAGTGGGGAATGTCCGAATATAGTGGAACTTGGTACAGGAATGGATGGACTGGAGGAGGATGAAACTAAACTTGAATGCATTTATCACTTTGCTAGATTTTTCTCAACTATGAAAATCTTAAATTTGAGCAGTCATCGATTTCAAAATCTAATGGTTTGGGTATTGGAAGAAATCGGTAATTATTGGTATGTTTTACAAGGGGGGGGATATTAAAAATTAGATATATAACCTATATTATATAGATCTGAAGACCTTGAATATAAAGATATTATATAACGTAACTTATGGTGAACCGGTGTTACGACGGGTAGCATAAGTCCCGGGTCACATGACTAACCACGTGACCGGCTCTAATCAATCTAGCTAGAGCCTCTAGAGCCAACGGCTCTAGAAGATCTAATTAGAGCCACCAGAGCCATACCGCATGAAGGTCTATATAATCAAGATGGATTTCCTTTGTATAGAGCTTCGTGCTCAAGGTCAATCATTTAGTATACCTTACTATTAGTTACGAATTGCATCATATTATTGTCATTACTTTAAGTCCCTGCTTGACGCCTAGTTATAAACCACCTCGAGCCTAGAGCACTTCCACGTGATCTAGACGGCAAACCTCGTAACATTGGATAACGTAACTTGACTAGAAGTGGGTCATGTCATGATATGGGTCAAAATCACCCCCTCATTTCTTTATTTTACGCGTTTATTCAACACACAATGGATCGAAAGTCATTAAATCGTAGTGAATCCGAAGATAATATTCAAAAGGCTATAGAAAGTCTAAAAGATAAACAATTTACTTCAATTCGAAGTGCTGCTATTCATTTTAAGATTCCGAAGTCAACCTTAATAAATCGAATGGCCGGACGACAATCACGCTCTCAATCTCACGAATCCTTTCAAAAACTTTCCAACGCGGAAGAGAAGACTCTAGTACGATGGATCTCACGATTGACAGCTACTGGATAGCCTGCAACTCCTGGGTTGTTGAAAGAGATGGCCCAAGAAATTCTGAATCAACGCGTCATTTTCGCGTCATCATCTACCCCTCCATCCTTTCAATCAGATCATATAGGTCAACGATGGATCTATAGATTCTTAGATCGATATCCTAAACTCAAAGGAACTTATTCTCGCAAGTTGGAATCTGCAAGGCATAAAGAAGCCACATTTGAAACAATATCAGCGTGGTTTTCAACATTTCAAACACGAATCGAAGAACGGCATTATGAACTCAAGAATATATATAATATGGATGAGACAGGATATGCAGTTGGAGAAACAGAATCAACACGTATAATCGTAGATTCTACTCTCAAATCGAATTGGAAGGTTACAGCAGGAAAGCAAGAATGGATAACTGTATTGGAATGTGTTAATGCAGATGGAGGCTCTTTACCTCCCATGATCATTTTCAAGGCTCAGAATACCAATACTGCATGGATTCCTACTAATACTCCTCCAAATTGGTATTTCTCAACAAGCAATAGTGGATGGACTTCTAATAGTCATGGCTTGGAATGGATACGTAAGGTTTTTGAGCCAGAATCTCAAAAAATATCAGGTGATCAGCCTCGATTATTGATTATGGATGGTCATTCCAGTCATGTTACAGGAAGTTTGATTGCTTTCTGTATTGAAAAGGAGATTGATCTTCTTATTCTACCACCTCATTGCTCGCATCTACTTCAGCCATTGGATGTTGGAGTGTATGGGCCAATGAAGCGATATCATGCCCAAGAGGTTGGTCGATACTCTCGAGCAGGAATACAACGAATACAACGATCTGATTGGGTACAGCTTTTTCAGAAGATAAGAGAAAAAGGTCTTACTTATCAAAATATCAAAAGCGGATGGAAAGGGGCAGGTTTGAATCCATTTAGCCCTCGTCAAGTTCTGAATAATCTTCCAGCCCCGCTTTTACCACTACCTTCCACTCCAAATACGCCATCAAATCCAGAAGATCTAGATCTTTCTTTACTTAATAGCTCTCCCCCAAATGATATTGAGCTACGACAAGCAAATCAGATATTCAATTCAGCTTTATCTGCTAATAATCTGCCTACTTCTCCCGTACAGAGATATGCAAAGCGAATTACTCATCAGATTGAAAGCTTAAATGCTGAAAATGCTATTCTTCGAAAGGAACTTCAAGAACATAAAGAGTTACTTGAGACACGAAAGAAACGAAAAAATGGAAAGAGAATAAAATTAAAAGGTGAATTTGTATTTAGTACTGTTGGTACGAGAAGGATACGGAAGACGTAGCACCCACGGATTGCGTAGGTCCTGTATGTCTAATTGTATTCTGTCTAAAGAGCTAGCTACATATTGAAAGTAGTAAGTCTTATATAGACTTACTGAAAGAGCTAGTCTCTTTCGCATTCGCTTAGGGCTTTATTACAGTAGCTATATTACAGTGGTAATTGAATTGAAGTCATTCACTTCGTTCACACAAGTACTGAGGAAGTATTGAAAATTATCGAGAAGGCTGAACAGACACCTTTACTAAAACGACGACGTGGTAGACCATCCAAGCGTCAAATTGATCAGGTAGAAGAGGAGATGGAAGAAGAAGAGGATAGTGATAGTTCAGTTGGATCAGTGATAGTTGTAGATCACCCTGTAGCATATAGGACAAGGTCAAATAGGAAAATATGATTTTTGTGACCCATATCATGACATGACCCACTTCTAGTCAAGTTACGTTACTAAAAAGCCTGTGGTTTAAAGTCTATTTCAGCCCTGTGGAGAAATGCGTGCAACAATTTTCGTTCTTTTCGTGTAATATCACGGGATCGGGGATTTTTGGATCGTGTTGGAATATAGTGAGGGTTGTGATAGGGAAGCTATGAGGAGTCTAATGAGTAAAATGGATTATTGGTAAGGAATGGGCTTCTTCTTTGGGGTGGGAACGCAATGGAATCTCTGGGTTTTTTGTCTAGTCATATCTGATCTGCATGGTAAGAAAATATTTGTACTACATACATGTCGCTACAAGGAAACCACTGAAGAATGCATGTATGCTTGCTTGGAAATATACAGTCGAATGTATCGAGTGAATCACCTATACAAGTATCACCAGGACTTCCTCGGCATATACTCACAACAGATATCATATCTTATTAGGTAGTACCGATACAACATCAAATAACTTCCAATTCAACGTAACATCCACAAACATAAGCATCGAAACAACGTTCCCTCCACGCATTAAACACATCACTCACTTGAGCTTCATCTACTCGCTCAGCCACAGCCACATCGAATGATCCAGACCATTACACTACTCGGCGGGACCGAAAGATGGTGGAACGTGTGGCGCGAGTATCGGTACCTGAATACCAAGCTTTTGGTAACGACGGGTCTTCTGGTGTGACATAAGCGATCGGGCAAGCTACAAGGCTTGATAGATACTTCGATTCTTATATTCTCAGGTAGTAGTTTGTGGGATAGGTGATTCATTTCTGGAAGCTTCTTTGGACGGTGACACGACAATATCGGAATGAAATGCGAGAATAAGGGTCTTCAACTTCTTCTCGGGTAGACCGGGTGAACAAAAGGAATCGGTCCCGAGATAGATTCTGTATAATTCTCTTTATTTCCTACATCGGAAAGGATTTGTATGCACATGAAGAACTCGTTCTTGCTATTACAAACCCCGACGAAGCCGGTAACATATCGTACCGTCTTTTCCGCACCCATCAATGAAAATCAAAAAACAATATCGTGAACCTTCCAGCGGAAAAACCTATAATGCCGTCAATGCCGTGAATGCCGTGAATGCCGTGAATGCCGTGAATGCCGTGAATGCCGTGAATGCCGTGAATGCCGTGAATGCCCGGATACCTTGGTTGAAAGCGGAAGATTACATATTTCCTCGCCGAGGTGCAATTCAGCCTTATAGGTCTTCAATGTTATGATTGATGCATCTCCATGGTCGGTAAGATAAGTAGATTATGCATTGGAACATGGGCGCAAGTAGGTAGGTGTGTCAGGTACACCTGTCAGGGCAGATGCTTAAATGGCGGTTGGAAGTAGGAAGAAATTCGAATGTGATTGTTGTTGAATATAACTTATACACACGTGATCGGAGATTATCCTCCTTTTCCGATATTATTTTTGAAGCGGATGAAAAGCTTCCTCCTCGGTAAATATTGATGGATGAGGGGGAATTGTGAGACATGGAGAATTTTGTCTGAGATGTGGAAAAAGTTGGGGTTTAGAGTTGAATAGATCATCACATGTGGTTATCATCAACTTCATCAATATCTGGGGCTGTTGGCTCATGTTTGTTTATCCACATAAAAAAGTAGCAGCTGAGCCATATCCAAGTGCTCTTTTCTCTCCGCAAAAAGCACATCACTTACCAAACTTGTTCACACCAACGCACCCTGATCTTCCATACGAAGAAAGTATCAGCATGCACGCAAGACAAAACATATTCATACAACACCCATCTACCAATCCATCCATAAACGACAGATACGTACTCCGTACGAACAAAGCGTAGCTAGATTTACCCACTCTTCTATCACAATAAAAGTCAAGTGCAAAACTTCTCACCGACTACAATCCACACACGCATCTGACCCCAAAAATCATCGCACGCTGCACGACCCTCGATATTTACCCCACCATCATGCTGTAACACTTGCTTAACAATATCAAGACGAGCAACCAACCAACCAACCCCTCCAACAAATTCCACACCCTCTTTCCTTTCCAGCTTCCCATTTCTTCTCACCGTATCGCAGCAATATTCTTATTGGCTGATATATCTGCTCCATTTCCCTACATGAAAGTGGAATTTAGGGTATAGGGTATATTCCGATTATACACAGTAGCTGCATATGTTATGGATATACGGTGTGTTTGAAGTTTGGACCTACAGGATGAAGGGGAACATTAACGTTTCCCGTTCACCGGTACTTGCATATCTACCTAGTAGGATGGCGACAAACTATGGATTCGATACTACTGTATGTATGTATATAGTATATATGTATGTAGGATGTATGTATGTACACTGTATGTACGTATATAGTATGTATGTATGTGTATATGCCAGATTCGCCAACACATCTCACATCTCACAGCACTGCATGTAAATTTTCACCACCCACACCACTCACTCAAACATCATCCGGAACCTATCAATCATGAAGCCAATGATCTCTGCCCCAATATTTCCACGACAAGAGCATAGTTCAAGAGAAAAGAAAGCTTGACCGAGTACCCCATTTCATACGAACTTTTGCTTAACGGCGCATCCTGCGGAAAATCATTACAGTACGTACAGTGTTGATTCTCCATCACCATCTATGAATCTCCATCTTCATCTTCTCCATCTCATCTGCCAACCACCCCTCTCTCCCTCCCTCCCTCCCTTATAAGCTTTTTCTTCTCTCAAACTTCCATCGCACCTGCCCCGCATCCTCGCATTCGGCTCGTTTCATTTTGATTTCATGTCCTGCACTGTACTGCATTATCTTTTCTATTATACATACAGAATACATAAATAAGGTTACACCATTAAGAATAAACCAACGGCGACATCAAAATGAAACCTCTCGACAAAATTACAACAAAACAAAAAAATGAAAATACAAGGTTGGTTTACTTTCTTCTCCTCACCTTACTCATTTCTTATTCATCCTTATAAACTGCATAAAGAAGCTACTCGTACATAAACATAACCCGGAATCTCATACCTCCGTACACCGTACGTACACCGTACCGTACACCGTTATTCTCCTAGAATATCCCCCGATCCGAGTTTCCCGACCTTGGCTATTTATTTATTTATTTTTCCAACTTCCTGGTGATCATAAAGCTGGCTAATAATTAAGAGTGGGAATCTACATGAGATGCGTTGAGTTTAGGTTGCGGATTCCGGATCACGGATTATATCAGAGTGCGATGCGGAGGATACGAGTACGAGGATGATTTGCTTATGAATGTATTGTGCGAATAGAATGATCTCCGATGATTTCGGAGTATGGAATATATGTCCTCCGATAGAGTGTAGAGTACATAGATTAAAAAATCTAGATGTTTTATCTATCTATCGATCTTTTCTAGAATAGATAGATGATTCAGGATCGAGAATCTAGAATTTGGAATCTTTGAAAGTTAGTTAGGTAGGTAAGTTCGCTTGAGGAGAGAGGAATATTTCTTTAGTTACTTCGTTGTATGTATGGATGGAATAGTAATCATGAAATGATGCCATCTATAAAATTCTTACTGTATTACCAATCTTTAATTTTTTTGGATTTTCGGATTTCAAAGATCGTTGATTAGAGATTAGATGTAGACATTGTTTGAATGAGGGGTATGTATACAAGAAGTAAAGATTTGAAATCAACTCTTTAATCTTTTTTAACCTTCAATTACTGATCCGAGTTGCTACTGTTATGAGTCTCATCGACTTGAAATTTCAAAAAGATAAATAAATAAATAAATAAATAGATAGATAACTTAATTCTTCTTTCTTTTGATCGACTGAAAATAATTAATATATTAACATCTAACAAGATAGAAGTTTTATAGTATCAGAATTCATAAAAAGAGATAGATATTTATATAATAAAATAAATAAAATACAATCAATAAATTAATCAAAGGGTTAATAAACCACTAAATAAATAATTTATATACAGAAACTTTTTATTAAATATATATATTTTTAAATATACAACTGAAAATACCTAATAATAATAATAATATCAAAACTCAAAATTCAAAATATTTATTATTTTTTAAATTTATTTATTTACAAATACTCCACCCTAACAACAACCCAGATCAGACATGCCCTTTTACTATAAGAGGAGGATCATACACGCAAAGGAGCGAACAGCCCCTGGCATTGAAGTTAAACTGTTAAATTTGGCTGCGACGATCACGCCGCTTAAAAGCTCCTTATCTTAGCACGTCTCAATACCCCAAGGGAGGTTCGAAGTAGACGTTAATCAATATAAATAAATAAATAAATAAATAAATAAAAATAAAACAATTTATTTTAATTTAATTTAATATATCCATCTCATCCATCTCATCTAATTATCTCATCTCATTATTACAACAGAACTACACATATATAACCAACAGACAAAAAAAAACAAAAACTTCAAAACCCCCTTCCCCCGCCCCTCCCTTTCCCAACACATTCTACCAAAATACCTATCTACCTAGAAAGATAGTTTGATGTGCTGTGCTGTGCTGTGCAGCCTGTGCTGTACAGTAATTATCATGTTGTGTTGTATTGTGTTGGTGTTGGTTTTGTTGGGCTGTGTTGTGTTGTTGTTGTTGATACCTACATACCTACATACCTACATACCTACCTACATACCTAGGCTATATTATCTTATGCACCGAGTGAGTCATGTGTAAGGAAGGAAGTGATAATCATGATAATCATATGACAACAACACAATCGATCAGTCACAAACACCAAGCAAAGCAAACAGAAGAATGGTATTTTTTGATGAATTTATCAATTTTTTGATATTTATTGTACTATACTATACTATACTACTCAAAATTCCAAGACAGCTCAACCAAAAAAAGTTGGGAGTTATCTAATCCATCCATCCATTGATCCATTGATCCATCCATTCAACCGCCATGCCAAAAAACCCTGATCGGCAATCCTTATCGTATATCCGATAAGCCAAATTATCCATCCTCATCCCCTCTCTCTTCCTCCTCAAATGATTCCAAATATGAATTTCTCCCTTTAACTCCTAATGTTCCCGCATGAGTGGTGTGAATATCCATTCTGAAGCTCTGAATGACCCTTCCATTCCATCGTAAAATCAAGAATCCCATAAAGAAAATAAATAACAAGAAAGATAAACCGTGTGGTATATTTTGTATCATGCCCCCATCAAATGCCATACCCAAAATTCCAATGCCCGCTCCTGATATTATCGCTCAATTCCAATACCCACTATGTGTTTAATAATATACAATCCGAAACTCGTAAAAAACAATCCCCAAAAGGAGAAGCGATTTAATAAACGCTAATGGCGCTTATTAGACTTGGTGATTGTCGAGGAGGTAAGTAAAAACCTTCATCGAAGAAGGTTTGTTGTTCGGATTGTGGTATCGATGAGGATGGAGTGGATTTGCTGTAATAGGAGGTGGCAGCGATTTGTTGTTTATCCGAGAAACTGGGGAGGGCATCGGATGGTGGAGATGGTGGCATTGATTCATCTTCTGAAGAATCGGAATCGTGGTCGAGTTCTGGTGGATGAGATGCGGAATGTGATTTGGTGAGGTGAAGTTGAAGACCTGAGAAATCTTCCTCACCGTCATCTTCGAAATCCTCTTCATCCTCTTCGACTTCGCGTGATGAGACTTTGATGGGAACGTTCATGGTGTGTGATGGGACTCGAGTTAAGGAAGCCATGGATGGCTCATCCATATCTTCATCTGAATCGTATTCACTGTCTTCATCTGAGGAGGAGTCGTTGTCAAGGTCGGATGTTTCCCAGTCCTCCTCGGGTTCTTCGACAACGTTATCGGCCCATTGGATGTGTCTTGGATCTTCTTGCTTGGTGGCAGTGGCTTTTCGGACGGATTGGTTGAACCAGCTCTCTTGTTCTTGTTCAGCTTCGGCAAGTTCGAGCATCAATGAATCGAGAAGGTTTGCATGGCCGACCAGAAGACGAAGGTTATGATCTGCTCGGGAAGCTTCCGAAGAAAGCTTACCTCGAGCAGTGTGAGCGAGGTAGTAAGTTTGAGTAATAGACATCTTCTTTCTCAATGGTAATGGTGATTGTGATTGTGATTGAGGTGTTGTTTGGGAGGAAAAAGGACTTCTGGAAATAGTCGACATTTTGAATTAATCTTATACTTCAATGCTGTGCTGTGATGAATGACTCAAGGACTCCAGGCAACGTTTATTTTTTTTTAGACGAGAGCCGAGGATCGATGACTGATAAATGATGATGATATGTGATAACCGGGATTTGTATGTATGGCTTTTTTGATTGCAGGTGGTAACACTGAATGTTGATTATGGAGATGGGTTATGAATAAACTTCTTGGGATGAAAGTATTCTTGAGTGTGATGGTGATGTTGTGAATTGATGTTTGGACCGAAGAATGTATTCTTATAAAGTTATTTATTTATGAGTGATGAGGAGATGGGAGAATTATAAATGATCATGAGGGGGAATTCGGGCAGTCTTTGTATCCAGATGATTTTTCGTAAATGGCCATGTAAGTAAACCCCATTAAGCACATAAGGCACATAAGGGCTGATTCATAAGACCGCGATCCGGACAAAACGGAGTTGTGGATGTAAAGGATGTCAAGGCTTTCATTGATTGATGGATGGGTCAGCAAGCCCCATGTATGTCATGGATGATGAATTGATGGATGGATGATGAATGGATTGATTGAAGCTAATCTACAAGTAGTAATAAAATTAATCAGCTGTAACCAGCTTAACAAGCTCTCGTACAATTTCTTAATGCGAGTAAAGTCCGCAGCGGGTAGCGGTATGAACTTTCAGCCGATGGATGGAACGGAAAGAGCAATTTTCTATTTCTTTATTTATTAGATACAGTAGATAAAGTATTATTTCCTGCTGAGAAAGCAATGCGAATAAAGAAAAAATGACAACTTACGCCGTATCCAGGTATTTTGATAGGTCCGGATGTACTGAATTGGTAACTCCAGCTTACTAAATTGTTTGATTGACTAATCCAACAACTCCGAATCGTATTTCCACCAGCCAATTTGGATGAATTTTTGATGATAATGATGATAATGATGATAATGATGATAATCAAGATAATCAAGATAATCATCGAGGGGGAGAAGATTCAAAGGAATTTTTATGAAAGCCGGAGAATCTTTTATGGTCTTGGCTGGAATCCCAAGATGCCGAGTAAATGGTAAATGGGATTATTGGAATTATTCTTCTTGGTTACTCATCTCTTCAATCTTGGGAAGTAGTAGATAGGTGCTTTTCTATGTCGATGGATGACCCATAGCTAGATACCTAACTTTCTTGGTTTATTGATGCGATACGATGAAATTGATTCAGCTCAGTCAAGACATTCAAGGTAATCTAAGTAAATCGAAGTAAATCTAAACAATCTAAACAATCTGATCACTCCAAGCACGAAACTATTGGTTGCTTTGATTACTTTGTCTGTACAGTGTAGATACTTACTCTCTCCGGTCCAAGTCCAAGATATCTCCATCCCCACGATTTTCCATTTTCTACCATGTTCCTGATGACAAACTCGCATCTCCTTGGCTCCATAAGCATCCATCCGTCTATCTACACATGTATGACATTTTAATCATACGGAGTTGTAGGTAGGTATGAAGATGTTGACATTTTGATGCTGTCTCTACTCAAACCATAATTTCTTATTTCTCATTCCTTGTTCATCGTTCATCGTTCCTCGTTCCTCGTTACTCTTTCCTCTTTCTTCATCTCTCACACTGTTATTACACTCCTGTTACGAAGCAAAACACATGGTACAATTTCCCCATGATTCACAAAATCCAGGTTCTTCAAACATCTCGTCTCTCAAATGAGACTGCATGCATCAAATAAACCTTGACGAAAATAAAATAAATATAATAAATAAATACAAACAAACAAACAAAAAAGCATCAAAAACAGGAAATCATCGTTGGGTTTCATCTTGTTTAGTTTGCATGCATCGTGATAATGACAACCTATACCTACATCTCATCTAACAAAAATCTGTTGAATGTCTTGCGCGTGACTGCGTGATATTGATATATTGATATACCTACGCGGCAAAGGATTTTAATCATTGCCCATTCACTCATCTTCCCCGATGTTCAGAACACAGTATGTACAGTACGTATGTACCTATGAACACCTCCCCTTCCCCAAAATGCCCCATCTAACCAAGCCTCCACCAAAAACACCAAGTCATCAAGTTAAAATTGATAAACAATACAATCTGTTGATCCGATCCCACCTCCCAAACAAATTCCAACCAATTTTTCATAAAAAAAAAATCTCAAAAAAAAACTTCATTTCACAACGTGTCCACGAAAAAGTGCCACGAATCCGAATCCGAGCCTTATTAAAATTCATCGGGTTGGTTGGCTGCCTGAACTTCTCTTACCTATTCGAGTAAAACCTTACGCCGTACGCTCTGGATTTTTTGTACCCGTGCTCTTCCTCCTCGTACCTTAACTCCACATACCTATGTGCACAGTGTACTCCACTCTCTATCATTTTATTATTCTTCGCTCCTTTCCTACTCGAGTAGCTGCGCACGAAACCATGCAAAATTACAGTAAATCATAGCAGCAGAAGATCAGAAAAGCGCAACAATCTACTTGCAATCACCATCTACCGCAATCTGCAGCAAAGGAAAATTACAGCGTACCATAGTACTACCGTAGTAAGTACAGTAGGAAAGAAAAAAGGTAGACAGTCAGTCACACCGTGCACCCATGAACAAAGTAACGTGTGGTTCATCAGCCCGCCCGCAGCAGTCAGTCATAAATAATCAGATCTCCGCCTTTCTGCACCTCTGCTGCACGTCGAAAGGCTTGGATCCTCTTGTGCTACTCGCATTCCTTCATACCTTATTTTGGAGGGGTGCTTAGTTCACCGACACCGAGTTTCCGCGTAAGTCCCCTCCCCCCGCTAGCTAGCTAGCTAGTATGCAGAGTCATCGATCAAACTTCAAGACCAAGACCATGTGTGAATACCTAGGTAGGTAGTAGATATCATTAGGCGACTCATAGTCTATTACGACGTACATACACTTAAGTTTTAAGGTACAGAAACACGGTATGCAGATAATTTAAACCATCTACCTATCTTACCTTACCGCAGAGACAAGGTCATAGTGTATTTTCTTACCGTTACTGTATTACTGTATACCTAGGTACCATACCATATTCTCCGAGCGAGTATGAATGAGCGCCGCCCTCAAACTATTCTTTGACATGCCTTAAGCTTTAAAATGCTCTGCATATTCGGCTACTACTCGTCACTATCTCGGTGTTCGTACCAGGCCAGCGATCTAAAGACTAGCCTAGGTCCCCGCATCGCCATAGCTCCTCAAAGTTCTTTGATATCTTTGAGCTCTCAACCCCAAAGGACGGATAGTGCGGCGCACAGAGAATTCCCTACAACATCCGTTCGAACTTCGAATCCTTGATGTTAATCATCATCCTGACCGCTCCACATGGTTTGAGTCCCAGGTCCCTAGATAGATAGAGATGTTCGTAGAAAATTTGTTCTTATGTACTAAGTTTACCCTCATGTTCACACTATCGTCGTCGGGCCCCACAAAAAAATCTTTTAGTGCCATTCTTTAAATCTTTTTTTTTTCTTTCCTTCCGTCGGAGAGCTGTCACTTACTCACTACCTGTCATTCAAATGCACATATGGAAATTTTTCCAACCCATCCACCCGTCCGCCGAACAGTCATAATTTGTTAAAAATCCTTTCCTTCCCCAATGAAATATCCACCCCAATCGGTCCATTCGGCCGATTCTCCTTTCACCAAGAGTCATATCGGTGACTCGGGTTCTTTTTTAACATTTACACATACTGACTGCATACCTCTTTTAGGCAATCATCCATCATCATCCATTCCCAGAATTTTCAATACTGGTATCTTAATTAATAAGCTAAGAAACTAAGTCTTTATCATCCATCAGATGTCATATCCTTTCAAGCTTGTCACTCATTATTATAATTTATAAGTATGTACCTAGGTAAGTAAACATTTGAATATCAAGTTTCAACGTAGAAATAACAAAACGGGTTGCATTTAAATTCCTAGTTCCGATGAGGGCGGCCAGCTTTTATCAAAAGCTCCGTTAAGCTTAATTCAATTTCTTAGTTGTAGCTACGTACCTAGTTATCATACTCCGGTAGGTATGTAACAGATTTTTGTTTCTTTTTTTGTCCGGAAGTTTGTCATTCATAAAGTCCTACATCGGGTATTTGTAATTCGGAATTTGGGTGGCTTTCGAAACGGAGATAATTGAGATGTGGTGATTGGGTTGAATGCGAGGGTGATGAATAATCGATATTTCAATCCTTTCATGAACGTTGTGTAATCAATTAGGTCGGGACTCGGTAGATGTTTTCTTTGTTTAGATGTTTAGATGAATTCGATTTTTAGGGAATCATCATAATGCGGAATGGAATGCGGAATAATAGAATTCTGGGGTTTCAGTCAAAGATCTCGGTGATGAGTCTGGGTTCGTAAGATGAACAAAGTCTGTCTTGTCTGTCTGTTCATAGTTTCTCTTACATGAACACGTCCGTCTGTTTCCACGAGGCATTTCGTTGTTTGTTAGCTTTTATCCCCAACAATACTCCGTATCCTCAATTGATTACCCTCGCTACCGAATCCAGCAAGTAGGTATGTAACCTTACCTCCACTTTCCTTGAACCCTCGTGGTCAATCTCGTGAGCATGATCCATATTGTATTACCCATTCTATCCATAATGCATTCTATCCATCCCAAGTTTCAACAGCCCCTCCCTACCTCCCTACCTCACCTCCCAAGCGAAGCCACAGCGCAATGAATTACCTCATTCAGCATACCGATTTGTAGATAAGATACCTAGGCAGGTATCTACTCAACTCAGCCTTGTTCATCATCCCCGTCTCCGTCTCACCTCACAAGCCTCCTCAGCCTTATTATAATTCCATCATAACGTCATGATCAGATACCTACATATAACAAATAACGAATCTTACCCAGGTACCCCATCAATCATAAAACTGTACCTGAACTAATCGGCCCCCGACTCCCGAGAGGTAAAGATCTACGCCTATCCTTTCGTATCACATCCAATTATAGTTCGCTTTTCGTCAAGCTGAGAGGGTGGTACTGTATGTAATACGACAAGCGAAATGCTGTAAGTAAAGGTGAAGCTTGGATGCTATTTATTATTCACTGCGCAGGTCTTGTCGGACTATTTGGCAGTGATTCATTCACTCGTATGGTCAAATTTCGGTTCGTTTCGTAACCCCTTTAAGGATATATCCGAGAGACGATGAAGGGGGCTTGGACTTTGGACTTTGGTCGGGGAAATCTTAATAGGATGTCACTTTCTTGTCACTTTATTGGCAGGTTTTCTTTTAATGCTCACGAGTACGAGCGATCGTCCGGATATAAGGGTTTTTTTCTTCGCGCGGGTATTCTAAAAATCGGTTTTGTTGAATTGTTTGTTTGGTTGATGGGATTTCCATGGGGAAATCACTGCTGTAATTTTACATGTAAGTCACATGTTTTCTTCAGACTTGAAAGTTTGAATGAGATACTCAAGTCTGTCGAGTATATATTTCTCAAGTGAGTTATATACTCAGCGAGTTGAGATATTCTATCATAAATCCTCACTGGCTTAATGATGCTATGAAGCATACGCAGTATATCATTCACGTGACCACTCATCCCTTTACAAGAAGAACTACTCGAGTATCCGCTACTCAGATTAGCACGAGTGGCTCATACCGGTCGGTAGTTATTCTGGAAAGTAGGGCCATACTTCGGAGCACGCGAGATCACAGGGTATCATTTATCTATCTGTACCTAGATACCAAGACTTCTCGTAGCAAACACAGCCTCACTCTCATCCTCTTCAATTTTCCTATATAAAAGGAGGCTGTCCAGCACAGACAATACATCAACACAAAATCGGTATTTGATATGCTCCGAATTTTCAGCCCGGACCCTGAAGTTCAGGTGGGTTTACTCCGTATTAAATAGACATTCATTTCATGGCCGGCTTCGTTCATCTTCTGCACTGTGCACACTGCTGCAGACTCTAGAGACGACGGTTTAATTATCAAATATTCCTATTTCCTACTCTACCCGATATGGTAAGGTTTACTTACATATACATATGTACTGTATTGTATGTACTGTATGTAATATTTTTCATATTTTCCCTCGTAACATAATGTCTTCTTTCCTTTCCTTTCAAGGTTTCCATTCATATCCATCCATCTATCTGCATTCTCCATCCTCCATTCTCCATTCTCCACTATTTCTTCCTTCATTCTTTCTCTCATTCTTCTCTATGCAAAAAAAAAATTAATAAATTAAAATCAACTCCGAACAATACAGCTACAATCGGATCGGACGAAAATTCCACGTGTCGGATTTAACCACAGAATTCAAATCCTTCATCGGGATTATAGTATTGTGGGGAAAGTTGCCTAGGTTTGTATAGATATGCGTATCCGCATATCCCGCACATCCGTCCATGCCGCGTGGTATCGGTGATTTTTGATTCTTGATTTTTGATTTTTCATTTTTGATTTAGAGTTTGATTTTGAGTTTGATTTTGATTTTGATTTTGATTTTGATTTTGATTTTGATTTGATTCCGGCTTAAAGTTAGAGCCTCATGGTCCATGCATGGATGAATGGATGGATGTACTAGGGAAATAGAATTGGTTGTATTATGGTTGGGTGTGCGTGTGGGTGTGCGTGGTGTGGTTTAGCTCCGGAGCTCCTCTCGGTCATCATGAAGAATCCTGAGGATTCGTCGCGACGGGGGTTACGGAATGGGAATGAGAATTTGAATTGAAACGGAAATGTGGGGTACGTGGTAGGTGGTAGGTGGTGGGATGAATGAATGAATGTAGTAAATGAAACGTTGAGAAGAATTCTACAACTTGCATGATGTGGAATGTCTTTGATACTTTGGACTGGACTGGACTGGACTGGACTAGTTGGCCTGGCCTGGTTGGTCTGCTCTAAGATGAGAATCAGGATTGAGGGGAAAACCATGGAATAGTTTTGAAGGATTCATCGGCGATAATAAATATGAGTCTGAGATGTTCTGGAGCGTGTGGTGGAACGAGTGCTATGATTGTATGCTGTTGGTAGGAGCTTCCGAAGTCTTTATTTCATCATGCTAGGTACCCTGATCGAAGGATTCACATGCATCTATCTGTATTCTTCATCACTGTTGGCTGGATAGGAAGTCCTGTCTGTTCTTGTTTGTATTATTGAGAAAGGAACTATGGTTATTCAGAAGAGTAATTATGATATTAGTTCTTAATTTGTCTAACTGGGATGAAATCCCCCAATTAATTACTGTCTCGTTATATCATCTCTTTTCCTGAAAACTCATCTCAGATCATAATAAGTACTCACCTACACCAATTAAGTCATCTATCACTTTGGAACCAAACCAAACCGCGGCTAAGTCTCAAAAATTTAATATCTTCTCCCGAATCATTGTCCCCAACTCGGGATTCAGTAAAATCTCAGCTTCACCTCGTCCCCTCAATCTATAGATCCCAATCCCAAGTGCCAGCTAAAAGCTTCATAGATCATCTCCTTTCAATGCACGAACTAGTTGCACTCGAACATCGTTATCCAACTAGCTACCATATCCCTCGAGTCTGCGCACCCGACAAGGTGTAGAATACACCGCATAAATATCATGCATCTATTATATACCAACCATAATCCCAAACTCAATAAGACAAGACAAGACAAGACAATACAAGACAATACAAGACAATACAAGACAATACAAGACAAGACAAGACAAGACAAGACAAGATAAATAAGTAAATATTATCCCATTTGATCTTGCTAATCAATATAGGGTAGCAATCTAAAAAGCTAATTTCTCATAATCACTTTCATGTTAATTACAAGATTATAATCTTATAAAAACCGTTTATCTCTTCTTTCTCTTCTATTTATAATTTAATCTTATAATTATAACGTTAAATGAAAGAGTTCAAGTAGCTGGGTTGCAGGTTTTATGTGAATGGGGATATGGTGGATTCATCTCGAGGCTTGGTTCGGGTGTTGAGCAAAAAGGAGGGGATTTTGGACGGAGTTGAGGCTTTGGATGTAGATGGGCATAGATGGGTGTAGATGGATGTTGTGATGTGCTGGGGAGCGTTTGAGCTGAAGTGCTGTGGGATATTGTGGAGTGTGTGAAGGGGCCCGGAGGGGTTGGGTGGGGGGTTTTTTTGAGTTGTTGATAGTAGATGGTAGATGGTAAGATGGTGAGTGGTTAGTAGCGGATAATAGATGAAAAGCGAGGAGATATCCAGAGAGGATTATAAGAGAGTAAAAGTGGGAGTGTAGTGATTGAGTAGAGTAAAGCAGACAAGTTGTGATAACTGTATATCTGTATTTATTACTTCGGGATACTATTAGATGTTAATCAATTATTGTAATATTATACATTCTATAAATATTAAGATATTTCATCTATTGTTATCTTTATTTATTATTCGTTTTCTTTTTGTTTATTTCTAGTTATTGTTTCTTCTTTTCATAATTTAATTATTAATATACAATATAATTAACTATCTCTCCATCTCTCCATCTCTCCATCTCTTCATCCTACTATCGATTCTCTAAAATATAAACAAACCCTTATTATCAAAAAAAGTAAAACTCGATGTATTTACATCGCATAATGTATATAACTCAATAAAAGCATATTATCAAAACCCTCAAATCAATAACCTCCTCAACTCTCAATCGCCTTCACACCTCCACTCCTCAACTCCTAGTCCCTAGCAATCAACATCCAAACTTACTGGATATATATAAAGCAAAATCTCATTAAGACTCCACTTGAAGTTCAGATACAGAAAATGAAGTAGTATACACAACGTGCTGTCGTGATTGATAGGATCAGGCGACCAAAATAGAGGAATAAGGAAAACAATAGTCACCACTCCAACTCCGAGGAAAGCATTTCACTAAAAGTATGAATTCAAAATCAAAGGTCAAAACAAAAATATTTGCATATTACTGATCTATTCATCTTTTGTTGATCTCTCCTACTTTATAGGGATCATCTATTAATAATTAGAATCCTCGCTTAAAATGTAGTCTTATACCGCAACCACCAGGACTCAGTGGTATGTAACATCTGCACCCAATATGATATATGATCAAAGCTCCCATTAATCTAAGAAGTAATTTTGATTCATTGACTCGCTAATTAAAGATAACCTTACTTGAACAAGACTTTTTCCCATTGCATATCTAGAAATGACTAAATGACCGAAATAGCCAGATAGGCTAGAGCACTTGCATAGAAACGTTGCTTGAGTGCAACGAAATTGAGATGAAGTCAAATGCGTGCATTCTTCGCATGCTAACTTAGTCCTATATATTTAGCCTGCAAATAAGATCTAGTCCCATGCCGTAATTCCTCAGCACCAGAAAGTATTTCTTCGTGGAGAGTTGGAAGACAACTCATTCGTAACTTCTAGTGCACTTCAACGAACAGGAGCCAGGAGAAGATTCCAGTTTAGAAATCGCCATTTCCGTGGCCCGGAACATTTCTTGCGAAAAGGCATAACATTTTGTTCATTCGCATGCCCATGCATCGTTCGTTCCACACCTCAGTCTGTTTAGGCATTTTATGTCTGTGCTTTCTCCTCACTTCCCGGACCGTCTAGGCCTAACTCCCTAGCTTTTTCTGCGTCATCTCCACTTCTCTCAACATGACCTGACGAGTCACTCTCATCTTCTCCCTTCACTATTTTGCTAGGTGGAGCTACTAAATTTCCCCAAACACCCGCAGCCTCTATAGGGGTTCTAGTTTTAAAGTATGCTTCAGTTGGGACATTTGACGGAGCCTCAACCTTTTCCCCGAAATTAAATCTCTTAAAGCCTTTTTTGATGATATCCTGGGAATCTAAAAACTCAAGTCTCTTTTCTCTCTCATCCTTTCTCTTCGCGGCTAACTCTTTTGCAATTCTGAGTCGCGCTTCTGCTCTGGCGGCCTCCTCCTTGTTGGCTGCGATAGCTTTTGCCGATTCCGCTGCTCTGTCCTTGACGATTTTTGTATACTTTTCATGAGTAGGGGTCATGCCTCTTCCATACTTTATGATGAAACCATTGTCTATATCAACATTCGTGTCATGACCAAGGTCGACACACTTTAACATAACAGGACGGATGTTTGGCGCTCTGACCACTGCCCATAGTAAGTTATTTAACAGAATCTGTGAGGTCAATGCTGGATCAACGGCTTGCACTACTGCACGAGCTTCGTCAAATAAAAGCCGGGCTTCTGTCACTCGTTCTTCAGTTGAAAATATTTCACCCATCATACAATTGAACGCAACCGTGAGAGGATAAACGACGGATCGTGTGACCAGTTTCCTCAATTTATATCTTTCTAGTACAGCCCTGCTTATAGGTGACGCACCAAGTGTAGGTGCTTTGAGCACTCTCTCAATAAGATACTTAGCTTCCCGCTCTCTCCTTTCCACATCACCTGGACTCTGACCATCGTCTATAGTTCGTGCCAGTGGCCCTACCGAGAGTTGCGCCCCTTGGAACGGGACGGAGCGAACCGAATCCCAAAACCCTTCAATGGCTGCTTCACCCAAATACATCCCATTAGCACATTCGATGAAATTGGGTCGTTTTGAGACGTTGGGAAACACTTCATCGTATAGAGTTTGAACTAGACCAGGGTTGTTCCCAATTATCATCACCACAGAGGATGGATGAAGTCTATCTTTAATGTTTCTGAAAAAATTGATCAGATCCCTAGGTCGCTCGGCGAAGATTAAGTTATCAATAGGATCAGTATTGATTTTGGCCAATTGAGTTACAGGCACAGCCTTAATGTCTGACTCTTTTGGGGGCGGCCGAATTTCTGCTACTACTTCCTTTACCACATTCCTACTTGTCGTTATTGGATCACAGAGTAATGAGTGCAATTCGAGAAAATATGATAGATTATAGATCTTGATATCCGAGATTGGTAGTCGTGCCGGCTCCTTCGATCTCTTTTTCCCTCCGAGGATAGGTCCATTCTCAAGTAGCGAGGGGAGATCATCGAGTGAAAAATCTTCTTCATCCGGGCCAGTATCCATCAATAGACGTTTGAACTTTAGGCTTTTGGCAGGAGAAAATGTTTGCTCGGGAACAGCTGATTCCATTTCAAAAGGGAGGACTTCTATGTCAACCGCTCCTACCACAGTTGTGGCGACACCATCTCTGATGATTTGAAGCTTGCCTTCGGTATCCACATAATGCTGAATATACTGATTGTGGGGTACCATCAGGGTTATTGGGTTTCTTTTGGGATTTGCAGATTGGGCGAGAGCATTGGCAATAAGTGTCTGTAAATGATGTGCACCAGCAATATGTATGCGTTTTCCTCGGGAAATCGTCGAATTGTCCCGTGACTGCGGTTGGGACAATAGGTTTCCGGGCTGTCGAAAGTGGACAATTGAGGCTAAAGGTTTTGGCAGCGGTCCAGTCCTCCAGAGGTTCTTGGATGCGAGGAACATGTTGCATGTACCCAGATGGAAGTGGGACCGTTAACCTTTAGGTGTCGAATGTGAGCCTCCGGTTTTGTTTACCAGAAGCCCAGAGATTAATACTGTTGTTGTTGTTCATGTACCTACTGTTACATCGCTGCCACCTTCACCTTAGGCATCAATGCATATCCGCAAAACGTGATATAAATAATGCTTCTACACACGTGACTGGAGTCTTTCGAAGTGAAGTTTCTCTTGGATTGTGTTTGGTCCCTTCAAACTTCAATATTATCAAACTATCGAATCAAATTCTTGGATAAATGTATCTCTGCGCATTGCGTAATTACTACATCCATTGAGCGTACCTGTCTTAGCGCGAATCCTGCAAGCAGAGTTTGAGTCTTGACCGTGAACCTTCACCATTTGAGGTCAATTACGTACGTACCTACACACAGTGCGGAAATCCGAAAGAATCGTTCATCAAAAACGAACCCTACGCCTCTTGTTTCATATAAATTCGGAGTCTTTACGTTGATATTCAATTACGAGTGGTGTGCTGGAACTGGGAAGCGGGCTTGCTCGATGCTGCCATCAGAACAGGAAATATACTTCGAAATCTAAGGAAGGGGCAAATAAAGAATGAATACTCGAGCCCCAAGGAATCTGCATATCTAGTAGCCATTCAGATGTAGAGTGCTCACGGCTAATCCTTCTCTAGATGGAGGAGAGTACTCATGTTACACCGTCTACTCTTCTCAGTTATCTGGTGTTAAAGCGCTTAAAGCTTGGCTGAAAACGATTGAAAATATCCCGACGCCATGGAAATTAATAGGTCTTTGCTCAGCTTTCGCAGTTCGAAATATGCAAAGTGCTTGGGTAGCTCTAATGTTGGGGCCACACAACTATTTCGGACTGTTGCTACTCATCATCGCGACCGAATACAATGTAGATATGTATAGCATGTACTGTACTTCTCTTCTGGGCAGTACTGCATACGAGTTAGAAGGTGGATAGCCACATAAGCATGGATAAGGAAGGTTATGGACATGGCATTTATTTCATTGTGTTCCACCAACAGTTAGTTTCTGTATCTCCGGATATTCATCTCCAGCAATTGATTTATATCTATATTTATTCATCATTAATCATTTCTACATCTATCTACGTTTTGTTTCAAGTTCCTCTACTCTGATTAGCAATAAGTCCAATAATGGCCCGAAATACAAAAGTCAAATATCGTTCGGGGCATAGATAAACTTGGCCTTGAAGCACCTCAAAAGCACATAATGAATACCCTGTTTATGATTGCACAATAATCGATGGAGTGTGGGAGTACAAGACCATGGTTCATACGTCAGTCCTTGTCAGAAAACTCCTGCAGGATATCAACAAATTATGTTATTGGATCGCCACCGACATTGGTATGCCCCTCATCCTCCAAAGAGAGGAAAGAGTTGAGATATGTCGAGTACCGACGGCATGGTACCTTATGCTTTAATTATCATAAATGGAAGTTTTGTATAGAAGAGAGTTATGCAGGAATTTTGAACCTCGATTTATCTTTGAGAAGAATTTCCGATTCCCGCACAGAGCAGCTATTTCGGCACTCGACAAGTTTTCAGAGCTTCGTGATTGTATCTCTATAGTCCTGGATATTCTAAGTCTTTTCAAAATGCTTGCTTCGTGAATATTTGGTCAACGACGCCTTCACAGACTGCACTTTTACCCTGCCGAGTCTGGTTAATTTTGTACGACAAACACGCAAGCTCCAAGATACTAGGAGAGTCGAATGCAAGGCTCGAAGCTGGAACTCTCATATCAGCACTTCTGAGTGTTTCAAACCTTTGCTCAACATCTTCATAATCATCATTTCCACGATCAACATCTCTCAAAACATGGCGCGGTTTCTAGTTTCGTTTGGACTATTCAGTATTGTCACCAATATTGGACTCGCGTTAATGGTTACACCTGGCTCGCCATGTATGTCTTTATGTAGTAATGGTCAGGGTTCGGACAGTATCGACGGAAGTGAAATTGTCTGCCAAAACAATCATTTCATAACCACTACAGCTGGCCAAAAACTAAAGTCATGTCTCTCTTGTCTACAGTTGAGTACTGCAGCTGGTAACGATCAAAATGATCAACACCGCTTTATATGTAAGTTTCATGCTAAAACGCTGGTGTGAAAAATATTTGTATGTTAATACTCGGCAGATAATATTCGTTATACATTAGCATCATGCTTATATGGATTTTCCAACGTTACTGATACCATAGCCACACCATGTTCTACCTCCAAAGCGTGTGGTCAATTACAAATAGCCATTGAAGATGGAAACTTGATTACCAGCAATGAGACTGCTTATGGCTATTGTTCGGTGAACTACAATTCTATTTTAAGTAGCGGCACTTCCGCGTGTGTAAGCTGTCTTGAAGCAGGCAACATTCAATCATATCTCTCAAATTGTGAGTTTCACTCCTTCAACTTACGAGTATCAAACACTAATTAGCACAGTCTTAATAGCTCTCCAAGCAGGATGTCACCAACAGCCACCAGATGGAACAATCATCGGACTCAACGACTCCGTCTTCTCTCAACACATCATTACTGAAACCTCTCCTGGAAAAAGCTACAATACCACCATTTCCAGCAGCAGCACCTCCAAAAAAGGCATATCCAAAAACGCCATAATCGGCATCTCCATTGGTCTCTGCATTCTCCTCCTCATCACCATCTTTATAATTTACATCCTATGGCGTAAATCCATCACCCTAAAACGTCGACGCAATGACCACTCTTCACTAGATGAAAGATATGGCGCTCTCAACATCACCGCACCAAATGAAGGTGCATTTGGAAATCCAACCGGTCGATATAAAACTATTACGCTAGCGGCTCCTCCACCAGCCAGGAAACGTAAAAACACGAATACCACACCGCTTTTCAATCTTTCAAAATATCACAGCGACGATGAAAGTTTTCATAAACGCGATACGAATATTTTTCCTACTCATCAAGCTTATTATCCTCCTTCTCATCCGCACTCCAAAGCAGAAGATATGCTGCCGATACTACCTAACGATGAATTCTCCTCGCCATATCCATATCCATTTCCTCATCCTCCATCATCAAATGAGCACTCACCTATTCCCAACCCCGCAAGATCTTTTTCGGCGCCAGCATATAATCTAGCGCGGAGATTAGATAGGAAAGAAGGTGCCACATTTTATAACCGAGGAAATGCTCAAAATAAGAGGATGGAGAGGAATTTAGACAGAGATATGGATGTGAATAGGGATATAACGACAACTTACGCAAGAGCCGCTATTGATGGAACGCAAAGTAGTGGGATTAGTGTTTCTTCTCTTTCTTACAATACACCGCGTGATGAAATGAGATTAGATAGCAGTGAAGTGGACAGGACTCAAAGTCCCAGTATGGGGGGCGAGAATAGAGGGATGAGTGAGAAGGAGAGAGATACAAACACAAATAGAGAAAGGGAAAAGAAGAAAAAGAGAGTAGCGAAGAGAGTGCCGGTTATTAATGATCAAGATCAGGATCAGGATCAAGATCAATGGCCTGGAGAATTTTAATGGGAAGTAAGAGATGGATTTGAGGATTGATTAGATGATACCCTGTGTTTTTTTTTTCTTCTTCTTTTCTTTTAATTTTCATTTGTTTTTCAGGCAAACTATCTATATTTTCTTTTCACTTAATGTTTGAGTTCTTGCCTGGGTATGAATATGGATTATGAGGAGCTAGCTAGGTACCTACTTATAGCGAAGCTGGTACGTAGGTACTTGATTACTTGAGTACTTGAGAAGCGGGGTGATCACCAGCTGGATTGGGGATTCCTTGCTTTTAACTTCGACTTGTATCTGTATTTGAGGATTGATATTTATGATAGCATGGGATAGTATGAGATAAGATTTCAATTGATTGATAAATATTGACTAATTGAATTAACGTAACTTGACTAGAAGTGGGTCATGTCATGATAGGGGTCAGGTACCTTTACACCAAACTTTGTATATAAAGGTACTTAGAGCGACTTTTATAACTCTACAAATATTAAAGATAAAATTTAAACCTTTGATAATGTGGTTTAATATCTAATAGAAATATAGTATTCAAGTTATAAAACAATTGTTAAGAATCTTGTTCTTGAATTAATACGATTTTAAAAATTCCCATAGTAATTTTTGTTAGGCAAAATTGAAAATTTGAAAGAAACTTTAATATCTTTATTAAACAATTTCATCTCTATATAATACTTTGTCATATTGAATATTTATATTGAATATATCATACTGCAAAATATTGAAACTACATCTCTAGTGTTTCTAGAGTTATAAAAAGTCGTTCTAAGTACCTTTATATACAAAATTTGGTGCCTAGCTTTAAACTACTATCCAGAAGGATGGAAGCTAGCGGAAGTGGTGATGCTCCCCAAGGTAGGCAAGAAAGACAAAACGTCACCGCGCTCATGGCGGCCGATAGCCCTGATCTCCTGCATTGGAAAGGGACTCGAACGATACATAGCCAGTCAAATATCCTGGACAGCTCTAAGACACAACGTGATCAGCCCACAGCACTGCGGGGCACTCCCAAGGAGATCAGGAACGGATCTGACTGCTGCTTTCACTCACGATGCAGAGCTTGCACTAGCAACTGGTAACGTAGTCTCGATTGTCACGATGGATGTACAAGGAGCCTTTGACGCTCTTCTAAAGCGCCGACTCCTAGACCGAATGATCAAGCAAGGATGGCCAATCTCGCTGCTCAGGCTTATAGACTCGTTCCTTACAAACAGAAAAGTCAGGGTGAGACTCGAAGGCACTACAACAAAGGAATATCCAGTAGCATGCGGTACTCCCCAAGGGTCCCCATTATCACCTATACTTTATATGCTATATCTTGCCGAGCTCCTCAACCGAGATACAAAATACCGCTTCGGCTATGCGGACGACATCGCGATCTATCATTCCTCCAAACATCTATCTACGAATGCCAGGATCCTCCAACGACGTGTTCGGCAGATCATTCGATGGGGCAAGGACAATAAAATCCTATTCGCCCCAGAGAAATTCGAGCTACTCCATATAACCAGGCGGCACGACACAACCAATCCACCATTAGTCGTAAGCCCGGATCTGATAATCACTCCAGTACCCATCGCAACCAGTGAAAGCATCCAGCCTACTCTAAGATGGCTTGGAATCTTCTTCGATCGCCGGCTCTCATTTCTACAGCATGTCAAAACACGTACAGTGAAAGCCATGAAAGTAGCCTCGCATATCAGATCAATAGCCCGGACTCTGCATGGGCCACCAGCCTCCTTTCTGAGAAAAGCAGTGATCACCTGCGTTCTTCCAGTGGCGCTATTCGGCACTGAAGTATGGTACGCCGGTAGATCGAAACCCAATCTAGGCCAACACGAGTCAAGTATAAGCACAGGCACCAAAGGTCACCTCCGCTATATCAACAAAGTGATCAATACGGCTGCAAGAGGAACAATCCCAGTATACAAAACTACACCGACTGCAGCACTTATAAAAGAAGCTGGCCTGCCATCAGGGATAGTTGCATTGGAACACGCCAAGCTGAGATTCGCTCTCCGCTTACAAACGATCGACAGCAGGCACCTGCTAGTGAGCCGCTTGAAGCCCACTATACGGAAAAAGGGGGCGAGGGGCTGGCACAGCTAGAGGGCCTCTCACAAGGATCCAGCGGCTCGGCCTGATCATCCCAGAAACCCAACGGCCGAAACTGCTCCGCCCACACGTCTCGCCGGGATGCAGAACCGATCCTACAGAAGGGCGAACCAAGGAAGAGGCAGCACAGGCCTTCAAGGAGTGGTGGCCAAAGCTCCCGCCCGAGGACTACTCGATCTTCTCAGACGGATCCGAGCAGACTATAGATCGCAAGCACCACGTTGGCTACGGTTACGCGATCTATCGCAACGGTACTCAAATAGCAACTGGATACAAACAGATCCGCAGTGACTCACACGTGTTCGATGCAGAAGCGATAGGAGCATGGCGCGGACTGGAGCACCTGATCAGCACACTCGCAGGTCCCCCAAACGGTAGGATCTGGATGTGTATCGACAGCACATCAGTCATCTGGGGTATGCGAGGAGATGCGCCGCCAACATCACAATGGGCTTTCCACAAGTGCCACAAGGCAATCAGACAACTCAATATCAGAGTAAAGTGGTCCCCTGGACATATGGAGATCGAAGGCAATGAGGAGGCGGATCGCCTAGCGAATGCAGGAGCAGTTGGACCCATGGATCAAGCGGCCGACAAGTTACCCACGATCAGTGGTGTGCGAACGATCTTTCGTAAAAAGTGCCTGCGCGCAGAGACTGACTGGTGGAAAGAGGTAATTGCCTCCCTCTCGTCTAGCTATAAAAAGTGGTCTCCCAACTACAATACAAAGGAGCCGAAAGAACTAGCTCTACCCAGAGGAGTTCTTCATCGACTACTAGCTATGAAAACAGGTCACGGCGATTACGCTGCATATCACCAACGCTTCAAGAATCAAAACAGCAAACAAGACTGCTCATGCGGTATGGAAAAAGAACCATATCACTTCTTCAGATGCGCAATAAACAATCTAAAGCGCTCAAACTGGCCCCTCTCTCCAACAGAGATACGCTCCGACAAACAGGCGATCACATATATTAAAAAACTCTTATATACACCCAGTAAGCTCACTCAACTGATTGTAGACTCAGAATTCTATACTCAGATCTGCCCCAATTACTAAAGGGCCTCGGAAAAAGGTTTACCTTTTCAACAAAGCGCCTGTTCCCCTCATTAACTCTTCACTCAACTGATCACTCTAATACATATTACCTCTCAAAACCGCAAAACACAAACCCAACATACAGTGCAAGAGCGCTGACGCTCAGTTAACCAAACAGCAATCCACCCCCGCTCCCCCCCCCATTCCAGTCAAGAGATCAAAGCCTTCATCGAGCCTACTCACCCGGGAACCAAGCCCCACCCCAACAACAACCCAGATCAGACATGCCCTTTTACTATAAGAGGAGGATCATACACGCAAAGGAGCGAACAGCCCCTGGCATTGAAGTTAAACTGTTAAATTTGGCTGCGACGATCACGCCGCTTAAAAGCTCCTTATCTTAGCACGTCTCAATACCCCAAGGGAGGTTCGAAGTAGACGTTAATCAATATAAATAAATAAATAAATAAATATACAAAATTTGGTGTAAAGGTACCTGACCCATATCATGACATGACCCACTTCTAGTCAAGTTACGTTATAATTCCTTTCTGGATTTATTCGATATCACATCGCATCACCACATGTAATTATCGTCAATCATCAGGAAAAACAAGACCTAATTATATACACTTCAACCGATTATATTTATTTTATCCTCGTCTAATCTCATATAAGGGCATGTAATATATTCACACAGGTCAACCGTATCTGCGACGCTTGAGCATAATTTAATTATTATAACTTATCACAGATACTATAAAATCTAATTATACTTAATTCAACATCCTCATTATTCCCTCGCCTTTACTCTATAAAATTCGAGAAAACTTTCACTATTGCTCATCACATAATATTAATGTATCAGATAATTAGACATCATTATTTACTACTAACTGGATGAACAGATGTAAACCTAGAGGTATACATACAATCAGTGCATGGGGTATCTATTCCAGACAACCTGATGGATAACTACTCTCCATTATGAATCTTACTCAAATGAACTGACTTCGTCAAAAGCTAACTAGAAGAAAAGTAATGGTGGGTATGTATCGACAACGAGGAGATTCATATGTCGAGGAAGTAATTAGATGTGCTCATATAGACCTAATTATCAGATTAAAGGTTGTATATTTCCTAGATCTCGGATTCTGAGATATATAGTAGATACTGACTGGCTGTTGTTTATAGTTTGAATAGATCAGGAAGGATAGAAGTGACGAGGACTCGTCAGTAGCGGGACCCAATTTGGTAATATCTTCTCTCTCTCTCTCTCTCTCGTCAAGCAATGTTTCGATTTACTTCCAACTAGGGAAGTACGTGATGAGAATATGAGGCCAACACCCAATATGGCAGACCCTAAACACCAATTCCGCAACACTATCTCTCAACCGCACTGGGTTCCCATCTACTACGTACGGAGCGTCATTACTCTACACATAACATAGCTATATTCTATACGCGGCACCAACGTAAACTTTCCATCTCTTGTTTACTTTCCAACTCAACATAACATACTCAGACACAGACACGAATGGCCGACTAGGATGTCGATATAATTTCGAATTCCAGGGGTATACTCGGCAACAGATCCGGGAACTTTGATCGATATCTGTCAGATCATAAATAGGTGCGCTGAACCAGGACGTCGACAAATTAGTCTTTACCGGTTGGCTGGGAAGTGAGCGGATATCTCAGAGTCTAAGACAGGAAGAATTTGAAATGATGGGAGGGTGTGGTGTAGATTGTGAAATTGTAGATAGATTTTGCTTCATGCCTCGAGGATATACATGATCCTACATGTAGCTTTACACTCGTAAATGGATAACGGACATTGATTTTATGTATGATGTTTTTTTGTAATTAAGTGGAAAATTGATATTGTGTATATGTACGGAGAATTATGTTAGATCAGAATGAATGATCCATATACATACATAACCTTACATACTCGTACATACATACATGTACCTACATGCGAAGTGGACGAATTGAGTCTTGCTAGTAAATCCACTCCACTCCCAAAAGAATATCCGTGCTACCTCCTTTAGCTAGACTAAACTAGACAAAGCGAGGCGAGACGAGGCGAGAAACCCAGGAGTCTGGTTGAAGCGCCGTGGAATGAAAGGAGGTTTACTATGTACGAATGGGAAAATTTAGAGAGTTATTTTGTTTCCACCCAATAATTACGGAAAGTAGATAATCATGTACAGAGTACGGAGTAAAAGTATTTGGAATAGGTATGAATGGGCATCGTTTAAATTGGTGTGCTGATTCAAGACCTGATTTTTCGTGTCACGGTGTCACCTCATCTTGGGAATAAGCGCCTTTGGTGATGTGGGATTTGATTTATTGTCACAAAGTTTGATTTGTGGATTGATGCTACTGTGTTACCTGCTGTGCTACCTCCCTACCGTGCCTCTAATGACTTGAATAGGATGAGTGCGTAAGTCTGACGACTTTGATAACTCTCGACTTCCGGCTTCGTAAATTTTCTAATGCATACCTACGTAATACAACCCGTTGCGTGGCTTATGTGTATATAAATAATAAAGTATATACTCCGTACATATAAATCGTAACCCTATTCAAACCTAAATAGAGCATTATGGGGTCCAAAAAGATATTGTTGGAGTATTCTGCAGCGGAAGTTGAACAAGTATCGGTAACTAGATCCATCACAACACAACTTTATAAGGGGCGCAATGGATTATCCGGAGTAGATTTTAACATGCAAAGTAACCCACCCACCACCATTCGCCCATTCCCATTCCCATTTCCCGTTGATCCACAGCTGAGAAAGAGTCTGAGAGTCTAAGAGTCTGAGAATCTGAAAGAAAGATAAAAAATACAATTGGAGAGCTGATGGACTTGCTGACACATCTCATCATATCCACTTTAAATAAACACACATCAACCGGGCCGCTCCGAGAACCAATTAAAATAGTCAAGACAGGTTCACTCCGTGAAGGGGGCAGATGAAAATCATGGAACAAGGGAATAGAAGAATGGGGCACTGAGAAGATTTGATTGATTATGATTGGATTGATTGGGTTTGGAGAGAAAATTTAAAATATGAACATCATGTGCTTGTCGATAGTAGATACGGGACATCGGGAAATATTGCACGGGAAAATTGATCTAGAGCTAATTGGGCGAGGGGGAATTATTGAAATGTTGGTGATAAGATTGGAAATGGTAGGCTGAGATGATGAGAAGAAGATGATCTACACGAAGGCGACGGTGACGATGACGGGGTTTTCTTAAACGAGTATGGGTCTTGCTGAAAGTAGAAGAAGTAAACAGGCCATTCATTCAAAAGTATACTTACAGTAGGTCTAGGTGTGGAGTATATATCACCAAATGTCGGTGTTTCGATCATCTAACCAAATATCTTCAAGACTTGGTTCGATCTCAGATCATTACATCAATTACACCTTTTGTACCGAGTATATACACCGTACTAGTAGTCTACTAAGTATACACTACACAACTACTATATGATTCGCTAGTCGTATTCAGACCCCCAAGAAAACAGCAGAAGTATTCACACATTTCAAATCAACCGTCCTTTTACCGTTAACTATGCCACTCACTTCCTTAAGCCTCAAGAAAAGGCCATCTACCAGCTCCAATCATGATGATGATATGAAGATATATCCATGCTACATGCATACTCCGTAGGGTCAGTAACCTTGTCCGCATGGGTGCCTTGTACCTTACCTTACCTTGGCCCTTTATTCAACCGCCAGACATGAATGTGATCGATGCACCGGGAAGGAAGTCGAGTGGATGTGATGGTTGTGCGGGTGTGCGGAGAACGAACCACAACTGCAAGTTCTTATCACACACATAATCCACTCATCACCTCAATTTTTGAAAAAAATGTCATACAAGAATGTCGTCTTCCCGCAATACGAACGAGTTTCATGAAGTTCATGAATCGCTTCAATGTTGTGGGACGAAATTTATATATATATTTTTTTTTAATATCTTGATGACTATTCGGTAAAGAGAGGATCAATCTATCAATCTTCATTCTATAACGGTTCATATTCAGATGAAATAGATCTTGCTGGTCGAGATCAAACATCGAATCTATAGCTACCTATTTCATTATTACTCTTTTCACCTCACGATACACAAGAAAATACCCCGGACAAGAAGATAAAGCGATAAGGAATTGCTTTGAAAGTTCAATAATATATACCCTACCCATCACATAACATTTCCTTCCAACACCTCCCTCAACATATAATAACATATCCGCAACATGCGGCCCTCAATAATATTAGCACCGAGTCTCTTCCTCGTTACATCCTTCATACAATCCACAGACGCATTAAAAGCACTATCGAATTCACCATGTGCACCGAAATGCGGCAATGTTTTGGGAGGAACTACGGGGGATAATGATATCGTGTGTCAGAATACCGACTATACGAGCTTAATTGGAACGACATATTCCGGATGCGTAGGATGTCAATTAACAAGTACGTTTGTTGATCCGTCAACGAATCAAACGGATTTGCAATGGGGTTTATGTATGTTCTTTCCTCAGATGTATGTATATGTGGAAATGTAACTAATATGGTGTGTATAGATAATTTGAGATATGCCATAAGTTGGTGTCTTTTTGGATATCCAAATAATTCACAAGTGGAGGATACGCCATGTATAACACCGCTATCATGTGGACCCATGCAAGACACCATCGAATATGGAAATCTGACGACGAGTGCTCAAACCGAATATGGATATTGTTCAGACATCGCCACGAACCAGATCCAACAATGTCAGAATTGTCTCCGAATCTCAACATCAACATATTATCTGAATAATTTCTACACGCTACTCTATGGAGCCTGTGAACAACAACCCGCTCCAGGCTCAACATTATCCTTCCAGGGCTCCCCCTTCTCCACCACTCAACTAAACATGACTTCTCCAACTCCCAGCTCCGTACCCGGTACAGCCTACCCTGGTCTCTCCCTCAACGCCCGCATCGGAGTCGCAGTAGGCATAATCGTCCTCGCGCTCTTCATAACCGGATTCTGCATCATCTTCAACGGACGACGACGTCGTCGCCGCATCCTCCGCCAACACCAACTCGACACCGGCTACGCCGCCTGGAAAGACTCCCACAACGTCGACGGACTAGGCAATCACATCCCTGTTAACGATGCCACGAGTGCCGTCTCAAACATGACATCCGGCTCCGGAGGCTTCTTCGATAGTCCCAACTCGCAAAAACCACTCCAGCCACAATATTGGGGTCAGCAACAACCTCATGGTGGGAATTTTAATGGTCCTGCTATTATGACTCCCGTGGAAGATAGTCCCATTACTCCCGTCGCGGAAAAAGTTTATCTATCTCCCTATTCCTCACCATACAGTAGTCCAGCCACCGCATCCACTGATGCGAACGGGAGAAATCCGCATGGAGATCCGTGGGCTATGGACCGAACGGGGAGTTATGAACAGGGGGGTTTTGGCCAGGGAACATTCGGTCAAGGAGGAGGTAGTATGGCGGAAAAACTCAAAGCGAGGGAGAGAGAGCGAGCACGGAGAAAGAAAGAGGAAGAGGATTTGATGAATGAACGTGAGCAAATCGAATTGCAGAATTTACATTTACAACATCAACAGCAAAGCCAGACTCAACATCAAAATCAAAATATAACGCCAGTCCTAGGACATCCGGGGTACGGGAGGGGAAATGCGAGGAAGGGTGATGTCGATGCGCTTTAGTGTTCTCGGCTTTTACTGTTCGCTACCTCCTTGTATGTACTCGCTTGTATAGGTATTAGGTATAGGCTAAGGGGGTACGCGTATCATCGGATGATCTAATCTAATCAATCAATCAATCAATCAATCAATCAATCAATCAATCAATCAATCAATCAATCAATCAATCAATCAATCAATCAATCAATCAATGTATTTTGCGTATTGATTTGATTAGATTTGATTAGATTAGATTAGCAGTTGATTATTATTGTGTTTATTGTTTGTTCGTTTGTCTGAGTAGTTATTTCATATGATACCATTTTTGTTTTATTATGGGGGAAAATTTAAGGGCGAGGGAGGTGCTTTTGTTTGGTAGAGTTGGTTAGACTGAATACGATGGATGATGGATGGATGGATGGAAGAAAGAAAGAAGAAAGAATAAATCAACTCTTTAATCAATTTAACAATCCAATTTAAAAATTTAAATACGTTGAGGGAATAAAGAAGTTATGATCTACCTAGTACATAGTACCTACGGTATCATCTCATCTTACACAGACAAGATGAACCTCAATACCTCAATAAATAATAATAATAATTTAATAAGAACCATCTGAGTTCTAATCTAACAATGATTCCACTTATAAGATCATGAAGTAAATTAAAATAAGACTTATAACGGGGTACCTACCTAGGTAATTTAAGGGGGAGTTTAACTTCTAGGATTGGATTGAAATATATCATAATTAGGGAATGGGATATAAGAGAATAGATACTGATATGCGATTTGATTTATATATATGAAGAAAGCTATAAGTAAGTATTAAGGAAATTTATATGTATATATAGATAGGATGGAGAGGTTTTATGATGTTGTTTGGATTAGGTGGATAGGATACCTAGGCAGATGAGGGATGGATTTGTTTGTTTATTCTAGATTTAGATCCTATTGTAGTTGCCCTGAACGATGTTGTTTATTTCCATGTACTCTTTAATGATGTGATTGTGTGTGCAAGGCTCATTCCATAGGCCAATGCGAATGAATAGATTTCTAGGATGCCATGCCATCCACATTCTTGTCAAGGAATTCTTCCATATATGCATCTCTGCATTCACCGCGCCAGACTCTAGGAACTCCTTTTGCCGCCCTAAAACTACTTCCTCATCTTCATCCGAGACTCCTTCCTTAAGTTCCTCATCCGTGCCTGGGAGGGGTGGGGAAGTTTTGGCTGTCATAGGACTAAGCCTTAGAATGATTGAAGTCTCTATAGATGGCTCTAAAGCCACATATACATGTTGAAGCTTTTCCTAGCCAACAGATTTCAAGGATATTGTTATCTCTGTGAGTACTTCACGAGCGAGATCGTTGTAAAAGTTCCCGACCCCGTTCAAATATAGGCTGAAAAGATTGGAAGATAGAGACGTTGGCTTGAGCTGCATTGGTTCTTCTTCCTAGAATAACCCCCCAAACTTCGAGGTTAGCACTAAAGGCGGCTTGTGCCGCTACGGTATTAGTCCGTTGTTTAAATGAATGCGATTTCCCCAGGTAATATGATTACAGTCCCTGTAGTAAGGAAAAGGCCTGAAACACGTGAAATGGTCGGAATCTTAGGAACTTCCACAACGGAATCCGCACGGGACAGTTAAACTACGGAGTTATAAGCCTGGGAGCAAGTGGAGCTTATGGACTGTTTCATCCCTAAATACAGTAGTTGGCGCATTTGAGTCATGATTGATCGACTGGTGTCGAAGGGATGCTTGTAACCTCCAACTCATATAAAAGCTCCGAAAATTCCGAATGGCTATGCGGGTGAAGAGCCGGGTTGTTGCGCGAGAACTTTTTATGGTGACAAGAAACATGTCGCGCTCGCGAATGAATCAGACATGATATCGATTGATAATTAAGAAGTCTTGATATTCGACGTGGAGTTGTTTGGAGGTATAATATCAGAATAATCAATTTCGGTAATGTGGTAATATGATGCCAAGATGATCGAATGTATCTGAGCGGCATTGAAGTGAATTGATTTGGCGAATGAAGGGCATCGGCAAGGGAGGAAAGCTCCTAATCGACCACTCTTCTCGCCCTTGGCATATTCTTTTTTTCCTTCCCTTCCACCTTCTTTCTTCTCCTCTCGATAACCCGATCCAACTGTCTCCCCTTCAACTCTCCATATGTATCCAGCAGAACCCTCTTCTTCTGTTCTGCCTTCTTCAAATAATATGGTGTCTTTCCCTCCTTCACCAACCCCTTTTCCTCCTTCCTGTGCTTATCCAAGATCTCCCTAGCCTTTCTCTTCTTCGCATCCGCCTTCTTCCTACTCTCCATACTCAACAAGTCCCTCTTTAACTTCTCCTTCTCATCTTCATCCTTAGTTTTCTTGATCGTCTCCCTTAATTTCTTGATTTCATCCTCTCGATAATCATTCAAGAAATCATATACTTTCTCGATCTTTCCCATATCCACCGGGCCATGAGTAGGATCAAATCTTGGATCGCGAATTTCTCTTTTCTTAACGGGTACGACTTCTCTGCGACGGGAAACTGCTTTCTTGCTGGAAATTTCGGTCGGTGCATTTTTACTGCTGCGAGAGAAATCTCGTTGGTCCTTCTTCCCTGCTTTACGTTCGGTGGCTTCGTTATCTTCCCATCCATCCGCGCTGTTCTTCTTTGATTTTTTCGAATCCCTTTTACTAGGCTTGGACATGGTTGCTTGTGCTTTAGCCAATGCGCCGAAAGAAATTGAGGCCGCCGCATCGTTGGTCGTTTCTTCCTCGGATTCAGTGGCTTCCTATTAGAATGTTAGCGAGAAATCTGATTTTACTTTGACAAATCTAACCTCATCTACCTCATCCTCTGCCTCATCGCTGGAACTTTCCACTTCCTCATTGCCATCTCTGCCAATTTCTGATGGAGCAGAATATGAAGAAGATTCTTCAATTTCCTCGGAAGGTCCCCTTCTTGCTCTCACACGCCTTTGTAAACCGGTGTCTAGCGCTTTCCTCTTCGTTGATGACATCTTTTTTAAAAAATTTGTGGTTGCTCGAGTTTTAGTTCTCGAAATCCAAGCAAGGTTCGATTTTGTATGGGGAATTTTTTCCGCGGCGACCACCGGAATAACAAAACGCCGATTGATTCCCCCACAAACTTTCCACCATCAATTTTTCGAAGTTTATCCTCAGCCTCATAATCTAGAAACAACCAGCTCAACTCAAACTTTTCGGCTGGATGTCCCTACTACATTCTTTCACATTCACTTTTAGTGGGAAACAATTGAGATATATTGCTAGGAGGACTTTCTCTTCAACTGAAAATGCACTGAACAGATATGGACGCAATAGTCGAAGAGAACCATTAAAATCAGGCAGATCGCCCAACAGGAATCGAAAACATCCAGGAGTATCATTCGAAGAACGAAACTGGGGTGTTGGTGATACGTGGGCTCCGTCGTTTAGTGTTGAAGACATTGCGACAAACATATCAAAACCGCTCATTCCACTAATACGAGCACCATACGTCGCACCCGAATCAGATCCCCTGCAAGACCGGAAAGTCTTCTACCAGTCACTCATTAAACACCAAAAATCACCATCAAAGAAGACAATGGCGCCCATCTCCAAAGAGGCGAGAGTCCAGCCATCCAAAGCCTCGGGGGGGATTCCGAACCCTACCAGCCAGTATCTCGAAAGGACCTATACTAAGCCAGACCAAGGACCCACTCCCTCCCTTCTTGCCCGCCATCTACTCGTCGTAATTGATCTAAACGGCACCCTCCTCTACCGTCCCAACCGCAAAAATCCCACCAAGTTTACCGCCCGGCCCCATGCCGAAAAATTTCTACAATACTGCATCGACACCTTTTCCGTGATCATCTGGTCATCCGCCAAATCACAAAATGTGATACCGATGTGCCAAACCATTCTTACCCCCAAGCTCCGGCAAAAAGTCATCGCCATTTGGGGACGCGAAACATTCGGACTCACTGGTCAGGACTACAATATGCGCGTGCAATGTTACAAACGACTCACCAAGCTTTGGAGCGATCCTAAGATCGCAGCTTCGCACCCTGATGCCCAGAATGGGGGCAGATGGGACCAGACAAATACAGTTTTGATTGATGATTCCAGCGAGAAAGCCCGCAGCGAACCCTATAACTTGATCGAAATACCAGAATTCTTTGGTGATGACAAGGAAGTCGGGGATGTCCTGCCACAGGTCCATGATTATCTGAATTTCCTCAGCATGCATGAAAATGTCAGTGCTGTCATTCGTCATTCGCCCTTTGTGCCACTCCCCAAGGCCAATCCTCATGAGGCTACAGGTTTGAATTTGCCCATTCATTCGCCAAGAGTTCCAGGTCCTGCTAGAGTTCCATCTCCAGTTGTTGAACCCGTGTACACACCGTCACATTCAACTGATACGGTACCCTCAAAGTATCAACCTATGCTCGGAAATTCGGACAAGTGGTGATCTGGTCCGATAATGGCTTTGATACTACTGGTAAGTCTGTCATCTCTCACGACGTAACGTCGTATAAATCTTGATCATTAACGATGACAGATGTAATGTTTTCAAGACACCAAAATCACATGGGCACTTTTCCTTTTTATGATACCCGTTTTCAGACACAGTCCTGATGCTTATGTAGTGATGGATCAGTGAGGATCAGGATAGCTAGCACAAGGTATCACGGCAATCAGTGGGCGTTCACGATGGGCTTTTACTGTATAGTGAGTGGCATGAGGATCAGCTTAGATTGCATCTGCAGAAATGCTAAAAATACCAATGACGATCTTCATATGATTCGTATTCGTAATCCTCCTACATGTCATGATTGTTCATTACACGTTAACCCTATTCAGCGCTAAAATCATTGTGAAAATAAAACCGTCTAAAAGTAATAATTTACTTGAAGACCTTTCCATCGGCCCATGGGTACTCCTTGCCGTTGACGACAAGGGGCTTCTCCCATGTCCATTGCTCGTTGACGAACTCTCTGTCCTCTGGCTTGGAGGCATCAAGCTTGGTGAACTCATAGCTCTCATGGTCAGGAGCGACATCGAAAGCTGGGAGAGCTTCTTGGCCACGGATGACGAAGGCACCCTTGATGATGCTGTCGTTGGCAGCACCGTAAACGGAAGCACATCCAAAGATGTACTTACGGGAGCCCTCAAGACGAGCGAAGAAACCACCAATCAAGTTGGAAGTCATGAAAACTTGGGTAAGCTCATCGTTGTACTTGTAGTCAACTGCCCACAAGGAGTACTCCTCTGCGTTATAGTTCTCCCAGAACCACTTAAGAGCATCAGGTGTCTCGGAGTTGGAGTATTGACGCTTCCACTCATCGAGAGGAATGGTAGCCTTTGGCAATGCCTCGAGAGGGTGCTTTGCCTTTGGTGCAGCTGGGGCCTCCTCTTCCTCCTCCTCCTCAACCTCCTTGGCCTTTGGCTTAGCGGCCTCCTTCTTTGGCTTCTCGGCCTTTGGTGCCTCAGCCTTCTTTGGTGCTTGGTTCTTGAGGGCTGGCTCATCGATCAAAGCGAGAGGGTCAACAACAGCGGAGTAGATTGGTTGGTTGTAGACGGTAGTATACCAACGGGTAGTGTTGGGGTTCTCAGCGCGCCACTTCTTGTCGAAGAAGAATTGGAAGCCACGGGAGATGATACCAGCAGCGAACAAATCGGCAAGAGTGATACGCTCACCAGCGAGGTAGGTGTTGTTCAAGAGGTGCTCCTCGACGACAGAGACGCACTTGGCAGTGGCCTTGATGGCGTCATCGACGTTCTTCTTGTTGTATGGGTCCCGGCCCAAGAGAGGGCGGAACCAACCACCGAGGGATGTGAGGACCTCAGTGTTGAAGAAAGACATCCACTTCAAGATAGAAGCATAGTCTTGCTTGGTCTTACCGAGGAGGGTAGTCTTCTCGTTTTGGGAGGTGACTATAGAACTTTGTAAGCTTTTGACTCGGCAAAACCAAATAGATTGCAATTTAGATTTTAAACAGAGTGTTCAGAGTCTAATTAATAAAGATCAACATAGAATGATTAAGACAGGGATAACTGAATGACTTTTTTTCATCACGACACAATGTATACATAATAGGGAGTGTTGCTGCAAATTGTACAAACGAAGTGGGGTGAAGTGGGATGTAAACATACCGTAGATAGCGATAGCAATAGCCTCGTGGAGGGTGAAACCGTCAGCACCGACGAAGGTTGGAACTTTGCCGAGCTTGTTGATCTTGAGGTAGTCCTCAGAGACACCCTTGGATGGCTCAGTCTCGACGACATCGAGCTCGATGTTGTTTGCCTTTGCAACTGCACGAATAGCAGTTGAGCGGGGGTTGCCCTATTAAAAAAGCACGATTAGCTGAAGTTCCATGGAGGGATTAATCTGTGGAGTTTATCGTAGATGTCAGTAAATGTGTATACATACCGGGTAGGTGTAGAGAGTTCCGAAAGTCATCTTTGCGTTTGTTCAAAGTTGATTGATCTGGATGGAAGAAAGAAAGTTTTCGTGGGATGTTGATCTGACTCAAAAATTTGTTGCGGGGCTTGATTTAGCTAGGACGTATTGGGATTAAAGCCAAAATCAGCTGATGCGGGAAAATCGAGATGTGGAAATCTAAAGTTTGCGAAAGTCAATTTAAGAGGGTAAACGCTCTTAGCTGTTACGACTTAGTTCCGTCTTCAATATGAAGACATCATGGCTTCCCGCAAGTCTAAGGGAAGGCCTTAGATGTGCTTATTCCAATCAACCAACTCTTCCCAGAACCTTACTACGAAATCGAATTCCCTTGTCATCACCTTCGAGATCCTTCGCAACCACCGCACAACTTCGAGACAGCATTGCGGCTCCGGAAATAAATTTCCCAGATGAAGAAGGAAGACGTAATGAGGTGGAAGGGCCGCCAAAGTTCTACGCACGTCTTGTTCCTTATTCGCCATCATATTTCACGGCTCAACCTTCATACACCGATAACCTTCTCCACTTGCAAAGCCTCCTGCGCAAATACTCACAACTTCCTGTTGTGCAGCCAGGAGAGGCGCCCCGTGTGGCATGGAGGTCTCTTATGGAATATAGAGATCAAACCGGAGAGGCGGTGCGGTCATCGAAATATCATAAGATTGTGGAAACACTGCATCGACTCAATCACATTCATCCATCTGTGATGCCCCCAGATGTGAAGGAAGCTATCAACATATACAAACGCGATATAAATCCACACGAGAATCTCGCAAAACCTATACCCATTGATTCTTTTGGGCGGGCACTAGGAGTTGGAAGGAGGAAATCATCTGTGGCGAGAGCGTACTTGGTAGAGGGCACAGGGGAGGTACTTATTAATGGGAAAACATTGGCGGATGCTTTTGGCAGACATCATGATAGGGAAAGTGCCGTTTGGGCTTTGAAAGCTACGGATAGAATTGATAAGTATAATCTTTGGGCCCTGGTTAGTGGAGGTGGAACTACAGGGCAAGCGGAAGCTTTGACGTTAGCTGTGGGGAAGGCCTTACTTTCACATGAACCGGCTTTGAAGCCTGCATTGCGGAGAGGTAAGTTCTTTGGATTTCATCACACTACCCACTTCCCATCCATAAATCAAGTCAATATTTGAAGCATGAAATACTAACATATTCACCAGCCGGATGTGTAACTCGTGATCCAAGAACCGTGGAGAGAAAGAAGCCAGGTCATGTCAAGGCCAGAAAGATGCCTGCCTGGGTCAAGAGATAGTTTTATATGTATTTTATTGTATCAATACATATGTTGTATAGGTTTCGGTAGCCTAGGATATTCAACGCATAAGAAATATGAAAATGAAAGAATACCCGTTAATATTCAAACGTATATTCCAGACATCGATATTACAACGTCAGGTACTTCTCTGGGCCATCTTCCAAGGCAAGTCAGCATGTCGGTCGACATATGAAATCGTGAACTGTGCCATTACAACATCAATCTATTCAGAAGGGTATCCGACACTCAACACCAGCAAGTGCAGCTTATCTTTCAGTCCCAAGCATACTATTCCAAAGCTAGCACCGAAAATGTCTGTTAATCATTCCAACAACCTCAAACATAGTACATTAGATGGTCATGGCAATTACTTTTCCATTCCCCAAACCTCATGCCTGCGCATGCACATTATGCATCCAAGGCTACTCGAGTAGATAGAATAAATCTTCTCTACCAATCGGAAATCACCTTCCTATTTAGCCAATCTGTATTTATCACCCGTCATTCACGCATAACGGAGTGCAACCCTAGCACAACCCATGTTGACTGCTGACTGCAAACTTCGAACTGCACCTCTTACCATATCCAATATTCCTAGAAAGAACTTCATTAACCCTCACTCTTTCCCTTCCTTTCCTTTCCTTTCCTTTCCTTTCCTTTCCTTACGTTCCTTACTTTCCCTTCTTCCCTCAAACAATCCCATCTACATCAGATTCAACAATTGCAATTGCCATTACCACATACTATTAAAACCCACAATCTCAATAAAATCAAAACCAAAACAAACCAAACCACCAAAAAAAACAAAGCTCCGCCCGTCCAATATCCATAAATAAGAAAGCGTCGCATTATCATCCCATCCATCCATCCAATTATCGGATAACCCCCTATCCCAATTTCGCTTCTGCAACCATCCCGTTTCCCGGCTCCCGGGTTTGATTTCTTGTTTCTTTTTTCTTTTTGCCTCCCGTTTATGTCCCCATTCATTCGCTTCCGCGTTTATATCCTTGTTGTGGCTTTTGGGATATTCCATATTTTCATATTATAGATATACATTATACATCATGCATCCAGCCTCACTCATCTCACTTATTTTTATCTATTTCGCTAGATTAATTCATGATGATGATGATGATGATGATGATCATCATCATCATCATCATTAATAAGTCGCTGCACATATTTCATCCTAGAAAATTGCACAAACCAATTAAACAACCATATAATCATGCTACAACAACAACAACAAAAAACTTATTCCCTTTTTCTTCCCCATAGCTTCCCGCTATATGAATCCAAGAATTGAATAAGTGCTCTAGCCAGGCAATACTGAAATCATCTGTAAATCTCGCTCAATATTTCGCTTCCTAATCCATATTAATTACACCTCACGCTCTTTCGTCCTATTCCAAGTACTACCTCAAACTTTACCTCAGACCTCTCTCTCACATCTCGTCCCAATACATCACCACAACCCCACAAACCAAAATCTCCATCCCATTCCCATCCCCTGTCCTCAATCTGCAGTCCACAGTCCACAATCTCTAATCCACAGTCTCCAATCCCTAAAGAAAAAAAAACTAGAAAAACAAATAAATAAATAAACCTTTACCAAACCCGACTCATCCACACCCCAGTGAAATTCCAATCCCACATATACCCCCCTTCGCCTTACCTTTCGCCTTCCCCTTCCCCTTCCCCTTCCCCTTCGCCTTCCCCTTCGCATTGCCCTTCCCCTTGTGTCCACCTACCGTCTATTCGAATACTATACCCACATCACATACATCACATCACATTACATCCCCTCAAGCATCCCTCAAGCATCCTCAAACATCCTCAAACATCCTCAAACTTTCAACACATACATACACAACATACTAACAAGCAATCCTTCACCTAATCTTCACCTCATGTCCAGCCTCATGTTCAGCCTCACATACAAATATTCTATCTTATCTCATCTCATCTCATTTTACTTTCCTAATGGATCTCATCGTATCGCATCTAATCTCATCCAATCACCCCATCCTCAAATTAAAAACCCCAATCCTTAAGCCAAGTGATGAATATGACATACATACAGTAGGTAGGTAGGTAGGTACCTAGGTAGGTATAGATAGTACCCAACCACCTACCACCCATCACATCACCAACCCAACCCAACCAAATACCCACAACCAAGCAACCCATTTGCACAGAGAAAAAGAAACCCTTTACCTCTTTACACATAATAGTAACACCCACTAATCTCTCTCTCTGTCTCTCTGTTTTATTCTCATTTATTTTGAAAGATCTCATTCATTTACAGTACATGTATACAACAACTATATGATTCCACAATCCACTGGTGCCCTGCTTTCCCCATACCTTGTATCCGCTGGCCCCTCAGCTCCCCTCTCCTCTCCTATTTTCCCCTCCCTCCCCCGCCCCCCCCAAGGTCCCTTCGGCAGGCACTCATCTCTTCCGGCGTATCCATACGCATGCTAATTCAATTGCAATTAATTGCCGTCAAATCCTGATAGATATGACTTTAATAATACCCTAAAAGATATATTATTCATTCGCTCCATAAAAACCCCCATACACCCTTTTTTAGTTCGTTCAGGTCCGTGGGCCTAGAAGCCGATCTGCCATTCCATTTGCATTCCTATCCATCCTTGCGAGCCTAGTAGCCCCGTTAATTAATCATACTCCCGAGCCTAGAAGCCCTCCCATTGTACCTACAGCGGCTCTAGTAAACCGCTCGTACAATATTATAATGAAAGAAAACAAGACGCTAAAAACATCCATTCATTCATATACCCCATGCTTTCCCAAGTCATTTGCGAACCAGAACCTTTCCCCTTTTTCCTTTTCATCATACAAACATCGTAATAAAAGAAGCATTGCGCATAGAAACATTGAAACATAGCTTCATCGAAAAATCAGAATGCCGCCCACCCGCAATAAGTCCGCCAGTGACAATCCCTTCACCTTATGCATGCAGAGAACCACCAACACCAAAAGGTCAAATCGAGAAGACGAAATCAAGTTTCCCACCCCCTTAAGGACTAGTACCACATGAATTGGTCCTGATTAGCAGGAAAGGAAGAAGTTAAAATCTCGATATCGACAAAGCAAAACGAAGAATTGGAGTAAAATAACGCCGCGGAGAAAAAAAATGTAAGTTTATGCTTTACAGTGGTATATCAAAACAGAAATTTTCCAAGTAGGGGAGAACAGGAGCGAAAAGTGGTAAAAGAAGATATACTGTTATCATGGTGGCGCTCGACCGACGTTGGGGTTTGCGGATGCGCCTTCATCAGGGGTTCCGGGTCCTTCAAGGGTTTCTTGGAGTTGTTTGCAGCTCAAAAGAACTAAATCATAGTTAGATAAAAAAAAATCATTAGAAGTTCTACTAATCTTCTAGACTTACTATCCATAATTTGCGACTCTCCCACCCCATATTGATAATCCACCAAACCGTATTTCTCGACAGAATCGCACATTCGTGTTAGGTTGGTTCCCATTTTACCAATAAACTCCAAGGACATGAGTGTTTGCGGTGGCTGTATGCGCTGACCTGATTCGAGAAAATCGTGCTGTTTAGTGAAGATGCTCAACCACGCTGCATTAAATTCGTTCCATAGTCGAAGTCGATCGCCATGAAGCGCAGCTTCATCTACAGTGAGGCCTTCATCAGAAACTATTAGTGGATGAGATTGAACAGAGGAAATCTTAACCTACCTAACTCTACTACGTGTCCGAGTAGCCACTCCGAAACTTCAAGTAGAGACGAACTTGCTTCTGCAAGGCGAAGATCAATGATGTTCTTGAAGATTTGCTTGAGCGCCGTCTGGTAAGTTGAATAGGCTTCTTCCATGCCCCCTGCCCCTTGTTGCTGCAGGTTTCCGGTGCCCATAACGTCGGCTGTTCCCGGTGCCTGACTCATTCCACCTAATCCTACAGGTGCCGAGTATGATTGTTGGATCAATGTGGTGCGATCTCCTGGGCTTTGCTGGTGGTGTTGGTAAGGTGTAGATGCGTTTGAGGAAGCGTACTGCTGAGTTCCCGGAGTATTGGTCGGGTCGTTTGAGAGGTAGGGCGCAGCCACGTCTGGCATCATTTGCATTGCTGCAGGTTGCCGCCCCTGAAATTGCGGACTGTCATAGATGGCGTTTTGTGGAGTTTGTTGTGTGACACTGTTGTACATCATTCCGGCGTTATAGTCTGAGAAACTTGATTGTTGCCTTTGATCCGGAGGATAGTTGGATGAGTATTGCAAAGGAGTTGACGAAATACCTGTCGAAAAATTCGAAGTCGGCTCGTAGTATCCAGAACTTGTATATGCTGAAGCTGGTCCGACTCCACGATTCATTGATGGAGACCCCGTCGCCGCTCCAGATCGATGTCTATCCGATATGGAATATGGAATGCCACGACCTTGGCTCTGGTCTGAAGCATATCTGGGGTCCTGAGCAGGATATGGTGGCTCATTCTGCCTTCTTCGACGGTTATTATCGTCCATTCTCTCCTCTCCAATACAAAAGTGTACAGACTTCTTCCCGCCGACTAATCCAATCGATGCGCCACCCACACGGAATACGGCGTTTGAGCGCAAGAGGGCCAGCTTGATGATTCGTTATTTGGTGGAGGTCTCAATAGGTTCTTCGCACTGCAAATTCGGCGCGTTCTATCTATCTTATTCCTCGATACTAAAGTTCGCAGTCTTTATCCCCTATCAATTGTATCCGAGAAGTCAAAGAGGGAAGAGGGTTTAAATACCTTGGTGTCTTAGAGATAAGCAGCTTGGGGGAGAAAATTTGAGATTTATTTTTGCTCAGAACGCGCGAGCAAGTTTTGAATCGTGCTCTGAATAATTTTGTCGGGATAAAGAAGGGCGTGAAAAGAAGATATAGGAAGATGAGGACCTTGAGTTGGTCGACTCTAGCACTTGGACGACAATTAGATGAAATTGACGGCGAATGACCGAGTGCTAGATTGACCAACGCGGTAGGTTGCTAGCACGGTTTCGTGCAAGAGAACAGAAATACTGTACAGTGGAAATAAGGTGTCAATCGAGTTTCTCCTGTGGTTTAGACCTCGTCACTAACTCCTAGGACTATCCTTGACCTTCAGTACAAGCAAGTCCCCTGTGAAAGATGGCTTATAGGGCAAATATCACTAGGGTATCGAGATAATGTGTGCCGCACTGCGACAACGTTGAGCGTTCCTTGCGATTTGATTTTCGCTGCAATTGGACCGCCGGCTGGTGTAACTATGGAGGGGCTCTTCGACTTTATTCTGAAGTTGTGAGGAAGGAGAACCAGGTTCATGGGTAAATTAAGATGTGCAACAAGCCAATTCTCTTCCGACTTTCTAGAAGATCTAGAAGAAGGAAAAAGCGAATCGATTGATGTGATGATGTGATATGATATGATAGATATGATATGATGCTAATGTGATAATATCTTCAAATATAACTAAGTCAAGAAAAACTCAAACACACTCAAATCTGATAATGACTGGAGCATATATAGTTTGCTGAAGATTAGACCATGTGAATGAACTCTGAATGGATCGTCGGGCCGAATTTCAAATACGGGAATTTGGAAATAAATCAAGTCGTCTCGTCTCGTCTCGTCTCGTCGCTTACCTTCGTCCCTGGGGAATATCAGAAGATGTTGAAGGTCGAGTTGATCCGTGAACAAGTTTGGTCTACGAGGTAAGATAGGAAAGCGTCGATAATTTCCTTCCAATGGCTGTGCATGAATTGATGGCTGACTGTCGGAGATCAATGATCATGCACCTGACTTGGGTCAGTTTCCCCGATTCTTTTGAGTTTAAAAAATTTCGAATGGTGAAGTCGAGATAGAGTTATGGAGATGAGATGAAAGGAATGTCAATATGCGACATACTTTTTGGGATGGTTCGCCTGCAGTGGCTGGTCAAGATGAGAAGGCGCCGTTGGGTTCCAGGTTCCTTCCTCAAATCTTAATGGAACTTTAAAGTTCCTCCGGTATCTGAGCACGCTCTGACTTCTCAAACGTCGAATCTTGCACCTATTTTGGGTTTAATTTAAAATGCAAAGAACGTGCAGTATTGTTTGGAAGACGATGGTGTTGAGATGGCGTTGAGATGGCGAAGGAGGCTAATCAAAAGATGTAGAGTTGCATAGGGAACTTCTCGTGTGGGGTCTACCTTTGGACGGTATGATGGATATACCTTCAAGTCGACACCTTTCCTTTGAAGATCCTCGTCAAGGCACGGATCTTTCAATTAAAAGGGCTGGAAACTTGCCATCAACGTACGAATAGCACTAACAGTAGCGAGTAAGGTGCGCGAGGATACTACAGATAGTGTACAGTAAGCTTTAGATCATCTAACCGTGTCCATACGCCTCTCCATGTATGTACTCATTTACTCATTCCATTTATTCATTCATACATTTCATTCATTGACTCCCAGCCATTCCATCGAAGCGTGTGACCTAGACGGATGGCCGGATGATGGTTAGGTAGATACGAAGAGAAGGTTATACTGACATGGTTGACTCTTCAGTATGACTTTGCGACCTGATGAACCTCCAAATTTTAGGTCCGCGTGCTTGATTCTGATTATTCTGACTATACTTAAACTGATCTAAGTATGTCGAGAATTATTCCACTGCTGGTAACCAATCAATAGACCTGGAATGCTCCGAGATATTTGCCTCACACCAGCCACTTTTCAAAGTTAGACTACTGTAAGGTACGGTGCGTTGGCGGTAGTAGATAGACACGGCTGCACAGTTGATTACTGCTTGGCTAAAGCGAACTAAGGTTCGAACTCTCAAGAATAAAAACTTGTTCTGTTATGTCCGTTGGTCTGAATTTAACTAAAACAACGTACTCGGTGGCTGGCTGGAAAGCGGAGACTTGGAACTAGAACAAGCGCAATTTACTCGTTAAAGCCAATGAGATAATGGACCTCGTCAATCGTTATTCTAGAGCGACGAATGGTGTGAACAAGAACGATATGGTGGAGAAAGAGGGTCCAAGTAATCTATGCAAAAGTGTCGGTTCAACCAGGCGGGTGAGGATAGGAAGCAAGATGGTGATGTTAAAAAGTGTGGGGAGGGCATCTATTTTCCGGTAGGGCATTTGCTGCTAAATTGTAAGTGTGCAGTCAAGCAATCTGATATGCAGTTGATCAAAAGAGGTCAGTTAGCTCTCTCTCACTCTTAAATCTGGATCCACTCAAAATCATAATATGTATCAATAATATCAATTTCCTTTTCTCTCTTCAGGGCAACAGATACGGTAGGTAGCGATATAGATGGAACATTGAGTACGGGTAACCTTTTTGGCTTTAGATGCCGGGGCTCTGGTCGATCAGGCGCAACGCTAGGACACGAGATCGCCAGATGAGGCGACGAGGCAATGCTTAGGATGCGAGTTGTGATAGAAGCTCATGCATTTACCATAAAAATATGCAAAGCATGACAAGAGATTCATCGGATGGATGTAAAACAGCCCCTAGATACCCAGCCGAATGTTGGAAAGTCTGGGAATAGAGAAGGGGTCGACAGGGTTTCAAGACATGAATTGGAATTATTGGACGTGAAGGGATAGTGAGTTGAGTTGAAGCCTAGAAAAAAGTGATGATGTTTCTACCTAGATGGATATTTTAAGGACAGCTAGAGCATTTTCGGCATCAATGAGCGTAGATTTGATTATCGGAAAGGCAAGTGTAGCGCAATACCCAGGTGATTTGAGTCTAGTTAGAGCACCGAATGCGAAAGAGGAGGTTGATGGGGTCCAAAGTAGCGTTGTATTAGAAGGAAAAGGCCGAAGTAAGAATTACAGGGGAAGCCGGATAGTTGGAAATAGACACGCAAATATATGCCGCCTTCCCAGCATCGTGGTTCACTAAGGTTCAAATCGGAAGGAAGGAAGGAAGGAATGGAAGGCTGAAAAAAGAAAAGTATTTTCCGAGATCCCCGAATTGATTGGACATTAATCATTTCTTTTCCTTTCCCATTCCCGAACTCCAGATACATGATCAATATATGGGAGGTAGTAGTGTATGGGTTGTATGGGTTTAGAAGCGCAGTGCACGGCAATCGACTGACTATGGAGAGGACTTGGTCGAGAAGGAGAACCTAGAAGAACGATCAAGTTGAAGAGTAGGAATCTGCAGGACACGATACTGAGTAGGTGGTGTAGGTCTTTTCGTCGAGGAATTGAGCCCGCGCGACTCATCAAAGTAAGAAGCACGCAAAAGCTAGAACAGCTATACGATAGATCCCTGAGATTACCAAAGTGAAATTCCCACAATTATTCTGTAGGTACTAGGTAGGTACTAGGTAGGTACCAGGTGTATCATCGGTATGAAATCATTTAAGGACGCTGACTGGGTGGTCTCCGTCATTTGATGCCGGTACATAACAACAAATGAGAGTACTCCGTTGATATGCTCGGAAATGTTAATCTCGAAACACTTGTGCCAAGTTTTGTTCTGAAGCTGGAATTTGGCGGGGTGCAGAGTTTGTGAAGCGACAATATCGCAAGTACGTACTAGACATATACTTTTCTAAGGCTAAAATTATTTTCACTGAACATCGCAACCATTTGAGTCGCTCGAAATTCCGAAAATAATATCAATTTCACCCTTTTCCCAGGTACCGGGTAGGTACTTTTAGACAACTGTTAGACACCCACTAAAGTAGCCTTTTAGGTATACTCGTATATGTAGTATCTTACACACGGTATACACAGTGTAGAGTATAGGCGTCTTTCGGGCTCTTCACAGAAACTATTCTGCGAGCAGCGATTTTCCCTGAAACATTATCGCAAGGGTCTTGGTTGGGCGTAAGACTCTTAACTTTTTTGGGTGCGTGGTAGTTAGGTTAACTAGTAATTTGCTCCGTTTCTAAGGAGAAGAAATATTATATCCATGTACCTGGTCTGTCGTTAAAATGAGATGTACTTATCAATGAATAAAAACAAAAAATATAAGAAAATAATCTAATTTCAAAATTCTCAATATCTTATCAATAAAATTGGGTTTAATATTTTTTATTATATATTTTAAATTATAAATTTTAAAATCTTTTTTAATTAAATTTATAAATACTTTTACTTAATTTTTATTATCAATTGAATAAATAATCTTTAATATTTTTTGTAATAGATTATATAGACTTCTTACTAAAATACGAAAACGATATTAATTTACTAACTTACCTATATATCCTAAGTAGTTATAAAGGTTTTTCCCCTGCCCCTCCTCTCAAAGAAGGATCTACACAGGCCTCTCCATCGAATCAATGCGAAAGAAGGACTCAGTAGAATCTAGATGACGGATTTGAAACTTTATTACCTCTTCCAACATAATCTGGTCGGCTTCTTGGCCCAAAGCTTCCAAAAGGGGTCTGACTTGGATGTAAAATTTCAAAATTTCAGTCATACGATCCACCAATCAATCTTATTTTTCAATTCTAAGGTTCACCAGAAGGTTGTAACTTTGCCATGCCAGCATGTATTACCTGCCTATGGATTATTATCATTACAATCTTTGTGTGACTTAACCAATCGCACGTGCCCGGGAATGCTCAGAGCTTCCACTAAATCTGAGACTCCACGACTCCACGACTCCCACAACTCCCACGACTCCCATGAAATCCAACTTCCAATATCTCTTTTTGGTCGTGTCAAACATTCAGCTAGTAAGCCACAATAAATGCAATTTCTAGATCATTGACTATTTAGGTAGTCTCTTCCGATCAAGTCGCAACAAGATTCAAAATACTTGGAGATATCTCACACGCGAGTCAAGAGATTTGCCAAGCTGAACTTCAAGCCAGCCAAACTCGGATATTCATGGATGCTCTTACAACTAGGGATCGACGCCATTTGTCCTATTCTTGAGCCTTTACATCCCGCTTATCCGCACAGGGATACTACGATACTACGATACTACGCAGAGTTGCGAGTAATTCCCAAGCACTCTGTTTCTGCATGAATATTCGGAAACATTGAATTATGCGATGAAGCAATCCAACAGCTAGAGGCCCAGAACAGGCAACCTTCAAATCATAGTCAGGGGGTTCGCTCGCAAGTTCATCCAGAATAGACAGACACACTTATTCCAGTCGGCATGGATCAACAATTGAAACATGCAAAAGAACTCTTTTACCGCCTCAATGTTTTCGCAAGGCGGTGCTGGCTTGACCACCCACGACTCCACGAGGCTTCCACCATAACCGTCCACACGTTTCTTCTTAGACGGCAAATGGTTCGAGTGAAGGAGCCCGTGATGATGTTCTTCTAGGAAATCCCTTGATATTCCACGTGTACCTGGGGATTCTCATTTGTAATAGGGCTCAACTGTCGGACCGTTATATCCACATTATGGTTAGCAGGTTTCTGTCCCAGGATCCAATTGCGATTAGGTCAGAATTCGATATACCAATGCCATGCATGCTCTACTAGCCATATTATAGCAGCTTCCTTTCTCATGCGCTACTCATCGGAAATACCGAGTATCGGCATTCGTCAGCATTACCGGACATGTCAATTTATTATTCTAAAGATATTGAGGATGCAACGTCATGTTCAGATCATGCCTTAATGATGCGAGCGATTATTGTCAAACAAATGGAGAAATGCGACTTGACGCAACCTACTGTACGAACCCGTAGCGGTCTCACACCCTGATCTACTATGGATAGTAACTGCATCTGCGACTTTCCAACTCCGAGACATCACACCCCTTATCATTTGGCGAGATCTCAAAAGTTTGAAATAGAGAAGTCAAACAGAGGCTGAATGCACAGACCATTTAATAACTGGACTACGATGTGAGAAGATTCAATTGATCTTCTAGAAGCCACTAAGAACTCCAGCTTTCCTCCCTTGCGAAGTTATTTACAGAACAATATGTTTTTACTTGATCATACCTGGGGACTTTGAACCAGTGGCGACGACAACCCTCCTAAAATGTTTCAACATCTCTCCCTATCATTTTTGTTGCCTATTCGAGTACCTTGGCCTTATACTTTTCGGGGTAAAAGGCCAAGCGTGCACGCAGCACAACATTTGAGCTGAGTCTGCTGAGAACGACTTTTTATTGAATTTCGCACCAAAAAGGAAAGGAAAAAAAGCATTAATTTGCAAGCAATCATGCATTCAGTCGAACTTCTACGAGATGACCTTACCTCTTCTTTCTCAGTGGCGAAAGGAACACAGTCCCAGAGCAACACCCCGCACATGTGGCGTACATGTCAATCACTCACATCACTTGAATTATGCATATTTAGACTCCACGTTACACTCTACATAGATATACCATGTACTCTGACCTGACCTCAGTTCTTCTACCATGGCAATTGATTCACCACCACACTGACCAAGATGATCCCTGGTAGATGGGCACGCGGCACTGAGATATTTCCCATCGAACGCTACAATACTTCAACCAGTAATTTTTGCGAAAAAGTTCGTCTTACCAATCAGAGGACCTAGTGAGGAAAGCCTTCAGCCGCATCTTAAATGGCATACTAACGGTAGTGGCGATGCATTAATCGACGTCGAGAACCAACCATTTGAAGAACTCCGATGATGGGAGGATACACTTCTGGATATCGTACCATACATTTTCTTTTCATCCGGTTGTTTTTTAAAACAACTACAGGATAGTTTGCTGATGCTTTATCCTGTCAGTGATAACTGGCCTACAGTCCTATTGTCGGAAGTTTGATCTTCTGGACCTGACCCTCCGAGATGAAGCTTAAGAGCCGACGAAAGTTTGCTATACTTAATTCTCTGAGATCCCCTACCTTGAAAGCTTCATGTCTATGTTACGTTTATAGTTCTACGAGGTACGACTACGATATTTACGTTGCTAGAGTTGGCGTAAAACGTTTTAATTCGACCACCGTTGAAAGTGCAACGCAGAAAGCAAGTCCAATGCCAACATTGAAAAGGTTGAAATCATGACGGGAGTGATTTGAGAATCTTGCCGTACGATTCTAAAGTTTTTTTAACACTATGGCAAATTTGAGTATTTTGGACTTTAATAGTTGCCATGTATACGTACTGATTACAGCTGTCTTAGTTAAAAGAAAACTCAGCATAATACTTCGGCGAGGAATTTACATGTATTCTCACCAGTCACTGTAACACCACGACTTTCAACTATTGAGTTCTGCTTTGCTCTGTTACCTGTCAATATTGCAGGCACTCAACGAGACAAGCTCAACTATCCAAGACCATGTGTCATCTCAAACACTCAAATATCATGTAGAAAATGGTATCTCATACATTCATTCATCCATCCAATCTCTAGTCTCGCCTTAATTCTCACTTCAGGCTTTTGTTCTCTCCTTAGGTACAAATTTATCACTTTTGCTTTCGACATTACTCGGGGGATACTTTTCTTGTTTATCATCTCATCTCCTGCCGTCTTTCGAAATCTCAATATTTCATCACTGAAGGGATCCAAGTGCCAGTGGTCTTGATTTCCCCTTCTCAACACTCTTTTCTTTTTCCTTTCCTTTGCTTTCTCGCTTACTGATAATTGAAAAATAAAGGGTTTCTATTCTACTTTTAATAATTGAAATATTAGATTTAATATTATTTTCCAGATTTTTTTTTTGGAAATTAAATAATAATAAAAAATAAATTTTCAAAAACTAAATTCAAGTAAATAACGGAATTAAATATAAAAATCAAAGATTATATAATTTTTTAATTCAAAGTATACTTGAAAGTTTCTAACATTTTTCAATATTTTTTTCTACTCTTGAAAAGAATTAAACTATTCCTCTCTATTCCCAAGCTCAGCCTCAATCATTCCTTTCCTTCCCTTTCTATCCTCAATCTTTTTCAATCTTTCATTCCTGCTTTCAATAATGAATTCTAATAAGCCTACCCCTGTCCCTTCCTCCAAGGCAGGATAGGAGAGGAGTTCACGATTCTCAGTACTATATAAGCCAATCGGATTGTCTTGATCGGCTCTCGAGCGCTAGCCCCTCGAGGCCCATTCATGTGTCTATAATTAGTATATATAGCATAACCCTTCCGGGGATTATCGATCGCTAATTGAAGATTTTAAGGAATAATTAAAACTCTGGGTTTCTAGTAGTTTATGACTTATGAAAGTTGCCTTACAAGGATGGTAAATCAATATCACTGAGTTTAGTTTTTCTAAAATGAAAAAAGGAGATGATGATTGTTGAAGAGATTTAAATTCAAAAAAAGAAATAATTAAAAAAAAAAAAAAAAGAAATAGAAAAAACAAATATTTATACTCAGTTAGCAAACAAAACTATAATAAATCTATTCTTTCTATTTAAAAAAAAACTACTTTAATCTCAAAGTACTCTCCTTAACTTTCTCTCTTCTAAGTTTTTTAAGTAAAGTAATCATTTCCACCTCATCACAACCATTAAATATCTACCATATACTTCGCACGCTCAACTCTCAACTCACTTCCATCCTTTCTCCCATTCTACTTCTCACTTCCCACTTCCAATCCTCACACAACTCCCCATCAAATCTCTTTCCTCCCCTCCTCTTCCCATACCCGATACATAAACCACCATACAAACCACCCCCCACAATCCACCCAACCACACATCCATCACCTTCTAAAACATAAACCCGCACACGCACTTTCCTCCATTAACCAACCACCAAACAAACGCCCGTTTGGCTTAGTGGTAAAGCGCATCACTAGTACCTACAACCGCTACAAATGATGAGATCCTAGGTTCGACTCCTAGAACGGGCATTTCTTCGTTCACACAGGTGTGATAAAGGTGTATCTTTTTGTCCATATTGTTAATTTTTGGGCAGAGTTTTTCCTTGTCTATATATGTTGTATCTATCTTTTTGTTTTATTTTGAATGGAGAATGATAAAACCCCTGTACATATGGAGAAAGACAAGACAATGCGTGTAAAGGAAAAAGTAATTTAGATAAAATAGTGGTGAGTGGGTGAAATGAGTGGATAAGTTAGTGGGGACTCTGGTCTACTTACCGAGCTTCTCGTGATATCATAGTTACATATGTAATGCTAGATAATCTCTCTCGTATTTGCTACCTTTGTTAAAACTTAACTGAGATTTCCACAGAAGCAAATGGGATTCTCGAAGAACCCTTGCAACACCAGCCTAGCGAGTGACACTAGAGCCTGATGGGAGAAATGTGGCATGCAGATATCCTTCTTGTATCCCAACTTCCCCTTTTCTTCTGCCTATGCATTTCGCCTGTCACACTCGTCACCCACTCCCCTATCTTCCATGCCCCACGCACCCAAACATCAAAAGAACAAAAAAGCAAAAAACATACAACAGTGGGGATTCGCTGGTGGTCACCCACCCAACTACTAATCCACCGATCTGAGGCTTGTGTATGGCAGAGCGGACGGGATGCCCAATTCTCCTCAGTCTATGGTCGTATGTGGCAGACATTATTGGAAGTGTAGTTGTATTCGATCGATTTTGTACTTCTACATCGGTATGATACTCATACACTAACCGAGAATACACTTTCACCCTGATACAGATCCCATTACACGAAGAGCTTCATACAGGTATATTCATCCATCAGACTTCTCTGTATTCCTATTAATCATCTCTTTCCGTTGAGCTCTTGTCGTACAACCTCCTCACTAACCAAATGAGCTGAAATTGAACAATCCAAATAAAGACGTAACCCATTCACTCCAGCTTTAACTGTAAATTGATGCTAGCACGTAGTTATCATCACCTAACCCAACAGATGTATACATACTTCCTTACGTGGGCTTCACTTCAGGTTCGTCTGCATCTGATATCCAAAACCTTCTTGTTACTAGCCGACAAGCCGGAACCTAAAAATCAGCCTCAAATTAAAAACAAAGCAAGTAACCCCCGAAAGAGGAATAGAAGCCAGTGTGTAGTGATCCCCACTCTCGTGATCAACAAACGGTAGTGAATAGAATTTGTTGCACATCTGATAATTCGGACCGACCACGGGCCGGCAAGGGGTTGCAGAAATCAGGGGACCATTCAACGAAAATGGCCTGACTGTTACGAATATCAAAGTTAGGTAGGTATGAAAGGCTGTACAAATTAATGGCTGATACACATATAAGGCTGTATAACCACTTCTGTGGTAAGCCCATATATATATATGCTGTCTCCCCGGTCAAGACTCATTTAACTTACACAAGCATTGTGAAGAGCCATCTCGGACCCCTGTAAAAAAGAAAATCACAATTTCAACTCATTAGATACTAGCTGATGGAAGTTGCTGATGAAAGTTGCTGACGGAAACTTGATAACAGCTATGTATGAGAAATGTTCGTTTAAAGATCAATGTCAACACACAAAGCAAAAATCGATAAGCCTCACAATATGACCATGAACACTAGCTCATGAACTAAACGAACTCTCTTATTCATGTACAAGGAACAAACAGAAAAGTAGCCTAGTAAGAACGTTATCATATTCTATGGAGTTAAGTAAAAGAAGCTGTGTCCTGAACATCTACCTAACCACACACCTTCAATGCATATCAAAAAACCTAGTTTTGATAATCGATCCGCTGAAAGAATTTCAACCATGGCTCATGCTGTACCCTTCATCTGACTTGGTCCTGCTGTATTTTGATTTGATTTGGTGTTTGCACATATGTATTGTTGGCTATATTACTGATCTCTCATCCCTCTTCCATGATCTCAAATCAAAATTGATCTACCACATCCATTAGTAAAGTTACGCCAGTAATGTACAGAAAGACCAGTCCTCCAAAACAAATAAAAGGGTAAAACTCACCTAATGTCATACTCATAGACACATCCGTGTTCTCTACCATCTTTGTAAACTCCTCAAAACTAATCTTCCCATCCCTATCCAAATCCGCTTCCATAATTGTCTTGTCCACAATTTGTTGTAATTGTTGATCCTTCAAATTACTTCCCACCATCATCTTCAAAACGATGAATAATTCTCCGTTGCTTATGTATCCATCACGGTCAATATCATAGACCTTGAATGCAAATCGGAGCTTTTGTTCCTTGTTTCCTTTACTGCTAAATGCGCTGAGCCCACTAACGAATTCCTGAAAATCGACATCTCCACCTCCATCTTCATCGAATATGGCGATCATTCTGCGAGACGTGGGAAGAATTAGTATCGCTCTCATCTTAGGCAATTGTATGTGATAACCTGAATTAGAGAAGATAGACACACCTAGTAGCTAGAGGATTTGATGAGATTTGCGGAAGGCTGAGGAACTCCTCACGTTCAATGGTACCAGAGTTATCCTGTAGATATAGCCTCCATTAGCCTTCCTTGACTCAACACAATTTCCACACTTCCCAAGCTTTACAGCCAGCACGCTGAGTACACCGCTGAAGCAGGTTATTGCGCACCTTATCCAGCTTCATAAAACGTTTTCTTAATCTATCAACCTCATCTCGATCAACTGTCTCGCACTCAAGATTAGCGCTCAAGTCCTCCGATAAGCAGTCAAAAGACAGTAATTTAGAAGAATGTATTTTCCGCACAGTTTGACCCTTGCACAATATTCTCCAATACTGCACTGCTTGTATTTCCCATCTTGACGAATTGTATTTATTCAGGATGTGACTGTTTGTTTGATATGTAACTGTTGGTTCGTAGTAAGGTTGCTGAAGGAAAGAAGGTGGTCGCAATACTAAGTAGTGAGGTTGGTGAGGTACAGCTGGTGAAGTCAAGTAGGTGAAAGTAAAGTCGAGTGGTCGCAATACTTAAGTAGTATGGTTGGTGTAAGAAAAGGAAGAGGGTCGCAATACTAAGTAGTAAGGTTGATGTAGTAAAGGAGGTGGTCGCCAAACGGCGTAAGTGGATGGATAGAAGGTTTCCTGGAAGGGCGGGGAGAAGAGGCTAAAAAGTAAACAGCTGTTGCTAGTAAGTAACTTTCTCAAGCTTGGTATTTAATGTCTCCCAAATTCTCAATGAGTTTGGTGGTTATACTAGAAGTGGTATAAAATATTTAATAAAGTTATCTATTCCTCGAGTACTTCCCTCCGTACCTATATAAATCATTATACTGTAGCAACAAATACGCTTCATTCAAATCTCCTATCAGTCAGAAGTTTGATATTACAGGGATCCCTAATTCAGTATAGTTCATGGATGTTCTTTGTTGTTGCCTCATATAGCGACCATATCAGGCCGACATTACCCAAATTAGAGTTATTGACACATTGAACCAGGAAAAATTTGCAGGTATCACGAACGTCGGAACGTGGCAAGGTACAATTTTCTATCATCAAAATATTCACCCTGACATCGATTTTCAATTCAAAAAATGGATTAAACAATCAGTCATGAATGATTTTTTATTATTTGAATTTTTTACGCGTCAAAATTGCGTTGTCGCGTTAATTTTACATATCGGAGTCAATTCATCATCAAGATGAGGACACAACCGGCTGGCAGGGTGGTGCGCCAAAAGAAGCTCAACAGATCCACCCATCAACAAATTTTACGAGAAGATCAAATAGAATCTGCAGAATATGATTCTTTACAAGGTCAATACAAAGTCGAGACTGGTGTCGAAAAAGCTGAAGAAAATGTTAGTGTCACGTGTTCAATTTTACCATGATATCACGTGCTAGAGATAAGCGTTGCTGACATCCGGGTGCCTCAATCAGGAGTACCATCTTCAAGCTGCTCTGGCGGCCAGTCACTCTTCGGGTGATAAGGATGCCCCGCAAGAGATTCCGGCGCCTCCTGCACAGGAGGGTACCGACATTGACTATGAATCCTTATACTCGAGGAAATTTGACAAACCTGCTACCTATGTTCGCTTTTCGCAGACTGTGGAAGAATGTACTGGTTGTCAATATAACATGACCACCGAGGATGACGTATTCCTGAAAGATTATAATAAGAAAAAGACTCTTTCAAATCAACAGCTTTCGGAAGACGACTTTGAAAAGCTCATGGAACTTTTCGAAGAAATTGCTGATACTCACACCCCTTATGCCGCTGTGGATAACACTCTGGTGACCTTTGAGACCATGAAGGAAGCTATCAAGGAACGAGGGGAGGAAAAGATACCTGGTAATGTGAAGGATATATATGAATATTGGAAGTCTCGACGGCAAGCATGTGAAAACCGTGGCATTCAACCGAGTTTGAAATTCGAGACGCACCAGGATATTGACGAAGGCGATCCATATGTTTGCTTCCGCCGTCGTGAAGTCAGGGCTACCAGGAAGACCAGAGCACGAGACATGCAAATCACAGATAAAGTTAGGAGACTGAGAAAGGAAATGGAAGAAGCAAGGCTCCTGATAAAAATGGCGACTGAACGAGAAACTATTAAGAAACAACTCTTGGAATGCGAACGTTCTGTCTTCGTGTCTCGTAGTGAAATAAAGAACCTAAAGGTCAAGCTGGGTATCAAGAGTGATCCTGATGACGAACTTCTCATCAACCAGAAGGTATGCATACTCTCATGTCTTGAAAAAAGCTTGAGCATCCTACTGACATTTCAAAGCCACAGAAGAAGAGGACTTTGGACTTCCAAAATGTGCAACGACCTCCACCCCCACTTCGTATACCACCTCGTCCTGATGGTCGCGGAATTGAAATGGATATGATATTATTGAGTGACCAGCTGGCCCAAAAAGAAAATATGTTGCAAAGAGAATTGGAGGAAAAATCTGCACAGCATGTAAAGTGGAACGAGAACTATGTCGACTGCACAAGAGAGCCACTGTTACCAGTCGAAGGACAAAGTTCGAACACGGGTTTTCGTCCAGCGACAGCCCAATACAGTCAGTATTTGCTGACACCGCCGTCATCTGTGACTTCCGAATCGTTTGATCAAGCATCTCCAGTGAGCCAAGAGAAACCGGATTCAGTAACTGTGCGGTATAGTACACCGCCAGAAGAAGACGATCGTCGTGCGCAGCCAGCATACCGAAGAAGAATTGGTCGAGGCGGGCGGCTATGGATAGACCGGAGAGGAATGTCTACAGCGGCGAGTAAAGGCGCGGAGAAGAAGTCTGACCGTTGGAAGTATGACCAGGATGATGATGATGACGATGGACAACCTGTATATGAGGTTGACCCGTATGATACCAATCCTCTACGTTTCAGATCCACGATACCTCTGTCAGGTCATTTATATCCGGATGCACATCGGCAAAGAATGTTCCAGCATCAAACGCAATCGAACAGGGCTGTTACTGGAGGTAGTCCTGGGAACAACCGAGCAATCGGGCCTCCAAACCAACATAGTAATTAAAACTTTTTTCCACGACAACTAAGTTGTCACTTTACCAGGAGCGACTTCATTAAGAAGGCTTCTATGTAACTCAACTTCTGCAGGGTTTAAACGGGCAATGGGAGGAAGGGGCGTTACCCAGGCAAGGGGCTAAGCGCTGATTTGTTGTCATTAGAAGTTTTGTCCGAAAGTACCCAAGGAAGGTATCTGGGTGACCTATTTGTACTTTAGCGCTCATAAACGAGCAAAAAAATCATTATTAAATGAAGACAAAGGTGTCAACATGACGCCAATTAATAATCTCCTCCAAAAGCCATCCAGAGCAAATGAAAAGCTTCGTGACCTACCAACCAAAGTGTTCTCAGTATCAACGAGCCAATGTTCTACCGAGAACGACCCTTTTTCTTTGGCTGTTCCATCTCCTCTCCTTTTCTCTTCGCGTTCTTCATTCCGTCCTGTGAAGAGGCAACCCTCATACGATGGTTGCCACAAGAAAAGGTGGTTGCTTCTTTTATAGCTGCTCGCAGCACTTTCTTCTCTCCGGATCGTACTTGAATTGCCATGGCGGTTCGAACCGGGAGATTTGAATTTTTGAGTAGATCTTCATCCTCTTCAAGAGTAGTTGAATATTCTTTCTCCCTTGCTTGTAACAAAGTTGCTAGGACCTGACCTGCGAGCTCCGTTGTGAGTTTGGAACGGCTGGGTATGCTGCTCTCTGAATTTAGGATAGCTTTAAGATGACTTTCGTCAACAAGCAAGAGATACAGAAATGCCAATAGTTCGTCTGGTACACTTGGCTCATCCGGACTAGAGTGGACAAGGTCAAAAGAGTCTTCATAGACGCCTTCTCGTTCGGCCAATTCAAGCCGTGTCTTCAAACCTTCTGGAGAGAGCTTTTGCAAAGATAGATGAACCTTGCCGTTCCGGAATAGAGAAACAATGAGCTCCGCTGATATCTCGGCGACATCATATGCAGAGTAACCATCTGTGACATATCCATATCTCCTGAGAAGGTCGGACCTAGGGAGCTGGCCATAACTAAACATCCTCCAGTCAGTGAACCACAATCGCGGCTGAAAACGGGGCTGAATAAAATACGAACTCGTTGAATATTTCTTCTCCCTTGCTAATAGGTTTGATAGCTCTCATCTCTAGCTCCTCGTTATCGCAGATCAAGCGGGCATTGTTCCTGTCTGCATCCGCGTTAAGCATATCGGCCAACGGGATCATGGATAATACAGTTTTCTCATCTTCGCCATCATCGGAAACCAGATCGTCTCCAGCTTCGTCTCCTTTGCCACCGGAGATTGGGGCATCGGAAGGATCTGGTATGTCGAATGCGTAGGCCATGATAACAGAAGCTACTTTGTGACACATCTCCGTGCTAGAGTGCTTTAAGCCTTGCGGGGCTATGTAAGATTTGAACATATCTTCTGCATCCGTTTTTCCGATTTTCTTCACTACCGCACTTGCTTGCAGTTCCACAAGCTCGCTGTCCGACCAAAACACCAAGCTATCCAGTCGCTCGGGCAGTACCGCAAGGTAGGGCGCCCACTTAGAATTTTCATTTTGTGCTTCCGCCATAAGTATCGAGGTAAGCACCTAGAATCCAGTCAGCTGTGGCCTTCGAACCTCATCGAAAGCACTCATAAGTACTTACTAGCCAACTCGGCATCTTCTCCAAAAGCCGCCTTGAGAGGGGAAGAGGGGCCACGTTCTGAGCATTCAGAACTGCATTGCGCGGAATGCTGAAAATGATCTCGTCATCATCAATGTCTCCTGTGGCCACTGTATTATCAGTCAGCGAGAAATCCTCTGTGGATAGCATTCGAAAGAACGACTAGAAGGCAAATGACAGCCTTCTATTCAAGCTAGTACTCCGTCACAGGAGAAGGGAAAAAGAAAGGAATATCCATACCGACACCTCGCCCTCGTCCCTCTTGACGGAGGTCAACCAATGCCATCTTTGGATTAGTCCGGACACCCATTTCCTTGAGCCATGATGAGAATGTGGCCGTTCTAGCTTCGAAATCGTCAACCTCCATATCTCCGGCACGTTATGGTCTGTTGTCAAAGAGATAATGTGCGTGGTTGTGTGTAATGTAGTATCAGGATTGGCACAAGCAATAAGTACAGTAATTTCTAAACTCGTACCAAAGCGACAGTGTCGCTAAAATAAACCGAGCAAATCAAGGGGCCCTAGTCCAAATGGGGACATATGTGGGGCGTTACAAGGTAAGCAGGAAAAATTTCGCACTCTTCATGAGAGAGTAGTGCGATTGAAAAGGCCTATATATTTAATTAATATTATCAATTGTGAAAATTTTAAACCATTTTTGAGGTGGGTTCTCAATTTTGATGGAATAACAATGAGGTTATATCTCTTGCTCTTGCGGTAAATTCTTTCAGCATAATCCTTATCGATTAGTTGTGACATTCAGCCTTGTCTAATTTTAGCGGCCAAGGGCATTGATCTCATTCCCATCGTCAAACTCCTCCTTGATCTCCTAGATCTTGTTGCTAAAATATCAAATCTCCCTTGCCAAAATGATTGCTATAGGACTGGAAGGTAGTGCTAACAAATTGGGCGTTGGTGTCATATCACATCCCTCTAAAGGCAAACCAGCTAAAATTCTTTCCAACATTCGACACACCTTTGTCTCGCCTCCAGGTGAAGGCTTTCTACCGAAAGATACTGCGAAGCACCATCGATCATGGGTTATAAAACTTGTGAAGCAAGCTATGACACAAGCTGGTGTGAAGGTCTCCGATATCGATTGCATATGTTATACAAAAGGCCCTGGCATGGGTGCGCCTCTACAAAGTGTGGCCATCGCAGCGCGAATGCTTTCGCTACTATGGGGTAAAGAGTTGGTAGGAGTAAACCATTGCGTCGGACACATAGAAATGGGCCGAGAGATTACTGGGGCACAGAATCCAGTCGTTCTATACGTCAGTGGAGGAAACACCCAAGTGATTGCATATGCAGAACAACGCTATCGGATCTTCGGAGAAGCGCTAGATATTGCAGTTGGTAACTGTTTGGATCGTTTTGCAAGGACCTTGGAGATCAGCAACGACCCTGCGCCCGGATACAATATTGAACAATTAGCAAAGAAAGGGAAAGTGCTATTAGATTTGCCATATGCGGTCAAAGGAATGGACTGCTCATTTTCTGGGATCTTAGCAAGCATCGATATTCTCGCTGCGGAGCTGAAGGAGAATGCAGAGCAAAAAGACCCTATTACGGGAGAAGTTATTACCACAGCAGATTTATGTTTCAGTCTGCAGGAAACTGTCTTCGCGATGCTGGTAGAAATCACAGAACGAGCTATGGCTCATGTAGGAAGCAACCAAGTCCTTATCGTAGGAGGCGTGGGTTGTAATGAGAGACTACAAGAAATGATGGGATTGATGGCAAGAGATAGGGGAGGAAGCGTTTTTGCAACCGATGAACGGTTCTGCATTGATAATGGTATAATGATAGCGCAGGCTGGACTTCTGGCGTACGAAACCGGTTTCAGGACTCCTTTAGAAGAAAGTACGTGTACTCAGAGGTTCAGAACGGATCAAGTTTTTGTCAAATGGAGGGAATGAATAGTCCACAAGTCCTCAAATATTTTCACTCGAAGAGATCTTGGAATGGTGTTCAGCAGGCTTACAGAGCGCCGATCCTACTATTAAAACCCATCATCGGAGTCATCATCTTCCTCAATTATGGTTTGCGCCAATAACCCGTGTTCGTCCTTCTTTCTACCTCCATCTTTTTCCAGCCATTCAGAATATCTCTTTTCTACAGAGGGGTCAACCTTCCATTTCAATAAGTCCGGCTTCGTCTCTAGTTTCCTTTGTTCTTCCGTAGCGCCAATTGATACCAGAGAATGACCCGTATCTTCGGGGCTCGATGTCAGTTTGAATAGTGATGCGAGTACGTTGGAGGAGATGCGTAAAACGGACCCAGTGATCAGGCCAATGAAAATTGCAGACCCCAGGAATATGATGAGGGACTGAGAACTATTAGCAGTAGGCTATCAGTTGACTTTTGTATGACGCTTACCTCGAATTTAGCTAGAACCTTCAAAGGAAGAAGCGTAGCAGAAATCAAAGAGTTGCCAAGATGTAGCAGCGGAGCGAGAGCAGTCCTGAGAATAGCCAAGAGCCACCCGAAAATAAAAGTGATTGGCAAGGAAATGTAATAAAATGTGCTTGCCGAAATTGATAGCCATGTTGTATCAGGAGTTTCCATGATGAATAACCAATAAGCTCTTTGAAGTAAATGTCAATGATAATAAGTGCAAGGCTGACAGAAAAGATCTGTTCTATACCTACGTTGACCTAGGTATCAAGAGATGATGTGATGGTTGAAGTATGGAATTCTGTTATTGGATTTCCATAATTGACACGCGTCAGGAGATGTTTTTGCCTTGAATGAATAAATGTTGATGTTGATGTTGACTTTGATTTCCATATTGCTTTTGATGTTGATATTGATATTAGGTCAGATATGACTAATAATACTACCTAGGTCTTGCACGGACCCGGTCAGCAAGCAAATCAGACAAGGATCCGGAGCATCGTCGCAATATTGTGGGTTTGGAACTCGTATGGAACTTTAAAGGCTGATTGTGGGGTTAGAGGAACGAACCTTAAGGACCGGGAACGAAACAACTCCCAAAGTTCAAATCCAGAATCTTTTCACGTAAGAACAAATCCATTTTATTTTGTATTTCAAACCTCAAGCTCAACTTTGATTATTTCTAAGATACCCCGGATAAATACATGTCCTTCCAGATTCGTGGAATGGTACATTCATTTTACTCGTAATCACAAATACTCATTTACTACTCCAAAGATATAAGATAGCTGTGCTCAGCAATCCCCCCGACCTTTTCCACTTTCTTTCTTTTAAAGGACCTTCCTCTGCGTGGAATGATTTTTTGACTCCGCTTGTTCGAATCACACGACCACTTTCATAATGGGAAATACACCTTCTACCAACACGAGGCCAAACGCTTCGACACCTCATTCGCATTCTCCCGCACCTTCGGGCCATAGTAATGACTCATCAAGGACATCATCAACTCGTAGAGATCCCAGGAATTTGATCCATTCACACAGGACTGCTGCGAGAGCAGAACCTTCTCTCGCACAAGCTCACGGATCCAATGTCACACACCGCCCGCGCAACTCCCAATCACACCCTGCCGCACAATTCAATAATTCCTTACCGAGTTCGGGGATCAATACACCATCAGCGCATGAAAAAGAGCCAAAACCGGGCCTGCAATCACATAAAGATGTGCCAGAGACAGAAAAGATCGTCGTGAAAGACCAGCCAACCAAGCCAGTCGATGTTCCCATGCCATCCTCAAATTACGACACTACCGCGTGCAGATCACATTCGCATTCACACTCCCTATCGAGCACGCAGCCTCCGTCGATTGACCCTTCCGGTCCCCTGATTCAAGATATGTCGTATCATCTTACGCGACCTCCGAGACTCCCACTACCAATTGAGGAGGAGGTGCATACACCAGGATCTCCTCTGATCACTCCAGCCGATATGATTGCCCCAGCAATAGACATAGAGGCTTTGGACAATGAACCGCTTGCGAGACGGAACTCGGCGCTTAGCAACACGACTATAGATGAGGAGGACGCCGAGGAGATTCAAATCGACCGGACGAAAGCAACAGTACCAACTCTATTTGAATGGAGAGAAGGCGGAGAAAAAGTTTATGTAACTGGCACCATATTCCAGTGGAATAAGAAGCAGAGATTAAGCGCAGTGTAACCTCCCTTTTTCATCGCAATGTTCAGTTACCAACTTTGATGGATTCCACTAATACCTCACAGGGAAGGAGAGCCAGGACTTTTGAGAGCGATTATTCATGTACGACCTGGAACTCACCACGTTCGATTCATTCAAGATGGCATTATGAAATGTTCAGCACTTCTTCCAACAACTGTTGATTTTGGCAACAATTTAGTCAACTATATCGAAGTCAGTGCCGATGACATCCCTAATGATGATGGTTCTGTAAATATACCTAGTGAACCAATTGGAGGTGCAGAGGCCAAGCCCGAGGTCACTCAGCCAGAACCAGTACCTGCAGAAGAGAGGACAAAGTCGAAGCCGGTGTCGAAGATGAAGCATGCGATCTCTCATAGCCGATTTACTTCAGAGATTCCACAATACCTCATAGATATGGATAAACCTGAAGATTCTAGGGAATACCGCTATGCCATTGCTGCTATAGACAAACTGCCTCCCCCCCCTAGTTTACCGGGTTTCTTGGGAAAACCTATCTTGAATAGCAATCCACCGATGAAGGATGACAATAGTGTTCTTATTATGCCTAATCACACCGTTCTTAATCATCTAGCTACGAGCAGTATTAAGAACGATGTTCTTGCTGTTTCTGCCACCACAAGGTACAAGCGAAAGGTACGGGCAATTCTCTTTCATTTGTTGAAATTTTGTACTGATGCATATTGTAGTATGTCACAACGATCATGTATAAACCTATTAAAGAGGAATAAGAATAAAAAACAGCAATGCGAGAGGTTACAATCTATGAATAGTGGAGCTAGTGGACCTGGATATCAAAGGAAAATAACACTCCGTACATGCATCGAGTAATAATTTGGCAAATAATAAGCTTGCTTTGCATCATTCTCAATGGGAAACTAGATGCAGAATATTCCATTGAAAAAAGAACCATATATAGTGCCCGAATCGTGCATCACAGTTCAGTACAAATTCAAGGCTAGCACACGACCCGGTCACAGGCTACTTCAGAGCTCTATGGAAGCTATTGAGTTGGTACTCCCGCACTACCCCCTCCGCGCCCGAGCTCACCCAACCCAACAACCCCTATCTATTTTTAACTCTCAGCCTGTCCTCTCTCCACCAACACGTGCCGATAAGCCCCCCTCTTTCTGCGATAAGAATTTTTCAAAAGTTCGTAGATAAGACCAGTAATAAGATCTTCCATACAGATACAGACTTTTCCACGCGCCAACGTATCAATCAGTTCAGTTCAGATTATAGATAGGTGTTTTCAATTCGATATACCCCAAAAGCCGTTAGATTCCATATTTGAATCCCAAGTTGGCGATAATCTACAACCAGCAACATTCCTTGGTTTGAATATCTTCAAAGATAAGTTACGAAAAAGCCTTATTTCGCAAAGCTTCTCGACGTCGCATCCACAGTTCGTAAAACTTTCCAGTATGCGCTCCCAGCCTAATATTATTGTAACTGGTACGCCTGGGGTGGGGAAAACTACGCATTGTGAGCAGTTGGCGGAAAATACGGGGTTGAAACATTTGAGTGTTAATGATGTGGTTAAGGAGAAGGGATGTCATGAGGGATGGGATGATGAGTTGAAGACTTGGATTGTGGATGAGGATAAGGTGAGTTTAGGTTTTATTTTTGGGCGGGGGGGGCTATCATTTGAGGATTGATGGGAAGAAATTCGGATTGGGATCTTCGAGTTGTGGCTAATGGGTTTGGGATGGCTAGTTACTGGATGAAATAGAAGATGAGGTTAAACAAGGTGGATATATTATCGATTGGCATGCTTGCGAATTATTTCCGAAAAGCTGGATTGATTTGGTGGTTGTGTTGAGGGTGGATTCGACGCTGTTGTATGATAGGTTAAAGGCGAGGTATGTTTAGTCCCTGAATTGTGCTGGAGGAGTATTTCTAGGAGTGTAGGGAGGAATTGAAGAGCGTAAGTAGATAAGCTGACTCTGTTTGAATTATAGGAACTACCCAGAAGCGAAGCTACAAGAGAATTTAGACGCGGAAATTATGGAAGTTCTACTCGAGGAAGCGAGAGAGAGCTATGATGAGGAAGTTGTGGTCGAGCTGCGGAGTGACACAAGTGATGAGGTCGAGAGTAATGTGGAGAGGATTGAGGCGTGGATAAAACAATGGAAGAAGGATCACGCTGATGAGGATGAGGAATGATTTGCAAGCCGGAAGAACATTGCTATTTAGATGTTCAACTTGACTCTGAACATCAACGAGGACTGTCTGCTCACTCCTTTCTTTGTCCTTGTGCTTTGTTTGTTGGACCCTATGCTTCTTCTTGCAACCATTTCTTCAACTTCTCGAGTGCTCGGAAACGATGAGAAATTTTGTTCTTCTCAGTTTTGTCCATCTCGGCGTATCTAAAATGGGAGGGTTAAAACTTTTGTATATGCTGGAATGGGGACAAAAATGGGGATTGGGAGAGTTCTTACGTTTGGCCTTCGTACTCGAATATGGGGTCCCAGCCTATACATCAAGATATCAGTGAAGGAGTCTACTTTGCCGTAAAGTGCAACATACCAAATGCAGCTGGGCCTCTTGGGGGAACAATCTTGCCCTAAGAAATGTTAGAGCCATCCTTTGGCAAGCAGGAATGTGGGCAAGCACATACGTCTGTTCGTCCTTGAAAGATAATAGGTTCGTGCCCTGGACCTTCAGAATAGGCAAATGTACAAACTGCCTGCGCAGTCTTATCTGAAAAGCCAGCAAGCATATTATTCAGTCCATCGTGACCTGCTGCCTCCATGAACCATTTGCTGCATGATATGAGTGATCTCTCCACTCCCACTGAAATTGGATGAACCCTTACATATATGGCCCTGGCAACTCTTTCAGTGCATTAAAACATAAACATGTATCCTCAACTAAAACCGGGCCCTTGATCTGCAAATGATGTCAGTACAACTTAACAGTCTCTCTAAGAAATGGAATTATGAAGAAATACCATTTCAGCCGCTCTTCGACATTTATCGTTAGAGATCTCTTCGATGGTTCCTTGGATCTCAACGAGATCCAGAGATTGACTTTGGAGATCAATCGTATCACCCAAGATGGCTTTCACCTCGGTGAGTTTGTTTTTGTTGCCGGTGATGAAATTGAGAGTTTTGGGAGGAGCCATAGTGGGGTGGAGATGTGAAGATTGTTGGTGTTGTGTGGAATGGAGGAAATATTGAGGAATGGAGTCCCAGTAATTGAAAAAGAGGAAGCACAAAATAAAATCAATCTCTAGATTCTATAAACTTTTATATCTTCAAAACTGTGTAGTTGGTTGAATTGTGTTATTGCAATATTTACGGAACTTCGACTCATCCGGTCATAAAGCAGCTGCAGCTCCATTCTTCATTGGCGAGCATGGATCGTGCCACCCCAGCACCGCATCAGAATAATCAAAAGTCTTAATTGTTGGTTGGTGGTCCCTTGTAACATAATTATAAACTCAATTCTAACAACCACACCAAGAAACCCCTGGGCTAATGATTCTGTTATTATCCGAATAGACATACTGTAATTCTTTTCTCAACATAGTTTTATCCTCCATCATGGACGATTTCTATCATCCTCTCACAAATTCTACCGATAGTATCAACACCTTGAAATCCGAAAGCTGGTTTACATATATCCTCGCCTCTATTCGTGCAGTGCCTTTGTCTATCATTCTCAGTATTGCCTTAGCGCCAGTTCCCGTAATCATAGCTACGAGATTATTGAGCGAGAGGCCGTCGGAAAAAGTAGAGGGGAAGGATGGCAAGACGGTTTGGATGCCGGCTTATTGGGTGCCGGGTTTGGGACATGTTCTTGCATTGTATGTCCGTTTCACGTGTTAATTTGAAAATAATGGATATTTGGATCGTGGAAACTGATTAGATGATAGTTTGATGAATGGGGAGAAATTGGCAAGTGATCTAAGGTAAATGAGATATAGGACGTTTGTTGAATCAAATGGTTGCTGACTGGTGTGTAGGGATCAAAGTGCTCATGGTGAGTTCTGCTCGAATATTTCTTATATCTGAGAGACTTGAATATCTGCAGTCATTTGGAACTACCGGGATCTGGAAACCAAGGCTCTTAATGTTCCAACACTACTGATGCGTTGAGCCAGGCATATTTGCACTTAATCTTGGAGGCTCTACGCATAATATCAGTAGGTTCTTGCTGTTTCTTGAGTAGCGATACACAAACTAATCAGTGCAGTATCGAATCCAAACCTAGTTAAGGGGTCAGTATTAGCGAGCGAGCTTTTTCATATGAATGACTACTGATACAATTTTAGAGTATTGCAGAAAAAAGAATCGGAAGTTACATTTAAGCATGTTGCAATTAGTCTAGCATCGAAAGCAAGTAATCCAACGCCCTGAACTAACACCGTGAGTTGGTTTATTTTCCGTTGCTAAGAATTGTTGCAGTTCTTCGGTATACCTAAAAATGCGAAGAAGAAATATCTAGACAATTGGGAAGTAAGAAAGATCCCTTTCTACCACTCCACTAAGCTAAATCTTATATCCAGGAGTACACATCTGCTTTTAATTATCTCATGAAGGAACCATATCTTAGTACCATGCTGAATGGAACTGTACGCAATCTCGAAGGACTCATCCCACAAATGGTTTCATTTCTAGATAGCGAAATAGACCAACATCCATGGGAAAAATGGGCCTATGCTGAGTACATCTCAAAGGATGAAATGGAAGTTGATCTCATGGCCCTGGTACGAGATATACTTGGACATGCTTCCGTGTCTAGTGTTTTCGGCCGTGCGTTTCTAGAAAATAATCCTCATATTCTGCACGACATCTATGAAATGGATCGTGGTATGATGTATTTCATCATAGGGCTTCCATGGTTCACTCCTTGGCCTGCTGTTGCAAGAGCTCATTTTTCTCGTTCCCAAGTTCAAGGAAGTGTGAGAAGATTTCACGAGGCTCTCGATGCTTCAGTGGATGGAAAGCACGTTGATTCTTCTTGGGGTGATTTGGATGATGTCAGCGACTTTATCATGAGGAGACACGAGCTGTTCAGAAGTAAGATTTCAAAGAGATATATTTTTTTATATAAATTAACATTCTGCTAGAACATGGACTAAAACCACATGAGCGTGGAGACGTATCCGTAAGTCAACGTCCCTTCCACTTCTAACATCTCACGTCTAATGCTAGTCCTAGATTGTCTGGGCCCTTGTAGTTAACTCCACTCTACTCGTCTACTGGCACCTCCTCTACATTCTCTCCACCCCCGAACTCGCCGACAAGATCCGCGCCGAGATCTCCCCCTACGTAACTATTTCCCCCGGCGAAAAAATCGGCTCATTCTCAGAAGCTCCCCGTATCCACCTTTCTCACGAAGACCTTTCCAAGAAATGCCCCCTCTTCAAATCCACCTATCTAGAAGCCTTACGTTTATCTTCCCAGCCCGCATCTGTCCGAAAACTCGAAAATGACATCACCCTAATCGATGCTACATCTAATAAGGACACTGATAAACCCTCCGCAGCCACTTACATCCTCCGCAAAAACGAATACGTAACTCTCCCCCATGACCTCCACATGCGCGATCCCTCCTACTTTACCTCCCCCACGACATTTAACCCGGAACGGTTCCTCCGCACCGGCGAAACCGGTCAATCCTCTGTCGACCCCCAAACTATTCGTCCCTATGGTGGCGGACCTAGTATGTGTAAAGGCCGCGTATTCGCCGAAAGAGAATGTCTTGCTTTCGTCGCTGGGATCCTCATGTATTGGGATCTGCAGCCTGTTGTTCAGAAAGGAGAGAAGAAGGGGAAATGGAGGATTCCTGGGATGATAAAAACTAGTGCGGTTTGTTTGCCGGATAAGGAAACGAGAGTGAGGATTAAGAGGCGAGTTTTATAACGGGATATTAGAGGGTAGCTGAGTATTTATATTGCGGTAAATATCGCCCATGAGTTTCACTCCATTGTAGAGTAGACGACTGCACGCGAAACTTCCAGACTTTGAAACAGATATTTGAATTAGGCGAGTACACCTTTGAATTCTCCATCTGTGTTTCAGACGTCTCCAACCACTGATGCGACCAAATGCGTAACCCTCAAGCAGAAGACCTTAGTTGCATCTTTGAGATTATTTTCATCGGCTTCGTTTCGTTTTGCCAATAGTACCAAGCGGATATAGTGATGAAAAGAATATTTCTTAATAATTAGGCTACATGGTGAAAGGCTCCCTCATCATATAATCACATAGTAGCGACCAAAGGCAGAATTTCCATAGTGCCTATTCTTCAAAGACAAATACCGCGTCTCAAACCCACCCTAATAATTATTTACGCTATATATAATATCTTATTTACCCTAGTACATTTAAAACTCTGTGAATAAAATAGTTATTTTATAAATTATTTCAGAGACAGAGCAGGGTACCCAACGAAAAGAGGGTTCATCACCCCAAGTTTACTTTACACATTGCCCAGCCCTTTTTCAAGACTAAAAAGACCTGGGAATAATTATAAGATTACATCTCCACCCCTACTTGCAAGATACTCAGATAAAACTTACACTTCCAAATCACCAATATACTCAAGTAGAACCAGCGGTTCATTCCCCAGCACTCGATACGTTCTACATGGCGTAAATAACACAGTATATATAGCATAGCAAAGTGTAGCGCAGCACAACATCAAATTTGAGTTTCTTCTTTTCGTGATATTTCTTGATTTCAAGCTCTTTCACATATCAGAAAAGTCTTCAATGTATCAAAAATTTTGCTCCAAAACAACATAACATAACATTCCACCCATTTCTTTGTTGCGAAAAGCTTGATCTACTAATCTTCATCTTATCTTTCCATATCTCATCTAATATCGATCATTTCAGTTGCCTGGTCTTATGCCCATATCATATCCCTAAAAGACGAAGAAAAATAATTGAAGAAAGTTTCCGAGGAAAGGCAAAAAAAGAAAAAGAAGAAGAACAGAGTATTAAAGTAACGTCAAACGCCTGACGGGAAGATTGTACACGGTTGCACTAAAAAAGGTCTCGTGCTATCAATCTACAAAAGAGGGAAAGTCTTCTTTTGCCCCCCCTTCTCGCTTCCAAAGATACGAAAATATACGCTAACAATCAAGATATCATGCTAACCCAAAGGTTGTGCAACCTGGAAGAATCCCAAATGCCATATACAAAAGGCTCTCCAAGCCATGGCAGAAAAGATCTTAAGTGATGGATGTGAAAATGGTACAGAAGAAGGTAAGAAGTTTTGCATTAGATTAAAGGACCGCAGGTGTACCCGCGATCAAGCACCATTCATCTCGTTGTCTGATTGCTCGGCGATATCATCCTGAGCGTATTCCATTTTTTCCTGCTGCTGCATGGCTTGCTGGGAAACGATCTCTGCTAGACGTTTTAGTCTTGGTGTTTGGAGCCCTATATCTTTGTTAGCTATGATTTGTTACAAATGAAGAGAAGTAATTACATGAAGGCGTATAAGTCTCCAATGCTGTGATGACACGAGGTTCTGCAATTTCATATGGCCCACTGTCATCCATATCAACTGCAGCCAAAAGCAAGACATCACTCTTTTCTGTCACGCGAGAAGCGACAGCTTTCATGATTTCTCCGTTAATGGGCTGTTCATAATCGGCAACAAGATACTGGTTAAGCAGCTTCTGGATCTGATTTGGTGAAAGCATCCAGCAGATATCCTGAATAATTTCGATGTCGTTAAGAGTGGCTTTCTTTAACTGGAGGAGTTTCGTTGCTTGCTGTAATTATATTAGCTTATGATCTTACTGAAATACAAATATGAAATGCCTCTTACCATCAAGTGCTCTAGCTGAAGAGTTCCCTCTGGCATGTCATGGCTCTTACACCATTCCTCTATTCTTGTAATGTTGTAATTGATTTGGAGTCCTCGCTTCCACGACAAGAAGTTTCTTCTCATCAGAAGATCATTGAATGCAGTGACGCCGACCAACCTGAGTAACTCGGTAACGGTCTGTGTGATGATTGAATCTTCTAAGTAATAGGCTTTCATGGCTTTGAAAACGTTGTTGAGCAAGCTAAGCAAGTTGTCCATGCTAAATGCGGGAGCTGAATTAGTCTGGAGCAATTTGCCCAAAAATCTGTTGCTTTCATTGGTGACGAAACCTGGCAGTGATTGGGATTCGATGATAGCTGGGATAATCATCTTCTGCAATTTCTTCTTCAAAACCTTCATCCAAGTATGATAGATATTGAATTCTAAGCTCTCCAGATCATGCTTGACGATATCAAGGAGACGATCATACTCGAAATTGTCCGACTTCTGGGCTTCGTACCAATCCTCGGCCAAGAAGACGAAAGAAAGCATCTCATGAACATTAGACAACCAAAAGGCACCGGGGTTGACAGCCTCATCACCGTCATGTTGCATTACCTCATGCTGGATAGATTGCATGACGTTTGCAAGGAATCTTTCCGATTCCTTGACGAATCCATTGTTCCACATCTCTGATGTGACAAGATTGATCAAGTAAGATGGGAAAAGGACTTCCTTGTCTGTTGGTGGTGGAGTGGATGTGGCGGCTGGAATCTTAAGGTTCTTGATCAGACCAATTGTGACTTCTTCGTTCAAGCCCTCCTCATCGGCCAAAAGATTCTCGAGCTCGAACTCGATGGTGTCAACACTAGGCTGGAATGTGGAGCCGGAGAGTGTTTGCTGATGGAGGTTGTGGCCTGTCACAGCCATGGATACTGGCCTTGGATTATAAGCTGCACTGAAGCGATCTAACTCACGCGGCTCAGCTCCTGCGCTTCTGCGTTTCGGCTTCTTCGAAGCAACCAAATTGATAAGCCCATTTTGTTGCGCTGCAATAGCACCATTCATAATCTCTCCATTGGGCGGTAAGATAGGACCTGCACGCTTCGCCAAGTCAAGTTGATCTTGCAAGTCAACAAGCTGTTGTCTAAGAGTGATTTTTTCCGATTCGTGCAAGGTGCCCTCCTCCTTTGCCTTCTCGAGCTCCAGGTTTGATACTCTGAGAGACTCTCTCAGCTCTTTCTCTTCTTCTTGCAGACGCTTAATATTGACGGCTGACTCGTCAAAATTCGTCTGAAGTTTCGCCATCTCTTCCTCCATAACAGCGAGACGTGCAGCAGTAATTCCAGCTTGGTTAGCCTCAGTTTGCAATTCCTTTACCCGAGCTTCCAAAGCATTATGTCTGTTCTTCCACGACTTGATCTGGTTTTCGTAGTTCTCCACCTGAGTCAACAAAGTCTTGTTCTCCCTCTTCATCGTACCGACTGATTGAGTAAGTTCGACGACCTTGTTTTCCAGTTTATAGGAAATTTGTTTGAGATCTCTTGCCTCCTCACGAATCTTCTTGTACCCACGACGTGCTGTTTTACCCCTCCACAGACTTTGGACGATAACAATCTTTCTCCTGTAATCTCTCCATTTCTTAAGCGACTGCCTCGATCGCCATGATCTTTGAATGATCATGGCAGCATTGCCAACTCTTGTCTCCATAATTTCTTTCCTGCGCAAGAAACCCTTAATGGCAGCTTGAGCGAGTATAATGTTATTGCGAATGGCCAAGAACTTCCTGCGCTCTTTGTGACCACGCCAGACTCTTTGAATGGTTGTGGCAGCCTTGACTTTACGATTCTCTTGAGCATTCCTACGAGCAAGATGGCCTCGAACCGCCGATTGGAATGTAAGAATCGCACTTCTGGCGTCAAGATACTTGCGTCGATAGTAGTTAGCTTTGAGATTCTTCTGTATCATAATTGCGCAATCGTTGAGTCTGTTTGTTCGCAAGTTCTCCAAAAATGCCAACATGCCTGCACGGAAGAAAATCTTCGTCAAACCAAGCTGGTACTTGTCCAATCCACCTCCACTGCTGGCACCAAGTGCTTTTGTGAGAATTATATTAGCCATTTCACGGATTTCCGATGTCCAAGCTGATGAGGGCGTTAACATATAGTATCGTAAAGCAAATTCTTCATATGTCCAACGTGTGGGGTATCCCGCAGTACTGATCCGGACCGTCTCAAGCACACCACAAGCTCGTAATTGACTCAGAACCATAGGGCCCTCAAAGACCCACGACTCCTTAGCCTCGTTAGGCTTGATACAACGAATGTAGTGAACATCAGTGCCGTTAATAGTGCTCATGAGCTCGATCAAAGACGACTTGAATATACCACCCAAAGTAGGCTTGCGGTTGACGGCAACACCAATCCTCCTACCAGGCGTAGGTTTTGTCGCAGCTGAGGTTGTTGCCGAGGCCGTATCCTTCTCTCGCACAGCGGATGCCGCATCCAGAACTATGCCTAAGAATTTGTTCGAGGAGGCTCTCAAAACTGCCATATGTTCATCGGGAACAGTGTCACGGTTCTTGTCAATAAAGCCATCCGACTCGTAAGTGACATCAATAGCATAATGACAAACAGTGAATGACGATTTTCCAAAACGAGGCTTCTTGTAGAATTTGTTTTTGTCAGCCGCAAAATTATGATGCAGCTTCGTCACAAATTGCTCGTCCGAGCCCATTGGAAGTCTAGATTCTTCGTCAAGAAGTGACAACACACCGAGCTTTCCCTCAATCAAGTCAATACAAGGTTGATTGTCAGAAAAGTCGATAAAGGTCCAGTCGATCTCCTCCCTAAGATATTCCTCTTGTTCGAGCTTGAACACGTGAGCGTTAAACTCTTGTTGAAGTTTTTCATTCGCATAGTTGATGCAGAACTGTTCGAAAGAATTCTTTGCAAAATGCTCGAACCCATAAATATCCAACACGCCAATGAATGTTTTCACACGAGCCAACACCTCATCGGTGGCAAGAGCATGGTTGATACTATCCACGAGCCAGTCGAACATACTTGAGTAGATGAATTTCGCAACCGAATCTCGCACAACGATTGCCTGTTGTTGAGTCAAGTTCGATGTGATCTTCTCACCTCTCGTGATCAACTGCTTCTTCACAGTCCATTTTGCAAACTCCACAGGATCCACACCAAGCAAAGCTGTTGCCTTCAACAATGCCGGCTCATTAGGAGCCAAGACAGAATCCGTTCTCGAGGCCGTGATCTTTACGTCACCCAGGTGGAGCAAAGCTGCAAGCAGTTTAAAGATGTCCGCTTGTTGACTGGCATCGACTCCTATTGTAGCCAAAGATCCCTTCAGTGCCTCGAATTCTGCTTTATCATCAACACCATCGATAGTTGGCGAGCTTCCCTGGTTGAGATAATCAAATTGTTCGACAGGCTTCAAATCGAGTTCTTTCGTCTCGCTTTCCGTTGCTCCTGCTACTAGCTGGTAGAAAACATGGTAATTTCGCTCCTTAAGGGGTTGAAACACTAATCTCGAACGCTCCAACAGATAGGTTCGAATTTTTGCTCCAATGATATTTGTCTTATCATCAAACATAATCTCGATATATTTTCCGAACCGGGAAGAATTGTCATTACGTGTGGTCTTGGCGTTGCCAAAAGCTTCCATAATAGGGTTCGTAGCCAAAATACGCTCTTCTGTTTCACTCATTTGTTCTGAACCCCGCTTCGTCCTTGTTCCTGGCTGATCCGGTGATTCTCTGGTAGCAAAATATCGCATAATGTATTTGGCACTAACAGTTTTTCCAGCTCCAGATTCTCCTGATACCACAATTGTCTGATTCTTTTGGCTCCTCAACATATCCCTATTAACCGTTAGCAAGGCACAAGGGCTTTAGCAGTAGCTACTTACGCAAAAGCTTCCTCTGCAATTGCAAATAAATGAGGGGCCTGCGTAGCTCTTTGCCTTCCCGCATAAACCTGTACCATTCCAGGAACATATAAAGAATCAACTCGCGCAAAAGGATTCGTTGCTATCAGCACAATACCACTGTATGTGTATATCTCTTTCTGCAGGTATCGTAATCGAATAGCCTGTAAGACTGTGCCATAACGTCAGTTTTGAGCTTGAAAGGATATTGTAATCGATGACCTACCAGCAGGCTCGTTGAGATGGGAAAGATTCGTTAAATCATCACTCGCTTCGAGCATCGTTGGATTCATCAGAGGGGGTAAGGAGGCATTATTTGCTTCTGTTAACGCTTCTTCTGTGGCCTCTATCGATTTGGTCTGCAGTCGAAAACAAGGTCAGCATCATTCACAGGAAGGAGGAGAACATGAATTCCCTCCCAAACTACAAGACGACAAACCTCTCCATTTTCGAGTTGAAAGACCAGTGTATACTTGTCTCCGTTCAATGTTTTCGAGACCAATTCCGAAGCAACCCATCCTTCAGTAGCATCCGGCTGCCATGCCTTTGTACCAATCTCATAGTTGTGCGCCATGATGGCGACGTTGATAGTTGAGAACCTGCCTGCCCTCGAACTGCTTCAACTGTTATAATAATGGAGAGACGGTTGTTCCAGGATCCGTCTGCATGCAATGAACCAGCCTAATTTTAATGGTGCTGTTCAAATAAACGACAAGAAGCCTCTTGAAGATACGCCACCACAAACGACCTGTCTTCTTTTCTTTTGTAAAATACTAAATAAGCACAAGATGCATCTGAAAGATTGTAAGGAGGTTTGGGAGCCACGGTATTTGGGATTTAGAATGCTTGTCGCGAGCGCAGTCGTTAACAGGGATATGTCTTGGCGACGCTAAAATATTTTAGTAACGAGATAAAACTAAATTCCCGGTGACCCCTATTTTGGTGAATGTGGGACAAACACAATGAGGATTTTGGACTTCATACCCAAAAATGCAAAAGTGTTAGGAATGTCTGCGTGTTGAAAGATCATTGACAGCAACAACAACAACAACAACAACAACAGATGTTATATCTATTATCTCAAACCGAAAAACAAATCCATTACTGTTTCATGCAACTCGGAGAACCAACAACAAATTTTCTATTTGACACATCATACAATGCAAAATTACCTACATCTTTCTTCTCAACCTATGACTATCTCACCGCTTCGATTCACAATTCACTATATAGAAAATGGTAACGTGTAAATCCAATCCACCATGAGCACTGAATCCAGATCCAGATAGAGAAATTTTGTGCGGGTCGCAATTCGCCAGGTACAGATGGTGTTCTTTAATTTATCTTTATTTTTTCTTTTTGTCTAGATTTGGTTCATCTCATCGAATTAACTTTTGGCTCCAAGTTGGGGCACGGTAGATGAAATTCGAAAAAGGCCTAGCTGCTTAAGGGGAACTCACTTGATTACTGACCTACCTTGTATTTCTTTATAAACTCATTGACATAATACTATAATACTACTATGATACCTCTTGGTACCTGGGTAATCTATTAGAATGTTCCATCTTCAGACGAGCGAAGATCTTACAAGATACAATTTATTCTACGTGGAAAAAGTGTAGGGCTTAGTCTACCAATAAACTTTTCTTTGTTCAGAAGGCTTAAATTTTGGAAAATAACCCTGCCCAATTTCCATTCCTCGTCAAAAATCTTGTGTAGATCAACTCTTTAGGTACAAAGGTATTTGGTGTATTTTTGTTTAAATCCATGGACTGTTATCGTTCTGTTGCGCATGCAGTACCATTGAGTTTTGACAACAGAGTACTGTGTTGATAAGACAGATAACGAGTGAACGATTCTCCAGTACATACAACCCAGGGGGTTCTCTACAAGAGTCTACCAGGTAGCAAGAAATCAATTCGTAACTAGCTGAACAGTTATGGCTGGATGTTCACTAATGATTCAAGTGAAGGGAGATTAGCAGTTAACTGTGCCATGATGAGTGATGCGTGTTCATCCTCAGGAGTGTCAAGGGAGAAACTATTCAGAGCCTGGACGAGTTTTGGGATCTGTAGAGTTTGCATATCAGATGCGCCATCCTACATACTGCAAAATTCAGAGACTCATGTTTAGCACTAACTTACGATATCAAAATTGACAAAGCAGTCTTTGAAAGCTACATGTCAGTCGATGTCATCTGGATACTACTAGGTACACAACTCAACATGTGTTTTGCGGTAGAGTCGAGTTACCACTGAGAACTAATCCACCAACACCAGCTTTACAAACGCGGTCTCCCACTACCATTACTCTTTGTGCCTCCAAAACTCAAAACATACCACTTCATGACGACTCTGCTCTCACCCAAATTCAGTATATCAATGGTGATGCCTCCGTTGATACTGGCGAGCTTGTCCGGACCGTCTGGCCACCACCGCGTATAGTGAAGCCGGTGTGAATTTTGTCTAGGAGCTTCAGATACTTCTTGACCATCTTTTAGCTGGAAAAAGCAAGCTGAACAAACTTCGCTTACGAATACTGCAAAGTTCCTTACTTATTGTATAGCTGGGGCTAATATCAGGGGCTTTCAAGGGCTTTCAGAAATTAGAACATCTCAGGAAACTCGGCAAGCAATGAATATTGGACAATAACAATATATCACAGCCATTGAAGTCACTACTACAGTTGAGAATAAGGGGTAACAGAAAGTCAGGATGAGCACAACAGTAGGATGAATACTCAACGATATGGCTACCAACACTCCCAGATGTTTAAGCTAACCGGCTGTACCAGTACAAAAGACAACATCAAACCCCAACTATCGCCTAAGTGTCCGAACGTAGCTGTAAATAAGCACAAGATAAATACAATAACAACCTCATAACGATATCCTCAAGGAACAGATGGGTGGATACTAGCTAACAGCATCCAATTCAAAGGTCAGGGAAAGATACATATTATACTTAACGGGAGTTTAGTTTCTGATTACTCTAATGCAATTCACCTACATACATGCTAAAACTCACAAGATACTCATAAATAAGAGTCACGAGTTGAGGATTGGTAGATAGATTAATAATTAAGCTACAAATAAAAACCTTTGAATATCTATACATATATAAATATACCAGGTACCTAAATAAGAAAAGCTTAATACACGAAACATCTAAAACTCATTCCTACATATAGTTCGGTGCCCTTAAGCGTCGAATCTGAATTAGACATTGAAAATCATCTAATATTAAGACTTCGAAACAACACTCACTCTTCACACGGAGAATTTCCCCGACGTCTCTAAAACGTACTTGATTTCCAGGTTTGAGTTTTGCAATCCAAGAATCGTGTGCTCGTCAAATCTGAATTGAACCATTGAAGAGTGTTGTTGTAAAGCCTACCTAGCGAGGTATCTATTAGGAAGTATACTGGAATTTTGTATGCCATCTCGTGGGTGCGTGAGCCACGAACAAAAATTTTAAATTCAAAGGGCTTAAGGTTGGAGTCAGGGGCCGACAAAGAACCTAGCAAAATTCTTCATTTTTCAAGTGTTTTGTTGATGCGGGGTAAAACTATTTGATGAGAGTTCACATGTTCAACAGATTCTAAAGGACAATGTGATGTGTGGTGTGTAAAACATTGCCTTATCGGCCTCATTCTGTTTATTCTGTTCTCACATACAGAAATGGATATGCAACTCAATAGAATCATGATCGTCATTTGACTTTTCTTGGGAAGAAATCTACATACTCCATTGTGCCAACAGAAAATAGGGATCGAGAGTATGGAAGGGATGTAAGCTTCTTAAGCAATTAGGCTATTCTAATAGAAGCGAGTAAAATACCGGAACAAAATGCAGTTGGGACAAACACCTATGCAATTGCGGACTGTTCTTCCTGAACGACTTTATGTGCCAAGGGCACTTCGGAGGTACTTATAGGCCAAGAACGTCCTTTAAAGGTAGTCAAGGGAGTGAAAATATCGATAAAGACCAAAATTCCATCTAACTTTGCTTACATTCAGCGGCTTCCTGCTTGGGTTTCGCGGCATCATCCTAATTTATGTTAGTCCCTGTAGATATAATAGCCATTAACAACTTACATCATCGTCTGACTCATCATCATCATCGTCACGGTCTTCACTCATATCTTCCTCATCGTCTTCATCCTCAAAATCACCCTCCTCCATATCATCATCCAATTCCTCGAATTGAAGAGCCTCTCCAGTGAACCAGTCGATTGCACGTGGAATAAGCTTCTCCTTAATGTCCTCGCCCAACTGATAGTCAAGCTCGAGGCGCTCCTCGATATCCGAGGCTGTGTCATCATCGTCATCTTCTGTAGGTGCCTTTGGTGGGGAGAAGAAGTTAAAGAAGGACTCAGTTGGGACAGTCTTCTTGACAACACGAGTCTGCTTTGTGTCTAGAGTAATGATTAGCGAACTCCCTAACATCGGAATGTTATAACAAACTTACTCTTGTTGCGTTGCTTTTTGCTCTCAACACGAACAGTCAAATCCTTGCCATCCTTCCAATTAATTTTGTCACCTTCAGCATGATCATAGATGAAGTCCCCACCATAGCCACTCTCGTTTTGGTAGAAGTAAGTTTTGGTGATTGTCTTGTTGGTGAAGAACTCGTTGTCGGCGAATTGGAAAATTAAACGGAAACCGGGCTTGTCGAGATATTCCATTTGTATATCGGTCAAGTCCTTGAGGGCGGCCTCATCTCTGTCTGTGATCATTTCGGCAAGTGAAACTTGGTTCTTCATTGCGGACAACCAGAATTCTGGAATACCGGTAATCTTCTCGGCGGATTCATCGACCTTCTCGGCTGGTTCTGCATCGTGCTCTTCATCCTCTTCCTCACCGGATTTAATCTCCTCCTCAGTGGGCTCGACCTCTCCGTTGACGATCTTGGCTCGCTTCTGGTACAGAGGGGTGAACTTGGCAAAGTACTTCTTCTCAAGCTCCAAGACCTCTTCCTGGAACTCGGCTTCTAACTTCGAATGTTCTTTTTGGACGCCCTTGAGACCGGCAACGCGACGACGAACTGGTGTAGGGAGGGACTCGATGTAACCAGATGAACGGCCAACAAGGCTGCCAAGCTTTCCGTGGATCATCTGGACAAGTTTTGGGTTTTGTGCGAAGAGAGAGGCTGCAGCAGCGCGTTCAAACTCCTCTGCGAGATAAATGTCAGTCATTGGCTTAGAAAACTCGGTGTAGGACGGAGTAACAACATACCTTCCTTGATCGTGCCAACACCAGGTTGCTGAGCATGCGATGAAATAGGAGCGTTATTCATTGGCGTGTTTTGAGGAGTACTGGAAAATAGATTGTCAACAATGCAAATGGAATTTTTTGTTGCCTTTGGAATGTCTGTGTTGAAACTTACGGGGCCGTCTGGGGATTATTTTTCTTTGGAATGTCCGACATCTTGTCGTATTATTTCAAGTTACTTTGAGAAACTCAATAAAAGAATAAAGATATCTCTTGGTTTGTAAGAGATTTTGTTCTCGTGGTGATGTTATTTGGGGAAAAAGTTCTTGAGGTGGAGGTTGAGAAGTTGTTGGACCTTAGCGTCTAAGATTTGTTCAGATTGTGATTGCGGGCTACGACTTACCAAAATAACCGATAAGGCGGGGCGAAAACTCTCAACCTGAGGTGTTAAGCTTATTTATTCATTTATTAATCATCGGCGCCCGGGCAAAGATACGATACGAGCTACCCTTACCGATATTTGCTTGTACTGACTGTACTGCCCGGTGAACTCGCGCCGCGCTACGAAAGTTGTAATTTTCCATAAGTTGGCTGCCAACATTTTGGCATCACCTGTAATGTATATTTCATTTTCATAATTATTATTTGGTCACACGTTTGAGGCGTCTTTCTTTTACTTGAAATATTAAAATGGCAGAGTCCAATGGTTCTGCTGCTGCAGGCTACCGGCGGCGGCGAAGCAGCTCCATCGCAACCCATAGTCAAAGAGGAGGATCACATTATCATACACTTTACAGAAGAGATTCCAATGTGTCGACGGCCAGCTTCATGGATGATGTCGAGATGGCACATGATGAGATGTTCTCGGGTGCCGTTTCTGAATCAGTTCCCTCTAGCATTGCATCCTTCGCGCATCGGCGGTCGCGAGCAGATTCTACAGCAAGTTTTACATATTATCAACAAAACGACGACGATGAGGACCTTTCACGAAGTGCTGAGGACGAAGATGACAGTGCGATAATAGACGAGGAAGACGATGTCCAATATCAAGAGGAAGATCCGGATTTGGAAGCTGCTGAATTGGCTTTGAGAAGGGTATCAACTGTGGAATCCAGAAGTTCCGTGCATGATCGATTACTGCGCAGCGATAGTGCAAGAACGGATGGAAGTAATCTTGGGCAAGGTCATCGAACAAACCAGAAAATATACATCATTACAGAGGACCTTACCGTAGTAGTGGCGGGGTTTCGAACAAGTACATCTGGGTTTGCGTTATACTTGGCCATTTGTATACTTTCCTTTGGTCTTGGCTATCTTTTGTTACGATGGTTGCCGCGCTGGCAAGTCCGTATCATTGGTATGCCATCACCATTGAGAGAATGTGCTTGGGTAGTCATTGAAGTCAGTAATAATCGTATATTCAAATTCCAATATTCTTTCCAAACAACCCTTGTGCCCCGTTTAAACTAGAGCCACAGTCGTGCTGACTTCACTTTTGTGCGTAGAACCAATGGGGAGAATTTGTTGTTCAGGATGTCGAGTCGAAAGAATATGGACGGTCTCTGTCTACAGTCTTTGGCCTTTCCCAAAAGAAGTATTCAATGTCTTACGATTATGACGACGACCCTATCTTGGACAATCTACGTATTCTTGACTACCGCTATATGCGCTTCTCATTCAACCCTTTGAAAGACAGGTTCGTCCTATGTAACAGTGAGTATTATTTCTATTTCTTTCCTCTGAGTCTCAGTAAACAGGGCGGGGACCAAATTTTGCAGCCATGAATGATTGAGAAGCTGGGGGTCGTTGGAACATACTTTGGCATTCTAAACGAACCTTCAAACACATTCAATATGCCAGATGGAGGCAATATTCTAGACAAAGTCTAGATTCAATGACCCGTCGTTGTATTGCAGCCCGGGCTATTGAAAACCATAGACTTCTTCGTGTGGAGCGTACTCTCACAATCATAACTTAACCATGCTAATCGGAACTTTACAGGCTGGAAGGACCCGGCATGGACTGATGTGAAGTCCATTCGTTCTGGAATTAGTGGAGAGGAGAAGGAGAACAGAGAGCTAGTTTTTGGGAATAACATGATCGACATCAAGCAGAAGACCGTTCCTCAACTTCTTGTAGATGAGGTATTTTGCAATCTCCCATGAAGAGAAAACTTACTAAATATCTTAGGCTTTTCATCCATTTTATGTCTTTCAAGTGGCCAGCCTTATTCTCTGGTCAATGGATCAGTACTATTACTATGCTGCGTGTATATTCGTCATATCCGCTGTGAGCATCACTACTACACTTCTTGAGACCAGATCAGTGAGTACGCCCGACGGATCATTATCATGTATGCTAATGATTTGACTAAAGACAATGAAACGATTGAGAGAGATATCAAGATTCGAATGTGACGTTCGTGTATTACGTAATTCATTCTGTGGGTTATGCAGTTTTCCTCCTTTACAAACATCAATTAACCTTTTCAGGGCGCTATGTTCCATCGAGCGAACTTGTTCCAGGAGACATCTACGAGGTTACGGATCCGGCCTTAGGACAGTTTCCCTGTGATAGTCTACTGCTCGCTGGGGATTGCATTGTCAATGAAAGCATGCTCACTGGTAAGTTCTACAAAGCTCGTAATAACAAATTTCTGACTTCCTTAGGCGAATCCGTCCCTGTGTCTAAAGTTCCAGCTACTGATGAATCTTTGCGGCTCCTTAATCTTTCTGCTTCATCTGTGGCCCCAGAGCTCGCGAAACACTTTTTGTTCTGTGGGACTAAAATTATCAGGGCACGTCGTCCTCATGATGATAATGATGGCGAGGCAGTTGGGCTCGCTATGGCTGTCAGGACCGGCTTCAATACTACGAAGGGTGCACTGGTTAGATCCATGCTCTTCCCGAAGCCTTCAGGATTCAAGTTTTACAGAGATTCGTTCCGGTACATATCTGTTATGGGTGGCATTGCAATGCTAGGATTTGTTGCATCATTCATCAACTTTGTTCATTTGAACTTGGCCTGGCACTTGATTGTCGTCAGAGCCCTAGATCTGATAACAATTGTCGTGCCGCCAGCTTTGCCCGCCACACTTACAATTGGAACCAATTTCGCCTTGGGACGCCTTAGGAAGAAACAGATATTTTGTATCAGTCCTCAAAGAGTAAATGTGGGTGGAAAGCTCGACATCGTATGTTTCGACAAAACTGGAACGTTAACCGAAGATGGTCTGGATGTCCTTGGTATTAGAGCTGTCCACCAGCCGGCAAATAGATTCAGTGATATTCTCACCGATGCGCCATCATTGCTACCCGGGGCGGCTTATGAACGCGATCCTACAGTCGACTACAACATCCATAAAGCCATTCTTTACACGATGGCGACATGCCATTCCCTTCGAGTCGTTGATGATGAACTAATGGGTGACCCATTGGATCTAAAAATGTTTGACTTTACCGGTTGGTCTTTTGAAGAGGGACAGCACAACTCTGGCGATACCGATGATGAAGAGTCTGGAGGATTGTCACCTTCAATCGCCAGACCTCCGGTGGGCATGGAATACGATTTGGATGATCAAGATAACGGCAATAAATCCCCTATCGAACTTGGCGTTCTCAAATCTTTCGAGTTTGTCTCCCAACTTCGCCGAGCCAGCGTGATAGCTCGGAAGTTTGGGTCTCAAGGGTGTGATGTTTATGTAAAGGGTGCTCCTGAATGCATGAAAGACATTTGCAAAGCGGAGAGCTTTCCCAGTGACTACGAAGATCTTCTCGCTTACTATACACATAGAGGCTTCCGTGTCATTGCCTGTGCTACGAAACACATCAAGAAGATTAACTGGGTGAAGATGCAGAAAATGAGCCGTGAAGACACGGAATCGGAATTGAACTTTATCGGGTTCATTATCTTTGAGAACAAGCTTAAGCCAAGCACAGCCGGTGTATTGGATGAGTTGACTGAAGCTGGTATTAGAAAAGTCATGTGTACAGGCGACAATATCTTGACGGCCATTAGCGTCGCTCGGGAATGCAATCTCATCGACAAGACCGCTCATTGTTTCGTGCCTCACTTCATAGAAGGGAACTCGCTAGACCCAAAAGCTCGATTGTCATGGGAGAGTATTGACAATGGCATTTATAAACTCGACGACCAAACTCTAACGCCACTTCCTCCACCGGTGGAAGGTGACGCCTCGTTACCTTATGATATATCTAATCTAAGGAATTACTCTTTAGCTGTCAGCGGAGATGTATTCCGATGGATTGTGGATTTTGCGCCCACAAGCGTTCTCCAAAGAATGTTAGTCTGTGGTCAAGTATTTGCGCGGATGTCGCCCGACGAGAAACATGAGTTAGTGGAGAAACTCCAGAGTATCGACTACTGCTGCGGATTTTGTGGCGACGGTGCGAACGATTGTGGTGCTTTGAAAGCCGCAGATGTTGGCATATCATTATCTGAAGCAGAAGCTTCAGTCGCTGCGCCATTCACAAGCAGAGTATTCGACATTACCTGCGTTCCTGAAGTTATACGTGAGGGTAGAGCAGCTTTGGTAACCAGCTTCAGCTGTTTCAAATACATGAGTCTCTACTCGGCCATTCAATTTACGTCCGTGAGCTTTCTATATGCGTCTGCATCAAATCTTGGGGACTTCCAATTTCTCTTCATTGATTTAATCCTAATTCTGCCTATCGCCATTTTCATGGGATGGACTGGACCTTTCCCCACTCTGTGCCAGAAACGCCCCACAGCCAACCTTGTGTCAAGAAAAGTGTTAACACCACTCTTGGGTCAAATAGCCATTTGCATCTTTATTCAAGCCGTTGCATTTCAAGCAGTGCGACGACAGCCTTGGTTCATTCCCCCTCATCTTGATAAGGACAAATCTAACATCGAAAATTCCGAAAATACTACACTATTTTTGGTATCTTGCTTTGAATACATTCTTTCTGGAATCGTCCTAAGTGTGGGGAAGCCATTCCGTCAATCCATGGCACATAACCGTAAGCATTTACAAGTCTTCCTCTACTGTTCTCAGTAACTAACAGTGAATCAGTACCGTTCGTCGTCACCATTGTCGTAGCATTGCTGTTCTCGTTATATATGCTCTTTGATCCGTCTCAATGGTTGGCGAATTTCATGCAGTTAACCGAAATGAGTTGGGACTTTGAGGTTTTTATCCTTGTCCTAGCGGTTGGATATATTTTCCTAGCATGGTCCTCTGAAAACTATCTGCTACCAAAGCTCGGAAAGTATTTAGGGATTTTAAAGACGTCAATCACCCGGAAGCCTAAGCAGAGAAAAACCTACAAATTGGTGTTGGAGGAGATGCGCTTGAGCTCGCTGCAGTAATAGATTGCGGTGGATGCACAAATAAGAAACAGTGTAACAATATATATGTAGACAAGCTAGGTAATAGACGGTTCGCAAACTAGCAGTACGGTCTGAAGACAATGACAGAAATACTGTACAGATCTTGTCGGATCCCATTGAAATATTGAATCTATTCGAGCATTAGTTCCACGCAGTAAATTATAGTTCAGCTGTCATGGCAATTCATCACTTATTTAGTTCTTGGAGGCGTGCTGCTAATAAATTGAAAAGGTTGGTCCACCAGTGAGTGGTCTACTAGGCAGGTGCAAGGGCAGATACCGGTACTAGTTTGGATTCTGGAAGCTAAAAGAGGAGCTACGGGCACCGGAGTATCTTTTAAATGATGATAAATGATAATATGGCGCACCCACCACCGCGCTTTGATGAGCTTCCCTACGCTATATGTAGCATTTCCCAACCTCTAAAGAAGTGTAAACTTTTAGTTTCCTTAGTTTCTCAAGATATTTACTGTCACAGAAATTGCTTGTTTATTCTTGAAATTTTCTATATTTTCCGAGCTGTCAATTATGAATTACGGTAAATCTAATCTACGTCATTTCAAGACCTGGCATCACAGTGGCAACTAACATTCTCCAGACTGGATCCTTGACGGGGGATATCTCCCAAATGCTGTAATCCGCCTTGGTATCCGTCGCCAATTGCGTGAGCGTATCGAGTTGATAAAGAGTACCTCATTAGAAGAAGCCTATGAGCGTAAAATGAGCTATGTAGAGCTTCTTCGTAGTCGTCCCATTGCCATTGAGACGGCTGCTGCAAATGAACAGCATTATGAGGTCGGAACTGGTGTTCTTTCTGCGTGTCTGGGGCCGAGAATGAAGTATAGTTCTTGTTTGTATCCTAAGGGGAGTGAAACTTTGGGTCAGGCGGAAGTGGAAATGCTGAAGACTTATGTGAAAAAGGCTGGACTGGAGGATGGGATGAGTATCCTGGATCTTGGGTGAGTGCTTCTGAGTTTTAGATTCAAGGATTATGGAAAGGAAATAGAAGAGTTAATACGTTTTAGATGTGGTTGGGGTTCAGGAGCATTGTATTTTGCGGAAGTTTTCCCAAATTCGAAGGTCACGGCGTTCTCGAACTCGAGAACCCAGAAGCTCTACATTGATGGGAAAGCCAAGGAGAAGGGGTTCCAAAATCTGACAGTGATCACCGGGAATGTGGTGGATTACGAATTCGAGAAAGAGAGTTTTGACCGAGTTGTATCCATCGAGGTAAGTCACATGTAAGAATTCATTAGAGTCAATGGCTAACAAGAGGAAGCTTTTTGAGCATATGAAGAACTATGAGCTACTGATGGCCAAAATTGGAAGAGCCTTGAAGCCAGGGGGGAAATTGTTTGTCCATATATTTGCTCACAAGACTACACCTTACGACTTTGAGGAGGGATGGATGAGCACACATTTTTTCGTGAGTATAACATACTCTTCGCATCACAATCTTTCAAATCAAAGTGCATTTTGGTGTTACATCTACTGTATCCTTTTCCATGTCTGGCACGGCTTTTGTTCTTGATTGTGCCTTAGAGCATAATCTTCCCCCCTTTACCGGCAATCGCTAATTTGTTGAAGTCTGGAGGTACCATGCCATCTGCGGATCTGTTGTTATTCTTTCAGAAAGATCTCAAACTTGAGAGACAATGGTGGGTGAATGGCAAACATTACGCAAAGACATGCGAGGTATGTAAATGTTTCAGTTTAGACTTGTCGGTTCCTCGCTAATGAATCATGTAGGATTGGCTGTCAAAGATGGTAGCTAGCAAGCAAGAGATTTGGCCTCACCTAACAGAGACATATGGCGAGAAAGATACCGCAATGTGGTATTACCGCTGGCAAATTTTTTACCTGGCAGTAAGTTGCTTTCCTCTATCTCCTCATGGTGTCTATACTAATTTAATAACAGTGCGCCGAGTTGTTCGCATATGAAGGTGGAGATACCTGGGGTGTATCCCACTACTTATTTGAGAAGCCCAACTCCACGTAATAACATAGACACTATAGAATCCATAGACTGCGTATAATTGATTCAATTTCAACTCCAATGCCCAATGATATTTCCTTCCGTATGTACAGGTCTTGGCCCATTGTCGGCATTGTGATTCCGAACTGCCTCGGCCGGTATCTTCTGAATGTCCAAGTCCTCGCAGTAGATTGATGGATCCCAATTACCGCCATATCCACTCCTCATTTCATCGTTCAGTGATCCCAAGGATGCTTCCAGCCCAACAAGGCAGGACCTAAGTTGTGTTAGTTTGCGTACTATCCAGGTTAAACTCAAAGGGCGGCAGTACCATCTTTCTTCGCACGATACATCAGCTGAATATAAGTTAGCAGGGCAGTAGTGATATAGGGACTGAGAACTACATACGAAAAACCACATGCTTGCTCCCAATGCTGTACCAGCAAATCGATATATAGGTGGAGCTCTGTAGAGTCCTCCGGGTCCTGGAGGTGGTTGTGCCATTGTGCTAATGAAATGATTAGTACGGGTACGTATATGCGAAATCTAACTTGCTGCTACTTGAAGTAGTGTAGAGGAGACTGACGGTGATCGATGGCTTGTGTTGTTCAGAAGTGGGTGTTTAATGTACCGTATGGGTTCCAAAGTCGTTCATTCACAGCTTTTGGGGTCCGGCCCGAGAACCAATGTGAAGTTGTGGCCTGGAATATAAGGATATAACACTAGAAAGCTACTCGCCCGAACCTTTGTACTTATTAATTCACTTTCTGTATTATGTACTTTATAGATTCGACACTTCTATTCTCTTCCCAACCAATTTCTTGTTTCTTATTGTACTAAAGGAAGGCAACAATGCTGTTAAGACCTAATTTAACCTCGCATCACGAGCCCTGAAATAGAAGCTTACTTTCCAAATATCTACATTTCTATCGAAAGCTCTCTTCGAGACAAACGTCATTTTTTTATACGACGGAAAGTCTCGAAAGTTGCAGCTGCACGCACGATCGCATACTCGATAACCTACGCGCACGAAACAAGGCTTTCTCCTTGCATCTACGCATTCTGTCAGAATGGCTACTCCATCACGACCAGCGCCGGCAGCTACCAATGGCATTTATACCCCGGAATATGCACGGCAACATACTCGGCCACAGAACACGTTCCGCGGCTGCTCAAGAATCACTGACTATGAGGTTATGGGGAAAATCGGAGAGGGTACATTTGGAGAAGTACACAAAGCCAAATCCAGAAAGACTGGTATGGTTGTTGCTCTGAAGAAGATCCTGATGATCAACGAGAAGGATGGGTTTCCAATTACAGCACTCCGCGAGATCAAGACTCTCAAAGCTCTTTTGCATCCAAACGTCTTGAGTCTGGAGGAGATGGCCGTCGAGCACCCACAAAAAAATACCGATAAGAAGAAGAAAGCTATTATGTACATGGTCACTCCATATTTCGACCATGACTTGTCAGGTCTTCTGAAGAACCCGAACATCCACTTTACGGAACCACAAATTAAGTGTTATATGCTGCAATTGCTTGAGGGCATGCGGTACATTCACGATCACAACATCCTTCACCGGGACATCAAAGCCGCAAACATTTTGATCAATAACAAAGGCATACTCCAAATTGCAGATTTTGGCCTGGCGCGACATTACAACGAGCCTGTACCAGTCGCAGGGAAGGGTAATGGAGAAGCAAAAGCGCATTATACTGTTGTAGTTGTTACAAGATGGTACCGTCCTCCAGAACTGTTTTTAGAACTGCAAAACTACACTCCAGCGATTGATATTTGGGGAGTCGGGTACGTTTTAACTTCTTTATCTTTGAATGGTTGACTAAATATTGGCAGTTGTGTTTTTGGCGAGATGTTTCTCGGAAAGCCAATTCTCCAAGGCGAGAGCGAGGAGCAGCAGCTCAAGCTTATTTTTGATTTATGTGGCACTCCTAATGAGGAAAACATGCCAGGATGGAGGTCACTCCCCAAAGCTCAAGGTCTCAATTTTAGCCCGGCACGCCCTTCGACACTAGCTCAGAGATTCAGAGAACAAGGCTCTGGTGCTATCTCTCTATTGCAGGAATTGCTAAAACTCGATTGGAGAAAGCGTACAAACGCAATCGATGCGTTAAGTCATCCATACTTCCGAAACACGCCTTTACCTATGAAACCACACGAGATCCCAATTCTAGAATCATCACATGAATTTGATTCAAAACAGCACCGGGGACAAAAACAGGCTCCGCCACCTCCCAAGGGAGGCGACGTGGGCATGGGTCCAGACCAGTGGGAGCGGAATGGGAGTGGACAAGGATACGACAACTACATCAGTCATCGGAGTCACCAAAATGGTCGCTACCCTCCTCCTCCTTCCCACGGTGGCTACAGAAACAGTGGCCCGCCACCTCCACATCCACAATACGATGACCGCAAACCAGCGTGGAGACGAGATGATCGAGGCTTACCACCACGACCACCACCTACGGATTTCGCTTATGATGGTGGAAGATCAGACCAACATGGTCACCGCTCCAGATCCCAAGATCTAGATGGTCGCGGTCATCGCGATCGTGATCACGTGCCACTTCCTCGCAGTAGAGCCGGAGGAGGTGGGAATATCGACACATATATCCCAAGTTATAACATGAACCGGCGACCGAGAGACGACCGGCCACCAGGGGCCGATCGTTTACCACGGGATGACCGCCGAGACGATCGCCCAAGACACAGTAATGGAGCCAGGCACGAATACGACAGTCGAGGTTCCCGTGATAGCCGAAGTCGTACCCGAAGTCCCATTAATGATCGCGGGAGGGATCGATATAGAGAACGCGAACCAATAGGAGACCCTTATTCCCATCGTCGTTAATGTCACCTCCCTAGGTGCGTTGTTACATTATTATCTGTTGATTTAGCGTGATTTGGGGTTCGTGACGGTACCAATACTTATCTTCAGATATTTGCTTGCTCGTTCATAAGGAGTGGAGTCAAAGGGTTGGCGCGGGTAACTTTTGGCTTTGGCTGCACCAAATTGGCGTTTGTCGTTTCAATGAATTTTTTACAGCATCAGGGAAAGGAGGAGGAGGGGATATTCAAAATATCATCGAAATGAAGGAGAGTGGATCGCTAGTTGTTTGACAATTTACTCAACAGCTAAGCCTATAAATTTTCTCAATACCTACCATCATTTCGCGGATGGAAAATATGACTTGTAATCAATAGGGGAGGATTGGTCAACGGAAAGGTATCTTCCACCCCGCGGAGAACTCTATGAAAAAGAAGAGGATCCCGTGATTTGGACCAAAGAAGCTGAAACCTTTTTAATGAAGAAGCAGGGCAAAGTATGATGGTTGCGCTTGCATGCGTTTTACTACAGATACCTACTTTGCTTTTTTTGTATTATTGTACATATCTATCATAACATACCTATTAAATAAATACACTTGGAAGCTCAAGATTCAAATTCAAACTTGTCTTTGCTAGAATATTACGCATTTTTCGTTTTTTTGGGTGGGGGGGTTTGGTCTATGCATATTCTGTAGAGTTTGTCTTTTATATTTCACCCCGTTTCTTTTCTTTCCATGTACTGGAAAGCTCTCCTGGAGATATAGCGAGTGAGATGGAGCAGGTAGGTAGGTAGGCCGTTAAGGTATATTGGAAGGCAAGTAAATCTTTTATTTGTACTACCTTGAACGAACAAACGAACGAATGAATGAACCAAAACGTCTTGTATGAGAGATACTTGTATTAAGGTAAAAAGAAGGAAGAGCTACTACATGTGATTTAAGGAAAGCCCTTGTGATTATGGTAATGCTATTTTACAAAGTGTGCCGGTTCCCCTTGACAAATTGTGCGCCGTGATGCTATGCCTGTGAATTATTATACCCTTTCTAATACATCCCAACGCCATCCTATAATCACCAGCTAGTGGAATTAACGATTAACATATCTGGCTTCAAAAAATTACCTAGCCTCAATTTGGTTTTCTCTTCGATGGTGGAACTAACCTATGATGTGTTAGTTTTGCGAGTTCAGCTACACAAGGTTCGAAAAGGGATAACATACTTCAGAAGTTCAAATTCATTGTACCTCTTCAAGTATCTGTTACCACGCCTGTAGGCTTTTAATAAATCACCAGGATGTTTATAGTTAACTGTTCCGCCCACGAATTTGACGACTTTTGATGCATCATGGAACATAGGATCGAAGACGAGAAGATTTTTAGTGCCATCCGTTTGTTTCTCGAATCCAATAATCGTCATCGAGTGGCCTGAAATGTAGCAATTAGATAGGCACGCATAAGAGAGAGGTTGAGGATCTACCTGGATGTTGAAAGTATATTGGAGGGAGAGATGTCTCTCGGACTTTAGATTCGAGATCAACACAATTGTCGAGAAAGTATTCCTCCACTTTTTGATATAAGAGATTAGCCGCTGGACCTTCCCCTTTATCTTTTCTTGTTTTCAAGGCCGCAGTATCACATCTAAGATCGTAGTTAGTACAATTGGAAAGTGAAGGGTCATACAGAGCATACGGGATTCCTAGGGAGCAAAACATTGCTTGAGCCTATTTATCCATGTTAGTTAATTGACATGATACCTGCTAGGTAAGTCTGAAAAGGCGAGAAAAAAGGAGTATCCTCACATCAGGAGTTCCGATATACTTCCTTGTTCCGCGTATTCCGCCAGTTTCTATTCGACCTTGAGCATTAATTCCTTGATCCCAAGCGTTCTCAATATAGTCTTGAATATCAAAAATTGTTGGGACACAATCATTGAAGACGTTGTGACCAGGAAACTGAGACCTGATAATGTATGAAGATATCATTTGAATGTTTCTGTAACCACAGAAACCTCCTAAAAATCTGGTTAACATGAGAAATCTGGCAGGGAGGGGGTTCATACCCTCTCTTAGAAGTTTTGAAACATGGAGAACAGCCGGGTCGCACAGGTAAGCATAACTTACTGAACGATCTTGATCGAGGAGCTGAGCGAGTACGGGGATGATACCCTCTGCTTGATTTGGGCAATATTTGACCCTCCGCAATTGTCCATCTGCATTAATTCTATTAATCGTCTTATACTGGCCATCCGACTGCAGTAATTTCACAAGCCATTGTGGCATTTGCTTCTCATGAGCATGAGGACCAAGCTCTGCTTTCTGTTCATAATTGAGATCAATATCATGTGACATGGAAATATTGAGGAAAGTAAGAACCTACGCCTAACTGTCTTGGGCCCTTGACAGGAGTTTTGGGTTGGGACTTCAGAGAAATATCAGGCATTTTCAAGAGATCCTTCCATGCCCTTTGCGAGACTTGTGCTTGAGGTGGTTCTCGTATTTCGTAATCATGCCCATCGTCAATATTTCGAAGTGCATGTGAGAGTTTCGTACCAAAACTAGCATCTTTACCAACACCTTTCTTGGTCCCGTTCCTAGAAGATTCTGATGCGGGAGTATCTAGTTCCACATTACCATCCTCTTCTCCATGCATCTCGATATGACTCTCAAGCTCATCAAACAACACCATTTCACCACAGCCATCGATCGGGCAGTCAGCGTAGTTAACATCTTTTTCAACCATTCCGACAACACTTGCACTATCTTTGGCTACGAATGGTGACTCGCCTTCAGCATGCAAAGTTTCCATGTGTAACTTTGATCTCATCAGCAAAACGTACTTCTATTTCGATGAAAATGCAGCATTCGGAAGATGAACACACCATTATTTGATATTCGCTTTCTGTTTGGTACCCACAAAAGGGACAAGGACAAAGGGTTTCTTGGGCTTCTGGCATTTTTGGCTTGCGCTCATCGGTTTGTTTTTACTATCAGAGAAAGAAAGGGTTACAAAGAGGAGTATTTGTCGTTGTGGCTGAGAACGTCGAAGAAGTATATGGACAAGGGCCGGTCGTACGCAACGAAGGAGTGGAATAAATAATTATTAAACGAACTTTATGTACAGTAACTTTAATTAATCACGGGAAAGGTGAAACTGGAAGAATATGAAATGATTGTGAGTAAAGTGAATAAGTGAATAAGGGAAAGGAAAGGAAAGGGAAGGGAAGGGAAGGGAAGGGAAGGGAAAGGAAGGGGAAAAATGAAAAGGAAAGGAAAAGGGAAAGACGGATCGAATAAATGAAATGAATGAATCGTCGCTTTGCTGACTGTGACTGTGATCACAACGAGGCTGCGAATACGAGTATACGATGCGGCGGTGGAGGGGGTTGACAAGAGAAGTCCCAAGGCTGAGTTGGTGTAGCAGCATAGTATATATATGGCAGGTGCGAAATGCGACGGACGGTTCCCTCGGTTGAAATTAATCTGGGTCTTCATTTGCATTATGCTAAAAGGATCGATCCATGATCATGATTATTTCGGATCTGGATTAGAGCAATTCTGGCAAAGCTTCTCATGGACAAGAGAAGGAAAAGGAAGCATTTGTACTTAGTCGGACTGATCTGCAGAGACATTATCGACATGATCATAGTTTGTTCTGGTACTCAATGTTCAAGATTTAAATCTCATGATTTTTCTTTTCATCAGCAACTTTCCAGACGATAACATTCAAATCTTTGATCACGTTTCCGAGATCGAAAGAGACGGATGTAGAAGACGGAACGACACTTCAGTGCGATCAATGTCCAAGTCGAAATTAGAAGAGAAACTACATATGCAAACCGAAGTACCGGGACATCATCGGTCACCCGCCGGTAACTTATCGGACATGAGATAATGCAAGGCTGACTATGACCAATTGAATAAAATCCCCATGGGTATCAAAATATTTTTCTGTTATCTCTGAGATATATATCGCAGCCTTTACTCTATTTTTTTTTCACTTCACTTCACATATTAGCGGCGTCTTCTTTTTCTATTTCTCTTATTACCCTTTCAATATGCCTTCTCGATTGTTGTCACCTACCATCCTCCGAGCATGTCGGAGGAACTACTCTACATCTAGCACCGTCCCTCTCGCGTTTGATTTACACGAACCGGCGAATCCCTCTTCCAATGCTCCGCGAGCCATCATCTTCATGCATGGTTTATTCGGATCCAAGAAGAATAACAGGAGCATTAGTAAGTGAGCTTTCCTTGAACATTCATTTTATCGCCTCTTCGGTTCACTAACTGTCGAATTCAGGGCTCTCGCAAGAGATCTAGGAAGACCTGTCTACGCTGTTGTGAGTAATTTCCTTCGAGGAGTTTCGAAGAGCACATGTTGAGGATAGATAGGATCTGCGAAATCATGGCGACTCACCGCATCACCCAAAACACGATTATACGGCTATGGCCGCCGACGTAGCTGAATTTATAAACGAGCATAAGCTCACTGGGCCAACACTGATAGGTCACTCAATGGGCGCAAAAACTGCAATGGCTTTGGCACTCAAATATCCAGAAGTGGTCGAGGATATAGTATCCGTAGATAATGCGCCCATTGATGCGGCACTCCTCACTAACTTCGGAAAATACATCCAAGGAATGAAGAGAATCGAAGAGGCAGGAGTCTCCAAACAAAGTGAAGCGGATAACATCTTAAAAGACTATGAGAAAGAACTTCCCATCCGCCAATTCCTCCTCGGAAACCTCGCGCGCACGGAAGACAAGACCCAGAAATTTAAGGTGCCTCTTAAGATTCTCGGGTCTGCATTGGATAACCTTGGTGATTTCCCATTCAAGGATCCAGATTCGATTCGCTTCAACAAACCTACCCTATTTGTTCGGGGAACGAAAAGCCACTATGTACCAGACGAAGCACTTCCTATAATAGGAAAATTCTTCCCTCGATTCGAACTTGCCGACATAGATGCTGGGCATTGGGTAATTTCTGAGAAACCCGAGGAATTTAGACAAGGTTTGTCTTTTCATTCTTGGGCACCAGTTGTGAGGACCTTGGCTAACTGACGTGAAAATAGCCGTTGTGGAATTCTTGCAACCTAAGGAATAGAAGGATAGAAATGTAGAGTCTATTGTGTATATGTAAAAGGGTATCTGTTATAATCCCATGCCACCCAAAAAGAATAATACCCACGTAACGCCTCCGTATACAAATGCTTCGTATCAACGTACCCAATATCGCATAGTGTGTGCCAGTAACCCTCTGTCCACTTACTGCAAGACATAAATTCTAGCAAGCACATCCCGATGTATAGCTATCATTAGCTGCTCTGATCGTGACCTGTCAAACAACCCGTTAGTACTCTCTCCCTTGATAACCAACAAACCCCCCAAAAACTTACCCCTCCTGACTTCCTCTGCCCCCTCTTCAACAACTCAGGCCTCTTAACAACCTCCCTCACCACCCCCTCAAAAACCGCCTTCACCCCCTCCCTAGTCTTACTACTACACTCCCCCCACCCACAAATATTAACGCCCCTCTCCCTCCACCCATCCGCCAACGCCCTCCCCTCCTCCTCACCAACCATCCTCGTCCCCTTCTTCCCCAAATCACACTTCGTCCCCACAACCCAAAACACACACCCATCCACCGCATTACTCTCCGCCTCCTCCACCCACCTCCCCATACTATTAAAACTCTCTCGATTCGTCACATCGTATACTAGCAGCACGGCGTGCGCACCGCGATAGTACGAATTAGAGAGGGTGCGGAAACGTTCTTGGCCTGCTGTGTCGAGGAGATTGAGTCGGTAGGGTTTTCCGTGTATAGAGAGGGTTTTGAGCTAGGAGGGGGAGGGTTTGCATTGGTTAGCTTATTTGCTTTTTTATCTTATCTCTTTTCTATATCTTGCGCTTGTCTGGAATTTTTTATATCATTCATGTCTTTTCTTATCCATCCATCTATGAATCAGAGAGAAGGGAGGGAGGGGGGAGAGAAGCCGAAATAATCCAGGAACAAAACAAACATACTTTAAAATCAACTCCGATAGTAGCAGTACTGCTCTCCGAATCAAACTGGTCGTCGCAATATCGTATCAGTACTAAACATGACACCAGCACCCGTTAGCACAAGCTACCTCTCATCTTGTCGGCAACATTGAAAATGCACCGCGCGGGATGAGGTTGGTCGTACATGCGGATTTGCCCGCTCCCGAGGGGCCTATCAAAAGTATTTTGAGAGTTGGGATGGAATCGTCAGATGCCATCGTGAGGGTATTGAAAAGCGATCAAAGAATGAACAAGACTCCGGTGGGTGGAGTTGAGGTCAAAAGGTCTAGAAGTAGGTCATGGAGTTTGGTCTGGGAGGGAAAGAAAGAGGTTTTTGGCATATTAATCACAACGTCACTCGCTAAAAGCAAGGCTGATGCAAAATCAACAACGCCACTAGGAATTCACGTGGATCATCCTCATAGGCACTGTGTTTTTGCATTTTTTTTTTGACATTTTTGGAATTGAATGATAGCCCTGTGCTATATGTGATGCAAAGTCACGCCTATATTGCCCAAAGCCCAGACTTGACTACATATGATGCACCATCAAACCCAAACCGCTTAACATCATCCCTTATTTAAACTTGCTCCAACACCTTCTCCTTGAATTCCCTCTCAACCTTTTGCCCTTGCTCATCTGTGTTTGACTCGCCGTGGAGGTTGAGGAGAGCACCAAGGTCGAACTTAGGTGCCTTCAAAAGCTTGACTTTTCTAATGTGAACCTAATGAAAAATTAGTACATGAATTGCACCTCCAATCAATAATTTAACATACGTTTTGTAATGGGTAGATGCCTTGGGTAGCTTTCTCAATCTCACGGCCGATAACCTCTGGGATGAGCTTGGCGGTGAGTTGAGTGAGAGTGCAGGTGCTGGCCTCACGTTGGATGATCTCGGTCATCTTCTTGCGGATCGCCCTGATTTGAGAAGAAGCAGCGTATGTGGTCTTCTTGATCTGGTTAGGTCTGCGCTTGGTGAAAGCGATGGCGAAGAGGCGGAGGAGGTAGTCGTCGGTGGTCTTGACAGTGATGTTTGCCTCGATCAAGGATTGCCACTTTCGGACAAGAGATCTGAGCTTGTCTGATGTGAAGTCGAGACCGTGGAAGTTGGTCAAGCAGTTCTTTCCTTGAACCTCATCGACACGGAGCTTAACCTTGCGGAAAGCGTGGTCCTCATCCTTTTGCAAATCGGCCAAAGAAACCTCGATAATTCTTCCTTTCAACGAGTCGTTGGCGTTCTTGAGACCGGTGGTTCTGTTGACGAGGGTCTTTCCGACACTGCATGAATTATTAGATGTAGCTCGAAAAAAGGTAGTGGAATTTGTCGTACTCTCTGATTTGGAATGAAGATGGTGCCTATAAAAAATACGGTTATATTCTGCAGATGGATCTTGCTCGAAGAATTTCACCAACCTTGATCTGGTACCAATCTTTACGGGTGAAGGGATCCAAGGTCTTCTTCTTCAAACCCTTCTTGCCCTTAGAGAGACGCTTATTCCTGTCGTGCTGTCAGATCCATATTCTCGATAGCTTTGCCCCTCTCGTGCCCGTCCTGGCCCAATTGTCGCGAATCCGCGGTATTGTGATTTATCGATTCCAACAGTACAAGATCGAGGGAAAGGGATATAATGGCGAGGAGTTTACTCACTTTCCGACAGCCATGATTGCGATAAGTTACCTATTCGCCGACTGAGATTGAATTGATGATGGGCGTTGGTGGTCTGGTGTAAAATCAAGAAGAGGTCAATCAAACTTTTGATTTCTGTGCGTAAATGAAAATTAAGCGAGTTATTTTTGATAGTCGCAGGTGCAGATGGTCCAAGCGTTCATAAAAGGGACTTTGTGAAAATAATGAAAGTGAAAACGAAAATGTGAAAATGTGAAAATTCTCAAAGCAAATCCCGTACGAGTAAGGTTACCGGATTACCTACGGTGTACTTTGTTAGTTTTTAGTTTTTTTCATTGTCACGGAGCCTTGCCGAGCCTTGTCCGATGACGCGATAATTCTTCCACAGCAATAGTTTGCGAGTTTGCTTGTAAGTTATTTCCCCATGCCCCATGCCCATGCACCCCTACGCCCCTCTCTCTATATTTGTATTCTCAAATTGACTTCTTAGATATTGACTCATCCATATAGGAACATAAATTGTTCCATTGTCCCCTTCAGAAGTGGAAATATTCTTCTTTTTACTTTCTATATTCATATTCATCTTCATCTTCATCTTCATATAGCTATTCGTATCCATCTCTCTCAGTCAATTACAACGAAATGGCATCACCACAAGATATCGCTGGAGCCAGTGGCCTCACAAGAATGGTCTCAAACAGCCTGAGCATGTCTCCTACAGCAACCTTTCATTCTCCTCCATCAAGCTTTGGGCCCGGCTCGGTTTCGAGAGGGACAGCAAGAACCAATGCAAAGCAATTGAAGCCATTCGACACTCAAGATATCAAGATATTACTCTTGGAAAATGTCAATCAAAGTGGGAAAGACATCCTTTCTGAACAAGGATATCAGGTTGAATCCTTGAAGACTTCTTTACCAGAGGCCGAATTGATTGAGAAGATTCGGTAAGATGAATGATGCAAGACGAAGGTATGCTTTGCTAATGGCTGCTATGCAGAGATGTCCATGTCATCGGAATTAGATCAAAGACTAAGCTCAGCGAGAAAGTCCTTCGCGAAGCCAAGAACTTGATTGTGGTGGGATGTTTCTGTATCGGCACAAATCAGGTCGACCTCGAATATGCTGCCGCACATGGTATTGCAGTATTCAATTCCCCCTTTGCCAACTCCCGAAGTGTAGCAGAATTGGTCATTGCGGAGATCATAGTCCTCGCCCGTCAACTCGGTGACAGATCAAATGAATTACACAATGGAACCTGGAATAAAGTTAGCAACAAATGCTGGGAAATTCGTGGAAAAACTCTCGGTTTGTGACCTTGCACATTATCTTTCTTTCACTTTGGTCTGATTCTCAAACTTTTAGGTATAATTGGTTACGGCCACATTGGTTCACAACTATCTGTTCTTGCCGAAGCCATGGGCATGTCGGTAATCTACTACGATGTCGTCAATCTCATGGCATTGGGTACTGCTAAACAGGTTCCTACTTTGGAAGAATTGCTCAATACCGCGGACTTCATTACATGCCACGTTCCAGAACTCCCAGAAACTAAGAATCTTATTGGCAGAGCACAATTCGATCAAATGAAGGATGGCAGCTATCTTATTAACGCGTCCCGCGGTAGCGTGATTGATATTCCAGCTCTTATTGAAGCCTCAAGAAGTGGAAAGATCGCCGGTGCAGCTTTGGATGTATATCCAAGTGAACCAGGCGGAAATGGTCCTTACTTCACAAATAGCTTAAACTCTTGGGCGGAGGATCTTCGTAGTCTCAACAACATCATTCTCAGCCCCCATATTGGTGGCAGTACCGAGGAAGCTCAGCGTGCTATTGGTGTTGAAGGTATGTGCTTTCTCATTAAGCGAATCCCCCTTGACTAACATGATCTCTCAGTTGGCGAGGCCCTTGTCAGATATGTGAACTCTGGTGTCACTCTTGGAGCTGTGAACTTGCCAGAGGTCAATCTTCGTTCTCTTACATTGGACGAATCCAACCATGCAAGAGTAAGTTCATTAACTATGGTTCTACGATAAATTTACTGAATTTTTTAGGTTATCTACATCCATCACAACATTCCTGGTGTATTGAGAAAGGTTAACGAAATTCTCGGTGACCACAATGTAGACAAACAAATCACTGATAACAAAGGCGACGTATGAAATTCGTACTTTCCTACTGTTCTCGACAGTTCGCTAATTGTATCTAGGTTGCATATCTGATGGCTGACATTAGCAATGTACAAACTAGCGATCTGAAGGAGATTGCTGATAGCTTAGAAGCTTTGAGCTGTAAGTTCTCATATATACGCTTGACTTAATCATAAAATACTAACACATTTAGCACGTATTCTCACCCGTGTACTTTATTAAATAATGAAAAAAATAGATATGGATTTAAAAATTTTGCATAGGGAGTTTCGAACTAAAAGGGCATTCAACAGGAGTGGTGGCGCTTGGCTTGGGGTTGCATCTAGACAATCCCTTCAACAAAGGCAGGGCAGGAGGTGACGAAAAAAATATGCACCTTAAAATTTGGAAAAGTAGATAGGAAGGCTTTGCATTTTAGGGTTAGGATACAATCCAATACATGTGTTATTTGGAAACAAAAGATTACTGCTCTAGCAGAGTTGAGCTACATGAACCCAAATCAACCAAAAGAGGTATTGCGTATTGGAGACTGGATATGGGGCGGGATATATGTATCTGTAGTTGTAGGTATCTGTAACTTCGAGTTTTGGTTGGGTTTGGCTTTTGTGTTTGGTTTTCGAGGGTATGGTGATATATCGATACTGGTGTACGGAGTACCTAGATAGGTATCAGTAACATTATTGTTATACGGTGCGTATATTATTCTTGTGAGATGGGTGGTGTGAGGTATTGTGAGGTGTGCATCTAGGTAAGGTAGATATTATAACAGGTTTTGATAGTCAGGTTAGGAGTCTATCCAAGATATAATAATCATATTTCTCCTCCCTTTTTCTTCGTTCTTCTTCCTTATTCTTCTTCTTTATACTTGGGTTGTGATGTGATGTGTTGCGTTGCGTGCATCTTAAGGTTACCTACCATCTCACTATCTTGCTTCGAATGAATCCTCGATATTATACTCGGTATCATTTTGTGAGAATATCTAGCTAGGTGAATACGTACGTGGATAACTCTACTTGTACTCGTACTTGCACAAACTTGTATAGAGTATATCAATCTTTATTCTTAGGTAGCTGGTGGTAGGTAAGTCACAGATGGGATTTTATTCAAACTATCTATCGTGTTAGTCGGTCAGTCAATGAGTCAGTCAGTCAATCAGTCAGTCAGTCAATCATCAATAAATACAATATCATCCATATCACCTCAAGCAACCCGACTATTTTTCTCCCAGAGGCAAACTCAACTTTACCCAACACAATTTCAACTGAATGTAATTAATACCATGTATGTAATACCTCACATAAGAACAAACAAACAAATCACACCAACAATCATAAAAGTCACAAGTATATATAAAAAATCTGAAATGCCTTTTTTAATTAATTACCTAAAAACTATGTAGAAAGGGGTATAATAAAGGGAAGGAAGGCCATAAATACAGCCAACCAAAGTACACCAGACATGAAAACCCCTTTTACTATATACAACCCGCGATAAATAACCATCAATGTCCTGCCTGATTCCAACAATTCCAAATTCCAAATTTCATGCCATTCATTCATTCATTCAATCAGTTAGTACCCAGCAAGCAAGCAAGCAAGCAAGCAAGCCGACCAACGCGACCGAAAAGTCCAGTAAAAGAAAAAAAGACCAGTCCGAGATCCCACTGAGAAAGATCAATCGATCGGTCCTCCGAACCCTCCAATATCCTCTAGAATTACCGCCAGTGTCGGTACCAGTGCCATTTGCCAGTAGTGCCAGTGCTCCGGACCCTGGAACACTTATCCGTCCGTCCGTCCCGTTCCGTTGTTATGTAAGGTATCATGAAATATATCCAAATGGTGAAATCCCTGTCCCAAGAACCAGCCCAGAACCCAATTACTTATGATGATGAACGACGATATGAATGATATCACGTCCCTTTATATACTTAATTTTTTCATCTCTCATCTCTCGTCCTCCAATTACATCTCAGCTCATCTCATCTCTTGACTCATGAAACGCTCTTTCGTTCCATCCTCTCAGTCGGCTCTTGGTACCCTTGGAAATCTTCAAAGCTGGGAAAACTAAAGTACCCCGCTGCTATCAACGTAATCAGCCTCTGCCTCTCATCACGTCTCCCTACAAACACAAGGAGGAGGAAAAAATGGGAACACTGGATACTAACACTGATATTGTTGCATATTCTTCAACTCATCCTTACAGCTTCTCGCCAACCCACTCTCGGGACTCCTCGGACTTCGGTTTCCGGGCGTCGAGTACGCACTGCTGGTGCTTCTCGGACTTCCGTGATCCTGCTGGGCCGAGTAGCTCGCCACGCGAGTGAGAATCGAAGCGGCTTTCGACGAGGATTGAAGATTGGCCAGATCTTTGCGAGATGCGTTGCCCGTGACTAATGAAGGTGCTGTGGCATGTGCTCTCATAAGTTTGGGTCGTGCAGACACTTTGGGTGATGATCCTCGTGATTGAGTTTTGGATGACATGGTGATTTATATGGGATGGAAAAAGACAATTGGTTCGTGTCGTATGATATACCGTGAGGCAAGTGATCGACCAGTTATATGACTTCGTTTCTCCACTTGGGGTCGGGCAGTGATAATCCGGAGTGGGCCGATGAATGAGATTGGCTGAAATTGATGAACAACTTGAAGCTTTTCGATGATATTTATTCTTCGTAGAGAATTGATCAAGAGTTGATTAATCTGGGGAAAGGATTTCTAGGAAAGAGAAAGAGGAGTAAAGAAAAGGTTGGAGATACACTTGTCTATATTAAATAACACACAGAAAAGCATGGCATGCCTGTTAAGCAGGTAGGTACGTACGAGATAGGAAAACAAGTCAAGCCAGTTTAAGACATCCTTACCAGAAAGCCGATAAATAAGAAAAAGGTCGTTCTAGCCACATGCTAGACTGTGAGAGAATTACCACATTTATTTTGTCCACGCCAACATTAATGATGTGGTGGGTTGTTAATGGTTATGGTGTTGTACACATGCATCAAACGTGCATGGAAAAAGGTGGGCAAGCTTACCATCAGAAAGACACTATCAATGTCGACCCCTCACTCGGGCCCGCCTTTAACTGGCTGACCCCCAATGAATGTCTGGCTACGATTGATTGAAACTTTACGATAACATGGCGCCTTCCCATCCAAATCCCAAAAATCTTGGAAGTTGGGAATTTTGTTATGTTGGGTGTGTTTGACTGCATACAATACTTGGGAAGCCACGACTGTACCTACTTTCCGTACTTGGGATACGGCAATGTCATATGTCGTAAGTTTCTGTCAAACAAGTCACCATGCTCAACCGAGATCTGACAAAACATAACACCGGTAAGAAAAAATCGTGTTCTATATGCTAGACTACGTTTGGTATGTTAGGCACTCATGCTGCATGCAGGTACATTGTGCGGCCCGAGTCATGAAATCTTTCTCTCCGCGCGTGATCAATGATCAATACTGCGGTTTGGGTCAGTTTCATAAAGTTTCACCAATGCAAACTTTCATAAAGGGGTACTTACTCATCCCAACTACGTCCCTGGACGGCAGCGAGCTCCTCCTCAGTCATTCTATGACCAGTAGTGAAGTAACCTAGTTGCAATTTGTTCAGCCCTATTACAAGGTATGGGATTATGAATGGTGCGTGGCAAAACTGACCTGCTGTAATCTTGGCATCAATCTCGACCCTCGAATCTGCTGGGATCCAAGATTCGGGTAGTTCAACTCGTTCATGTATGGGAATTCTAGACGGTTATTTAGCAATGTGAACCAATGTTCCGTGCGCGTTCCTTACCCTTGGCCGACTATGGCATCATGTTTCATGCTGTAAATATGGTTACTCCTGCATCTGATATGTTGTGGATTTGAGCAAACCTACTTGCTCATACTTAACATTCTGTCAATTTTCTTTATTCCCAACCAATGAAGAATGTCGGGCATCAACGCCTGGAAACGCATATCTTTTACGCCGGCGATATTTTCCGTGCGTTTAAAATATTCCGAAGCTCGATCAAGCCCGCGCTTTCTGGCGTTGTAAACGAGGTACTACATGACCGAGTTAGAGATTGTCTCAGAGAGATCCAGAGATGTGATTAATCATAAAGATCTGAAGTGATAAATGCGGATGTCATGGAAAAAATGATTGGAAGTGGGGGAAATGGTGTGGGTGTTGTGTAAGTTGATAAGCCTCGGTGTGCTCCACAACAGAAGGATAAATGCAGTGCAGACGGGCCCATGAGCCGCGGAAATTTCAATTACCTTTGTGACCTCTCCAAGAGCTCTACCCTCTTTTCTGAAGTAAATTACTTGGGAAATAATTAGTCATGATATTGAAAGACTGATGGAAACTGTACTCACCGACTAGAAAAACCACAGTCAGTAATGGCCTACGAGCATTGCATGAATAGTGAACGCATTCGGGAAATGTTGTTTATGTCCCAAGAGGCATGGTACGAAATATCCGAAAAAAGCTGGATATCGGAGGTATGAAATGAAATCGTTTGTACTCACCTCCGCTTCCACCTTTTTGCGCCTCCTTGACAGCCTCCTCAATACCATAGATCAGGTAAGGACGGCATGTACAGATATCAGATCCGAACACGTCACTGCCGTTACACTATTAAAGAACATCAGCATGAAAGATCTCCTAATCGTGTTACCTCAAACTGAGGCATTTTATTTTACCTCGTCATGAATTCGTAAAGCTAGGCGAACATTCTCATCTGACATCTTCGCGGGGTCTCCAAAGCAGTAGACGGTCAATCCACCTATAAATAGTTAGAGATCTCCATGCTGGATTCGAGATTACTGCCTCTTACCAATTGGTGGCATGAAGAGCTTAATATCACCCCTAGTAATCAATTCGGGGTATGATCCGCCAGTGTGCTCAAACAGTGCTCTCCTGAGAACCCCCTCGGCTAGAATATAGGTAAGCAAGATGATTCCCGAAGCTATGATGGAAATACGAACAAATGCCGAATCGCTCAGCGACTCCAGGCAAGTACCAGACCTGTGATATTATTAGACGTATACTTTGACAGTGAAAAATACTTTGACAGTCAGAAACTAACATACCGGTTCAACGGCAAATTTTGTGACTGCAAGTTCTCCCGCCTCATTCAGGCAAATTTTGCCATCCGGTACGAGCCGACCTTCACGAACACTAGCTTCCAGTTCTGGTAGCTATCAGAGCCGTTAGTACTACTACCTTGCCATCCAACGTTACAAATTACCTTCATATGAGCTCGGGTGATTGCTATCAATATAATTAGTACTATTGCCTAATACGATCTCGATTATTCAAAAGGTTGTCATAGTACATACCAATAGTAGGTCTAATGTCGACTGCGGTTTGGTCAGCCTAAAGCTACATTATAGCCTTACGTGGGGGTTACTCACCATTCTCCTTCTCAATTGTATCCTTAAAAAGCCATGGAGCAAGATGACCCAAGGGATCCATCGATACTATCTTCTTCTTGTCAGCCCATTGAGGAAATGGTCCAATATTTGCAGCAGGCTCTGTGTTTGTGAAATCCGGCCTGCAATATGTTAATCTATTTGCCATGTTAAATTGAGCTGTTTCCAAGCCTACTTGTGATCTGCTTTGATTTCCTTGCTAGCAACAGCCAAAGCATAATATATCGAGTAAGATCCACCGTGGGCTATCAATGTCGGAATCAGATCAAATCACGAATTATCAGCAGACAGGCAGAACGTACCTCCAATTGCTAGGACAAACAATTAGTATACCGAAAATCTGTGAAATGGTGAACAAACATACCGTTACGTCTTCTGGCGGTTTCTGTAGCTCTGGACACAACTACCGGACCTCTAATTTGCGGATCGCTGTGACCCCATTCCATAGGAAGGGGATTGATACCGGATTGTCCGGGGTATGTACTTTTATCATAATTCAATTAAATGTCTCTATTCCTACATGCACCGAAAAGAACTCACGTGAGAATGATTCGAGAAGTACCAGTGCTTGCTTTCTGAGGATAAGAAGGAATGGGTGCCTCCTCGGGCTTTGCCGCCGAGATGGTTGGAGATTTGGGCACATCGGCATCTTTGAAAGCATCATCTTTGGACGTGCTTTCATCGCTGCTTGCAATAGGTTCGGAAGGTTTGGAAATAGTTGCTGAATCAGTAGAAGCAACATCACGTACTTCTTTCATACCAGCTAAGACATTGACACGGCCGGTGATGGCATCAACATTAGATGCAAGTTGGGACTGGTTGAGTTGTAGACTCTTGATGGAGTTGAGGATCTCCCGCATTAAAGCAGTCTGGTCAGGAGGCGAAGAAGACATCTTGGAAGATGGTTTGGGAATATGGGAGGCTTCCGAAAAGAAGTATTTGAGAGTGAAGTAGGCAAGTAGCTTCAGATTATTTTGGGAAGGAAACCGGGCACGTTTTATATTCTGGGGGGTGAGGGGTAAAGGGATTCGGCGCGTTGGTATCGTTTGCTTGTCCGATGGTAGGTAGGTACTGTAGAGTATTCAGAGGCACAAGAACACGTATTACGAAATTGGAAAGTGGCTTTCCTCTTTCTTGTTGAATGATACGAGAAATGGGAATGGGAATAGATTGACGGATTGGAGGAAAGTGGAAATGATGAATAAAGTGGTCTATGCTAGTTGGTCACTGCTATGTAGGTTGGTAGGTATCTATGGCAATTGTTTCCGTTTCCTATCATTCACTTCCCCTCTGCAGTATCTGGAGATAGTTTATCAGCCCCACTACGGAGTATAAAGAAGGGATTTGCACAAGGACAATCAATCAGGACTTCTTCTTGTCTCCTTCCCTCCTTTTCAACAGGTATATATTTATATTCATACCATGTACACTACGACCCATGTCGTATGAATCATCTATATATAATTCGTACATTCAACACCTTTTCAAGTCAAAACCAACTTATTAATACAAATTAAATCGTATCACATCGAACAATCGGCAGCTCCATAAATTAATTTCCTTCGTGGCAGTGATATCACTCATTATCGATAAGCTCCAAGCCCATAAGGTTATCAATTTTCAGGAATCCGCCTCCTGGACATAAAAGAACCCCCAGCCTTTTGTGACGCTTAAAAAGCTAAGGGCAAGGCTAACAATCGCGCTTCTACATCTTCCGAACCGCGCCAGTCCCACATGCATTTTCTTTAACATACTCAGCTATCATTATCCCCAGCCAACTTTAAAGAACCTTAAATAGCATCATGGTACGTGAAGTATTATTCTCCCATCTTCGTGCAATTTGCTAATATATGAGTTTAGGGTAAACGCAAGGCAGCAAAGAAGCCTCAGGGCCCAAAAAAGGTACATCATCTTTAGCTACTTTCCCCATTACCTTTGGGCCTACGACATATACTGACAATTTTGAGCAGAAAGAAGTTTTGAGCACCACGTTCCCCTGCTTATTCTGCAATCACGAAAACTCGGTGATTGTCAAAATTGACAAGAAAGTCGGTGTTGGTCAGCTTTCCTGCAAAGTATGCGACCAAAAGTTTCAATGCGCCATCAACTGTGAGTTTCCTGCAACAAAGAAAGTTGGGCGGAGGACAATCAAAAGCTAATTGCGGCCCCATACAGATCTTTCGGCTTCCGTGGATGTTTATGCCGATTGGGTTGATGCTTGCGATGCAGTTGCGAAAGAAGGGGATGACGGGGGAGATTTTGCCCCCGAACGCGCACCTGCTCGACGTCAATCTGGCGCTGCCGCCAAAGGCGATGAAGACGACGACGAAAACGACGACGATATAATGGGGGACGAGGATGGAATGGGTGGTTATGGCGGTGATGGAATCGTTGCAGACGACGAATACTAAGCTTGGGGTTTTCGGCTTAGGTTGTGATAATTTTTATTGTTTGGAGTTTTGGAGCCCTCACGGTTGGCGAACTTTCATATATATGTTCTTGGGCTGCGAGTGACAATGGGACAAATCATCCTATCTATCCTTGGTTACGAATCATATTGGTTCAAGTGACACAGATCGATAGAACACCGGCATAAATTGTTATTTTGGTATATTTTAAAATATTAAGAGGATATTGAAAATTGGCTCTCCTACATGGTATAGAATCTATCACCAAAATCTCCAAGACCAGGGAAAATGTAACTAGACGAGGATTAGCAAAATCTAAAATTGTTCGATGAGGATCATACTTCTTTTCATCAAGACCCTGCTCTCATGTTAGCTGATATGTGCATTTTGGGATTACGCGGAAGAAAGTACTGACCTGGTCAATAAATGCCGTTACCACTCTGACTTTCTGATATTTCTTAGCAAATGACTCGATGCCTTCTGGACTGGCGATGAGGTTCAAGAAGAGAATTCGTTCTGCGGGAACTCCTCGAGAAATTAAAACGTCTACCGCCATTGATGCAGATCCTCCTAAGTCAAAGGTCAGAACAATACCATTTAAGTCGTTTGAGGGTGCAATTACCTGTTGCGAACATGGGATCGAGAAGTAATACCCAACGTTGCGCAATATCTTCTGGAAGTTTATCATAAAAGAGCTTAGGCAATGAAGTTTCCTCATCTCTCTGTATCAAGATTTTACCGATCCTCACTGAACGACAGCAATCCCGTAGACCTTGTTCCATAGCTTCACCAGCTCTCATAATGGAAACACCACATATTTTACCCTGAAACTGGACTCCTGCATATGTTCGCCCAACTGGGGTAGTAATTGTGTGCTCTACCACTGGTAAATGATTCAACCCTTCTTCGACTAGTAAACGAATGATTCGGTTCGAGTAAAAGATAAAATCGGCACGCTGCGTATTCTTGTCCCGAATCATGCTATATCACAGCAGCTATAAGTAAGTTGTATACGCAGGTGCAGGATTTCTGTGACGTACGTAAGAAGAGCAATGAGCTGCGGGGTTTGAGGTAATGTGTGCACATTTGGGAAGGAAACTGGGGTTGAGACTGTCGCAATGGGTTTCTCAGGTCGATAGTCAGGGCCGACACATTGTGCGGGGGATTTAACACCTTCTGAAGATTCGGTAGACATTTTGCTGTTAAATTTCCTGGTGAGTCGAGTCTCGAGGACACAATCAGGCCTTGACGATGAGAATCTTTTCGCGCTATATTGGTTAGTGGTAATTTCATAGAGCTAGTTCATTGACTTGCCTCAGATAAATCCTACGGGCTATTGCTCAAAACTGCACACGACACAATTGAACAGCTTCTGCGGAGGGCTCCGTATGAATTCTCGTGGGGCCGGCCTAGATATGTTGATAACCGATAAGCATAAACGCTGTCTTGGCAGGCTGTGAAGAGTAGGTGATCTTTCAATTCTATGACAAACTTGTTTCCAGAAGAGATAGAAGTGGTCCTGGACTCATTCACAATTGAAATGTGTCATTAGTCTTGTCAAGGAGAATCAATCCTTTCGTTCGTTTGGAAACAGAGACCAATAGTAGATAATTTCAAGTAGGAATGCAATGTGGTGATGGCAAAGCTCAATATCAATCAATTGAGAACTTTGACCATGTAAGATTCAAATCACACATACCTCGGAGCATTTATAAACCTTTTTCTGAGATGTCAATGGCTCTTTATATACTATGCCTATCTATCTACCTACAGATCTAGTAGTACTATCTTTTTATTTCAATCTGTGTATTCATTATAAAAAGGTGGTTAGCAGTTTTCTTCCATTGTAATGAATGAATTATATATTCACTTTGGTGAGCCATCGTGGTGCACGGCTCATAGGCTCGGAATAATGTTTCTCCATACATACCTAATCTTAGCGCACATTCTAATCAATGCCTTCGATCATTCCTACCGTTTGTCAGTTCAAATTCACAAAATATTTACTGGATAGTTATCATAGCAATCACTTCTCTTTGAAGGTACTTTCTGCTTTTGGAGACCTTTGCGACCGTACCATTTCGGGCCTCTTAGAAGCTATATTACATTATTTAAGTGATTTGCGACAGCAGCCTTTCCCACCTTCGATGTGCAGCTTCACCTTTGCACTTTCCGAGTCACCCATATTTACCGCACACCATGGCGGCCTATGAAAACACGACGAGGCCTCGGAAAACAATAACTACATATGGGAAGCCATCTCGAAAGAACCTTGCAGGTCACAGCTATGCTAAACTTGTGCATCGTGCAATCCCTCCGGATCCAACAAAGACAGGCATTATCACAAACAATGAGCCCAGCTCATCAAATTATGAAAGGGCTCCCAATGCCTACAACGCTTCAGCTAACACAGCTTCCGCTCTAAAAACAAAATCTGCGGTCGATTTGTACGATGTGCCACTCAGCGATGATGAGGACCCTCCTTTGATGCGGAAAAACGTTACAAAGTCTGCGCAGAGAGTCAAAGTAAAGTCAGCCATGTTCGATGTACTGCCGAGCGATGAAGAGGGGCAATCTACAATGCGGAAGAGGTTTCCCAAGTTGAAACAGAAAGCTCTGCAAAATTCATCCATATACGATATGTCACTCAGCGAGGATGAGATTCCACCTTCGGCAAGGAAAAATCCCTCCCAGTTATTACCAAAAGCCAATGAAAGGCCGACCATCATTCGAAAGGTGAAACATGCGAATATAACAGCGCCTGTGAATACCGATTTAGAGGGAATGCCCGAGCGTAAGAAGAGAAAGCTTTCGCCAGTTGAGCAACCGCGACGGGTGCATGCCAAACTCCCGGTGGTTCCTCTTAAAGTACCACCAAACTTACAAAACAGCAAGGCACAGTCGATTTTGAATGCTTTACCAAAGCGACTTGCCGTTAATGCCAAACCTATTTCGCACTCTGACCTAAAACAATCAGCGAAACTTCGAGGTCTACCGAGGCAGAGAAGTATAGCACCCCAGTCACAAGTCCTCAAGTCACCCGCGTCCACCGACAGTGATATAAGCTTACAGTTAGCCGCACGCCCTAAGCACCATGTGTCGCCAAAGGCTACGGGGCTAGGGGATGCTCTCCTTGACAAAGACCATGAAACTGAAGGAACTGCAAGTACTAGTGGAGATGAGCTCTCTCTTGCCATGACTAAGCCGAAGAAACCATATCCGATGGCCAGGAAATTGTCGAAATCAGCGGCAGTTGCAAAACCCACAAGCATAACTCCTCGCAAACGACTGATTGATTCGCTAATGAAGCAGGCTCCACACCAAGATTCAGACGAAGAAGAAGATGACGACGATGATGAATCTGGGAAGGAGCATGATAGTTCCCAGCCTGAGGATCATTTTCAACATTTGCACAACTCGAGAGCTCAAAGCCTTACTCCGGACCTCCCCACCTTTACTACATCTGCACAAGCCAGCCAAGGCTCCCAGATTACAGGGCCTAAATTCACGTATAGCCGGCAACGCTCTATGCTTGTTGAAGAGGACATGATGGAGCAGTTAGCATTTGATATGCCCCTGGAGACCCCTCAGGGCTCACAGCGTCGCCGTGGCTCTATACCTAGCCTAAAGCCTTTATTAAGCTTTTGCGAAGGCGAAGAAGGCGAAGATGAAGCAGCAAACACTACTATTCGCACAATCCACGAATTGAGACAAGCAGGCGCAAACAGCCGTTTTGCGGATGAAGTGGAAGATTTACTCGATCGCATTGGCACACCCACCGCAAAGCCGTCCTCCCTGCGACGCTCTGGCCTGTTAGATCTAGGCATCAAAATGAAGGACAAGGCTTTTATTCGGCAATTTCGTGCCCATGGTGCTGAACAACGACTGTTTGTTGACATAGGTGAAGAGATTGATGTCGTATCAGGATTCTTGATGATTTCACTCGTCACACCTGTTTTGGCAGAAGGAAGCGTACCTCTCGTGGTATCGCAACTTCAACAGCAGGGTATTTCAAAGCTACTAAATCGCCTCATATCCATTGAGAAAAGTATTGTTTCTGTGACGAATGAACGGAAGACGAACATGTCAAAAATGGCTCAGAACTCCATATCAGCATATCATGATTTTCTGCTGGAAATTTCAGCATGGAAGGATCTCAAGCCCGTTGAACTTTCACCTCGAACTTTGGCCTTGAAATGCCTCGAGCTTATGGTTCGACAAAGTAGAGAGGCTGGAGATGCCAGCGACATAATTTCTGAAGAGTTGAATACCAGTTTGTTTGGGATATTGGCATCATCGAATAGCGATGCTTCATGGGATCTTCCTCACGGAACGGAAGCGATTGACTTCTATTTGACATTATCCACACTAGAATCTCACTCTCTCGTGGCAAGAACCACCCAAGATGAAACAATTTGGCTTCATCAATTGTTGCCCATCATAGGCAATACCCTCAATACCGCTTTAAATCGGCCACTTGATAGCTTTGGCGAGCAACAGATCTTGGCATTGAAACTGACATTGAATGTTACCAATCACAACCCGAAAGCTTGTGATGCAATTGCTAACTCGGATCTCATGTACACCATTCTTCGCGTCGTTGTTGCTAAGTTCAAAAGACTGTCGAATTTGTGGGCGGAGGAGGAAATTATTGTGGCAGTAGACAATTTGATCCTGCTCATCGGAGCGATGATCAACTTCGCGTTGTGGAGTCCGAAAGCACTCAAAAACATCGACAAATTTGCCGGAGCGGCCCAAGACCCCTTGGATGAATTGATTCGTCTATTTGTCGACAACAGGGAGAAAACCTTTGAGGTAAGTTCTTGCACTCAGTTTCCGTTCCGATATACTAATCTCAATAGGCGGACTCTCAACACGAGTCACACAAAAATGTTCCGCTCGGATACCTATCGGTATTGTTGGGCCATTTTTGCTTGTTACCAGCCATTGAGAAACGGATTAGGATGCGACAGAGGACGAAAACACTTCGGCCTCTAATCACATCTATCAATGAATTTATCGTCTATCACAAAGCAGCCGACGATGAGATCTCCCCGAATGAAGAAGGGAGCAATCCTCACGTTACTGTGACGAAGCAATTCGAAGATCTTGTGAAAAAGTTGCTAGCAATCAAAGGAGCCAACGCGTGAAATGAGAGAAAGATTTTTGGAGAAGGCAGTCAAAAGAAGACGTTTTGATATGGATGTCATGGGTATGATGGTTACAGTGGATACAATGGATATGATACAAATGTTTTGATACTTTATGATATATTTTAGGCGTTCAGTTCAGAGAGAAGACCTTGCAATATACCCTAGATACGATTGTTTCGGGATGGGGGAGAAGGGGTTTAGGAAAGGATGATATGGAGGGATCCTTAGTCGAAAATATCCATAGGGTGCAGCTGGGTTTGCACCAGAATCCCTGGCCACCGAAACAACACATTAACCTTACTATTACCATATTTATTATAGAAATAGAGGGATTCCGCCGAATAGCAGTATGCTCATCTGATTTTGCTGTTGTCGTGGCAGCTTCAGGACGAGTAATTCATCTGACTTGCCTACCTAGTAGGGACTATGTGTTTGACGTGTGATGAGGTAGGTTGGAGTTTCGGCGATGGGCTCCGGTCTCGATTGACATGACAGGCCATGACAACAACTGCTAAAGTTGGAGAGTACTAATGATCAAATCCGTACCAGGAAATGACTTTTTTTGCGAGAAACTTCCTATTCTTGGAATGACTTCATATTATTCAAAAGGTAACATTTCTTTCGTCATAAATTCGGCCTCAAGTGGTAATTATGCGATGCTAATAAGTTTGCATTGATATTAATTTATTCATCGCCCAACCAGCACCTCTTTCTCCCCCTCCTCCTCCTCCTCCTCCTACTACTACCACCACCACCACTGCTTGTTGCTCCCAAAGCTGTACATGTAGGTCTTATGTTGGGAGATCATCTTCCAAGTCGAGCTTAATCTGGGTCCACTCAGCCTAAACATTAGCGCTGTGAGCCTGTGCTGTGAGTACCTCAACTCACTGAACCACCAGAACCCTTGGCCCTAGGTACGGAGTCCTAACAAACCTAACAAACCTCCTTACCTCAGCCTTGCCCCAGTTTCATTCTTGCAAAGAACCATCAACCAACAAAACATCAAAAGCTCTTCCATATCTCGCTTTCCTTGTACTCAATTGCAAGACAACCCTTTTTACCTTTGATTTTAATTTAATCTAAACTTATTATAATTTCAATATGCCTGCCCCCTCCAAACAGCGCAAGATTGCTATTGTGGGCAGTCGATCTGTCGGTATGCCATAAAAATAACAAGCAACATATACTATTACAGTACATCAATTTTAACATATCTTTTCTACAGGTAAATCTTCACTTACTGTACAGTTTGTCGACGGTCATTTCGTGGAAAGTTATTATCCTACTATCGAGAATACATTCAGCAAGGTCATCCAGTACAAAGGGCAAGAGTTTGCCATAGAAATCGTCGATACAGCTGGTCAGGTAAGATATCTATTTCGTCTGATCAAAATCACATGTTCATTACATATTCGGAAACTACAACTAACGGAGTCCACTTTTTAGGATGAATACAGTATCTTAAATTCAAAGCATTTCATTGGTATCCACGGCTATGTGCTTGTCTATTCCGTTGCTTCAATGCAATCCTTTGAAATGGTGGAGGTCATCAAGGATAAGATCTTGAATCACTTGGTACGACAGAAATTCCGATTCTCTCTTCAATCACTTTGAGAGAACGGCTCACTGACACTGTACAGGGTACTGAATGGGTTCCCATCACAATCATTGGTAACAAGAGTGATCTTCGACCAGAGCAGCGTCAAGTCACTGCGGAGCAAGGCAAGGCATTGGCGGAGAAGATCAAATGTGCTTTCACTGAAGCAAGTGCACGCTATAACGAGAATGTTACCAAGGGATTTGAACTTATGATTGAGCAAATCGAGAAGGGTGAAAATCCTAATGAGCCTTCAGGAGATTCTAAATGTATTCTCATGTGAGGAAGGAGGGGTTTTGAGTATATGTTGGATTATGTCTCATGTCTGAATGTGGTTAACTTAGTATGGGAGTTTTGGAGTTGGGAGAGGCATCTTTCTAGATCTTTAGTCGCATAGGCATATGTCTTGCTCTGTCTTCACTTGACGTTTGATAATTCGAATGGTGGTTTACGAACGGTTCAATGGGTGTACGTTAAATGGTATTCACTGTCTATTCCATTGCAAACGTGCTGGCGTTGTATTGAAGATATATGTCAGTATCTTCATGATTTGGTACTACTGGAAACACCTGACGAGGAGGTCCGCCAAAGAGGGCAGTGAGAAAAGGGGTTGTTGATATTAAAACACACATCACGTGTTGGGTCCAATCAGCCAGAATGTTATCTTAGCGGAGCCTTGCAATCGCGACCCCACCAACCGTCCCTTAAACGATTCCCTAGTGACTCAAAAAGTTGACCGGTCCAAAATAGACAGAATTTCTCGTGGCATACATATTTGATTGTGCTAGACTATTTTCAAAATGCTCGACGTTAACGACTTCATTACTGAGAGGGGAGGGAATCCACAAGCGATTAAGGACTCTCAACGCCGCAGATATGCACCTGAAGAGGCTGTCGATGAAGTGATTGCTTTGTACGAGGATCACCGCAAAAGTAGGGAAGCAAAGACAACCATAATTACACAAATACTAACAGACTATCGTAGCCCAGTACGCAGCTACACAGGTCAACAGCAAGATCAACGAAACTCAAAAAGCAATCGGCGCAAAAAAGAAGGCTAAGGAGGATGCTGCCGAATTATTGCAGCAAAAAGCAGATTTAGAGAAGGAGAAGAAGACCTGGCTTGACGCAGCAGCAGAGAAAGAAATTATTCTTAAAAAAAAGATTAGCACGATTGGCAACATCGTTCACGAGTCTGTGCCTGTGAACAATGACGAGGTAATCCATATGGGCAGCATACGAGTTTCTTCAGGTCCGGTGTGGCTAATGGGTAGTAGGATCACAATGAGTTACTACGTACATGGGCCCCTGAAGGTGTTACCGTAGAGAAGAAGGACGTCCTTTCACATCATGAGGTTCTGACGAGACTGGATGGTTACGACCCAGAACGTGGAGTTAAGGTTGTTGGACACAGAGGTTATTTCTTGAAGAAGTGGGGTGTCTTCTTGAACCAGGCTTTGATCAATTATGGCTTGGAGTTTTTGGATAGCAAGGGATATACACCATTACAGACTCCGCAATTTATGCTGAAGGAATACATGGCGAAGACCGCACAGTTAGAGCAATTCGATGAGGAACTTTATAAGGTTGTTGATGGAGATGCCCAGAACGATAAATACCTTATTGCTACTTCCGAACAACCAATTTCAGCTTTCCATGCTGACGAGTGGTTGACTGCTAAAGATGTGCCTATTAGGTATGTCAAGAAACTCTCGGTGGAAAAGTCTTGTACTGACTTATGCTCAAAGATATGCTGGATTTTCTTCGTGCTATAGACGAGAGGCTGGTTCTCATGGTAGAGATGCATGGGGAATTTTCAGAGTTCATCAATTTGAAAAGGTATACATTCTTGGGTTTCCCATTCTAGAACGCCTTTTCTAACCATTCCAGATCGAACAATTTGTCCTCACCGACCCAGAAAAGTCATGGGAGGAATTTGACCGCATGATCAGCTTCTCGGAAGAATTCTACCAATCCCTGGGTGTTCCATACAGAGTTGTCGCAATCGTCTCAGGTGCTCTTAACAACGCAGCTGCCAAGAAGTATGATCTTGAGGCATGGTTTCCTTTCCAAGGAGAGTACAAGGAGCTTGTCTCTTGCTCAAATTGCACAGACTACCAATCCAGAGCTCTCGAGATCAGATACGGTACCAAGACGCAAACTGAGATCCGTAAGAAATACGTCCACGCACTTAACTCTACTCTGTGTGCAACTGAGCGTGCGTTGTGCTGCCTCTTGGAGAATTTCCAAACTGAAGAAGTAAGTAAAGAGAAGTACTTTATTTTTCGGCTTCGTTTGCTAACTATAAATAGGGTTTCAACGTACCAGAGCCTCTTCGTAAATATCTTCCTGGTGCCCCTGAATTTATTGCTTTCTCCAAAGAACTGCCCAAAGATACAACTTCCCAAAAAGCAAAGGGTAAGGTTGACAAAGCACCAAAACCGAAGGTCGCACCGGTCGGTGCTACACCAACTGAGGCAGCGGAGAAGTTGAAGGACATGAAGGTCTAACCGTGATTGCGCTTTTTGTGGAAGGTAGAAACAAAGACTTGAGCGTGCCAGAGTTTATGATCAATGAAGAGCTTGTTCCTTTTCGAATCAACATAAAAGTTATACGACCTGATAGCGTTTAGACGGAATTTGCGTGTTATGCATAGGAATCAGATGGTAGATACAATATAAAATCAAAGACTTCCTTCATTTCTATATCAGATACAATCTGCCGTGCGAAGTGAATGATGAAATCAAAGAGCTCTATTTCTAACGAAAGCCACGAGCGATGGAATGGTGAAGTTTGGTAAAGCGGCTGACCTATAAGATTATGGATTCCGTAAATTTTAACAGCTTCTTGTTTTAATCAAGAAACGAAAGTTCCAATTCTGGTTTGACTGGCTGGCTATGGATGGATTAGTATCTTTGTATTCTTTTCTACTTACTTATCTTGAGGCTTTGATGTTTTTTTTTGGAGGGTCGAAGTTGGGGTTCTTTGTCTTTTGTTGCTTGTTTCTTGTCTCTTGTTTCTTGTTGTGTTCTGAGGGATAGGGATAGTAATGAGGATTTTGTCGTTGTGAGTATTGATGGGGGTTGGAGAAGGGGGGAGGGGGTTGGTGATTTGTTGGATGAGTGATTAGTAGGATGAGTAGGTACTGAGTGAGTGATGACTAGGCAGTGAGTGTTGATTAGGTAGTGACTGATGATTGTCAGGTTGTTAGATTGTTAGGTTGTTAGGCTGTAAGAGTGTAAGGTTTTAAGGAGCGGGTTGAAGTAGATATTGCTTTTAAAAGGATGAGGTTGGCCCTTGGCTGGAGATTCCGGGTCATGTTGATGGTATTGGGAGGCGGCAGGAAGCAAAGGCACTGGTGGAGTTATTGTTGTGGAGTTGAATGCGCTGGACTAGATAGGATTAGACGGAAGTTGAGGTTGAGGTTGAGGTTGAGGTTGAGGTTGAGCTTTTCTGAAGCGCCAAAGAGGGGAGGTCCGGGAGGAAAAGTTCGTGAGTGGGGATGAGCAAGATCAATAGGACTTTTTGGATATATTTTGTGATATGTGGCAGATGCGAATTCTTTAATTTGCTTGCTATGATACAGGAGATAAGTCTATGTCATCTATCTTCGTTGTCCCAGGAGTATCTCATCCTTTACACGTGAATACCTTTTGCATCCATTCTCTATTTTGTACAACCCTCTAACAGCCACTTAAATTCACCCCAACTAAAACCCCACAGCCTCTCTAACCAAAACCATAGTCTCCTCCGCATTCTCTCTTGCCTTAATAGCCCCCTTCCTCGCCACCTCCTTAATATACCCCTCATCCCTCAACAGCCTCTCATAACGCTTTCTAATCGGCTCCAATCCCGCATTCACCGCATCAGCCGTCTCCCTCTTCAAATCCCTCAGAGTTAAGTTATTAGCGAAACATTCCATGGCTTTCGTCACCGGTTCTTTTTTCGGCCTTTGAGGGTCGAATGATGTCCATAGTGTAAGGAGGTTTGCAACACCGGGTCTTTCGCGAGGAGCCCAGGAAACAGTGTAGCGGGAATCGGTAAGGGCGGATGAGATTTTCTTGGTGACGGTGTCAGGGGAATCGGTTAGGAGGATGCGGGAGAGGGGTGATGGGTTTGATTTGGACATTTTTTGGGTGGGGTTTGTGAGGGACATTATACGTTTTGTTGGGGTTGTGGCTGGGGATGTTAGCTTTGAAAAGGAGGAAGGGAGTTTGGAGAGTAACGATAAGACGAAAAATGGAAAGGGAAGAAGGGGAAACTTACAAATAATGGTTTGCGGTTCAACGAGATGCGGTCCATATGCATGATTAAAATTCGTGACGCATTCACGGGCGAATTCAAGATGCTGGGCTTGATCTTCGCCTACTGGGACATGAGTGGCTCTTGTTGCATAGTATTAGCTTCTTTCTCCAGACCAAATAACACAAACAGCGAGCAAAACATGAAACTGGTAGATATCTACTCAGCGTACCTATGAACCAAGATATCTGCAGCTTGCAAGACAGGGTATGAGAATAAACCCAATTTAAGCCTAGGTTTATTATCACCATCTTGTGGTGAAACATCATCTAGTGGTGAAGCATCATCTTGGAGAGATAATTTACTCTGTCAAGTGTTAGCGAACTGTCCAAATAAGTATGTAAAACCCGGACGGATTCAGACAGAGACAAACCTTCCATTGAGTCATCCGAGACAAATATCCCATCGAAGCCGTACAACTCAATATCCACATCAACTCCGTATGCGCAGAAACCTTCACACATAATATATCAGCTCTATCCTATCCACAACCAATCGTTCCAAACCCCCTTGATGTATCCTCACCCCCTCACCACGTCCTCCCTCCACAACACAACACCAAGAAAAAAGAAACCTACACATCACCTACCGCACTCTGAAAAAACAGCGTACTCCTCTCCGGATCCAAACCTACCGCCAACAGCGACGCCAAACTCTCCCTCTTCCACATCCTCAACTCCTCCTTATTCTGCGGCACCGTAATGGCATGTAAATCGACAATCGAGTAAAACAATTTCGTACTCGGTTCCGCCTTTTCCTGTAAGAATACCCAATGTTGCAGCGCCCCGAGATAATTTCCCACATGTGGGATTCCCGTGGGTTGGATCCCGGAGAATATTACTTTAGGTGTTTTAGGTTCGGTGCTATGGTGTCGTTTACATGTATGTGTATGCTTGGGGTTTGGGGATACTGCTCGCAGAGTTCGTGGCTTCACGTTCTGGAGCACTTGCCGGGAGGAATGGGTTTTTAGCATGGCGGAATTTTGGAGGTTTTTGGTTGGCGATCGAAAAGGAGGGGTGGCTGCACGCGAGACGCAAGTGGGATGATTTACCGTGAAAATTGAATTCAACGCGAGGCACGTGACTAATTTCAATTTTAATATGCTACTTTGAAACGAAAGTACCTTTATATCAGGAGTGGTTTTGAGGGATGTGGAATGGATTTGATTTGGTGAAAAGCTGCTGAAGCTAGTATCTTGATTCTTTTACTCCTACATATACATACAATACATCAAAGCTTTGATCCAAACTCCACAGTTCATGTGTGTGGCAATGTATGTTCCGTCTTGATATCTATTCATCCATCGTCTAACCCCATTCCGCTTGCGATTCTTTTAGCGTTTTGAGCTGATCCGAATCATGGCTCAATTCTCACCCCAGGAGCGCTGCCTCCCGCAGCCGCCTTGAAGCTCTCTCTATTCAAGATCTCCAGAACCTTATCTGCCGTCTCCGTACCTTGTCTCCTACCAAACAACTCCCATTTTGGTTCCATAACTGTCTTCATCTCCTCCATACTAGCATCCATATCCTTGCCCACACCTAATAAACATATTAGTAACATTCAAACCCAACACAGGAAAACCCCACCAATCTTATTATACTCCCAAACATTCGCCTTCATTCCTATACCATAGTAGGCATGCTTCCTTAAAAACGCCAGCCATAAGCTCACAGTCTCTGGATTTCCATCCTTAATCTGAATCAACCTCCTCAACGTCTTTCTCTCAAAATTCTCTTGACTCTTCTTGTGAATGAAATGCGATCTGGGCACCGTCCATCTTTCTATAATTCTCGGCAACGGTATAGGTCCATATGCAGGTAATTTGAGATAGTATGCTGCGCGGAGAGCAAAGTCGGAAAAGAACTCCAGGTTGCGCACGCTGTAGGATCGTAGCTGCAAGTCGCAGGAGGGAACTCCGTATTCGGCTTCGCGGCGGAGGGGCTTGAGGTAGATGGCTTGAACGTTACGAGGGTAACGGACATCAAAGATATCTTCGTCGGATGGTTCTTCGGAGTTAGGTTCTGCTGCTGGTGGAGTCCTATTGCCTGGTTAGGAATTGCTGGGTTCATGGGGACATGGAGGTAAATACATCGAGGTTCTGTCTGCAGAAGCGGGATTTGGTACATCGCTGAAATAGTGTTAGTCTTTAGATTTTGAGTCCCGAACAAATGAAGCATACGATTTATTCGATGAATATCTAACGGACTGCGAGGCGAGGGGTGCAGCCGCACATTGTGGTGTTCTGATGGCATTAGAGAAGACTGGTTTTGACTGCGAATATTGTTAATTGTGATCCTCCCTCGCGAAATCCGGGGTTTAATAACATACTGATGCTCCCAGCCTAGTAACTGTACGCCATAGTATGCGCGAGAAAATTGGAGTAGCCATGGCTAGCTAGAAGTTGTGGGAATGACAAATTGGACTTTTGGGTATAGTTCTATGATATCAAATATTAAGGTTCGAGATATCTAAGCCCGAGATTTATCCGGAGTCAACATCTGCTACCATTACGAGTTAGCATTTATCATTATTTAAATTTATCTAGGTTTTACCTGGATATTCTCATGTAGAAATTGGATGCACTAAGTGCTGTGATTTTTCTAATTGTGAACCTAATGCCTATTGTTCTGAAGCACTATCATGAATTTACATCTTTCGTTGAAGCTTGTAGATTGAGCTCACCGGGAGCCACAGCACCTCAGCATTTACAAGAACTAGCGCTTTAAATGTTTGAAGTATGGAAGGCTAAATGACAACAACAACATAATACTATAACTTTTTTTATAATTGACACGTGGAAGGTGGTTAGTTATTTTGAATTTTGGTCTTGTCTGTTGAGCATCTTGAGATAATCGATCAATAGACGTAGAATCCACAGCCTACGTTTAATATCTATGGCAAGACGCCCGCCAAAGTAGAAGCCAGACAACCAATGCAAAACTCCAGTGTTCTCATCCTCCCTTATATAGACCACACAAAAGCTCAAGACATGGGCAAGGCAAGGCGTCACTCAGCATAAAGTTTGACCCATTAATAAGAAAGAGAGGATGAAGTGGAGCGGAACGCAAGGTGGCGGCGTGCTTCTCAATGCAGGATATTGGAGGCCGGATCCGCTATAGTAATCCAAGGTAAATTGTGCTCCGCGGTGCCACAGAGGCACTCACAGCTGCTGGGGAGCTCCTAGAGAATCTCACACTAGGGACTTCCTCACGATTTCAAAGGGCAATGGACATTTTGGCATGGTGGTTGCGATTAGAATTGATGTTTTTATTTCTTTGCTATATACTCAAGTCTATTTGCAAGAATGCAAAACAACGTATTCTGTTGCTACATATTTTTGTTCTTCCAAACCGTCTACAGTTTGACCAAATAGGCGACTAAGTCTACCCAAGAGTAAAATGAGAGCGGACTTAGCTTTTAGGTTCTGTCAAAATTCTCCAAGTCTCTTCCCAGTGTGCGCTGGGAGAGGGAAAGGTAGTACGCTCCTCATCTGAGGACCAGTGATACTGAACACAGGCTTGAATGTATTTCGTGACACTCAAGGCTATGCAGCCCTAGGTCAAAGTGTCATGCTGACTACTTCATGTGGCAAGGTACCTACTGAGAAAATCTCTTCAAATTGTTAGTTACAATTCATGAAACCAAATTAAACAAACAAGTGGTATGGTAATGTGTTCAGAGTCTAATTATAAAAATCCACATGTATTCTTTAAGACAGGGATAACTGTTGACTGTATTTTTCATCACAACACAAGGGGGAGTATGAAATGCCACAAGGATCTAAAACTTACCGATATGATAGCAAAATAGCTTGAAGTGGGAAAAAACCTGTACCTAACATGACCAAACCTTTGATCCATCAAGGTGGGTTGGTCAGTTTGTGTTGTAGGCTGGTGAGGTCATTGGTGTGGACGGAGGTCTGCACGACATCGGGTTAATGTTAGAGGCATGCCTTATGCAACCGGTAGTCAAATCTGGAAGGTGATTCTTTATGGCATCTTCCGAGCACTTATGGCGTTCATCTTCTCTTTCTCAAAGCCTTCATCTTCTTATAATGCTCTTTCTTCCCGCTAGCCTTCGCAGCTTGGATATCATTGTACTTGTTACGGAACTTGTGGCTTGCTTGTTCAGTAGCAAGAACTTGTTCCACAAAAGTTTGTTTGCGTTCTTTGTTGGTGAGGCGAGAAGAAAAGTATTCGGTGGGACCTTCAATCACTGTACCCACTTCGGAGTACTCTGGAATTTCTGCCCTTGTTGTGTCCTTCTTGTAGAAACGCTTGGGATCTAATACACTTCGGAGACGAAGAAGTTGAAGGTCGCGCTTGAGCTCAGGAGTGACCACAGTCTTGGGCATGTTGAACCATTTTGCTCCAGCAGTAGATTTTTTTGCCTGATGATAATATTAGCTTACTGTCCGATACCCAAAATTTGCAATAAAAGACTAGTATAGTGGCTTCTTCTCAGAGTAACTATGAATGTAAAATCTTCAGCTTTTACAGGGTGGCGCCCAAGACGGGGCCAGATCCTGCGTCCGTTATATGGGTAAATTTTCCTCACAGAAGGACACAGCGCTAGGTGAAGTAAAGAAATTTCTTACCTTAAGCGCTTTAGCCTTCGTCACGATGGGGTCTTCGACCGTTCGCACGCCATTTGCCAGTTTTCTGTCCTTAGCAGGTACGAGCTGAGAAGAGTCAACGTGTGCAGTCTGTCCTGTCGACTTGATATATGGAGCAATTGCAGATGTCGCGGATTTACCAAGGCTATAAAGAAGATGAAGTGTTAGCCAAGCTCCAGAATTGTGACGTGGTTAAAGTCTTACTTTGGAAGAGAAAACTTGGAAGAGCTATCATCATTTATGATGACTTGCTTTGCATTTCTCATCCGCTCCTCAGCATCTCGCAACAATTGCTGAATCTGATCATCAGAAAGATCATTGTCGGCCATCTTTTATGGTGATGGTGGTTTTGATTGAAATGGACAAGAGGATTGGGAGAGTTTTAAAAGAATAAAAATTCAAGTGGATCATAGGTCGGCTAAAAATTATTTTCTGCAAACTAACTAATCTCAGCTTAGTTATCACGGAGCTTACCAGTAAGAAATGTCCGTGCTCGTGACCTTAGGTACCTTCAGCTAAATGTAACTCGAAAACCAGAGAATCAAGCATCACCCGAAAATGAAATGTCTACCGGTATGTACAACATTGAACTCGAGGATTCTGGCCCGACGTCGAACTCAATTATTTCACCGGCAAAATATGTCGAGGGTTCATGCGATAAATTGAATACTACGTGAATGCATTTATTAGCCGTGCCAGCCAACCACCATGTAGCTTTTGCCTTGTTTTGCCTCATAGTTTGCATGCATCTGATGCTTTACATGCTCGCCCTGTTCGCATGGTGAGCCAACGCACAAAGTAGACGAAAAGAGCTGCCAGAAAACCCTGCATAGATGACATATTTCTGGTACATTGTAGAAGACGATGGTATATAGGATAGGGCAAAGGGCATCTGTACCGAGTATAATTCAATTGATCACTTTATCATTCCATCTATAGGAGTTCCCTTTCAAGATATAAAATTTATTCGAGTCGAATAAATAAGTGTGTGAAGGGTAGGTAGGTAAGTCAGCCCTTCGTAGATACAACCCGCCAAGCTAAAAGCCATCAGCTCAATCAACCTCACCCAATCCACCCTCGCGCGCCGCTTAATAATTATCCGTCCGTGGCCCAAACGCCCATCAATTAATTCAAAGCTCCCACAACCTTATCAACTCCCAACCAATCAAAAGCACAAATTCTATAAACAAGCTATCCATCGTCGCGGTCGCGCAAACCAAAGCTCCTCAATTAAAGAGGCAGTCAATGTCTCTTTAAGTGCCTGCAAATCCCTAAAGTCAGTCCAGCTGCAGCCAACCTGTCGTCAACTCACCCGCCACATATCATCCGAGGGTTTTCATCTCGTCTCCAGGATTCGAGAAATCGAGTCGACTGTACCCATAACTTTCTCCGCCTCCCCATACAGTTCGCGCCAATTTAATCTGGGGACTAGAAAGTGACTGGAGGAATATTTAATAAGTTCAATCTCGCGACCTTTCGAGGTCTTTGCCCACGTACAACCTCAACACCGATCGGGAGAAGCAAGCATAAAAACAAAAATGGATCCTCCACCACCCGGCTCGTCCCATGGACAGCAGCAGCAGCCATCCGCTTCACAACAACGTCCGGCACAGCAGCCTGTTTATGATACAAGCCAGGGAGGTCATTATGGTATGTTAAGTTTTCCAGTCATACATCTTCTCGACACGCTGTTGTATTAAGCAAGTACTAATTCATTTCGCGAAATAGGTGCCAGTGCTTTGGTAAGAAATACTTATATGTGCGTGTCGAATTCTACTAATACTAGAGTAGCTATCTCAGCAAGGTTTCGCACCCGTCCCAGAATTCTACACAGGAGCGTGGGCAAATGTAAGATTAACTGTCTAGATACCGAAAGGATGAGAGCTAATTTGGCGGCTAGGTCAACCAGGGTCTGCATGGACAATACAAAGACATCCTGACAACCTATTGGCAACAAATCATCAACCATCTCGAAGGCGATACTCATGATTACAAGCTTCATCAGCTTCCCCTTGCACGTATCAAGAAAGTCATGAAGGCGGATCCTGAAGTGAAGATGATTTCCGCCGAAGCCCCAATCCTATTCGCCAAGGGATGCGACATCTTCATCACGGAACTTACAATGAGAGCATGGATCCACGCCGAAGAAAACAAGCGCCGAACCTTGCAACGATCAGATATTGCTTCTGCATTGGCCAAATCGGACATGTTTGATTTCCTAATTGATATTGTGCCTCGTGAAGAAGCCGCAGCTCATGCAAAGAGACCTTCTGCCTCGGGACAATCTGCACCACAAATTCCCGGCGCTGCTCCTGGTCCAGCACAGCTCCCTCCACAACAATCCAATATCCCTCAACAGCCTGGGCACCCCTCCCATGCACAATCTATGCCTCAAGATTATTCCCTTGGTGGCCATGGTATTGCTGCTGAACAGGATCCATATCGTCACCAACCCAACATGTATCAACCACAGGTTCCTCCCAACCAAGCTGGCCAATATGGTGCGCAACAGCCGTTGTATGGTGAGATGGGTGAGATGTACGGATATCCAGCCATGCCACCGCCTCAGCAGGTTCGCTTCCCATCCCAAACCTGACGCAATTCGCCCTTTCCTAACCCTCATCTAACAAAGCCCTAGCAAATGTATCAAGTTCCACACCAACCTCGACAAGACCCATCAGTTGGCACCGACGCCACACACCATTACGCACGTCAGGAAGGTGGTGAAGGTGATGCTGATGCTGAAGGCGAGCGCGATTACGAGGTCGGATAAGACGAGTTATCAGGTCCATACGTCAGTCGCTGTTGATTAGGCTCGGAGTTCGGAGAAATTATGATATCTTCTTGTGGGTAGTTTAGCTTTGTTTTCTTTGCAGCAAGAATAGGCGCAGGAGATTTAATGTGAACACCGCAAAATTTTTCCTGGACATTCCGTGTGGTTATAAAAAGGGGTTGATTCCTTGAAATGATTGCGAGTGGATATATTAGCGAACGTGCATTTGCGATCCCGAAAATGTTCTTGTTCCCCCACAAGGATAGTGGCCAAATTGTTCAATATCTATGACTTATTTATGCCAAACCTCGAGGAGAACCCAGCAAGTCGATCCGGTTTCACCGGGCTTGTGATAGCATGGGTAAGTCTTTGAAAATACAAATTAGCAAGGATTCTCCAGAAGAAAAGAAACTCGTCTATCAATGGAAAGCGGACATACTTCTCCAATATCTTAGGCCCATTCAGAGCATCCACTCTTCCGAACTTCTTATTCCTGGTACTGATATCGAAAAACTCATCTGGATTATCTGTCTGCATTAGATAGACGGTTTGTTGTAATTCATCGAGATTCTCCTTGAGGATGAGGGCGTTGTCGAGGGAATCGACAAATTCGGAGAGGTAGGCTACATCTTTTGCAAGGGCGGCGACGCCGTGGGGATTAATCTTTTTGACTTCCGGGGAGAGCGGTATGGCCTGGTGGATGGTTAATAGTTGGTTAATTGAGGCGGGTGAAGAGTAAACTTACGAGAATCATGTTTGCGGCGTGGGAAAGAGCATCGAAATAGATAAGTTCTTTGATTTCCCGGGGTAGGGTGAGGAGGGTAGAGCTCATGATGTTAGATAGGTAGGTTGTTAGAGTCTGCATGTAGTTGCTTGGCTCGGATACTAGAGAAGGTGCCATCCTAGAGCGAGTAACACGTTAGTTGTTGTTCGGAGGAGTAGATCTCGAACTGAGAACCCATACCAATCATAATCTGCTGTCTCAACCAAATCGTCTATCTTGGAGTTGACGACTTCGAATATACGCTTTTCGGCGTCCTTCTTACTACTTGAGAACTTTTCTGTAGCGGCAAGAACAATTGGTCCACCAGCGGATGTGGATGATCGTGCGGCCAAAAGAAGTTGTTCTAGTTCTCGACTTGCTGATTCAAAATACTCAAGGTTTATGAGGATTTGAACAATCTGGCCCAGGTACTGAGTACTCAGCTTTTCTACAAGCGGGTCACAAATATCCTCAGACAGAAGCTCATCTATCGACTACAAGAACGGTGGGTCAGCTTGAACGGCGCTGCAAAGGAGGATCGGCCATAAATACCTTCTTCAGTGTTTCGTCAATAATACTTGGTTGTTGGAAATGATCGTCCATTATGAAGTAGAATCGATTCAAGAAGTTCCTGATATCAATACAGCACATGGGATACATCTGGGAGAATGGTAATACGCCAGGGAACCTAGTAGTTGTTAAAAATAACCATGGTAATGATGATTTTCTTGACTCACGTGTATTCTTCTTTTGGTTTGTCTGGCACATACCAACTAACCTGAACAATCTTGTCAAAGTCTTCTTGACTGTTGACTGGCATAGGCATGTATTCATCCGTTGACACGATCTGTGAGAGTCAGTCCGTACCTTCCACAGCTCTGGATACCCACTAACCTGTTGAAAGTCTGTACTGAATTTCCGCTTCAGTAGATCAGCATATCTATAGAAAAGCTTGAGCACATAAGCATCCAACGTAGCCACTGAATAGCCCCAACCCTAGGTTTCAAATTAGTACTTTTGAGGATCTGCACTGTGCTTTGAAACCTTACCTCCATTGTCTGTATGAACAACGCGATCACATTCTTAGTTTGCAAGATAACATCCGGATCATCAAACCCATCTAAAGCTTTAGAAACAGCATTTATCGCGGCATTACACATGGAATCCCAAAGTTCATCAACCTGTAAAGAATTAGCTGGTTTACAATATTTGGATATACAACGGGTTGCATACGTCAACTGGAGAACGCAAATTATGGACTTTTCGCATGGTAGCCTTTTCTATTATAGCGAAGCCGGCAATGCCTTCTAGCAATGCACTCAAAAAGTGTTCGCTCTCTTCATCAGTCAGATTCACAGAACTTGGAAGCAACAAATCTTTCTGCTGTCTTCTTGTTGCAGCATATTCGCTTTTGAATTTCTCAATCTGACCAAGTGCTTCGTGAATATGTAAACACTCGAACAGGGGATCAAAATCGACTTGTAGTTCCTCATTGTTCAGTACATCAAATTCCTCACTCTCATCATAGACCAACTCGATGGCCGAATTTAGCTTGAAGTTCCGAAGATATGGATTCGCTTCCATGCGCTCCTTCTGCCTGCTCCTTCGAATATTTGTGTGGTAAAATGCAACTTCCCCCAGGAATTGGGACGTCTCACGAATGCGATAAAGCCAAGTATTTAAATCACTCATTACTGCTTCTGAGATAGCTTTCTGAGAGGAGGGGATCGACTTTTGAATTATCTCTGCGAGGTTGTGCTGAGTAGCATATTTGTTCTGAATTGTCGGAATCAAATGCTCGTTCTGTAAATCGTCCAATGCCTTAAGCGCCGCATAATATTTCTTCTTCTTTATCAAATCATGCGCCTGGTTGACGGCATGAAGTATTTTCAAAGATTCCTTCAACGCCTCAGAAGCCTCCGCAATATTCTGACGAACAGACCTAGTGTCCACCAGCGCCTCCTTTTGCGCAGCTAGTTTTTCCGTGCTCGCCTGAATAGACTGATTGAGCTTTAGGATCTCGGATGTAAGCTGAGAGGTTCCTTCGCGAACTTGTTGTAGCTGGTTGACAGATGCCAGGAATTCTTCATGTTTTGTTAAGCCAATTCGTTCGATGTCAGCCTCGCGGTCGTCCGCATATTGTGACAGGCTTCGTATGAGAGCAGGAGTTCTATTGGATAAAGTGGCATCTTTGAGGGCGGGTATGAGTTGATCTAGATAATCGGCATCAGAGGAAGATAATATGATCTGTTTGAACTTGTCAGTTACGGAATAGAATAAGTATCGAGGAAGGGCCTACCTGTTGAACAGCTTGCCTATAATCATTGTATTGTACAGTTTTTCGAGGTGCCATGCTGGGCAACTTAGGCTGCAGACTTTTGAGTCTAGACCATGAACCGCTCCAGTTTAGACCATAAACACCAATCGAGAACTGCTTGAAATGAATAAGATTCTCTCCTCCCCTTTAGTTTCAACTTGATGTTCAAGAGCCAGGCTGAGTGACGGACACGGATTAACTCTGCGCCGGTCGAAGCACGGTCTCACAAACTACTTCAAATTTCAGATGTTAAAACTTCTTTGATAGAATTCAATACGAAACACCTGCTCCTAGCAAGAAACTGTCTGGGTCTTTGTGATGTTGGGAACGTCCCTCTCGTACCCCTTCAGGAGGCCTTATGAAGCGCAAGGTATGATGATACTACTAAGAGACTTTTCGAGAATACCAAAGATGCAGATACCTCAGTCAGGATTGGGAATTCACAGCAGTTCGAAGTTCCAGACGGCTGTAGGAGAGAAACATGGAATACATGGCTTACTCAAGTTGTGATGTTGCGTTGTGAGACTTACTTGGTACACAACAAGTGAACATCCGAGTCAGTCTTTCTTGAGTACCAAGCCTGAACCAAAGATGTGCCCACTTCAACCATTTTCACATCACAGATGTCAACTAGGATTATTTCTCTCTTCCCCCTACATTTTGAACATATATACTAGGCATCTACAGAGAACAAGCTAAAGGATGACTATTGCCGTTTCATTTGGCTCTCTATCATATCTGTACTTGTCCAAAATGATGAATGTCCAATGAAGTATCACAGCGCCTGGAGATTCGCTAGTGCTCAGCAGCCACGGAAGTTCCTGATAAAGGAAGGAACGAACGAGGTAATCTTCAAAGGACACAATCGTCGATGACACCAAAAACCTGTCCATCAAGGTACTTTTTGATGCTTCTTCTATAGCTCCACTGGCCACATACAATTACTCGGATTCTACTCTTTTGGGGAGGCTCAATCTACGATGTATTTACTAGGTAAAACAGAGCAATTCCTAGCTCAATCTTAACTTAGATGTTCAAAGCTGGCCAGCTGAAAGCTGTAGTAAGTGATGAGAGTATTGCTGAGGAAGGAATAAGGCATCATCGGGTAAAATCCGACTAAGGCCTTAGATCAAGTCCCTCAACAACTTGAGCACTTATCCAATAATACTATACTCATCTTGCCAGTAGTCGGACGATCTCAAAAAGAAACTTGGGATGGTTGTAAGGTCGAGAGCTTCTCATCTTATCTCTTGAACGTATTCAATTATATATAGCGTCCCTCGAAAACGACGATAGGTGTTTGATCAGTGGGATTACAATTTTCAACAGTCCAACGTTTATTTCCCCGTGGCGCTTAGTGCAATACCCCAGGTTATCACGGAAGGGTCTTGATGGCATGTCGATTTCAAGAAGATTTTGATTTGAAACGGCGTATGTTGCCGTATGAACCATTGTGATAGTATCCAACTCATTTCTTAGGCCATGACGAACGATGTCGGACACGAGATACAGGTCTCCAAGTAGATGTTGAATTAGATACCTGAAATGCCTTGCTGTCGTTTTTTCCTCAAGGCCTCAACTGCCTTGGAGGGGTTATGGCCAATCAAAAGAGGTGCTAATGGAAGTGAGGATATTCACTCTGACTATTTTCAGGACTCGCTTATACTCCAAGTTTAAAGACAGCGAGGTCATGATAGAAATGGGGGCAAAAACAGAGGCAAAATATACTACAATAGGTCGACACCGAATTAGATGGGACCATTGAGTGTGCTCATTGGATACCTGGTGGATTGTATACGAGGGAAATAAATAAATAAGTAGAACAAATAAACAAATAAACAAAATCCGTTTATTCCCATAAAATACTTGTGATTCGGTGTTATTTTCGGCATGTTTCCCGAAAACCGGATCTTGGTTCCTTCCCGTGTTGTTCATACCTTCCAAAATTTGTTCCCCAAGGTGAATGTTTAAAATATCCTCCTCACGTCCATCTACAGACAATCCACAGACAGTCCATTTTTGATCGGAGTCTTCCTTCTTCTCTGGGCTTCTTTCCCGTATTATTTGAGCCTTGATATCATTCACCGAGATTTCTCCCGTTGTCTTCCCATTCTTCCAGCTTGGGGCTCTTGATGCACCACTTGTTGACTCCAACTTCTTGTATCTCCAGTACATTTGTTCTTCTACACACGTACAAATAAATCTTGGTTCTTTCGTTCGTTCATTCTACAATTCTTCAATCTTCAAGTATCTCAACGGTTATTATCAATTGGTGATTATAGCATCATCAAATGAGCAATAATCTTCGATCTACTATCATTTTGAACTCATAACATCCCTTTTCCAGCGATCTGCACAATTTCACGTCCTCGAGACACTCAATATTGAAGCCTCTTTCTTTTTGCCATTAAATCAGGAACTTTGTTTTCAAGCATGTCGTCATTCAATCGTTCTTATGGTCAATCACCACCTTCTCCAGTTTCTAATGGCGCTTTCGAGTCCATCCAGGGAACGCCTAACACTGCCATCACCGCAATCTCTCCAGAGGACGCAAGAGCTCCCAAGCCATTGGCTACAGACTCACGTACATCTTCTGTTACTCAATTGGCTGCTAACCAACATGATCCGTTCGTCACGGCGGGTACTACGAGTAGAGCTTCGGCTCAACTTTCTGCTACCGCTTCCACGTTCCAACCATTGCAGCTTTATGGACCTGCTGTTGGTACACCCGCTGCAGGAAGTCTTATCGTCAATGGGTCTGGATCTGCCACTCTTATCCCAGGTACAATTCAGTACTTGGATAACGTGGTAGCATCACAGTCACCAGTTCGTGAGACCGAAATTACCAGCTATGGCGTAAGTTCTTATTTTCCATCACCTCCATCATGATACAATATACTAATGGTTTATAGAAATTCAGCACAGATACTGGTGCCACCCGTTGCCTTAAAATCACAGACATCTATCAAAAGGTAGACGTCCTTAGCTGTGTCCGATTTTCTTTCGAGGTAAGTCTTACTTTATCACTAGTTTGTTTACCATGTGCTTGCGCTAACAAATTGCCACATAGAAATTGGAAAAGGCTGGAGTCACTATCACCGGCGGAAAGAGGATTGAGACGACTAAGAATAATGTTGTCTATATTAGGATGTCCAACATATATGAAGCAGCCAAGGTCTATACCGCAATCAAGGTCGATCATGTTGATTGTGCGGTGGAATATATCAAAGCAAATGAATTTGGCGGCGTTCGTAAACCCTCCGTTCGTCATTCAAACAAGAACTAACATTTCCCAAGGCCATCAGTCCTCAATCGAGAACCGTGTACTCGGCTCATGAGGGCCAAGTCATGTTAACAGCTACCTATCCGCCAAACACCAACATTGACAAGAAGGTCTTTGAAGAAAGCCTTCGTGACTTGTTGTCTGTTGAAGGCGAGCTTTACGCATGGCAAAAGTTTCTTGCGACAGAAGCAGGTACCTTTCGCCTTTGTGCAGAGTTTGTCGATTCAGCTATGGTGTCCCGTGCCATCGATCGTTGCAACAACAAGCTGATTGGCGTGCGTAACCTCTGTTTTCACTATTGAAAACTACTGACCTTTTCTCAGAACATTCTTGTCAAGTGCGAGATGCACACACCCGACGTTAGCAAGAATCGTGGCATCATGCGTAACAATTTGGCACAAGCTGTGACTCCTACTCGTCGCTCTGCTCCTCAGACTGACATCAGTGATGTGCTTGGACACATGTCACTTCAAGCCCCTCAAACACCTGGATTCCCCAGCAATGCTGCTTTGTTTAATTCTGGTAGCCCGATCCCGCAGGCCATTCAGTACATGACCACCAACCATTATGGCCTGCTGCCTTCCAACACAGTTCCTTATGTTGTAAATAACTTAGGTGGTTTGTATACCAGCCAGCCTCTTGCATTCCAGGCGGGATTTCCGGGAGCTGTTACAACAAATCGACCTTCACAGGTCATGGAAACTTATGACTCCTTCTCGGCTCAGGCATACTCACCACATACCTACACTAATCACTTTGCTCAGCAAGGTGTTCAAAGATATCCAACGAGCCCGCAGACTTATGGGCACAACTTTGGCTACATGAGCCCGCAGACTCCTAACTCTCGTGAAATTGCTCGCAGTGGTAATCGTCGCCAGCTTCCCCTTGTTAGGACACCTCAGGGACAACTACGAGGACGTGGTGCGTCTAACCCTGCCGCTAGCCATCACAACCATGTCGACATCAATAAGATTAACGCTGGCCTCGATGTTAGAACTACTGTAAGTCCATGCTCATTTTTGCAAGCCTTATCATATCTGACGCTCATTCCAGGTAATGCTGAGGAACATTCCCAACAAGGTCGACCAGGCAATGTTGAAGAGCATTGTAGATGAGTCAAGCTTCGGAAGATATGATTTCATGTATCTCCGTATTGACTTTTCCAACGATTGCAATGTCGGCTACGCTTTTATCAACTTTGTCGACCCAATGGACATTATCGAGTTTGTGCTTGCAAGATCTAACCAGAAGTGGCATAGGTTTAAGAGTGACAAGGTTGCAGAAGTCTCCTATGCTACAATCCAAGGTAGAGACTGTCTTATCCAGAAGTTCCGTAACTCGTCGGTCATGCTCGAGCCTCCTCACTACAGACCCAAGGTAATTAATCCATCATTGGTGTGATTTATTTAGCTGACAAATTGATGTAGCTCTTTCTAACTCATCTTGATGGAGCTAATGTTGCCGGCTTAGAGGATGAATTTCCCTCATCCGACAATGCTTCTAAACTCAAGAGAAGCTGTGAAAATGCTGAACACGTCGGTAAGTTATAAATCAATTTACCTCTATGTACATATTTTCTGACACGAAAAAGGGCTTTTCGCTCCAAGTGCTGGCCAACACCTACGTGATGAACAGCGCCGCCGTCGTTCCCAGTATGACCGCGGAACCAGCCTTGCTGAGCGTGAGGAATATGGTTTTGATGAAGATGAGGAAGACCTTCACCGTAGCCCTTGCCAACAAAGTTTCTCACCACACTGTAAGATGGTATTGCTTGCTTTATAGGCAATGTGACTAACAAATCTATAGATTGAGCAGCTGAAGCTTGACCATCTTCAAAAGTCATCCATACAATCTGAAGTCAATTTCGTGCTGCCCACTTTAGTCTGCCGGCTAGCCATAGCCTTGTCAGATACCATATTTCTGGTCTGTAATTTGAACAGATTTTAACCTTGGGAATGTTTGGGTGAACTTCACGACAAGCCTCATATGGTTTAAGTTTTGAAGCAGTTTGGTCGATCTAGTTGACTGTTTCTATTTTTCCTTTTCAAACATAAAAGTTTATCATATTGCTTCATATGGAACTGTCTCTTGCGACACAAGACTTCTTTGCTTAATTTACTTGGCGGTTGAATTTGTGGTGGCTTCATGGCCCCGGTTTTGATCCTAGGTACAACTAGCTTTTGACAATAAAATAAAAGACAATTTTGCTATCTATTCATCAACTACCTCCTGTGAACCTTGAAGCTGATTTTTAATTATGTGTGTGGAATGGCCAATAATCTTGTATTGGATTGATTTTATTCGTAAATACATGACTTGATATCAGGGTATCTAGTAGCCCGGAATAGTATACCAGTTGCGATGCTTCATCTCCTAAGAATGATTTGTTACTTGATTTAGTTCATTGTTAAATACAGACCCAATATAGATATTATCGCAATCTTCGAATCCTTTACAGTCTTCAAACCCTACTTCAGAAGTCTTAACTTCTTATCGTTGGACTGCAATTTGGACTACTGAGAACAGTGCTTAGCATACTTGTGATTACCCATATACCTTGAGCCGAATAATTTCTCCATGTAATCAGATACTTTTCTCATTACATGTACTGGAGATATTTTAGGGATATAGTTTTTGGTGTTGAGGTGTAGATTTTATAATATAATCTTGAGCTTTAAAGTCTAATAATAAGTTAGTAATATCCAAAAATATATTAATAAATAAACGATTTCAGATAAGTTGAGTACCCCACTTTCGGACCACCCCTCTTTTGGACCACCTAGAAAAATATATATATATGAATTTTAAACTTTAATAACTCAACCACTATTCAACTTCAATGCAATCCCCTGTAGCATCAGTTTCATAAATACTATCAGAGTCTTCTATATCAATTTTCCGATCACCAGCTTCAATTTGAGCTTGATATATAGCTTCTATCCCTGCAAACCTCGAATTTGGACTAGTTTTTACCATCCTTCTTTTTTTAGGTATAATCTCTTCTAATTTTTGCTCCAATTGCTTTATTCGTTTCTTAGACTGTACAAGTTCATAGTCCTTAGCATCAAATCCTTTTTGGATCTTTCGAAAAAGCAGCCGGCGAGTTGGAATATCGGTCTCATCAACTTTCTCCATTATATCGGCATATTTTCGAATATCACTTCCTTTTTGAGGGGTTTTCCATGCAATAAAAGATGAATGTATATTCCACTGAAGCTCAGGATCATCATCTGAAACAGGATTTTGATATAAAACCTCTTGATTACTGTTTTCGAGCAATAATCTGGACAAAAGAGGTTTAGCGCGGTTTTGAGGCCATAAACCTGAAGCCTTCCACCCAGAAGTGATATTTCGAAGTGTTAAAGCTTTTAATCTAGCTTTCTGATAACAGGCAAGAAAGTTTCTTTTGCCAATGGGAGTAGAATCCGTCAACGAATCTAGAGTATTGAGGTGGTATCGATATTCTTTTTTCAGAGGTGAAAATATTGATAAATCAAGAGGTTGTAGTACATGCGATGTATGGGGTGGTAAAAATAAGAGGTGTATATTATTCTTGAAGCATTCAAGCATAAATTGAGTGGTTTCATGGCTTCCATGCCCATCCAAAACAAGAAGTCTTGCTTCTTCCGGTCGAGTTGGTGCTGATTGTGGTATGAACACTTCTTTTAGCCATTCCAAACCTGTAGAATCTGTAGTCCACCCATTATCTGTAGCAGTGAACTCCCACCCTTTATAGGTATCAAGTTTAATGGGAAACCACTGCTGTTGAAGTGTTTTACCTTTGAATATAACTAAAGGTAAAAGTGCTTTCCCTGTAGCTGAGATACACTCAATAAAAGAGGTCCACGTTCTTGAACCGGGTTGCTTTTTTTGAATAAAACGTCGCTTTGAACTCCCAAGAACCATACCATTGAGACCCTGGCCTTCCATTATACCAGCTTCATCCATATTCCATCTGTTTTCGGGCTTAATATGCTTAATTGCTGGTAAATCCAACTTTTCGAAGAACTTGCTTATAATTTCGGTAGTTGCACCATTGATACGGGCATTATCGATTTTATATTGCCTTTTAGTCTTAATCTCTGGGTTTCTTTTCAAAAAACCATATATCCATCGCTTGCCAAGAGATAAATTACCCCCTTCGAGGTTGAGAATGGACTCTCCTAATTCTCGCATTTGACGATGGGTAGGGCTAGTTCCTAGGGCTTCCTGTACTAAAATCCAATCTGCTAGAGTTCTCTCCTGCACAGGAGCTATCTTCTGTAGGTTTTGTGCACCTTTTTTATGTGAAAGGTGGCCATTTATACGGTTGTGTAAAGTAGTGCGGGGAATACCATATTCTGAGCAAGCCTTACGCATAGACATGCCTCCTGCAATCGCAAAAAGTGCTGTAGCAATATCATTTTCAGTATAAGACTTTTTCATAGCTTAATTGATGATGTATTAAAATCTTATATCAATTGAATATGTGGTTGTCGATTTATTAAAGATGAAGTTGGGAGGTAGTGCTTAAAATGGGGTAAGATTTTAGGTGGTCCAAAAGAGGGGTGGTCCGAAAGTGGGGTACCCAACTTAACGTAACTTATGGTGAACCGGGTCACAAAATTCAATTTTCTCTATGTGATCTTGTTCTACGAGCTACACATTCATCCAATTCCAACTCTAAATCACTTGAACTACTCTCTAGCTCTTCTTCTTCAATCTCTTCCTCTAATTCTTCAATTGGGCGTTTGCGTGGCCGTCCACGTGGCTTTTTCTCCTTAGGTTTTTCCTCTGCCTTACGTACAATTTTCAGTACTTCCTCAGTACTAAAGACAAATTGACCTTGTAATTTGACTCTCTTGCCTTTAGTTCTCCTTTTTCGAGTCTCAATTACCTCCTGAGCATCAGCAAGCTGTTTCCGAAGTAGGGTTATCTCAGCATTTTGAGATTCTACAAGTCTAGTCATTCTTTTGGCATATCGACGAGTTGGTGATGCAAGAGAACCATTGCTTGCTAGAGCTGTATTAAAGGTCTGATTTGGTTGCCTTAGCTCTGCCCCATCTGGAGGAGAGCTTCTGAGTATAGATAAGTCTAGGTCTTGATTGGTAGTTCTCATTTGTGGAGTAGAAGGTTGCTGGGAGGAGTTAAATGGTAATGTCTCAAGTACTTTTCGTGGGGAAAAAGGTACCAAACCAGCTCCTCTCCAGCCAGCTTTAATATTAGAAGAATTCAGTGCCTTTTTTCTGATCTTTTGATAGAGTTCTACCCATTCAGCTCTTTGAATTCGCTTTACACCAGCTCGAGAATATCGATCCACCTCTAAAGAATGATATCGTTTCATTGGCCCATACACCCCAATATCAAGAGGCTGAAGCAAGTGGGAGCAATGAGGAGGTAGTATAAGTAAATCGATATCCTTATCTATACAAAAAGCAATAAAATTGCCTGCAATATGACTTGAATGACCATCCATGATTAAAAGTCGAGGCCGGTCACCTGACACTTTCTTGGATTCTGGCTCGAAAACCCTTTTTAGCCATTCTAATCCATGACTATTTGAGGTCCATCCATTCGTGCTAGTAGAGAACTGCCAGCTTTGAGGTGTATCCTTTGGAATCCATGCAGTATTCGTATTTTGGGCCTTGAAAATGATCATAGGTGACAAAGCCTTTCCAGCTGCATTAACACATTCAAATGCAGTTATCCATTCTTGCTTGCCAGCTGTAACTTTCCAATTCGATTTCTGAGTAGAGTCAACTATAATACGCGTACTTTGAGTACCTCCAACTCCAAATCCGGTTTCGTCCATATTATATATATCATCTAATTCATACTTTCGCTCAATGAGACGCGTGCGAAACGCGTCAAACCAAGCCTGAATATTCTCCGGAGTTGCTTTTAAGTTCTGGATGTCGTTTTTGGAATCTATAGATCCATTCGTGGCCTATAGGTGGAATATCTGTCACGGTTGGGTTTTGAGATGACGCGACTTGAACGCGTCGAAGACGAATTTCGTCGGCCATTTCCTTCACCAACATAGGTGTAGCAGGGAATCCAGTGATGGTAAGTCGTGAAATCCATCGTACAAGAGTATTTTCTTCTGCGTTTGATAGAATTTGAGCCATTTCGTGGGATTGGGTACGTGATTTCCTTCCAGCGACCCTAGCTATAAGAGTTGACTTAGGAACTTCAAAATGCTCTGCAGCCTTTCAAATTGATTTAAATTCCTTAAATTTGAGAAGGTGTAAGAGGTGATTCGATATGCATAGCAAAATTTATTAGGGTTTGAAGTCAGTGGTGGGCTAAATGTGACCCGGTTCCCCATATGACCCGGTTCACCATAAGTTACGTTATAGTATTAATATCCTGTGATGTGTTTCAATTTTCTTCTTGTTTGTTTTATAATTATAGTGAAAATGAACGGGGATTTTTTATATATAGAAAGGCTTGTTTGAAAGTTTAAAGAAGGGGGTAATTATATAATTGTATTAACTGGATTTCTATAATAATTAATAGAGTGTCAAGGTACGGGTAAAGACTTATATTGTACCATAAGGGTAGAAGAGCTATAGAGAGAGAGGCCCTACTTATAAGAAGTAGGGCACGCTAATGACCAATGCCTGGGGCACGAAGGCAACTACAGAGCATGTAGTTGGCGCCGTGACATAGAGTGATATGTATATGTTGATTGTAATTGTTCTGGATTTCTTTTATATTTGGAGAATTATCTGAGAATGTAACAGAGGAGTTAAATACAAATAGAAGATTTTTTGTATAGTTATTATATACTACTATTAGTTAATTTTAGATTTTTGTTATATCAAAACTTATTTTTTCATTTATTTATATTGAAAGAATTAAATATTTCATCAAGAAATAATTCCTTTTGAAAAATTTGAAAAAGTTAAAAATATTTTGTTTAGAGATTTTTTATTTTTTAAATTTTAAATTTTAAATTTTCAATTACAAATTGATAAAATTTTATAATTGTCACGGCGCCAACTACATGCTCTGTAGTTGCCTTTGTGCCCCAGGCATTGGTCATTAGCGTGCCCTACTTCTTATAAGTAGGGCCTCTCTCTTCCATAGCTCTTCTACCCTTATGGTACAATATAAGTCTTTACCCGTACCTTGACAATAATTTTAAATTTTCAATTTTTAGATTTTGTTTATTCTTATTATATAAATCAATTCAAAAATTAATATTATTATTTCAAATTTAATTATTTTTTTTAAAAAATTTCAATATTTGAGAATTTTTTATTTTATATTTAATTTGAAAAATTTTATCTTTTAATTTTGATTATACTTGTATAATACAAACCAAAATTATTTACAAACTTTCAAAGTGGTTGAGTTTTGATATAGAAAGACTATTCGGCTAGTAGCAGTGCGTGTTACGATAGTAACAATTGACTAATTAGGAGAGCTTAGGCCTTGTGCAAAAGCGATCAGATTTCATCGAATTAATATGTGATCTGGGTCACCTTAAGATCGTATGTGCACGCACTGTCAGAAAACACGTGACTTGGAGCTTAGGATCCAGAAGGATCCAAGGGAGCATGAATATCTATATAACCAAGATGGATTCCCTTTGTATAGAGCTTCGTGCTCAAGATCAATCATTTAGTATACCATACTATTAGTTACGAATTGCATCATATTATTGTCATTACTTTAAGTCCCTGCTTGACGCCTAGTTATAAACCACCTCGAGAGCCTAGAGCACTTCCACGTGATCTAGACGGCAAACCTCGTAACAGTGCGCTAGTACTATACACATATAATATCTTCCAAGGACCTCGACAAAACGCATCTGTCCGTAGCTAGAACTGAGAGATCATCTGGAAGAATTTGAAAGCTACGCGGCGTATCAAGCCATTTTTTATGCCTAAATATGGTGTCGTAGGCCATGAAAAGGGACGCTTTCCTCTACCCTGGTTTGCGGGGCTTTTGATCCGGATCTATAGAGCTTTTTCACGATCCTAGATCTTCAAGTTGGCGAAAACTTTAAAGATCCGAACTGGTAAAGACAAGCAAAGAAATCATCTAGTTAGTGCTAGTAATCGTACAACATGGTCGTGAACGTGGTTTATTAAGGTCATACATATATTATAAATATATTTTATTGAAATGTGGTAAAGTGATGGATGTGATGTGGGTTGAAGATGTGTTGATTGGATGATAGCTAACGTGTAAAATGCTGTGGTATGACGGCCGCATTCACCGCATATGACCTCACGTTTTTCTCCAGACTCCAGGTTTCTAGCTAAGTACCTACACCACGAAATTTACGTTCAAGTCAACACATTTTGTATACATTATGAGTGTTATTAATTTCCATCCACCCATGTCCCGAGCTCTTTAGGAGTGCTGAACGCAGCAATTATTCTGGGCGATTGAGATATAGGCTTGAGCCCCATCGTCATAGGTAAATTGCCCTCTCCGCGTTCCTTGATGTTATATATATCAACTGCTCCCTTCCACTACACATATCAAAATTGACGAAATGTTAAAGAGTATATACATGAGAAAACAGAAAGCGGACGCATCAGGGCTTAAAGATCCATTTTGGAGCGGAGCTATGTCCGAGATACTTTTTTTCAATTATATCTTTGTGAGAAAATTACTGACCCACGAGGGGTCAATGAGAAAGATCTTTCTCTTCCTTAGGATATGGTGTGCCAGTATTTTTCGGAGCTCATAGAGACAATGATGCACGTAAGAAGCAGGATATCTATCCATCCATGAAAGAAAGACTTCTTCACAGATAACTGCTAGCCTTTCGTTAATCACTTTGCATTTCTTCAGCATAGAATATAAAGTGCTAAGCGTTGAGTGTTGATCTCATGTCGATCGTATTAAAGCTCTATGTTCTTCGAGCAACTAGTGTTGCAATCGGCGCCCTGAGTATCACGCCCTGTTTCCCCTTCTCTAAAACCTTCTTCCGATATGCAGATGCTATCATCTTCGCCTCCTCCTTGCTAAGTCCATTTCTACATGACAGCATTTCGATGATTAGTGCCTTCGTACGCGATTGCCACCCTACTACTACATCATTGATCTCAGGCCTACGAAGAGATGCATCGGTGTGGTCAGTGACATGCACTTCCTCCACAGGCAAACCTTGAAGGGCTTTCTCTACATCTCCAGTTGTATCAAGGGAGAACCCTTCGCCACTCCAGTACTTGAACATCATGTCTACCTGCGATTTCCATAAGAGGTCACCCTCATCATCCAGATATGTTACCTTTCGTCCAGTTCTATATGAAATGTCGCTCCATTGGAGATATCCACCGGGTCCTGTGCCAGTTAGTGATTGCTCTTCTGAGGCGAAACTGGAGTCGGGTGAATATCAATTCTTACTAAGCAACTCCAAAAGATTCTGTACAACTCCTTTGATCTGTTCGACTTTTATTGCAAGGACAACGAGTCGTACATGCACGACGTCGAAAGTACCGTGGTATTCTTTGGGAAAGCTGGTGGTCATATCCCATAGGACGAATTTGCTTCCTGGGGCAGGATTTTTGGGAAATTGTTCCCCATTGATATCAAATCCAATCATCTCCACAGGAGAGTTGTAGCCTGCATCTGCAAGCTCGGCTGCCACTTCTCTAAGCCAAATGCTGAATAGAGTTAGCATAGATTTTTAAAGTATCAAGAAGTTAAGAACCACGCACCCGGTACCTGTGGCAATGTCCGCTACCCTGGAAACATCTTGCTTCGGGATTCTTGGGTCCAAGACGTGTCCTTCCCTGATAATTTTGATGGCTCTGCTCTGTTCTTCTAGCCTACAATATATTAGTATAAAAGTCACGCATCCAGATTTCTTGAGGTCTGAACCTGTCCTTCTCTTCCTCGTCTCTCCTACTAAGTAAGTAGAGTTCCTGCTTTGTTGTTCCTCTCTCAACCATGGTGGTTGCCATTTTCAACGTGGGAGGCAAAGATAAATGTAATGTGTTTTAATTTTTGAGTTTTGGTTTCGTTGATGAATGCTCGGCGGCCTTTGACACAAGAATTCGGAAGAAAGAAAGTTCAAGTTCAAATTGAATGTAGACAGTACCGAAAGTCGGGGATTCAAGCCTACATATAAAAGCTATGATATCGATGCAGCGTGACCCCGGGCTCCATTCTTTTATCACATGGGTAGCACAAGTAACCAGTGCTGACTGTCACAAATGGCTGCATTCCACTGCACTAGCTGTGGGGTATGCATTTCAGCTGCGCACTAGTCAGTCACCATGGTAACGTTGATAAAAAGTAGCTTGACAGCTGATGATGCCCTCGTTAGGTGTCGACTTTGGAATGCCTAAAGCTGTGATGGTATTTTGAAAATATCTTCCTCTCCGCTCTCAAACGTAGTCGTAGTACCGTCAATTGTCATTTTTGCACAATCAACTGGATATTGCACTGCCTAGAATTTCTTCAACTTCGGTAATACGGAAGTCCGTACACCATTACTTCTCCCCTCCCTTCCTCCTGAATTAGGCGTTCCGGTAGTTGCAACCTCTTTATCTTATTTCCGGGGAATCGACTAGGAAATGCTCATGTTAGCGTTATCATTCTCGACTTCACACTATTCCAAAGAAATTAATAGGGTAGTAAGCCACGCCATAATACCAATTCCGGATTTATCTATCCGCATTCTTATCATAGGCGCGCTTTTTGCAATTTATCGTATACTATTCTTCCAGTCAAGCCGGAGATGTGTTAGTCATTTGGTAGCTGACCTGGCCAGAAAGCAATCCAATGGCTTGCCATAGATGCCTTGAGATGGCGGGTTCTGATGGTATGAGCATGTGCGAGTCATGTATACACATTGAGCCATTTTCAAAACGAAATATAATCAAGTTGAATATAGTTTTTTTTCGAATCCCTCTATTTTTTTTTTGCCAAGATATTGATCCAGCCCTCGAAAATTGATGTAATCTAATTGCGAGTACTCTAGCCTAAATGGAGGCTTCTCTGCAATCAAATAACCTCATGAACTGTATCTTACTTGAGACGCGTAAGCTTAATTTTGTATAATAATGATTTGTCTGCTTGTGGAAAATTCATATGCGTCAATAAAATCTTATTTTGTGACCTAATAAACGAAGATGATTTTGAAAGTGGACATCAACTTGATACTAAAATTGATCCTGGACATATTCCGAAGTAGATTTTTTTGAGCTGCGCAGAGAATAGGTTCTACATAAACATGCAGTGATCAATGACCATATCTCTTACAATACACAGTTACTTTCTGCTTTCTATATCGCTGTGCTGCTAATCTTGCAACGCTAATACTTCAACAATCTATCAATATTCAATATGATATCTCAAAGTTCCCTTTAAAGATTCAGCTTAGGACCTTCCTACTATTAACCTTCAAGGACTCTTTGATCGGGATCCCGTCGAAGCCACTAAACTCCTTGATGTATAGAAGCAATATGGTTTTTTCTGCTTGATTTTCGAACGATCTTTAAGAACAAGAATGTGCTTAGTCTTATTGATTAGATTTATCTTATCGAGGAATAGCTTTTCAGTCCGCAGGATCACCTCATGAAATAGGATGTTGACAGACGAAATAAGATACACGAAATTGAATGTGTAGGCTCTCTCTGACAAATTTTTGGATGTTTCGCTGATAACAAGAAGTTGTAAACCAAAGGGAAGAAATTATAGACGTATGTACTGCTAAAGATCCCATATTGTTAAATATACCAACTTACACTGTGTGAATGTCTAGAGCTGAGAATGGTCGAGAGGCGTTTGAGAGCTGTGCAGTAAGTACCGAAGTCGGACTTGCATTAAACAATGTGCGATGATTCTAGAGTAATTACTTTTAGATTCCGAAAGACGGTTTTCTGGGCCTTAGCGATGAGTTATATTATCAACCACCAATTTTCAATGAGGATATGCCTATGTTGGAAGCGTACATGCGAGGAATGCAGGAAGCTGCAGTTGCTATCCACGGGACTGTGCCATGGGTCCCTAGGCCTCCAAGTAGGCGGATTAGTCGAAGGATTCCACAGACCAGATCGAGTCTCGTCTTGCATCATCCGGACCACTAAAGTATTATCCTAAGCCTGTCGAGGAGCGCTAGGCATCCAGAGGGCCACATACAGATCTTGGTAGTTTGACGATCTTGTTCATCAAATAACCTGGATTTCGGGTTTCTGAGGAAAGGGAGTGATAAGTGGGAATATGACATTTATTTGAAAACAACATTTCGATATTTAACATAAAAAAGATTGTACCAAGAGGCATGTAGCATCTAAGAAACAATGCAAATAATTTGAGATGGTATGATATATCCACGTGCCTTTTTTAAAGACATTCCGGTCAATCCTGGAAGATGATTCATATATGAGAAAAGGAGACAAAAAAACAAAATATAATGCACGTCATTTTACTCGGATATAATAAGGCACTTGAACTCTCGATGATCCAGGATATTTTTAATTTTTTGATCAGGAATCGTGATCATTCATAAACCTCGCAAATATATCATTGCAGAATTCGCCATAGAACCGCCTTATTTCTGTCCCATTCACTGTATCAAGATCGAAAAGCCCATATTTGTCTGTGCTCTGGACTTCACGGGGTTTCGTTCATATATTCCAGATAGATTGTTGTAAAGTAAACCATTCATTGGTTCTGAAATATGCTGTTACTCTGGCATTTAATGATTTAGCAAATGATGATAACCAGTCTATAAATTCGGTAATGAACCTTCGGAGAAAAGAGAAAGTTGGCTGAGATGCTGTCCATGCCGGCCTTTTACGCATACGTTTTCCTAAGAACTACGGGATGATATCTGAGATTTGGCATTCTCTATCACAAACTATTCGAGATATTCAGGAGATTGGTTTCCAACACAGTAATAATGAAGGCGAGAGGAGCAACGGAATGCCCACGAATGACTTCGGGAGCCAGTGGTCTGAGCAGCTTTGGGGGAGAGTCTGTTGACCCAATATCTTCATAAATTCCGCCGTATCTCCGAGTATACGACCCGGAAATATCATTCGATGGCCATTCCCAATTGCTACTGGTTATCCCGCGCTCGTTCTAGCCTTTAAAACAATGCTGCCTTGACTATAATGACCCCTCATTGGCTATATGTACTCGTCAACCCTCCAGCACAATTCTGGCATAGCGAGCCGCTCTCGGACTCCTAGACGTGCAACAGACCGTGATCGACTTCCTTGCCCGCACTTGCTACAAGATGTACCGTTTAGTTATCCGCACCTTTGATGCTGCAGTCCTTATAGTTGCGATATACATCATGTATCCCTCCGAAAGTAGATGACCTCTAGATTTCTCTCCATCACTTTGATTGGGCAATAAAACGTTTTAAGGTAATCGAGGATGGGAACGTCATGGTCAATGCTGCCCTTGGCGTCTTGAGAGCAGTATACATCCGTTTTGAGGAAAGCTCCACTAATATCAAGCTTGAGACTTGCATCTTATATTGAGTCATCTTTGAATAGTGTGAGCCTGCCGTCGAAATATAGTTTCTCGTCCATAGCTCCGCCACAGAGTAGACTAGAGTAATACTCTAGCGGCGAAAACTGGAGAGCAAGAGCTAGGGAGTGAAAGAGCAGTGCTGGAAAGAGGGAAAGAAGTGTATATCGCTGGATAATTTAAAAGCTTCCTGGAGTGCCGAGAAGAATAAACTGTTCTAGTTCATGAGACGATTTTTGGGAAATGCATCCATCTAATGATAATATTGATGATTGACTTCACGAAAGAAGGTTTTGGCTAAGCTTACAATAATCATCTTTGAAGGCAGATGCCGAATCAGGCCCCTATGTTCCCCTCGTATCCGCGTGTTATTCAGTTGCCAATGGTAAAATCGATATAAAGGAACAAGAATCGGTGTCATGGCTCCAGATCTTTTGAAGATGCCAAGAATCGTGTTGCTGTTACTGTTGGCTCTGCAGAGCCAAGGCACCGACCTGGGCTCTGGATCCAGACTCGAGTTCTACGACCTCAGATGATTCTTCATCATCTGATGAGGTATTAGTCTTTTCGCCAAGCAGCTGCTGCTTTTTGGCACATTTGGTCCCATAGTGACACGCTGATTGTCTGTTTCGAACAACACATTGAGAGTAAGAAATGAGGGACTGCACTATGTGTAGCTAGTTCTGGAAGCCGCAAGGTAATCTTACCTGTGTTCTTACTCTCCATCATGATTCTGCACGGAATACCGTGCGTTTGGTTGTACGAGTAATCTGTTGACGGGAAGCGTGTGATGGGCTCGGCCTACAGAATACATTCAGATGTTGATCAGACTTTGTGTGCTTTGTCATATCCTGATCTTGCCCGTTAGAATCGGACAATTGCAATAGACTTTGTCATCAGAATTGAATGGCTCGTCTCCACGATACATACATGTCCCTTTTCTAAACCGACCCATATCCATTGGCTATGGTTTTAAGTCCCTATATCAAAAGAATTATCGGATGAATTTTTTCAGATGTGATGCAAATAGATTTATTTTGACCTCAAGTTTCTTCAACCGAATAACTTGTCCTTGAGCGGGAATACTTCCGATCAGGGGCAGGGCTATGATTGGTGATTCTGCCAATGAGGGGATCTTATTATACCCCACCCACTTCAAACCGCCATCGTCAAAACTTCAGACAATAGACACGACATTTTCCAATTATTTCTACTTCAATTCATCCCACTTCCCTTGGCATCCGTTTCAACTCTTCTATCTACCGCAAAATCTGGTCTGATTATTTAATCTGTTCTTCATCTATTCAAAGCACGCACATCAATTACCACAGACAGCCTCCGTCTTGATAGCCTCTCCTGGGCAGTGGGTCAAACGTTTTGAATTCTCTACTTATCATAATCAAATTCATGATTCTTCCAATGCTCGCAAGTTTGGGAATAGACGCTGGGTAGTATCCTTGTGTCGTGTATCACAATCTTCTATTGTGGTGAGCAACAGTGGTTTTGTGGCCTAATTTTGGAATTACAATGAACTTGCTTTGAGGGTGAAGATCTGTCATCTGAAGAATCTGATACGACGAGCATCAGAAGAATCTGATACAACGGGCGTGGAAGCATGAGATGACGACTTGAGTTGTTTCTGAAATCATCTAATGGGTGTGAATTGGTTCCTATTATTGTTCAGTGCTGAGCAGCTAATGTTCTCCTTCGCAGGCAAGAATGATCCTGTGCTCCACTCCACACTGCTTGCAACAGATTTTGTAGGAGAATGCATATCATTAAGATATTGATATGAGCTATTATCCATGACTGTCTTTTATGGTGAAGTTTGGTTGATACACGGCTGTTAAAAGGCATAAGACTTTCCCTTTTACTGTTTGTACATCTACATCTACATCTCCATTTCCAGTCGTTTACGCATTTCTTTCTTTTTCCTTGCACTTCATATTGTTTCAATTCTATACAGGATCCGGGCGATTCTCCTTTTATCTAACTCTTATTCATTTATTTACCAGTGCAGGACACATTCCTTCCTTTCCTTCAATATGTATACATCTATCCTATTCCAAGCGGCATTATTGTCTGTCGCTCAAGCTCATGGTGTTATCCTTGCTGCTCAAGGTATTGCAGGATCCCCCACAAGTGTAGGATTTAAAGGTACTTAGACATTGAATTAAGCTTCCCACATTTCGGAATATTAATCTAATTTACTTAGTCGATGGTTCTATCGCGAGAAATTGTACCGGCATCAGCCCCTGTCAACAAGATACAACCATCATTCGTGATTCCGAAATTGCAGCCAATATCGTCAACGAATGTGGTCGTACCGAATTGAGCGGCAACATCGATGTAGGAGAAAATACTGAGAATGCACTGGCAGCCAAAGCCGTCACACAAGTCAAAGCTGGCACATTGATGACCATTACTATTCATCAAGTCAACGCCGATGGAGCCGGTCCTTACTCTTGTGATCTCGATCAAACCAGTAACGCTGGCATAATTTCTCAAAATCTTACCGTTACGAATAACGTCCCAGGTGTAAACGGTCTCTCTCAAGCTAAAACTCAAGACTTCAATATCACCGTTCAAATGCCCGATAACCTTGCCTGTACCGGTGCCTCCACTGGAAATATTTGTACGGTTCGATGTCGAAACAATGCTGTCGCTGGTCCATTTGGTGGTTGTTTCCCTGTTCAACAAGTCGATGTTGCTGCTAGTAATAACACTGCCCACTCAATTGCCACGGCTCAAACACTCAAAGACATCGACGCACAAGTCCAAGAAAACAACGTCGATCTTCCAGTTGCCATTACTGCGAATCAAGCCGCTGGTTCAGCTGATGGTGTGAAAGCATTTGCCGGTGCTAATGGTATATTCTCCTCATTCCCCACCTCTAGCTCCAAGGAAAAAAGATCATCAAACTAACAAACACACAGCCCTCCTTAGCGCCTCTGTTACATCCATAGCATCACCAGTTATGACCCTTCCGGTAATAAATGGAGGAGCTAACTCCACCATTGCCAATACGACCTCATCTGCCTCTTCCCCTACACAAACACCTAATAAAGCCAACGGTAGCAAGAACGGCAAGGGCAGTGGTAATGGTAAGGGTAAGGGTGATGGTAACGGTCGTAGCAATGGTGGAAATGGAAATGCAAATGCAAATGCCAACACAAAGGGCAACGAAAACGAAAATGAAAATACCAGCACGGAGGAAACCACCACCGCAGATGAAAACGAAAACGAAAACGAAAACGGAAATCGTAAAAACAACAATAACAACAACCAAGCAAGAAAACCAGCAACCCTAAAATGGGCCAATCGACTCTTCCAATCCGATACCTGGGAAGAGCCTTCTTCCAACTAGCTGCGACGTTTTGTTGTAATTATTCTAAATTATATCATACTATGTATGTATAACATCAGTTATTGGAAATGGGTTTTTGTCAGAGATACATATCTACATATTATTGTATTGTATCGTTATGAATCTGAGCGAGGGAGAAACACATACCTCTTGAAGCATATTTTGCTTTTTTTTTCTTTTCTTTTCCTTTCTTTTCTTCTTAAATGTATATAGATAAATAGATGAATGAGTAGATTTTTTGAGGCGGTGGTAGGAAGATCGAGAAATAAATAAATATATATATATAAAGACTTTATTTTATATTTACTATGTATACGAGTACGTGTATGTGTATGTATATATCTATATATGAACATAAGATAAGAACAAAAGAGATGAGATCATCTTGGGATGAAAAAGGTGATATAATATGGAAAAATTCAAGAAAAATAAAAATTAATATCATAGTGAATAAAACTCTTAAATATAATCAATCTGCGTGGGTTTTTCTATAGATGTAAATGGATGGATGATAGATGATGTATTTATGTATTTATTCTTTTTTCGCAGCTCCTTTTCCTACTCGTGTAGAGCGCTATGCCTAAGGTTATACTAGCGGTGCCTTTCTCCATTTCTCCATTGATGCATTGATGCATGATGCATTCAATCATCAATTAATTAACGCAATATGCGTATAAAATACCACACCAACCAACCAAACCATACACCCCAGAAACCCAACCGCCGAAGCGCAACATGATACGCCAAAGAAGTCCTCTCCATACCATTCCATACCAATCCCCTCACTTCCTCCCCTTCCCCTTCCCCCTCTTCTTCCTCTCCCCCTCCCCAACACTAACCCCCGCCTCTTCCGCCTCCCCCTCCCCAAGTTCCCCCATCTCCTCCATCTCGCGAATCTTCTGCCTCCCACTAATCATAACCATAAGATCCCTATTCGCCTCTCTCAACTCCTCACATTCCTCCTTTAACCCCCTAATCTCCTCTTCCTTTTTCCTTACCCCATCATTAACAAATCCAATCCTCTCCATTAACCCCTCACTAACTTTCTTTTCCTCTCTCAAACTCTTCCCCATCCCCCTCGCAATCTCTTGAGCCTTTTCCGCCTTCCTCTTCTCCCTCTCTAATTCCTTTTCTAGATTCGGTAGTGTATCTGTGCTTAATTTATGATATTTTTCCTCCAACTCTCCTAATTTACTCAATGCATTTTCTGCGTCGCGACTAGCGAGTATAGCCTTTTCACTCGCTGCGCTAGCTTTTGCCACTGCCTTGCCAACCAATTCCTCGAAATAAACTCTTTGGCTCTCCAATTGTGAAGTCAAAAGATGTGTAAATTCCAACCCTGCATTTTCGAGTTTTTCCCGCGGAACCATGTCCATATCCTCCGCCGGAGCCAATGTGCCTCGAGAGCGGGATGAAGGAAGTTCGATGACTTTGCTACTATCTCCTTTATCACGGATGAGTCGATGAACCCATATATCACCGGCGTAGTCCCATACATGTTGAGTTTCGATTTCTAGTGCAAAGTTGTGCGCGGAATCTTTCCAATGTTCTTTGGCGTGTCCACCCTTATATCGTCCACAACCAACATTTCCGCATATGAGGCATATCCAGAGATCATCAGTGCAATCGCAGATACTACATAAAGATGCTTCACCACTCCCGAATGGTGGATTATCGGGATCGTAGTTTGAAGAAGAATGTTGAGAGGAGAGTGCTAGAGAGGGATTGGTGTGCCGGCAAACAGGACAACCTGTGCCACGCCATTTTTCAAGACAGGCACAGTGAAAGACATGTTGACATAGGATCGTGAAGAGGCCCGTTGTATCGTCCATTCTTTCGAGGCAGACAGGACATGTGGGAAGTTCGACGAGATTTGGAGTTGGAGGTGGAAAGGGTTTAAGATTGCTTTGTATTGGAGCTGGTGTAAAAGGATCGTGTGATAGTTCGGGGAAACTTGTATTTGATCTGGAGGAGGCAGGTGTTTGGAAAGTGATTGACTTTATAAACATGACATGGCAAGTTTCCGGCTACATCAAATATTGTCAGTTCCGAACAAATGATACATGATGCTAAAATGAATACATACCTCCATACTATTGAAGACTTTACCATCCCATTCTGCCCTCCATTTCCTCGCCACATTTCCATCCTTGAACTTCATAAGTACCATATACCTATTCATCCTTCCTGTCATAACCATTCTGAAATGGCTCACCTCACACATCGTTTTCTCTCCCACAAACCCCAGGAAATCCCTCGGTGTAAGATAGCTCGGGACAGCCGGTATACATAGTATAGTACAATCCTCTGCACCATCTTTATCAACCGTCTCACTCAACCCAGCATCTCCTGCAATATTCGTAGAACTCGCCACAGTATCTGCGTTGTAAACCTCCACCCCCATTAACCCAGGTGTTTCCTCTCCCTCCCTATACAGATGGACTACTCCCCATCCCACCTCCGTATTCTTCAACTCCAATCCATTCTCTGACTTGGTATGTAATTCCTCAAATCTTGCCTTTGTAACTTTACCACCCACTGGTTCCAACCCCGCATTCACACCTACAATACCACTCTGACTGCCCTTCCCTCTGTCATGATAACCCCTCACCCCATTCATATCCAAACTCTCTATCCGTACCCTCCCAAACCTCCAATCCTTCTTTGAAGACTGCAGATCTCTCTTCTTATCCACCGAATTCGCGCTCGGCGGTGCAATTTCTAATTGCGAATCTTTCGCAGTACTTAAAATAACAAGATTTTCCGATTCCTCAGGTCGTGTCCCTCGTGAAGGTCCGCAATCAATAACCCCTCCTTTCCTCACTCCAGAACCAATAACTCCGTTCTGAGCACCCTGAGTATCACCACTGCGTATCTGATCCCTAGCTTCCTTTGTATTATTTCCCGTATTTCGTTCTGGTTCAGAACCATTCGAACTTCCAGTGCCACCTTTCCTCCTCCTATCCTGTCCCCAAGCAACAGATTTATGTTTCGGCCAGGCTGAGCCTGCAACACTGGAAGATGAAGTATCGTTATCAAAAATATTCGTTCCCTCAGCGGGAATCCAAATATCCCTCTCCCTCTCCCTTTTGGAAACTTTCTGCGGATCTGAATCAGGTAAAGGATACAATTCGAATTTAATGTGGTAGAAGTATGATGGCATACTTCATTCACGACTGCATGATTGACTTTTGTCTTTTTGAATGCCGCGTTCAAGCTTTGTGGCGGATGTTTGGGAATGTCGTACGAGCTGTTTGTTCAATTCGCAGAAGTAGGTGGCGAGGCAAACGGATTATTAATGATTTGTTAAATGGTGCTAAAATGAATTTCGATACTCAACGTTGCAGATGCTCAAAAATCTATCTCATAAATGAAGGTTCCGGGTTTACAAATTTCAGTCTGCGGCTGCAGCCTCGCATAACGTTAGCTTAATGTGTGGATCGTGTGGAGAACAGCTCCGTCATCGTCTTCGCGCCGTCAAGGTACAGAATCGATAAGGAGATAGAGATGACGAATATGCACTATTTACATGTACGTATTATCTATCACAATAATATATCACAATAACATACAATGACCAATTGTCACATTCACAAGAGCACAATGTTAGATGTCAAAAATATGTTGACTATTGAATACTATCAATCAAGGTGGCACATGCCAGTGCACTATGATAGAAACCTGCCATTCCAGCCCACAACACCCTCGAATTAGGTTATCGTAAAACGCCTAAAGAATATATGTGCAGATTGAATCGAAAACATTTATTGACCACCACGAAGACGGAGCACCAAGTGCAAAGTGCTCTCCTTTTGAATATTGTAATCCAAAAGAGTTCTGCCGTCCTCCAACTGCTTTCCAGCGAAGATCAATCGTTGTTGATCAGGTGGAATACCCTCCTTATCCTGAATCTTGGCCTTAACATTATCAATAGTGTCTGATGATTCTACCTCTAAGGTGATAGTCTTTCCAGTCAAAGTCTTGACAAAGATTTGCATACCACCACGAAGACGAAGGACCAAATGTAAAGTAGATTCTTTTTGGATGTTGTAGTCGGAAAGAGTTCGGCCATCCTCAAGTTGTTTACCAGCAAAGATAAGACGTTGTTGATCAGGTGGGATACCCTCCTTGTCTTGAATCTTGGCCTTTACGTTATCGATGGTATCCGACGACTCAACCTCTAAAGTGATAGTCTTTCCGGTGAGAGTCTTGACGAAGATTTGCATACCACCACGAAGTCTAAGAACCAAGTGGAGAGTAGACTCCTTCTGAATGTTGTAGTCTGACAGGGTACGACCATCCTCAAGCTGCTTTCCGGCGAAAATCAAACGTTGTTGGTCGGGTGGAATACCCTCCTTGTCTTGAATCTTTGCCTTAACGTTGTCGATGGTATCGGAAGATTCAACCTCGAGGGTGATGGTCTTTCCGGTGAGAGTCTTAACGACTATGACGATGTTAGTAATCTATTGAAGAACATTATAGCAGGTGCGATAACTTACAGATTTGCATACCACCACGAAGGCGGAGGACGAGATGAAGAGTGGACTCCTTCTGAATGTTGTAATCGCTCAAAGTGCGACCATCTTCAAGTTGCTTTCCTGCGAAAATCAAACGCTGTTGATCGGGAGGAATTCCCTCCTTGTCTTGGATCTTGGCCTTGACATTGTCAATAGTGTCGCTGGACTCGACCTCAAGGGTGATGGTCTTTCCGGTAACTATGACAGATAAGATGTTAGCAGATGTTATCGAGATAGTTGTTGGTGAAGTTATCGAAGGAAGTTGTTGATGGATGCAAAGTGGCAAGAGGTATCAGGAGGCGGTAAACGCAAAGGTGACAACTTACGGGTCTTTACGAAGATCTGCATGTTTTGTGTATTTGTAAAATTAATCTTCTGACGGTGTAGATAATATGTAGATGATGATCTATTGAGGATCAAAGGACGTTATTGTGAAGAGAGTTGATGGATGGAGTTGTTGTGTATGAAGGAAGGAGGAGGAGTTGCAGAGTGAGATGTTGGACCTTAAGTATTCACATGGAGACGACGGGCCCAAGGCTTGCCTTATCGCTTAGCGCCGCGCCACTAGGTTAAAATACGCTAAGAAAGAATGAATCACCGTCCGTCGTACGTTCGGAAGGGGAGATCAATAATCAATTGTACGTACCTACGGAGTACTGCGCCTTCTTCCTTCTTTTACTCACCGTTGACTCGCTCCTTCTAGGAATTTCCACAGCATTATTCGAGTACGGCGGTGGGAGAGAAAAAAAACGGAAGATCCTGCCTGAATATTCCGAGGCTGTACTTGGAAATGGAATCTTCTCGGAATCTGGACCTGAGTGTATTTGAAAGATGAATGATTACCAATCAATGTGTCAGTGTAATAAGTGTAACAACTCAATCAAAGGCTCGATGGCAAACATCATGACATGACCGCATTCAAATGAAAGAACTTTTATGATTGATTGATTAATTATACTGGATATTACCTAGGTAATTTATTACATAATCTTGAATGATTGTCTCCATTCAATATGTGTTAATGATGATTTAATGCTTTTTGTCCTGCAGTAAATATATTGGTGGTGAACTCGGTCGTCATCAATAAGTCGACGTTGACAGTAATTAGGTACTACAACTTGACTGACACCTTGTGATTGAGCCTTCTCTTCTCTTATCAACCCAATCCTCACTCTTCCCAAAACAGCCTAGCCTCTCCCCCGACCCCGCCTTCTACCTCGGACTCTCGGTCTACTAGGATTCTCTCATACTCTTCGTACAATGTACAGACCTGAATGACTGAATGATAGAAAAGAACAAGGACGTGACTTGAAAAGGCCTTATCAGTATCAGTGATGGAGGGAGGAATCAAACTTTCGAAAGAATTGCAACTATCTATCCCTTCTCCCAGCCTCTCATTTTGTATTCAACAACCCCGTGTTTCGGACCCATTCATCATAATCCAGTCTCAGTGACTCAGTCTCGGTTCTCAATATACAGTGTACACACAAGTTACACGATACATACAGAGTACCTAGTACATATCATTTATCTGATATACTTCTACCTACTGACATACATACAATCTGCACCTCCCAGCCCAAAACTGCCAGTTGTACAGCATTCGATGCACACCTCGTTTCAGACTCCTTCATACAGTATCGTATCTCTGCAACGTACATACAGAGTACCTACATACATACTAGCACTAACAAGTAACTCCGCAAGTGATCGCATAATTAAACAAAAAAAACCTTTCTAAAATAAGAAATCTACGGACGGGAGTAATTATGCAGAGGGAATTTCCTGGATATACTCCGTACTGCATACGTCATTTGTAATTTCGATATCGCAGTTACTTTGGACCAATGTTGCGATAAAGACAAAGATAGAGATTAGAAATGCAAAGGCAAAAGCAAAAGCAAAAGAATAGTAATCCAAACATCCCTGAATATTAGATTACGAATGCAATTACAAGTGCAGTGCATACATAAATTGAACAACACAACACAACAGCACCAGAAGGAAGAATGTACAGTGTAATGGTGTGTGTGCACAATGCATACCTTTATTTCATGGTACACCAGGTCAGCAGCCACCATTACCCGTTTCCAAGAAGAATGGATGGAAATGATCACTTTTTCTTCCCTCATATATGCAATGTAATGCATTTAGTGCTCGAGAAACCGTGTTAGGTCTTGGAGATGTATCAGCGATGACGAATAATTAGAAAATTGCTGAAATCGAAGTCAAGATAGGTAGGAACATACATACAAAACAAACTTCACAATGTCCTATCTTATCTAGAAGAGGACATACAAGAACTCCTTTCATTTCATCTGATGATTTATTTGAACTTGAATTCCCCATTTCCATTCCAATCCCCAATCCTAAAAACTCTACTTCCCTCCCTAGAAATAAATTGTCTGGTCTGCTTGGTGATAGGTATACAGAGGATAGGGTAGGATAGGTATGTAGAAGTCCAGCGCCTTTTCATGATGCATCCGAGAGATCTCCGAGGAAGAAACCTCCCTTCCTGCCTGAACAGTCAACTTCCAAATACAGGATACAAGATACAAGACAGCTATACCAGCAAGAAACTAGCAAAAAATCCAGACAGAGTATCCAAGATATAAATAACATCCGATAAAATCACAACCAAAACACGCATTCAGAAACTGCAAATCAAAGATCAAAATGTTTTGAAGAATTCTTGTCTGCCCATTCATTCATTCACCAAGTTAAAAGGCCTAAGTTTTTATCTACGCCCCATCCCTCCGCCCAGAATCGCCCAAGTGTAAAAATGCCTTCCTTTCGTCGGGCTGCTGCTGCTTTCTTCGTATACACATCCATCTCCTCCATCACAGACAATCGCAGCTAAACTGCCCCTCACTTGCTTGCTCGCTCATCTCCTTCTCTCTTCCCATAGCACGATTCCCGACATCCAGGAAAACATTCCATAAATAAAAACTAATGCATGGCCCTATCTTCATTCCTAACTCGGCAGTTACTTCGATGATTTCTTCTGCCTTTATTCTTTCTCTCTTTCGTTTTTCGTTCCGTATCGACGATTCCAAAAGATAAAAAGATCAAAATTTGCGCATTTTGAGCGATGGAGTTTTACTTTTTTCATCCTTTCCATCAATCCAAACAGGCAAAAAAAACAAAAACAAAACAAACTAAACAGGATAGATGGAGCAAAAACTAAACAACATAAAAAGTCCGTAGGGAACATAAAACATGTAAACGTTAAAGGGGTCTTGATTCCATCATCTCATTCATCTTTCGTTAAGGGGGTTCGCATAAATGAATGAACTGATTGAAGTGAGTAAAATCTGATCATACAAATAACATGTCGTTTGTTTCGTAAAAGGGTCGTGGGGAAATTCTTTAATTTCGATCGAGTAGACCGTGTAAATCAATCGACAAAATGAAATTTCAAAAAGGAAAAGCTGGAAAATCAACGCTATGCCGTGCCGTGCCATAGAAAAAGGAAACGGAGAAAGGAAAAAAAATAAAAAATAAACAAATTAGCTTCTTTCGCAAGTCCACGGAAACGCAGATGCTGGAAAGAAGAGGGGTAGGAAAAATATTCCCGCCTTATCATTTCATATCATGTCATGAATAGCATTGATTCGTGTGTCTGTGGATAGGAAACAGACATGTGTAACATTTGTACAGTCGGTGACGCAATGTGGTTATACAACATGCGGGAAGATATATATTTGCAAATAGGTGGTTCGTTTCATTCATTCATCATGTTGAAGTGGTGGCGCCGAAGTGAAATTCTGGACGACAGTAGATTAGTTGGCGCGAATGACGAGTTTGGAGAGGAATTTGTTGGAGAGACAGTCGAAGTCGCGACGATCGAACTTGGCGTCTGGTCGAGTTTTGAGGTAAGATTCTAGGGTGGGGTTAGTAACTAATGGTTGTGTATGTATGGAATTGAGGGTTAACTCACCATGCTTGGTGACATGACCTCTCATTTCGGTCATGGCCTCGCAGACTGCAACATTGTTGTTAAGGAGTTGTCCATGTCTTCTAGTCTCCCAGTCGGTGAAAGCAGGGAGTTTTTGAGAAATAGCATGGAAGAGACCGACGATAACGCCGACTGGTGTAGTCTCCATGTCGTTACAGAATTTATTGACGGCTGCTTGATCAGGAACACGGTAATGGCAATCAAATTGCATTTCTTCCCAGACAGCAAGGAGAATAGATGCAAGCATGAAGATGGTAGGCCAGTTCTTGAGTCTGTCACCACTGTAGACACTGGAGTACAGCGACGATAATTCTTCCAGAATCTCCTTTTGCAATTCTCGCCACATGTCAGCTAGTGCACATTTGATTTGGAAATTGATCATGACGGGTGCGACGACTTTTCCGTTGAACTTTGAATCCTCGTCGTCGATGATTCCCTCCATTGGGTGCTCATCTCCTCGCTGCTCAACCATGGTAACATGTAATGTGAGATTGTATGCAAGAACGAGTTTCAATGCTTTGCGGACGACAGAAACCTTCTCTTTCATGTAGTAGCGGTGAGCAGTCTTTAAGATCTCAGTAATGAATGGAGTGCCCTCAAAGTACTCATCAATGAACTCTTCAAATGGCCCATCAATATGTTTGTCAAGATACTCTGATAATGCCTCATTCGAGACACCTTCAGAACCAGCCGACATTCTCTCCGTGCGAGTTTCAAACTCAAGAGGCTCTTCGTGAATGCCCTCAACCCAGTCGACGTTAAAGCAACTGTCATCACTCACGTAGACTTCTCTAGCCATGATGGGGAGAGCAAATCCATATCCATGGGTAATCCAGAGCAACTCCTCCTTCTGCGAGAAACCCTTGATGTTGTAAACCGACACTCCACGACCCACGTGACGTTCATAATCCGCCTTCCAATCCTTCATGAAGTACCCAATATCCTTGATATCGATACGAGTACAAGGAACCTGCCATAAACGAGCATGTGAAGGTTGGCACCCGGCACATGGCTCACCTTTATCGCAAGTCTTCTTCAGGAACTTGCAACGTAAGCAAGCCCTCAATTTCCTTATTTCGCTAGCTTGTTTTCTCTGCTCCGGTAATAATGGCCCACGTCTTCTACCCACACGTTTCTCGGTTGTGCCATCCTTCTTTCCGTTAGAGGTCCGGCGAATAACAGGTTTGCTAGCTTTGGCGGTAGGGCTCTTGCGTGGTGGGGGGTTTCTTCTGGCGGGCGGTGATGAGGTGCTTGACGGGGAAGCGCGGTTTGAAGTCGTTGAAGTCGCGGTCGATTTCGATGAAGATGCTTGGATAGGTTGGGGAGGGACAGCCGCAGCAGGGCTAATAATGTCGTGATTATGATGATGTGCTTCGCCGTGGAAACAATTCCTATGCCCACCAGTAACATCCAAATAGCTGTCGGAACCCGGTGAATATGGCGAATATGGGTAAGATGATAAATCCTCGAAACTGCCAAAAGTATCTATTGATTGATGTCCGTCAGATTGAGATGAGTCCGAATGAGTTCGCAAATGTAATGTCTGTCCCGGATTGAAAATCGCTGCATTCTGCGCTTGTTGATAAGTGCTGTAATCCTGATACGTATCGACCGTCGACCATCCGTGATCACTACTCGAACTAGGTAACGATAAAACTTCCAAGTATGTACCCGTCGGTGAGTTGCTCCCAAGGCTCTGTCGTCCTATACTTGGTAGTCCATGGCTCGCCGTAAAATTCATCGCATACTCAAACTCATGCCAATCTTGCCATTGATTCGCCTGTGCCTCTACCGTTTGTGCAAGTCCATTGAATGGAGCATCCAAATGAAGGCTGGCTTCGAGCGCTGCCTGTGTCGTTGCAGGTAAGCCATAGTCGAGCGGTGATGTTTGATATGGGCTGCCAAATGTGTACTGCGGTCCCATCAACGAGTTATCCGGAATAAAATGCGACAGCTGCTGAGGAGAAAGTTGTTGGGGTGACAAATGCTGAGGTTGTTGCTGAATCGGCCAGTCTGTCAATAATGTTGGAGAATTAAGATGATGCCCTGTTTGATACTGTTGGTGCCCACTGTGCCCTGGCGAAGTTTCCCGTCGTTCGTCTGATCCTCCTGAGGCCATATCCATCGGTAGTGGCCAAGTCGAGCGCGTAGCCATATTGGTAAATTGGTATCGTGGGTCACGTTGCTCGAAAGAAAGGTCTAATAGACCTTCTGACGAGAAGTCAAGATTTGAGCTCATTGTCGCTGATTACTTGTTGGAATGGTTAATAGTATTGTAAGAAAGAGGGTCGAAGACACCGCTCTTTGAAGAAGAGGGAAACCTCACGATGTTAGTCGGTGTGCGGCCTATTGGTAGTAGAAGTTCGTAGGTTGAGGGAAGGATCCACGTAAGGAGCGGTGTGGGAATTCGGCAAACTTATACAACCCCAGCCATTTTGAGCCCACTGACAAGCCTTCGCCGAATCAGGTGTGACGGCTGGAACCACAAGTGTCTTCTTACTGCATGGGGCAGCATGAGACTACTGCGGGCAAAAAAGTCATGTGTCCGCTGGATTTGATTTGTATGGTAGATTTTGGTAAAGTCCCTGGGTGAGCGAGGACTATTCAGGGCTAACCCATGGAATAACAAGCAAAAGCGATTGGAAGAAGTCTCAAGAGTCGCTAAATAGTGGGCTAACGCCACTAAAAGTTGACCCTACAATCCTGGCTAAAATCGAGCTGATGATTAACTTTCAAGAGGGGCTGGAGGAGTGGGAACTAAGAAAGTGGGGAAATAGCCTGTAAGTAGTTAAATCAGATGCTCAAATCAACGGCGCATTGCTGAAAACATAGCTATATAATAGCGGGTGCTAGGCCCTCTGTACCACTATTTTGAGTCAAGAATAACCTGTTGGCTTGTTGTTCCATCCAATACCTGACAATAGTACATGCAAATCTGTACAACAAATCATGAAATAGGCTCTGAAACGCTGTAGGCGAGATCGAATGATTTGAGTGGCAATGATTGAACAGGTTCTGGACATCCGCCCAAAAGTCCTGAATAAAATATCCGATTTAAATGGCAGAGGGCTCCATCTTGACCCAATTATCACTCTGAAAATATTTTCATGGTCCATCCTGGAGTTTTATGTACTCTCCAAGCCCCCTTCCCACATCAAAAATGTCACTCCGGTGTGGCCCTCTCCTTCGAAATTTTTCTCTTTAAATCCCCTCGCCTGTATAGCGCACGTCTCCCTTTCTGGCCTCGGCATGTCAGATCTTTCACCTGGGGCCGAAGGGGCAGGGGCTGCTGTTATCTGAGCTACCACATTCCGGACGATCAAATCTGGTAGTTTCCGTCCAAACTTTTTGTTTCGAGCGTTGTCAAACCTCAATAATTCTAGATATGAACGGACAAGTACGTACTGGTTGTTGTCAGACGGGGATCGCCATTAATTACCTGTATGTACTCTGTACAGTAATCAAAAATAGGGATCGTGTATCTACTGTAAGTTTCTATCTCATTGCGCTATGTCCTACGTGGAGGGGACGGCAGAGATGCAACATTCGGGGTAGCAGTGAACCCAGGGCATGCCGCCCTGTAATCGGTTCAAAAATCAGTTCTTGTCGGAATGATAAAATGATTCCCGTTATCGCGCTTACGCTCGCCATGTGAGATTAAAGCTACGCGTACCTAACAAGATATCTGCCGGCATCGCACAAAATAGAAAAACATCTTCCCATTGAAACAATTTCAGATTGAAAAAAATATCTCGAATATTCTGCTTCGATATGTGAGATGAATTATTGGTGGACCTTGCCAACCTGCCAACGAGATCTGAGACACCAACAGGTACAAAGCTTATGATAAGATGAAAAAAGCAATCATCGAACAGCATTCATGCCCCTCATTTCCCCCTCCATCCCCTCAACGTTTCGCAATTTCATCATTGACTGGGCGCACTACCCTTCCAATGTGTATGAGTAGGCGTCACTCAGAATAGTGTAACTCCAGATGGTTTCTTTGATTAGACTCGTATCTTATCCTCTAATAGAGCGGCCCATCCCTCCGACAACTGCAGATAGAGATTCATGCGAAAACGCCTCAACACCACACGCCTTGCAGCGGATGAATCCCTTAAAACGTCTTGATTGGTCAATCCGAAAAACGTTCTGCAAATCAGCGCATGCCGGCATATTCCTCACATATGGCTCCCCATACTAAGTAGTGATACACGTCCAGCGTCCACGCTTTCATATGAGACCGGACATTTGTCAGTATCGGAAACAGTTGTCATATCATCACCTGTGCATGATATGTCTTTTTCTCTCCCTTCCGAATTCCCTTTGAGCGACTACAATTCTTGCTACTACAATATCCCCAAAAGGTACTTCCATTGTCCATTGCACTTCGGAATGCGGTTATGCTACGAGCGGAAAGGAAAGAGTCGATAGAAGGCACTGGATTCTTGAATAAATTAAAGTCTTGGTAAGCATTTAGCATCTGCAGATATACGCTTTGGGTGAGGAGGTACTGTACGACTCAATGATCATCTGTCGGCTATGGCCGAAGGATGGCAGCCCAATTATGTATTAAAGATAAAACAGATGAAGTTGCTTGCAGGCATGCCTTACGGCAACATGCATTTCGTGAATGTACTCCGTAAATGTAAATGCAGATGCAAATATGTTGTAACAGAATTTGCTTTTAGATCTTTGGAAGAACCATGGAAGAGGTATGGAACGTTACTCGCATTGCATCTTCAATTCGAATTCAGAATGATGCAAATTCAAATTCAGATTCAACTCAATGCCAATTGTTTAGTGAAGATGAGATGGTTGAGATGGCTAAGATGGCTGAGATCACAGATGGTCTTCCACCTTGGCCAGGCTCTGGTAACATTCTTTGGTTTCGATAAGAGATTCTGTAAGCGAGCACTTGGACTGGACCGGGATTGGGACTGGAGAAATCGTCACCCCATCTCTTTATTAAAACAGTAACAATCGTAAAGGTCGACAGCGAATCATAATGGATAATCATTGTATTCCTTGAATTTTGAGACAAAAGACATCCAACCCACATGACTTTCATCATCAAAGGGAAGAAGTATCACCATAGTGTGAAATTCAATCGACGTGCAGTGGAAGAAAAGAATGTGAACAAAAACTCTTCACCTCCATCCCCTTCCCCTTTCCCTTCCAGCAGATTAGACCAGCTTCCATACAGTGATCCTTTGAAATATCAATCGCAAGGGTCTGACTTTGTCATACAAGAATCTTCATCATCCAAGGCGTATATTGAGGCTGAGGTTGATCAAGATATTATTTACGGCTCATCCCGACCAATTAAGGAAGACGAAGAAGCAGCAGCTTTGGTGAATATGATTCCCGATACCTTCACGGAATATCCCCTACTCCGGGATATTTTGCAGACTCAAACTTCTCACCTCCAAGATCAAACCATTCAAGAATGTCTTCCTTTTCTCTCAGGTAAGGAAGCAGGGTTAACTTATTACCCATATGGGGTTCCCCAACTAAGACGAGAAAAACATATTCAGTTTCTTCACAAGCAGCTACAAAAGCTATCCCCGGCATATGTTGCTGCTGATGCGAGCAGGCCATGGATGTTCTACTGGGCGTTGGCTGGTCTTGCCACTTTGGGTCAAGATATATCACCATATCGGGAAAAAGTCATATCAACATGTCGTCCCATACAAAATGTGACTGGAGGGTTTGGTGGCGGAAATGGTCAGATGTCACATTTAGCTACCACTTATGCAAACGTTCTATCAATATCTATGGTAGGTGGGCAGGAAGCGCTAGACATTATTGATCGCAAAGCAATGTGGAAATGGCTAGGCAGTTTGAAGATGTCCACTGGAGGTTTTAGAATGGCCGTTGGTGGCGAGGAAGACATTCGGTAAGCATTCCGAAAGTATGACAGGTGCAGGACGAAGTGCTAATGATTTTCAAAGTGGTGCATATTGTGCACTCATCCTTATCACTCTCCTAAGTTTACCTCTCGACCTTCCCCTAGACGCTCCCGCCAGGTCATCAAACTATACTACTTTTATCGACGGACTTCCTGAATGGATCTCGAGATGTATGTTTCACACACAGCAAATCAAAAGCTTGAGCTAACAGAGAACAGGTCAAACATTCGAAGGTGGTATAGGTGCTCGACCAAATGTTGAAGCACATGGTGCATACGCGTTCTTAGCGTTGGGTTGTTTGTGCATCTTGGGTGAACCGCACATCACGATACCTCGGTAGGCCGAAAATTTCGTAGCTAACAGTCCAATGAATCGTAATGCTAATCCATATTTAGGTATCTTGACGTTCCGGGCTTTATTTCATGGCTATCAGCACGTCAATATGCGCCGGAAGGCGGCTTCTCAGGTCGCACGAATAAGTTAGTCGACGGGTGCTACTCCCATTGGGTTGGAGGATGTTGGCCCTTATTGGAAGCTTGCCTTGAAGGCCCAACGCAGCAAACCCAAAGTGGTTCATCCTCGTCTTTCACTCCAATAAACCTCTACAGCCGCGAAGGTCTGATCAGATACATTCTCTGCTGCTGTCAAGATACGGGAAACCGAGGTGGACTAAGAGATAAGCCCAGCCAGTAGGCATATTCCTTCTTACTAACTCCACATTGGTGCTGATCGTCTTTACAGTCGCTCTGATTCGTATCATACATGCTATGTCCTTGCAGGACTCAGTTCCGCACAGCATAAATGGCATTTCAACACGTCTGCACAGAAAGAGGAATTGAGTGGAATGCTTGTTTCACCGTATCAATGGACGGCCGAACCTTATGTTGAGACAACACAGATATATGATGAGGGAGATAGAGTGGGGACTCTCCACCCGGTTTTCGTGATACCAGAGGGCGTTGCTGAGGAGACACGGGCCTACTTCGCTGCTAAAGGGACTTTTTAGAAAGTGCCAACATTATGGCTAAATGATTACGTTGGTTCAGAATTGGATTATATGGGATGGAAAAGTCTGCACATATGGATGGCGCCATTTTGACTCTTCATCAGCGCCGAGGAAGAGGCATTGTATATCACATGACGTACATAATCTAAGGTTACCCATCAGGCGAGATATATTTATCGATGCACCTTGTTGAGAACTTGAGTCCAATGATCCAATTGAATTCCCTTTTTCCCGGTGATTGGGCTTGGGATGGCTTAATTTGCATTCTTCCTACCCTTCGTCGACAGGGTCAACCTTGGAACCTGGGTTGAAAAATTGAGGGTGATTAAAGCAAGTTAAAGCAAGCGGCGTTGTGAAGTACATTAACGCCAAAGGCTAAGATGACTGACTGTTATGAGATACGTCGTACACAATCACTCCGTCCAGTTCCGGACGGAAGTGAGGGAGTTTCTTGTTTCCTCTTCACATGAGAATCCATATGATAAATCAAAAAAAGATACTATATTTTCTACTTGTAGTTCCTTGGTAAGTTGCATGAAAGTGCATGAAGTTCCTCCAGTACTTTTCTACCTTTTGATACCGAGTACATATTTTACTAGACTGGTGGAAAGTGGAGTACAGGAGTGGATGCCGGGGGAAAATCCCTTTCTTATGGTTCGCCAATTCGTCGGAAGAATAGGAAGATCAATAGAAAACTGATGATCGAGGTTAACCCCCACATTGAAGGTCTTTCGGGTCCTACCTGTTTTCGGTCTCTCTTTTCCAATCGTCATGAGCTCACCGCAAGGTACCAAGAATTACTTTGTTATTGTGCAACTGAGAAGTGGATATTGGAAACACGATATATATTTGGTCGACCATGTGAAGTGTTGTGTGTCGTGTGTTGTGTTGTGTTGTGTTGTGTTGTGTTGGACTTTTGGGGAGATAGATGTCGTATCATTGTACCGGTATTGGGGAGCTCAGAGACGGGTACTGTTATCGATCTGTAACTTTAGATACTGTATGAGAATATTTCAGCTCCAGTAATTGTTGTCCGTACATGCATTTCATCCCACTTCGCTGCTTATAGTCCCTAGACACAGGAGAAATCCCCTCTTACGAAGTTACGAGAAGAAAGAAGAAACAAGAACCCCTTGACTTACTCGCTAGTTGCATCGAACTGCTGCAGCTGCAGGCCATTTCCGCTCTCCTGTATTTTTATGTAGCAGATACCCACATCGCGCATTTACTCAGGACGGGCCAATTACTTTTTTCCTCCACAGCAAAACTTCTTCCGACTTGCCACCTTTTTTGGTCGATGCAATCATGCAACAGGACCTACGCCGCAGTAGATGATGCGGATTGGAACGATGCGATGCATCTCGCTATGTCAGATCAACTTTTTACCGTCGTATTCCAAATGTCACCGAGCTTACATTACATTACATTTGTACCAGACGGCAGAATACTCGGTATGATAGCATGATCAATGGCAGTTGATAATTTGCGGGATTCATTTTGGCACATATGCTCAATCATCAATGGCACTGCGAAGGCAAGGTAATCTGCCAATGGCCCATTTGTGAAGCCAGCCAGGCACCTGGTCAATGTAACGGTTGGATCTTCAGTAGAACTATGGGACGGTATGACGGTTCTGCGGTTCTACGGTTCTTTCCATAACCCTTCATATTAAATGAATGGATTGAAAATAGAAAACGAAAACCAAAAAGGAAGTTAATAAAATGTACTCAGAATTTGTAATTAATGAAAAAGATAGAAAAAATAGGAAATTAATAACATTATTATGCTTTGTGCTGCACGAGGTGTTCTTGTTTGATGTTCTGTGAAGGAAGGAATTCTTTAGTCACGAACCATCAATGAATAATGTTCCCAAATTTTTCTTCCCAAACTTCATCCATCCTTCATCCTTCATCATCCATATCCTCTACTCTGTATACAAATAATTGCATTCAATTCACACATAACTTCATCTAGAGTACATCTAGGCGGCGACCTCTTAACTTCTAGATTTTCGGTATCTTTACGCTTTGCTGAAAATACTCTACCGTTATTCCATTTTCAATTTCAACGGCATATAAAGATTACTATTGAGAAGTCAAGCGCACTGCCAACTCATCAAGCATAACGCACGACAACCTTGTTTACGGCTAGTATTAGGCCTGGCTGATTTTTGCCTCGCACTTTTTTGATCCTTTCACGAATCATCTACGATGAATATTGAAGCACAATACTCGCTGGAAGCCGGTCAATTTCCAATTTCCAGCCAATGTTCATGCACTGAAGGCTCACCGACTTCGTGTCAAGTCGTACTCCAGTCATTCCGCGTCAATCGCGCTGCTTGTTGCGATCTCTTTTTCTCTTTCCCTTTCTCTTTCTCCTTCCTCGTCTCCCTTCACGACCCCAATGTACCGTCGTGGTGCGGGGCAGTGGGGACATATCCCGAGGACAGAAAACGCCTTAATATTTCCATATGTGTTATTAACAACCACTCAATGGCACCATTGCAAAGAAAGCACAAGCCATTCTAGACCAGTGTTTCCAAATCAATGTATCGGCAGACGGTAGGTACAATACCGTAGATGAATTTCTGGAGGATAATAATCTATGTCCCTGGCCTAGCGAGCGATATTGACGTTTTTCTTGCATTTGAACCCATGGTTCCTTTGTATTGCCATCGATTTCTTTGCATTAGCGGCCAACCCAGCGGATCTCTCTGGAAAAACGTCCGTAATTGCTGAAGATTTACTCTTCTTTTTGCCATTCATCCAAGATGCTACAGTATCCATTGAGTCTTGGCTCTTTTCTCTGCTTGCGGTCCGCAAAATTTTCATTCCCCCCCATGGCAATGGAATGTTCCCATGTTTTGTCCGGATCAGTGGGACAAGGTATCTTGATGAGCCCTTTTGCCACCCCGCTGCATCGACAATTTCACTACCTGCAGACGTTTCTCAGAACGGAGATTTGGTACGTTTGAGCTATTCAAGATCATCGTTTCTATACGTTCCAATGCTGTGGTGGAGTTTGCCTAATTATGTTGATTTGTTATCACTGGCAACGGCACACGCCAACACATCGCTCGCCATCATATCCAAAGAGCCGCATTCATGACTTGCAGATGGTTCAAGCCATTGTCCTATCTAAACATCCCCTCAGTTCTACTCCGATAAATAACTCCATGATCCTTGCTCAACGCTAACAACTAGACTCTGCGATAAATCACACATGTCTCGCTATTAATGAAAGAAAGTCCTGCACAGAACCCCTAGAACATCCACTCAATCACAGTCAGCCTTATTCTTCAACACCACGACACTGCTCATATATCATTGTATTCACATACACGGCACTGAGTGTGTGCACATTCCCTGTATACCTCAAACACTGGGCTCAGTTGCATCGGTATCGTCATATCTATAGCGTTCAGGCACTGCCTAAGCTCAAGGCATACTCACTACCTTGTATCAATCGAGGAAGAAGTGTCTTACCATACTTCAGACGACGGGCATAACTCCTCTTTTGAGAGAACGAGTCATACTCTGACATCTCAAGAACACCACGATGGGGTTCTACATGGCATATCTAGAGAGTACGTCGATTCATGAGTTCGGAGCTTTTCCTCTTTACCACCTCACTAGAAATTTTCATTCGATCCGGCTCTTCAATATATTCCTGCCCTGGCGGGTGTTGCATCAAAAGAAGGCTGAATCGATAGCCTCAATATGTCATATATTACCGTTTTTATGGGATGCATAATCCCGCTGCGCTACCCAACACATCCCAATGGATATACTATTCCTGATGGGTCAATATTATGAACGCCAGCGTTACATTCATTCCCAAAACACAATTTGTGCAACAAAGTCCCTGGCCTAGCCGCTGACATGTAGACAGATTTGTGCCGTCGACGAGGTTGGCAAGGTCCCCAGTACAAGACGTACCGCGACGCACAAGGCTTCACTTGCCTCGTGCTCGTCAACGGGCAGGAGTACCAAACGGATCTAGCCTATCAAACCGATGCCCTAGCTCAGGAGAATGCCGCCACACAGGCCTTTATGGTTTGCCGTCAGTCATCAGTCAATGGGGGGATGCTGGCTCGTAATGGTGTCATCCAAGGATTGCCTGCCAATGAGACAGGTGGCCGCCTCAAGAAAAGAAATGATCGTCAGCGGCAACATTCCGTGACGCTCAGCAGCAGCTCATCGAGCACATCTTCCGAACCGGAAAGTAGAGAAATCAGATACCCAATGACGGTCGGCAGTTAATAAGTGACTGCGTGTACACCCATATTGGTATGATGGCGTACCATCGAATAGTGTACGAACGATATATAGCAGGGACCCCGAGGCCAAAAAAAAATTACGATTTACGACCATCCATGACAAAGACGGATCATTAAGGGCGGTATATTATCAAAACGAAAGGATATTCCACTGGCACATTGCAATTGATGAATTTCTCACGAATTTTATATTCATTTTATTCAAAAAATCATGAGATTAACGACTTTTACGAATTTTCTTAAATCCTCTTATATTTTCTTCTTCACTTCATGATTCACTTTTTTTCTTTTTTTGGGACCATCAAGAATCTACACCACTACAAGTACAAATACTATTGCAAAATACTATTATGCATGACGAACGGCCCATGATTTATGGGTATCACAGCACCGGAATCGTGGGAAAACCCCGAGGCGACTCGAATCCCATGCACGGTCATTACGGAGAGGCAGCTTATCTTTTGTGTGTTTGAAGATTGGATCGGCCTAGTGGTGATGTTTTTGCGTGCTAAGTTTATCGTGAGGAGAAAAGCAAGTGACGTGTGAGGGGATGAGGGGATGAGGAGATATGGTGATGTATATGTTTTACATCTATGTTAGTATGCGGTATAGCATGCATACATGATTCTTATACAGGATGAAGCGGATGTTAGGTTAAACTCTCTGAGAGAAAATAGCGCTGCATTACATGGAGGAAAATCTGTTTCGTTTTTTTTGGGTTGTTTTTTTGGCTTCTATTGAGCATCTGAGAGATGAACGTCATGATGAAATGATGGGGGGCTCGCGCTTCTTTCTTGAAGATATGGATTCTTCGACATGATGGATGATTGATGATTGATGAATGGATGGATACTTTTTTTTTTTTTTTTTGGTTTTGGTTTTGGTTTTTGTTATCACATCACGGCATATCTTTTTGATGATGATTTATGACGACGGGTGTCATGATATGATAAAGAGAGAGAGAGAGAATCTCTTAGGGCTACCTATTAGTTAGTACCTTATTTTACGAATTTACTTGTTTACTTGTTTACTTGTTTACTTGTTTACTTGTTTACTTGTTTACTTGTTTACTTGTTTACTTGTTTACTTGTTTACTTGTTTACTTGTTTACTTGTTTACTTGTTTACTTGTTTACTTGTTTACTTGTTTCGGTTCATTCTTCCATAGTTTGGCTGGCTGGGTAGATGGATGGGTGAGGAAGGAGGGTATGGAATCTATGAATCTTATATACTTTGCATATGGATACAGATATGGATATCGATATTGTTTTCTCTGATGTATGGCTTACAACTTATGACTTCGTGAAGAGTACTCTTGGTTATTCAATGGAGACTTGTGTATGCGGTGATTTGTAGATGATTTGTAGATGATAGTGATTTGCTGTAATACCTAGCTAGTTATACGTTATTATTAGTTAAAGGGGACAGAGGTTAATTCTTCATGATTATCTATTTATTTATGGGAAAATCATCCATGTATAATTAATATACATATAAATGTAAATAATAGATACCTAATATTAATAATTCTATATATTATAATTATATTTATTTTTATATTTCAAATTAATTTAATTATACAACTTTCCATATTTAGATACCTAGATAGATACAATACACCAGTAGATAATGAAAGATAAATCATTTAAAAAATCATCCTCTGATTATGAATTTTTAATTATTATAATAGATTTTTATTTGATTAATTATTATTTCTTTCGCCCCCTCCCCCCCCCCAAACTTCCCCGGCCTCTTCAAATGAGAATAAGAATAGATATATATATTTAGAGGTATAAAGTAAAGGATATGGGATACTTTCTCCTAACCTATCTTATATCCTGTTTCTTTTCGTTCTTTCCAACTCTTCTCTTCCTTTTTTTAATCCAAATTTCGATTTCCTCACTGGAGGAACCGGGTGCTACTTCGCGTGCGGCGCTGCTGGTTCTCCATGTAGATTCTTTGGTTTTGGAGATGGGGATAGGGGCGACGGTTTGAGTGAAGGAATACAAGATGCTGTGGTTTGAGGACTAGGTTTCGGACGGGGGAGAGTTGGGTGAGATATTTTTTGTCGGGATCGAAGGTAAATTTCTGGGTAACTGTATCGATGGGTAGATCTCTTATGGAGTGTGTTGGGGGATCCGGAGATATGTGACCATTAATGGTGGTACTGCCTGCTCCCGGGCATCTATTCCTGGGGGATGGATGACTGGTGGTGTGGAGGAGAGATTTGCTGCCTGACTTAGTGGCCTAGGATGGAGGGAAGGATGGAGGGATGGATTGGGGGATTGGGGGATTGGGACCTCTTAATTCCATGCCAGGGAAAAGAAATAAACTTGCCTTTGTGAAAGATGTGGGATATGGTTTCTGCGTAAACCTTTCCTAAAAGGTCGGTCGTAATCTGTGGTGAGAGTTTGTCGATATAGGCGACGCATCATGCCTATTAAGGCGTATATTCTGTCTTTGCCTTCTGTTGCTTTGGATGAAATGATGTTGTGTAGTAAATCCCAAAGATCTTCACCTTATTACTAGCAACTTCCGCGGGTAAATTATTGAGGATATCGATTCTGATAGTATTAAGAGGATACTGGAAGCATCCGTGGTCTTGTTTTCATTCTCATTCTCGAGACCTGCTTCTTTCCGAATCATTCCCATGTCTATGAATCCAATAATCCGACCTTTTCTCATACCTCCAGCAATGAACTCCAGGTTGTCCATGTATATCCACAGCTAACAGGGAGATCCTGATTTTCTAACACCAATTCTTGTATCGTCCTAAAGGCAAGTAAATCATTTCCTCTCAAGCGGCGGTATCAAAAAATCAAAGCACAGTTTGGGACATCTCTTCTGTAATTTTAATTTCACTCCCCACTCGCATCGGCAATTTAGACATCAAGATGAAAGCCTCATCGCTCCTTTCAAAGCCCTCCCCGACCAGATCAAAACCAGCTTCGCCATAGAGTAAATCTCACCCATTGATCCAACTTGCTCAGTACGCCCTTTAACATTACTTTGAATAATACATAGAGCATCGATATTGACTGAAAGTCATATACTTCGTGCCTATGCCGTGCTGTCTGCAATTGTGGATATACATTGACTGGATGAGCGCACAGGTCAAAGATTGATGGATTACCAACTGTGGTAACCCGAATCATTTGTGGAAACTTCCTTGCAAATAATAGTTAAGCTGGAATATGACCTTGGTGACTTTCATATGAAAAAAAAACAACCATTGCAAAGTCAATCATATTTGAGGTTTCTGCTGAGAGAAATGTTGAGTATATATACCTTATATAGATGGCGTCAGACAGACTACCTTGGTGCCAGCAATATAATTGTCAATGTTTTGATCGGCAGCAAGCTCATCAAACCACCGACGATTAAAGGTTGTGGCGTTCTTCTGCCACACTACATTTCATATCTCGTGATGTTTTCTGATACGAAGATCGATGAAAGCTTGGATCGGCGACTTCCACCACCTCGTATCATGATCATGTATGAATGAATGTGAGAAGCACGTACCAGTTCATCTTACGACTTCACATTATGTATTTTCATGCCATTGTAAGGACAAGGACACGAGGTTGGTGGATGAAGTGGCTCTGGTTTTGATACGATATTTCCTGCTTGAATCCAGAAAGGGAAGTCTGCGTGGGGTTGGTAGGTAGGGCTAGACTTTTGTATGTTGGTGGTATGGTGGTGGTACTACTCATGACTTATATGCAATGGAAGGAAAGAGTTCAGATAGATATCCAGTCTCGAATCTTGATCTCGCGAAAAGGGGGGGATGAAGGAGGTTATGGTGTGAAATGAAATGATGTCGACTAGGTTCCCTTACAAGCCAAGCCTTGTTAATCCCAGCATCTTGTGAGATACTCCTCTTTCTAACTTCAACGATACATGATCATGAGTAGTTGTATTGTTCAGCTCCTCATATACCTAGTCATGTCAACGACGGAAAGTATAGGAATGGACTCGTCAGCATGTAGGAATACTGTAGTAGTAATGATAGTATTGATACTTACATGATAATATAATGTTACAGTATATACATCTCGACTCTCGAGATTTGACCAAGCCACATACACACACCACCGTCGTCATCATCATCATCATCAACTTCGATGGTTCGATTATGCCTTCAATTTAAACCCTTGGGAAAGACTAGAACAAGCAGATGAGCGGGGAAACGTGTTCCTTCGATTGGATATATGGATATATATTTATATGGATATGCTCTTGTTAAATCCAATCGATTCTCATCCTTCATAGTTTCAATTTCATCTTTATTAATTTAATAATATAATTATAACTTGCCCCTTTCCCCCATAAACGCTAATCGAGAAATTGGAAACCGAGCCCCCCCAAAATAGCTTTAGCACCGTTGACACAGTGGCCTTCCAATACTATTTTACTTTGTACGCACACAACAACATTTAACATCTACTCAACATAAAAAGACAACTACTTCGTACAACCAGCCATACAAAAACTTTGAGCTTTTTATTCAGCTCTTGACCTTCTTTGCTAAATCTTTTAATAGCAAGACATTCTTTGACTTCTTCTATCTAAAACAAATCAATCTATTAATTGTACAATCTCTTCCTTTCTCTTTTCCAATTGTGCTTGAGGATATCCAGTTCACGAGGACAACTCAACATTCACTATCTTCATTATCCTACTACCTTCCTATAGTTGGCATCAGAATCCAACTCAATCCAGATCTTCTCGACACTTGTTTCTGTCCTCTTTAATTGTGGGGTAGAACGAGAAATACACAACACTTTTCTACACATTGCAGATCTCACAAACTATCAAAATGAAGGGTAGGCATTTCCGCATCCGCAGATCTTCTTACAATGTATCTCTAACATATTCAACTAGCTCTCATTCTTGTCGGTGGCTTTGGCACCCGTCTACGCCCACTCGTACGTTCCCCATTATCATGATACCATATTCGAAATCTACATGGTGCCCTTCGCGCAAGCTACAGAGTTCCCAAAGACATCCATCGACTAACAATGATCACTAGACTCTTACCCTCCCAAAACCTTTAGTCGAGTTCGGTAACAAGCGCATGATTTTACATCAAGTTGAAGCTTTGGCAGAAGCTGGAGTAACAGATATCGTTTTGGCTGTGAACTATCGCCCGGAGGTTATGGAAAAGTATTTGGCTGAGGTATGACACACTACCACCATAAAACAAAAAGATGGGTTACACCGCAGAAGTTAATGCAGGCACTATAGTACGAACAAAGATTCAACGTTAAAATCACATTTTCCATCGAATCCGAACCATTAGGTACAGCCGGTCCTCTTAAACTCGCAGAAGAAATTCTCGGCAAAGATGACGCGCCTTTCTTCGTTCTTAACTCAGATGTCATCTGCGAATACCCTTTCGCAGACTTGGCTGCTTTCCACAAGAAGCACGGTGATGAAGGTACCATCGTCGTAACCAAGGTTGAAGAACCATCCAAATATGGTGTCGTTGTTCACAAACCAAATCATCCATCCAGAATCGATCGATTCGTAGAGAAGCCAGTCGAATTCGTCGGAAACCGCATTAATGCTGGTATTTACATCTTAAACCCAAGTGTCCTCAAGCGCATCGATCTCCGCCCTACCTCCATCGAACAAGAGACTTTCCCTGCCATTTGCGCAGATGGTCAATTACACTCTTTTGACTTGGAAGGATTCTGGATGGATGTTGGGCAACCTAAAGATTTCCTCTCTGGAACCTGCCTCTACCTCTCTTCCCTTACCAAAAAGGGTTCCAAACTCCTTACTCCACCAAATACTCCATATGTACACGGCGGTAATGTCTTGATTGATCCATCCGCCAAAATCGGCAAAAACTGTCGCATTGGTCCCAACGTAACAATTGGTCCTAACGTTGTTGTCGGTGATGGTGTTCGTTTACAACGTTGTGTCCTCCTCGAAGGCTCTAAAGTCAAGGATCACGCTTGGGTTAAGAGCACCATCGTTGGCTGGAACTCTACTATCGGTAAATGGGCACGTTTGGAGAATGTCAGTGTATTGGGTGATGATGTTACGATTGGTGATGAGATTTACGTAAATGGAGGAAGCATTCTCCCACATAAGAGTATCAAAGCTAATGTTGATGTTCCGGCTATTATCATGTAGAGGGGATGAATAGATGGAAGAGCAAATGTGGAGTGGAAACAAAATGGTTCATGGTGCTTTTTGGATGAAAAACAATGAACTGATGGAAGAGGGAAGGAAGGAAGGAAGGAGTAAAGTAATTCATGGATGGACTTCATTACCTGGCCGTTTTTTCGCCGTTTCTCTATCTTATCTTATTTGCTTCGGGCTTTGGCTTTGGGGATAAAAGGGTCACGCATTACATGTTTTTATGGATGCATGCATGCATTTTCTTTTTATTTATTTTTTTTTTTTCAAAGAAATTTTAGAGACGAACATTCCCATTTTCATAACTGTTTAGCTGGTGCTTCGTTTTTTTTTTAAAAAAATCAGCCATGGTGTATGTGTTGATTGGTATTTATATGCGTTTATGTGTGTTATGTTTGCGCGTTTGTGTTTATGTTTGTTTTTGTTTTTGCATCGATCGATCACTAGGATGCATGCATGCCGGCCCGGGTGATTGATGCATGTATTTGAGTTTGAGTGTATTTGAATGATATCTCCTCTCAATCTCTACTATGTCTCTTTGAAAAATAAAAGGGTTTGATGGAATATTTATATATGTGTGTTGTATGTGTGTGTTGTTGGGTTTGTGAATGGGTGGATTGTTTTTGTGAGTTGTGAGTTCTGAGTTTTGAGTTGAGGGTGGGGGGTGAGGAGTGAGGAGTGAGGAGTGAGGAGTGAGGAGTGAGGAGTGAGGAGTGAGGAGTGAGGAGTGAGTTTAAAGGTAGGTAGGGTGAGTAAGGTAGGTAGGGTGAGTAAGGTAGGTAGGGTGAGTAAGGTAGGTAGGGTGAGTAAGGTAAGGTAAGATTACCTCTTCTTTGGATTGGAGGGGTTGATGGGTTGGGAATGTTTGGAAGGAGGAGGATGGAGGAGGAGGGAGTTGAGGAGGGGTAATTGGAAGATTGGGAGATTGGGAGAAAAGCTTATACGTTGCGTTTTGTTTCGGTTTGTTTTGTTTGCTGGAAGGTGAGTGGTGTGAGTGGTGTGAATGATGTAAATGGTGTTGGGTGGTGGTGTTGAATGAATGTGATGTGATGTGTGTAGTAAGTAGATGCTATCGAGTGATGGTAATTTATGATGGTAATTTATGATGGTAAGTGTAGATTATTTTTCAAAGATTATTTTGTTTGTTTTGTTTTGCTTTGTTTTTGTTTTTTTGTTTTTTTGTTTTTGCTTTGTGTATTTGTATATTTGAACATACATTTGCTCGTCTTGGAGTGTTTTAGGTGGAGGAGGAGGAGGAGGAGGAGGAGGAGGAAGTTGAATATATATGAAAGGGTTTTCGGTTATTAGTTTTTTAATTATTTATGGATCGAGTGATCTCTGGGTTCTGGGAATGAAGAGGATAGGGATAGGGATAGGGATTGTGGTTGTGATTTTCTGATGAGATAGTATTTATTGTATTTTAGTGTACTATAGTATGATATCAGACTACCAGAAGGGAAAGAGGATGGAACGAACATTGAAAGGAAAATGGGAAACGGTAAGGGAAAGAGAAGAGAGGAAAGAGCCAATATACGAAGTTGAAAATTCTTGCCAACTCCAGCATAAGCATAAAGCAGATGCAAACCCATCTCTTTCAATTTTGATTCATCCTAACGAGAGATTCTTTCCCGAGAAATTATAAGATTTTTTAATATATTATTATATTATTAATCCAGCTTTCTTGACTTCTATCTCGAGTTTAAGAAAATAGTTGTTTTACTCCAAATAAAAATAAAGCGGAAAGTAATTTACCTATTAGGGTAAGTATATATTCCCCGGGCTGTTGAGATCACCAGATCGGATGTTGGTTTTATAGTGATATTCGGATTTTGTATTGGTATTTTTATTTGTGGTATTCATGCTTTTTGTTTTTTGTTTGGTGAATTTACTTGGAGTTAGGGTTGTGTTTGTGTTTGTGTTTATATTCATTTCATTATTAGTTATTTTTTTGGTTTAATGGTGGTTGAGGGGGAGGAAGGGAGTAGAGGGAGTGATGAGTGGGATTTTATTTTATAAGATTAATATCGATATTAATATCAGCTGCAATGGCAATATTGATGCGGATTAAGTAGTTCCTTGCTTGTGGGAGAGTTGGTTGAGGAGAACAGGAGAGGAGAAGAGAGGTGCTTGAGGTGCTCAAGGAGCTTTGGGATAGATAATGGTAGAATGGTAAATGTGCTATCTTTTGATGTATGATTGATGCACATTGGGATGAAGATTTTTGCAATAAGATGGTTTGACTAGATGGTGTATACATTTGTAGTTAATGATTATTGATTGTCAAATTCTGGGAGGGTGTTAGGTACTTGCTAGTTGACAAGTAACTGTGCTTTATTTTCGAAAGTATACATAGCCATGAAGTCTCAGGATAGGGGCGGAATCGATTGGTGTTTTGAGATTATAGGGAGATTATGAGGAAACTTCTAAGTATAAATTTAGGATTGGGATGCAATAGCAGCGGTGACAACAAAGTAAAAAGCCCGGAGAGAGTGAAGGAAGTACCTTTCTAGTCTACAAGCCATCTATCAAAAAGACAGAAATGAATGGATTGAGTAGAAGATCTATCACAATATACACCCATAAACATATCCTTGCATTTTGAATATTTCCTCTAGGAGGAAGCAAGTCCGAGTCTCATAAAATCCTAACATCACCAACGTACCATCGAAAAATAGTAAACCAGAGTCAACAATCTCAAATCCCAAATCCTACTGACATTCTTAATCTATCCCTCATTTCATCTCATCACTGTTTATTTATAATCTATCCTTCTTCCCTCTTTATTGCTGTCAGCTTATGGATAGGAACATGTAGATAGGTAGACGTATTCGTTTGTCATGATCTCACATACCATCTCATATTCGAATGTTGAGGTTAAGATTAAGGCATAACATGAGTTGGTCTTTATCTAATAAGCCGTTATACTAGATATTAGTTAGAAGCAAGTAGTGAGGAGAATATGTGACGATTGATTGATCGATCGAGTGAGGCTGTAGAAGTGGAAGTAGAAATGAAGCTAGAAGTGTAAGGTCAAGTCAAGTGATTATTATGATAATGCTAGCAGTCATGAGCATGTAGATGGATAACAACATATATATATTCTGCACATTCAAAACATTCAGAATATTCTTATAAATAAAGCTCATCCCTTCCCCCCTCAAATATCTCTGTCATACTCGTCATATCATCGTCTCATCATGATCAACGGATTTAGATTTATAAATCATCATACACATGGATAATTAAACCTACATATCGAATCAACCTCGCAAAGTAAGTTCAAAAGATGCCGGATAAAAATATCAAAGAACATAAATACTGAGGTGTTCATATCACAATTATTGTAAGCTTAACATAATATATGCACACGTATATCTATGAGTCTTCTTTCGAGAAATATGTTGGGTTGAAGTGCTGAGTATCAAGTTATGAAGAAGTAAGTACCAAGTAAGATCTTGTCTAAAGTTTCTGACGAACTCTACTTCTAAGATTCTCTACTTCGTTTTTCCAGCTGAATATTTTGAGTATTCTTATGTATATATTCAGACTATACTCAATACTTTCCTCGTCAAGAATTCTCTACCCCCCATTCCATTATATTCTATTCCATTCATTCAAAGCCAGCGCAGACACGATGACAAAATCTTCCGTCCTCTCTCCCAAGTCCTCCACCTCCCACAAAACTTCAGTCAAAAGAGTTACACAAATCTTAAAAGCTTTCTCCTCGAATATCTTTCTTTCTCTTCAATAGAATTATAGCTGATTATTATGTATTACATAATACATACATACTAACATATTGCAATACCATAAAACATAAGAATTCCTACATATATACATACACACATACATACATATAAACCCGCACAAACAACAACTCCTACCCAAAAATTCCAAACCTTCCTTTTCCTTCTCTCCTTCTCTTCCTTATTACTTCCCCTTCCCTTCTATTATCTCAAGATCCAAAATTCCCCCTTACCAGCCTTACGCCCTATGCCCTAATATCTACTCCGTAATATCCATCCTCCCATCCACCCCAATAAAAAGAAAAACCCACAATCCCAAATCCCAAATCCACTTAACCCACCAAATCTAAACCCAAGACAACAAAAAAGAAAGAGCCCAGAAAAAAAGCAGCCCCCCTTCCCTCTTCCCTCTTCCCAAAAAACCCAAAGCAAAACATCCTTACGCAAACACCCATCCAACCAATAATAAGCAATGACCACCTCGAACCAAACCAAACCTAAAATCTAAAATCTAAAAACCTAAAACTGGTGTTCGAACCCACGTATATATTGATTTCCTGGTACCGAGAAAAAAAAAACATGGGTTTATATTACAATTACCATTTACCACGAACTTCTTATTGATTGATTGATTATTTAAACAAATAAATGAATAAATTTAAATAAATACCTTGGTTAATATATAATATAAATAAATAGCTTGGTTAATATATCGATACAATATAAATAATATATACGAGTAACATAAATATAAATATTCTAGAAGTATCCGCAAGGAGAGAGGAAGGTCTCAGTCTTAGTCTAAGTCTTAGTCTCAGTATTGATGGTCTCAGAAACTTATCTCGGTGCATAATCAAATCAATCAATCAATCAATCTATAGTGGTTCTCTTTTACTATGTAGTAATTATGGTTCGCTTGTTTGTTTCTTTTTTTCTATTTCTTTTTTTGGGGAGAGAGGTGGGGGTTGTGTCTTGTCTGAGTTTATTAATATAAATATAAATATTGTCCTCTAGGTAGGTAGGTAGGTAGATAGATAGATATCTATTATCTTCTTCTCCGTACATACGATTCTCAGCAGTGACTACAGGTACTGATTTCATCTTCGTGTATAGAGTATTTGCTCGTGGGAACTAACATTCTAGCATTCTATATAAGGTTACTTACTGTACCTGATGTCCGTTGGAGATTCGGTTCTCATCCGGGATTCCGAGCTTTTTATAATTAGTCATGATTCATAGATATGATTCATAGTTATTATTTTCAGATTATGATTCACAAACCGTGATTCACAAACCATCCCATCATCCCAAAAATCCAAGTATAAAATCCCTAACCGAACCAAAACCAAATCAAACCAAACCAAAGCCATCTCACCATTCGAGAACATTCCTCGGACATTCGGAAATCTTCTTTCAATAATTATCAAAAATTGCAAGCTCAAGCTCAAGCGCAACATCGTACGATAAATAAACAATAAACAATCTATTTTGAAAGAAAGAATGGGTCTCAGAGCGTGGGGTGAGTGAAGAGAAATCCCGAAACCATGGCTATAGCTAGCTAGCAAGCTAGCAAGCAAGCAAGTATAGATTAACCCGAAATAGACAAGAGAAACGACGCAGCAATGACGTGTAGGATGTCAGATTTCCGCATATGGGTCATGGGATTCTTATTCTGATCCTTGTTCTCGTTTATGACATGGACGTGGGTAGTTACTTCTGTATATTGGATGAACAATGTTACTATTTGTGCGTATAGGATATATATAGGTAGGCCGATTTAGACCTTTTGATATTTTTGGGTATTTGTTTTTCCTTTAGAGTTTGATGATGCTGATCTTAATTTCGATAGTAGAATACTAGAAGGATCATGGATCGGCAAACGTTTGGGGTAAATCTATATATATATATATACACATATCATGTTCTCTTGAGACATCATCCCCATAGAAAATGAACAAACCATTTGCGAGAATCTAAGCACGAAATTCTTGCATTTGCATTTACATATATATATATATATATATATATATATATACAACATGTAATCTATGTAGCTCGGGTAGATATCCAGCTTGAACCGACTGCCACTTGGCTCTCAATTTTGAGAATTGAGACATGGAAAATATCGGTAAAAGATATCATACGATATTTCGGCACGAGCCGACTCGTCAAGGCATTTAAACGTCATGGATGACCCATTATACTGCTATGGGCTGAATAAACTGTGTGAAGAAGTATCATGGCGAAACCCGTTTGGTGACGAAGCACGTATTGAACGAGATATCGACCAGTAATTGATAGCCACCTTTTCATAGCATGCGTGCAAGAGAAATTACTGCAGCTACAGCGAATATACTAGCTCCTACTATGCAAATGAGTCATTATGTGCTTCTAGGCTAACAGTGTTTGATTTCCTAGAACTCGGCAGGATGATGAAAATAACCTCACGGGAATGTTTTATTGCATGCAGATCATGTCAGCTGTATAGTTGATGATGTGCAGCGCTCCTTTGGATGCTGACTACTGCTTCGGATACATGGCATTGCAATGTACATCGCACGATATCAAACTCGATATTCTCAAGTATACTTGGCCAATATGTGATTTATTGTGTCAGAATGCATGAATTTTCAATCTAAAGGTATGTGCGAGGCGAGAAAGCTTTGCCTCATTGTTGTCAACACTTCTCAAATATCGCAGCTTTGCTTGACGCATCTCGGCAGGACGATACTGGTAAAGCGATTCATACACATTTCAAGGAAAGTTTTATTGAAAAACGAGGCCACGAATGGTCCTCCTGAGATCAAATAGCAACACAAAACTGCTCTCAATAACTATATACAGAGATCGATGCATTATCTAGCATGATATACTTTGAGATATTGATTAGAAGCAGATGCTCAATCGAACTAAGCACCAAAGAGGTCGAGGAAAATCTATATTGGACCCTCAAAGGAGTAATCGGAAGCCAATTTCAGGAGCATCATGAGCCCTCGAGGACATCATGTGGCTCTAACTATACGGGTATGACCGGAAGCCAGGCACTATGACTTTCAGATATAGATATTGAAAAATTGTCTGCAGAATCTGCAACTATGCAAATAGTGTATGAACTTTCAGGTTACACAAAGTAAGGAAGCATTGCATTGAATATTTGTTGGGAAGTATAGGTTGCGACTGCAAACGCTATCACGAAGCCTTGCTTCACCATTTCAACATGAGCTTCTAGCCCGTAGTTCTTGATGATTGCCCTTGAAATATTTCATGAGACACTGAGGAGGTTCGGATAAGCCGTCGCCTCTTTCGGGGCTGACGCCCGTCCGTTACCGGGAGTAATATGGTTTATGGAATCTATTTATGGCGATGAGATTGACCAAAAGAATGACCGTGATTACTGGATATGGGTATGGTGTCACAAAGGACTGACATTACCAGTGTCAGACCTTGAACCGGCCTGGCACTGCTCCAGCATCCTTAGGAGCAAGGTTGTTGCCAAGTCATTGCACCAAGAACTCTTTCGCGGACCTTGCAGGATTTTACCTGTAGAGATGGGAAGCTGGCATTAGCAACGCAACGCGATAATAGCATTTCCTATTTCTGCTGATTGCACGCTGCAAGGAACTTGATTCTGATTTTTGGGAATACTTGCGGCGAGAATCGTATGAGATCCTTGTGTCTATAGCCTTTCTCAATGAGAGCATCTAATCAAAAGCGTCTTCTGTTGAGGCCCTAGACTTGGCATATTTTTTCTCAGTCGCTCCAATAATAAAATCAGATGACTGCCACAGTATGCGCACTAACGAAACATCAAAAATTTTTGGCATGGTGTGGCGTCGCTTGTACTTATTGGGTCGAATTGAATGATACATTCATATAAATCCTTGCACGAATTTCTCCGAAATCTTGCCCAAAGTGTGTCAGATGTGGACCGGAAGTATTTCAGATGAATCGGAGTTATATAAGAATTCTTGTTGAAGACATGTGAAAGTAAGTCCACTTTGCTCTTAGAGACTATTTTCCTATATTGAAAAATCTACTCGTAGAAATTGTAGAAGGATGTAGACAATCTTGTGTACCTAGGTAACCTTGTATCATGTCGAATTTGTGATACCATTCATCATGGGCATTTTTGATAAATTTAGACGAAAAAGTTGTTGTGCGCTGTAAAGACACTTTGAAGCCGCGTTGAGAGGAGTATACGGAGTACGATCGTCCTGGTAGACGCCAGAACTGGTCGTAGTACCTGCTGCGCCACCTCTTGATCGATATCAATAGGGTTCCGTGACACAATCAATGATTGCTTCGAGCTTCCATGAGTTCGGACATTAATTCTCCGAGAACTTCAACGGTGCGCTGGAAGACATTGCCTTTAGCGTTTGAGCCCTAGCTTTTTAATCTACCTAGCAAGTAAATATGTTCGATATTCGAAGTTCGAAGGTCGTAGTTCCAAGTTCGACATTCGATGCTCACGTTCGAATTCGATTGACTCTAGTTTGAATGTATCCGTAGACCTTGGTGAAAAGTTGTAAGATTACACAATTTATGCTGTTATAGGGGTTTCATAATCAGAAATTACCTAATTATTAATGGGAGAAGGGGAAAGCTGGGCCGGAATTCGAACGGGCTACAGAAAGCCAGACGCTCGGGAACAAGTTTCTCCTTGACAGGAAAATGAGACACGGTCGAGGGGGCGTTGGCCCCTGATGAACATGGCAAGGATTCTCAACGGTTGGACCGTGCAAACTACGGCCTTCGGCAAGTACCCTTGACACTTATCCGAGTTCTGAATCCTGATGGACGATCCCCTAACGATCTAGAGTTTCGACAGCTGCAAGGACTTTTTGATATCCATTATCTGACGCAGAGTGCTCGGCGTCAATTTTGTTCGCCGTGGTGTATAATCCGTATCCTCTGATAGATACCCAGGACGATGGATACCCCTAAGCGAAACCCTCGAGCTTTTCTTCCTCCCTACCATAATTTCACCACCAGAGGAGTAATGAAATTACGAAATGACATCAGCCAATGATTGACGTAGAAGGGAATTTCAATTGAAAAATCCCGGTCCCTGCCAAAAGTCTGGGGCTCGAGGTCAATTAAATTTGAAGGTTAAGATGATGACTACTTCATCCTTGGATCGCTAGTCCATCCGGTCCTATTCTCAGAGCCTGTAAGATGGAGTGCTCTACCTTTCAGACACGGACAACTGCTTTGAGGCTCAATACGCCGACAGACATTTAATCAGCACGGTAATGATCATTGTGAATTTTGTACTCATTTCCATTTGACTTGCAAGCGATGTGATTTGTCAATGTGTGCTAGACTTTCCATGGCCTTGAGTTATTTCTGGCTCGGTTCGGACATAATCCGAGACAGGAAGACGTCTCGTTCCCGATTGAGCGTTCCTGTTGATTCATCCTTTGGCTTCCAGTCGTCTTCTATAGCATATTGAGGTTGCCAAAGTCATCCATTTGACCTCAAATTCAGGTGGCAATCTGTGGAAATACCGATACCATGATTCGCTCTGTAATCCTTCGCTTCTAGAGGGCGTGATCTGTGCAAATTGTCTCGGGAAAAGGTTGGAACTGTGACTACCTCATTACTTGCAGGTTAAACAGAGACAAGAAACTGCGTTTTAAGAGAGCTGTCAAGCCATAATTTGGAGTGAATTGGGTAGTTTCCGCAAGCTCGAGCTCCTCCCCGTTGTTAGAATATGAAAGAACCTTCATTATTGTGGATGTCTGTCAATGTGTTTCACCGCAGCAGCTTTGAGTACCGGCATATACCTTGCAGGGCTTTGCATTTCTTGATTCCCATTACCAAAATCCATTTCGATTTGCCGTTGTCTTGGCGCACCATGAGTACGCACTACGCACCTACCATCGGTTTGTCTCTTCTCCTCGTTAGAACCTTCGATTTCTAGAGTCGTGGCACTGGCCATTGAACGGCAACATATGGATGTCGGCGGTCGAACGTTTGGTGGTAGAATTAATAGCTAGAATCCAAGATCGTCGGTGGATAGTTTGATAAATGCTCTGTGGTAGTATGAATGGATAGTTTGGGTAGCTCCAGCAATTTCAAGTTCTCGGCAACTCAGAATCCGCGCCATTTCGTCACGCTGCTGGAGTAGACGTTTGAAGAAGCACCGAACGTATGAAAATGATGGTTGGAGGATGTCCAGCATGAATTTCGTTCCTGAATCATGTACCTACGTGACACCTCATAATAGATGACACCGCGCGTTCTTACCTAAGTCCACAGGGGATTTCAAATCAATCATTCATGAACCACAAGGGGTACACTCAGGATCGGGTCTGACCCGAGGCTCAACTCAACTCATTAGAGGCAAATTTGACAAATGCAATTGATTGCGAGAGGCAATGATTGTCAACGCAAAGATATAATTGGCCCTATGGTAATATGCCCCAGACTGCTATCGTAAGAGCTGATTGCTTCGTGTAACCTGATATGCAGGGAAGATCGCCGGCAGGAAAAAGTCGAGATCTCGCTTTCCGAGGAAGTTAAAATTGCCATGTGTTTACCTCAATCGTCCGAAGAGGAGGCGGAAAGCATCATGTAACTTCCAATTTGTCCGCCAAATCACCAACCGGATGCCAAAATTTGATGTGGAGAAGCATGATAATGACAAACAATGAGTAATTGGAAAAAGAAAAGTCAAGACTTTTATGCTGTGTGGCCCGTGGTGTGCATGATGATGGTCTTGCTCTGCATGAGTCGTACTGCAAAGACTGACTTATTTGTGCATTTGAGTGCAGCTGCTGTAGAATTTGACCCAGGGGTGATCTGTGCAACGGAAAACAACCACCGATAATGGCTCCATATTCCATATTCCGTGGTCCATGTTCTATAGCTATTCAAAGTCCAATGTCCAGTGTCTATAGTCCATAGTCCATTGTCCTTTCAGTGTTCATCCAGTGTCCATCCAGTGTCTAATATCCAATATCCAATATCCAATATCTAATGTCCAGCGTCCAATACCAATGTATAGATGAATGGCTCACAAGTCAAACGAGATTCAGCCAGAGTACCCGGAGCCTGATAGGGATTTATCAAGGCTTGAACCCTGTATGATTTTGGGGCTCCCTTTTCTAGCGTTCCACCGTACCCTGTAAATGAGGAGCATTCGCCGCCCAGAGGCTAATTTGAAATCAAGTGCCGCTTTCCGATCGGTACCGGGAATTTCCAAAATAGAATCTTCGACCGAGAGTGATGAGCGTGAGCCCGAATCAAGAAATTGATAGAAGGAGATTGGAAGAATTGGACATCAGAGATCAGAGTCGTGCATGAGTTGGGAAAGGAACCGGAAAAGAAGCATATGTGGGAAATATACATGTGGACATAGGGTCACCGTATTTGGTAATTTATCTATATGTGATTTGTGATATGCTGCCCTTGATTCAATTCAATATGGCTTATTAAACATTCTGTTGATGTTGCGTGCATACGTAGTACGTACGTAGAAGAAGATGCTTAGAAATAGATCATTGTAATAATTCTCGATATTTCGCCAAGTCATGGAAGAGCCATCTCTTGGCCCGGCGCTGGGCTTGGAACGTACCGGTACAGAACTAAACCCTATGGAATTCTTCATCGCGTCGAAGGTTGGGTTTGAGAAGTTGTTCTTCTCGGGCATTGTTGGGCAATCAAGATGCTGAAAGTTCTTCCCCGGAGGTCTACCATATATTACATACCCCATACTCATTTGACTATTTCTCTTTTGTTTTCTATTTGTTTTTTTTTAAAGGGTTTTTAATACATTTATTTATTTATTTATTTATTTATTTATTTATTTATTTATTTATTTATTTATTTATTTATTTATTTATTTATTTATTTATTTATTTATTTATTTATTTATTTATTTATTTATTTATTTATTTATTTATTTATTTATTTATTTATTTATTTATTTATTTATTTATTTATTTATTTATTTATTTATTTATTTATTTATTTATTTATTTATTTATTTATTTATTTATTTATTTATTTATTATTCTCTTTTCTTTTTCTTCTTTTTCTTCATTTTTTCGGTTTTTAGACTCGGACTTGATATTGCTTCGGAATGGATTTAGCTCGTCATGCCCATGTTCTAAAGGTCTGTGGTGCACTGGTGGCATGTAATGATATGTAGTGACATGTAGTGACATATAATGACATATAATGACATAGTGATTCCGCGTACCCTGCCATTTCAAGCTCTACGAAATGAGGTAGGAGGACCACACACCGTTGCACAAATGACCTTCAAGGCCTCCTAACCCTGGAGCGCTTATAATTTTACAATTTGGCCTATGAGGAACATGTGAAAGTCCCATCCATACGCATCAGATGACACGTCTTCGCTATGTAGGCAATTTCCAATTGTGACAGGTTCTAGCCTTTGAAAATCAATGTCAAGTTCAACTTAGTGAAGATTCATTTCTTGAGATTCGCATATCAGTCAAGACTTACTAAAGACTCTAAGGACTCAAGGACTCAATGATCACCAATACAACTGTAACAACGGTCAGATTACCCGTTTCCGCGCCCATCCGGATCCCACCGTGCTTTAGTATGATTGATGATTTCGAATTTTCTTGCATACTGTGATATTCGTGACCGGACTGACTTGTTGAGTCATAAAACAATTTTGTACAAATCTGCTGAACAAAATCTGTTGATTGTGAGTTAATTAAAGATATGAATTAAAATTAAAATTTTTTATATAAATACAAATTATATTATAATATAATATAGTAATTTTACTTTGTATATAAGATATAATTTATTATTAAGAAATTTAAACTTATATATTGTAAATCTTTTTTAAAACCCATAATTTTGTAGTTTTCTATTGTGGGCTGTATGACATGGTGGTACATGTCTGGGAAGCCACGAGCTTACTGATGTAGTATAGTCTCCTTAAAAATCCCTGTACTAATTTATTTGCATGTACCTTCCCTTACTTATGGCACAGAACGGATAAATTCCGTGCGTATGGATTCTTACTACCGCTTACTACCTACCCGTACTACTCTTCCTGAACCTGCGTACAGAAAACTGGTACTGTATGTACAGTATATAATCATGGTCTTCCTGTTTTATTCCAAAAATACTGCAAGATTAACTGTGCAGATGTGAAGGCGTGGAGACACTAACCGCAGGACAGCAAGGGCAGCAAGGGCAGCAAGGGCAGCAAGGGCAACAAGGTAGACGCAAAAGGCAGCTCGTAAAGAGGAATTTGTTTCTCATGAATTATTAACCTATAGATAACAAGAACAAATAGACAAACAGACAAACAGACAAATACACAAAATACACAAATATACAAAAAGTGCACATAGATATTTCTGTTCTAGACCAAACCCTACTTGGATGTCATTTCCCCGTCAATATCAATTAGACACGGCCGACAGGAGGGTCAAGGTAAAGCAACATCTCATTTTAATTCTTTATCGCGCCTATCATATGATTTCATATCCGATATCCCTTCATCTTGGGTCTTCATCTTGCTTGCCGACTGCCTCAATAAACGCTGTGCATGGTGCATCAAATTAAGATCTTACATGGATTGAGGGAGCTCATGATCATGGGTGGGTTCCATATAGAATTGTGTCAAAGTACCTATCAGAGTCCTGCGTTGTTACTCAAAGTGTAATTAATTCTTGCTCTTCTCTCACGACAGGTGTATTTATTTATATCCTGTTTGAAGTAATATTGCTAACCCGATCCCGAGAGAATGAATGTATCAGGCGCATATATGGGATCGTACGTTGGTCAGCAACATCATCTCTCTCACTGGAGGTGAATCTTTACCTCAAATGCTGTCAGTCTTACGATAATCATTCCTTTCCCATCTCGGTCTCCCTGGTAGAGTTGGAAATTGGCTTCATCAGAGAATCGAAAGGTCGAGAGATATATATACACCTATAGATGTGTATATATAGGTACCTCTTGAAGAATGCACCCATGGTAACCTTAGGTGGCTACGGGCAATTCCCAAGATTGAGATTTTATCAGCACCAAAGGATGGGTCGCTCGAGGGGAAGGGTAGGATATTAGACCTGGATTAGTTCTATAGCGTGTCAATCATATATATCTATCAATATATCAAATCTATCAATCTATCTACTCCATAATGTGGACTGTGCGGCCCCTAGCATTTTTCCTTTATCAACAAGGAAGAATAAACGATATATGTCCAATACCCACACAATCTGTCAATTCACAAACGAAGCATCTTGGAAGCGTCCGCGCTCGTCTAGGGGTGAGACGATCTGTATGACTCGCACTCTCTCACACTCTCAATCAGAGGGAAGCGATGTACAGGGAACCGGTGCCTCCCCTCGATCACTCATCTCAAAGTATCTACTATCTCGAGGAGGGGGGGAGGGGGGGTTCGTTGCGTGAGCATGGGTAGCAAAAAGAACGACAAGGCCTGAAGCGCTTGTCCAGTGTCAATCTCACAAAAATATTCTACTGAGATTCTAGAGAGACCTGGGGGCTGGTCATCTTAACTGGCTATCAATCAACGAGGTGAACGAGGCGAGGAAATTCAAGTGCTTCATCGAATTAAAGCTCTAGTTCGGCAACGGGCGACATAAACGCATATCTCGTCTCCAAATCTTCCACTTAACCACCTACACCAAATTCTCACATCCTAATTCGTCTCATCCCATCTTTTATTCTCCTTCTTTGCTGGGTCGTCTACTTAGCCACATACCTATCTCCATCCTTAACATCAAATTTTCCATCATCTGGACCAATAACGACGAATCTTTAGCCCATAGGTAATCTTGAAACCCACAACGATACTTGACGCTTGAACTCGGCATTAATTGACATCCTTCCTGTTCGTTCTCCATTCCGGAAGTGTACCAGAAATCTACCGTTTGGGTGGAAAGAAGCCATAGGGATTGTCGAGAGCTCTCCAACTGGGACGCACCATTCTGTCCTCGTTCGCAACTGCCTCATCGGTTCTTTTTGCATCTATCAACAGCACCATCACACGGACTTCCTTCTCGAACAAGTACCCTCGTACCGTACATACAAAAGATAAATTCCAATTCCAACTAGAGTTCATCTCTTTGCTTTTCGTTTGTTCCTGTACAAACAAATTAGATGCAACATAATACATCAGTACATCTTTGGCTTACTCGACGACGAGCACTTTGATGTATCTTTTGCATCACAAGCTCATATAAGTACTTTGCATCACCTCAATCTACACACCTACACATCCACACACACGACACACTCAAACACACACACACACTCAGTAAGGTATAGTACTTACTTGGAAGAGAACTTCAAGGCGTTACTCAATTCAATCACTCGATCACTTTGGTTGGCCAGAGAGCATTAGAAAGGAAATCCTCTCGTCCCTGCGTTTCTTATCCGCGCCGCCCTTTTGCCCCGGTCGAGTACCGAGCATCGCTGCTCGTAAAGCACCAATCAGAATTGCTCAGACTCTGCTCACCCGGTCTTTCACACCAGTCGCATATTGTCAGTCTTCGTTCCTTCAATACACGACCGTTGGATCACTACCTTATGTACCTACCGGTTTGTCTGAATCGAAGAATCTAACAGCTTGGATAACTCTGCATCCACGGCATCGTCGCCAAGATTTCCACTACCATCATCCTCGTCACATTAGAGCATTCTATTCATTTGTGTTTCGCATTTGTTATTTCAAGAATATCCTCGATATCAAGGCCATTGCCGGATTATCAGTATATCGAACTCGGAACTCCACTGTCTCTTGAAACGTAGGAGACGTCCTCTCTCATCTTTCATCGACGCTCATTTGCGCCCATCACCTCGACAGAGAGTTCGTTTTTCAGGTGTACATCACAAAGCTGAAAGCTCGAGACTCAGACAGCGCACTAGACGGCACTATTCTATGGGACCTAAGCTCCATTAAAAGTTTCTCAGCCCTGTGACTTCTACTAGGGCTGTACATCGTTTTGAACATTGTCAAGACTCTAGAACTTATGCTTTCTGACCTCTCATCACTACCAGGACTTTCTGGTTGTTGACTCTGCTTAATTCCTCTCCACAGACTCTCCGAGCTCAAGCACACACCCTCCTTTCGCAACCACAAGACAATAGAAAACAATAGCAGAAAAGGATTCTTCTGTTCTAATCTATCATTTTCAGACTTCTTGTCAGTTACTGCTCCTTATTTTAGTTATTAAAGTCAGACTCGATCTTGACCTCGAACTCGGACTCGCGAACTCCGGCCAAACCTACCTCCACCACAAGAACAGCTCAACCAGAAGAACGAGACCACAGATAGAGAAGAACGTCTCATCTACCTCCTTCATTCCAAAGCCCATCTATGGTTGTTTTCTTAGTGTCACAATACTCGAATTATCGATTCAAATCATTGTGTCGCAAGCACAGCACGAGGGAAACCGAGCAAATCGAGGGGTAAAGAGATATCGAATATAGATATAATAATTTATAATCATCAGCATGAATTCCCAGCCATCGCACGACTTCGCGCAAGCTCAATCTCTCCAGATTCCAGGGCTACAAAGGTATCTCCTCCGGAAATCCCGCCATCCTTTTCATTTTTCTCCTTCTCTGAACGATAACTAATATTTCGCAATGAAGCCAAGACTGCAAGCTCATCATAAGACAACAGCCTCGCTATGCGAGAGTGAATATGGGCAAAGAGAAAGGTAAACTGATCTTACAATCACCTCGAAAGGCATAAATCTAATCTATGGCAGATCGTCGAGCAGTTGATCCACCGCCTGTTGTGCAGCTTATAATTTCCCACGCAGTCGACCCGAATGAACGCTACATTATAAGTATGAAGTCAGTCTTTGCGGTTCTTTTCGTTTACTAACGCTTGTAGACCCACATTTCTTTATGAAAGGTACTCTTATGCCGGTCACAGATATGCAAGCTGGGACGTCTCATGGAGCTTTACTAGCAGGTACTACTGTATCATCTTGTCATCGCCTGAAAGATCCCGAGACCGACGACTGGGGCGCATATTTTGTTTTTGGTGATTTATCCGCCAAGATCGAAGGTATCTTCGTATTGGAGTTCAACCTTTACGAGAGCCACGAAGACGAAGTCGTTTGGTTGGGGTCTATTTCGTCCGATCAATTTACTGTATATTCGTCGAAAGCCTTTCCTGGAATGATGGAATCGACCACTATGACGAAAAAGTTCCAGGAACAGGGACTCAAGTTGAGAGTTCGTAAGGAGCCTCGGTCGTTGCTCAGAAAGCGTGGTCCTGCCTTTGATGATTATGAGCCCAAGAAGTATCGTGCTCGTGTTCAGGAGCCGGAAGAAGAGCCAGATTCTCCCGAGACGAGCAAATATAGCGAGCAACAACAAGTCCTCAATCAGAGTGCACGCATGCAGAATAGATACTCAGGCTATTCCCAAGAATCCTCGTCGCCGGAGGAGCGCCGATTAAAACGAGTAAGGACCGATACCCTTTCAAGCCAATCGCAAAGTCCAAACTTTAATCAACCGACATCCGCCGAATCACTTCAATGGCAAAGAGGATACGCCAATGCACAGCAGCAGCACCAACAACCTTCGTTTGCTGGCCATCAAATTCCAAGCCAGCACCCTTTGCAGAGCTATAATGATTATAATTCGTCAAATTACGCACATTCTCCCCAAGAGATGACTACGCCGGTTCGAGATCAGTTCTTTTCGACCCAACTCTCGAATACCCACCTCAGTGACTCGCCGCAGCCGAGATCTTTGCAATTCGAGATGAGTAACCAGCGGTCATCTCCCACATACTATCATCCACAATCGCATGGTTCCATGCATTCGACAGTCCCTATATTGTCAGAGCCTAATCCTATGAGCCACAGACAGACAGCCAGTTACCAAAATATGGGATATCCACCAAGAACACATATTTCACACGGCAGTCTCAGTGGGATGCTACCGCCGTCGAACAATGGAAGATACCCTGCGGCTCCTAGTTTTTCTGGTTATAGAAGAGATGCATCGTATGAGACACTACCTGGACATGGACTTGGGATAGGGCAATTTCCGGATCAGAACGCATTTGGCACCCCTGTTAGGGATCCATATGAAGGTCGACCCTCCGCACATGTTGTGACCACATCACAGCCCGGGTATTACCAATAAGGCCTTGAAAATTTCACAATTGGCTGAGCGGGAAGTGCGCTCAAGCCGAACTTCGTCCCGTAAAATGGTTGTCGAATCCTTCACATATACCCAGTTTGTCTTTTTCTGGTTTATTTCATGCACATAAGCACATTCTGTTTTCTTTTGTTCTGTGATCAAAATGACCTTTTCGATTCTCATTTCTTTTGTCTTCTAGGGACTGGCTGGTTGTATCTTGAAACGTTTTTTTTTTGTGTCATTTTCTCTTTCCGGGCTGGTTGCATTTAGCAGGACTTGGGTATCAAAAAACCGGGTAGCTTCGAGGTGGCGCTAGGTGGGAGGCATGCATGGATCTTGCATATATTCATTTGGAATTTCTCAACTCCATATTTCTTTTCTGTCGATTACTATTCCTTCATCACCATTTCATAAATCATCATTTATCGCAGGTTCGCGAAAATTCATTTGATCTGGCGGGTATGTCCAGGGTGTTTTTGGTACTCGGTTCATGGGGCCAGTATGGAATATTGGGAATTGGTATGGGTCATTTGGAAATTTGACAGGGCGGGGCGGGATTAGCATTAGGAAGAAAATTGGGTGGAAGGAAATTGTACAATAGGATGGATGGTCGGGCGGGATTTCGGAGAAGGATGCATCAGTTGCAACGGCGGCGGACTTTTCTATATTGGATGCTGCAATCATCATAGTTGATAGCTAAAATGCATGGTTGGGACTGGGGGTGACCGGGGCAAAGGAAGGAATGGAAAGGAAAGGACAAGAAAGGAAAGGAGAAGGGATGGAGAAAAGAGTATGTCGGCGACCTTGGAGGCAGAGTGGTACACATACATATATAGTAATAATTGGGTGGTTCACAGTAGCAAAGCTTACTACATACGTATAGTACTCCGCAACCTCGGAACTACATCTGTTGTAAATACATACGTAATACTAGGTAATTACCTAGGGAAAAGAAAAAGAACACGAGAATGCGACGCATTTATAACCCCCAACCTCCCACGGGGACCCCCAAAAAAATAATTGTTTCAATTTTTGCAAAAAAGTTTGGTGCCGAAAGCGGTTTGGTAAATGAGGTGTGTTTCGGATGGAGTGTGGGAGTGTGAAATGTGTGAAAGTCTGTGGTTTTCTGCGGCAGATATATAAGATGATATAGATATTTTAAGAGCTGAGGGATTTGGGAATTTGGGAATTTGGGGAATTTGGGGAGTTTGAGGGTTTGGGGTTTTGGGGAGTGGGATGAGGGAGAGAGAGGAAAAGAGAGAGAGAGGAAAAGAGAGAGAGAGGAAAAGAGAGAGAGAGATGAAAGAAGATAAAAGGAGGTTTAAAATGAGATTTATATTATATTATATATAAATAGATGGGTATTTGTATATTTTCATATTTGTATATATTATTTAAATTGATCGAATAGGGCTGTATATAAATATAAATATAAATATAAATATAAATATAAATATAAATATAAATATAAATATAAATATAAATATAAATATAAATATAAATATAAATATAAATATAAATATAAATATAAATATAAATATACTACCTACCTACCTACCTACCTAATAACCTACTATACAATACTCAATATTTAACATCAGGGTACTTACTAACAAATTTACAAATTCGTCAATCAAGATGAATGATTCCTATTTTATTGATTCTATCCCTTGTTATTCATTGTATTATTCTTTCCCGAATCCGCTGATATCTCATTCCTACCCTTCTTCACATTTCGATATTTCAACATTCTAATTTGAATCATACCTAGTCTTGACAAAGTTCACTAGGAGGTCAAATCATACCATGTGAACGATTCACCTTTTTATTCCTGTCCCAGCTCGGATTGAAAAAATGCCTCAAGGGGTATACTAGTAATGCAATCGAGTAAAAAAAAAACAGAGAACTCCCATGTTATCATCACCCATGCTCTCTGAAAAATCCTAGCTATTATCATAATAAACTCTAACTCTGATATCGTGTTGCCACCATCGCGTGCGTCTTATGCGAAATAAGATTTCCACAGCACGCCTTCTAAATCTTCTAATTGCTCAGGTGTGAAATACTATTGTCAATGATTAGTTGAATGTTCCTCTTAACGGGACTGCATATTTGGAGGATAAAAGTGTGAAAAAGACATACCTTCTGATCCGTAACCCAAGTATCTTGACGTGTTTTTTTGAAATCAGCCAAGACACTCTTGACAGTTTTACCAATTGCACCAACATCATTTGCAGCCCTACTTGCTAATGTAGCCAAGACCTCCGGCATCCATTCTGGTGGTGGTGTTGCATACGGAAATGCATTGACCAAGGCGCCTAATCCAAGAACAGCAGCATGTCTTCTGATTATTTGAGCATTTGAATTTATTGGTGTGCTTACTCCCTGTACTTTCTTGGGCATAGGATTCTTCTTAAGGGCTTGTGTGAATTTGGTACGTAGGGACGAGAGAATATTCTCGCGAAGGATGATGGGTGAGCATCGAATCATACCAGCTAGGGTAGTAGATGCGCCGAGGCGAACTTCAAGTTGTGGATCCTCAAGCATTTCGGCCACGGCAGAGAAAAGAGCTTGCTGTTCGGCTGGACGAATGAGGAAGATGCGACGGAAATAGATCACTTGCATATTAATCAAGGTCCGTAAGCGTTGATGCCATGACGCCGATACCTTGCCGATACGAATGAGAGCCGAGATAAACTCGCCGTCTTCACCAGCACGGAAGGGAATATTTGGAAGATGGCGATAGACGTGGTAGGCGAGACGTTGAAGTTCTGGGTCTTCTTTGACGTCCATCATGTGTAATAATTGTTCCATGAACACATTTGGAAAGAAATCAATGAGTTGTGTACATTCATGAGATTGTAAAGTGGAATCAAGCCATAACAATACTGTCTTGCTACCATTAGTATACGAAGTTGGTGTTTGCTCGCCTGGAGCTCGTTGACCACGCCATACTTCTAGTCGCCTAAAGACTTCTCTGATGGTTGAAGAGAAATCTTCTGTAGGTATGTAAGGCTTGATACCAATTGAAGAAGCCGTCTTGTTCGCCTGGAGAAGAGTGTCTACATCTTTGAAAGCCTCAAAGTATCTCATACGATAAATAGTAGCAGTTGCACGGCCGATTGCTTCTCTCACAGCTTTGTAGGGGTGGTCGATGTGGTCAAGAAAATCTCGTAGAATCGGCTCGTCATTGCGGAAATGCCATCCAGCATCAGAGATAGCAACATCTAAAAGTTGAATCTTGGAACTATCCTTGAAAGCCGCGTTAGAAGTCATATCTAATCGGAACGAAATGAGGAAATCAAAGAGTTCTCTTGAAGACCTAGGATCTCTTCCGCCAATAACCATGTGAAGACCCGTGAGCCAATACGTCAGGTTTTCCGGGGTCAATCCTTCGGAGAAGACATTCAGCATAATAGGTAAGCAGAATCCCCAAACTTCATCACGCTTTGCATTAGGGAAGTCGTATGTAGAAAGCATAAGACCAGCCATGATTTCAGCCGTTGCACGATGCTGATGTTTGTCACTACCGTCTTCGAAGACCTTTTTGACTTCTTCTTTGATCTCATCAAAAGTAGCTGATGTAAGTCCGGAATGCATCAACTCGAATGTTTGAACGAGCAAGGTTGTATTTTGCACTCGGAACCGATCTGCAGAGGCATCTCTTGGTTCTTGTTTCATGTACATGAAGAACTTTTGATACCAATCCAATGTCAGGAGAGATCCAATTTGCTTTCGTGCAGAAGTTTCTAGTTCATCAAAGTCCGTGAATTCTACAGGGTCCGCTCGCATAGCAGTAAAACTCTTGCCCCACACAAGCCATCCTGGCCAGTCGCGGTCCAGGAAATATTCTGGTTGCCCAGGTTCGGCGAACGAGTCCAAAAATCTCTTCGTCCACAGAGGATCCTTGCTATCAACAGGAATTTCTAGCTTATTGGGCTGGAACTCCTCCTCGCGGATGTACTTTTCGAAGCTGTGGCCATAGATAGCACGAGTTTCAATATGATTCAGAATGCGTGTCATGAATTCAGTATGGGCAGCTCGGAGCCCAGGATGATCGGTTACGGCGCCTAGCGTAGCAAGCTCAATCATAGAAGGCGGCGCAAGTGTTTGGATTCGGAGACCCAAATTATTGATGAACAAAGTGCACCTTGCGGCAAGTTTCCAATGTGCTGTTCTGGCAAATTCAGTGAGCTCTGCTGCTAAGTTCCATTTCTTCTCTTCCACACTAACACGTCGCCCCACGATGAAGTCATTTCTGGTCTGGATGATTGAGTGACAGTCTTCCTTTGGGTCTATTTCTTGAATGAGGGCTTGATCGAGGATGACAAGCGTCTCCATCCTCCTGCCGAACTCCATTAATCCTCCGTACATAGCAGTATTACCTACCTTCTGAATGGAGGGCTTATCTACAGATCCAGATTTGATATAGAGATCGATCAAATCTGGTGCAAATCGCCAATCCTTCGAGATGGTCTTCGTAAGGCTACCAAAGAGTAAGGTGTAAAGACAACCCTTGATCCGGTCAAAGTCATTTGTTTCCAAAGCTTTCCTCCAAGCACTCAGCAGTTGGGGGATGACTAGAGGTCGACCACCAATCACGCTCTTCAAAGCGGATTCCATAGCTTGCTGAGCCGTCACTCGAACTTCGGCATATTGAGAGATGGCTGAAGATGCCAGATTCAATAGTAGCTGCTTATCCAGTTCCGACTTTTGTCGTGCCGATGCATTGTGCTTAGAACGTTGTAGGTGATAACTCCCAGCACGCTTTATCAGTAAAGGTCTTGGATATACCTTTCGGAGTCCTGTGACTTTGAAAGATCGAACCTCGGCGAGGTAGATTTTGTTCATTCGCTCCAGAGTATGAGCAGATTTTTCATTACCAACATCGGTGATCCATGATTTGTATGCCAGATAAAGTGCGGTAAAACAAGGAACATCATCTTCTTGGTGCTGCCCTAAAAAGTCGTGCATTTTGCAATAAAGGTGGCCAACATCCTCGCGAAGTTTGTGTATACGAACATAAGCGGGACTATTGTTCTCTAAAAGGTATCCCGCACGATAATGAAATTGAGGTCTGGTTTCCTCATCCTCGGAAGCCTCCGCCAAAGGATCGTCATCTCCTTCCATGGGGTTATCTCCATTCATGGAGATGCCCCCATTGGAATCACGTTCTGCGTCTAAATTTCCAGCAGCTGCTTTGGGATCGAAGAGGACAGAAACTCCTGACATCATCAACCGAATATGTGTAAGAGCCCTCTCAACCTCATCTGACCACTCTTTGTTCTTTCCCTTTCGCGAGACTGCAGGGGTGTCGCTGGTCAGATCGGTAAGCTTCTCTATTGATGTCTTCACTTGAGACTCAAATATTTCGACGGCTAGATCGATCTCTTCGGAGGAAGGCACATGCCATTTTATCGTTAAATCTGACGGTTTAGTGTTGCGACCCCAATCACCAACATCAAGTCCCCTCTCAAAGACTTCTGGTTCATACAGAGCTGTATCAACAGGATATATTGTGGTGAGGTTGAGTAGAAGGTGGTGAATAAAATTAGAAACATGGGTCGTAGCGAGACCATGGCACTTTTCCTGCATGTACAGAGCTACATCAAAAAGTTCTTTCTTATATGGCATAACTGCATCTCCAACATGGACAACAATCATGCTAAGCATACTTAAGTGCCAGACTAAAGCTCGGTCGCGGGGTAAAACATCAGACCCGCTATTCCTGTCGGATGCAGCATCATTGTAGTCGATTTCATTCCGAATACCGATCACAAGCATGGGCAGAAGTAACTTGATCGTCCTCTCCGGATTAGCCTTGCAAATTGAATTGATGATATAAGCCATTGCATCCCTAGCCTGATGGACAACATGGCTATTAATAAAAGCTGCCATCTTCTCCAGTGCCATGTCAAAGAGATCAGGCGATAAAGAACAGAACAATGGAGTGAGAGCGCTAGGTAAGACGTTGACAACGTTCTCTTCAGGAGCTCCTGTTCGTATCCTGGACTGTTCAGGTAAATTTTCCAATAAGGTGAACACTTTTCCAAGCAGCGCTAAGACGAACTCGCCAAACCCAGCAGTGGAAGATCGCAGGATATTGGCTTCGTCCTCATCACTAAGCTCGGCGGCATAGTCGATCTCCACGTTTGGGCCATCTCGTTCCAGTCGCTCCATCTCACCTTGTACCCACTGAATAGCAAGGGATGTGTCATGAATACCATCGTGATTCCTCGTAAGGTCCGTAAATGGTATACTGAATGCCACAGCCTGTATGAAGTTCAGAGTGTACTGGGTTTTGGACAGATCATTTGCGTCGATACCGGGTAAAGCTAGAGCTAGCAACGCTGTAATGTGACAACGGTAGCCCTTATGTTTTGACATTACATTAGCGAGCATTTGAAGACTGCACAGGGATGAAGAAGTTCGATGTACTTCGACTAGACCTTGAAGAGAAGGGTAAAACCGCTGCAACGCTCCTGGCAAAATTAAATTGGGTTCTAGATTTGCTAGACCTTGAAGTGCGACAAAATAGTAATTGAGGATCTTGGATCTTTTCGAAAAGATTCCCATAAAAACCACATCTTTTAGGATAAGGACAAATCTTTTCTTTAATTCAGGAGTGATACGTCGTGCGGGTGGTGTGTCCATTTCGCCACTCTGTTCCCGGTTCCAGCGCAACAAAAAGAAATCAACGAGGTGAAAAACAGTTTGTGCTAGTATATCTGCCCAGTTTCCATTATTCGACGGATGGAAAAAGGTGTCGATGGACTGTATCAATCCTTCAAGATTTGACAAGATTGAATTTTCGCAGTTGAGAGTTAACGGCGAAAGGGACATCACTATCCACCGTGCAATCGTATATCCTACGGGTGTTCGCTTCTTGTCTGTTTCAAGATATACGCCGAGGCCGGAAGCCATGTCGACCATTGGGCTATATGGGGTGGTTGCTTGCCCGACAGGTATCTCGGTTAACCTCAAGATTGCTGTAAATATGAGATCAGATTGCTCCTTCGTGAATATACCATGTTCTGAGAAGTCAACATTTTCATTAGTCACGGAATCTCGGGCAAGTCTCGAAAACATGTCTAAAAATGTGACGTCGAAGATCTTAGAGCGGTTGACAAGTGACCAAAGATGGAAGAGTGTAGGCAGATAATCTTGGGGTTGTTGGAGCAAGCCCAATTCGTTTGGTCCTGGCTGTGTTGGCATCATCATATTCAGAGCTCCAAGGGTAATGAATGCATATGAACAATCTGAGATGCTAAAGTATGGTAAGATTTCCTCAAACATAGCTTTTCTTTCACGAGGATCGAAGAACTGTGATGCATAAGCGGCTAGACTCGAAACATTCTTGTGGCTTCGCTTTCGACTACCCTGATGCGCTGCCATTTCGTGAGGAAGGACAAGACCTTTGATCTCCCTCCAAAGCGGTCGCCAATCAAGAACAAGATCTGCTCCAGGTTTGAGATGATGCTTTTTTCTAGTAGATCATTAGTTATGCATAATAATGAAGACAACCTAACCCTACCTTGTCAAAAGAAATCGAAACATGCTTTCAAATCTTTCTCCATTACTTAAGTCTAGACCCGGGGCCAGTGAAAGCATGTAATACAGCTTTACAAGCTTCACCCGCAGCACTCGAGTGATGTCGAATTTCAGACTCAGCCATGCTCTTAGCTCTCTTGTCCAATGTACAGCACCAGGGGCTATATCTTCTGCTTTTAAAGCAATGTAAAGCTGTCTAATAATTTCTGCCAGCGCCGCATTGCGTTCCGTCTCCTCCTCGACTTTATATGGTAGTAGTTTAAAGTAGGGGAATGTTCTTGGTCTGTATCGTTTCTCCCGATCCATATCGATCCCGTCGGCGTCAAATTCAAGGCCCGGTGAAGTAGCACGCGATATCGTATCGCTCGAACCTCCTTGAAGCATGCTCTGAAGGTATTGCGCATGGCTTTTGCCATTTGTGAAGCCTTCGTCCATCTTGCAAGTCGCTGTATTTGAAATTGACGGTCGAGCTTGAATGTTTGGATATGGTGGAGAGTGTTTGGATATGATGGAGAGTGTTTGGATATGATGGAGAGTTTTTGGTTACTAGCTATTTGTCAGTGATCATGAATGGCTCACAAGCAATAGCATCGCACAAGTACCTGTGTGAAGCAAGTACTGTAGCTTCGATAATGGTAAAGGCGATAGAAAGGCGACCTCTTATCTAACACACAGCTGAGCCAGCTCCAAATAAACCCAAAGCCACAATCTTAGAAGTTCTCCACTTGCCCAGAAAAATGATGAACAACAAAGAAATTCAGTTTCTCATTAAATAATCTGTAATTGATGAAGAAGGGCAAAAATTGAATTTGGAAGATGTCCCACAGCATAGAAGTTTTGATATTTATCGATGTTGGACAGAGAGGAACACCAGCAGCCTTGTGCCTCGAGATCCGTGCGGGTACCAGGTACTAGCACAGCAGACAGGGGTTAATGAAGCGTGAAGCGGATGAAGTGTATGAAGCGTTGTAACTTGTGAGTTGATTTGTAAATGCTACCACTAGCCTTTACCAAGGTAAGATACGTAGGTCACCGGTACGGGGCGAGGAAACTTATTAAGCTGAATTGGTGTTAAATCATTCTGGAATGTGAATCTAGATCTTTAGTATGGAATAGAGCTTGGATTTATTTTACGATCAACAAAGAAGAAGAGGAAGAATAAATTCTAGGCACATTGAATCTTTCAAATGAATTTTATCATCAAGGTGAATGAATAGGATGAATGAATGAATGTCACGGGAAATTTATATGCAAAATGAATCTTTTCAATTAGGCAAAAGGCCGTACGTAAGAACGATTTTCATCCAGAAAGGAGGTCGTAGCAAGCCTACGTGATCATTACTGCCTTGAAAGAAGGAATCTAGGGGTACGTACCTAGGAAAAGGCATATGTACATACATACAAAAAAGCTGACTAACACAAATGGTATCATAGCATTATTACGGCTCTCCACAGATTGTCAGTAGAAACATGCCGTTTCATTGTTTTTGTCCAAAACTAAAACCTATGCACTATGCTATCTTATGCTATGGGCTAAAATACAAAAAGTAAAGGGAGTATCAAGTTGTGTTTTTCAAAAATCAGATGTAATGATATCTTCTGACGCCAAACGAAACAGACATCCAAGTGCCTCATATTCCAAAATTTAAGTACCTATTCCTAAACTCCCCAATGCTTTTATGATAACGCCAGCAGTAATGTTAACCAGATATATTGATACAAACGTTTTCCCTGTTAGCACTACAGCGAAGGAGAACGAGAAGAAGATCGGTGGCGAATAAAATTTATAAAAGACTTCCATCGGCTATTTCTCCGTTTTACTGCGGGAGATTTGCCCTGTACATGCTCGCTTTGGCCATCCATGGTTCCACTGCCCGTGTCGTGTGTGGCTATGCTCGATAGCATGTGAACAGATTTCACCCTTCGAGTGGGTTTGGTCGGTGTCGGAGGGGGAGAGGTAACGACACCTATCGCGGGAGGGCAAGAAACGCGGTTTGGCGCGTTTATCTTAACATGATGATCTTCGCCATTCTCAAGATATTGAGCTATGCCTTCCCCTTCGCTATCGCTCGCAATCGTGTTTATCCTGCGACTCGCTGCCCTTTGCATAAATGCCGTACCGGCGGAAGGGGCTCTGGCTCGCCTTGGTGATGCAACCGAATCATGTGGCGAAGACGTAGTGACAGAATTAGCTCTGGGAATATTACATTGTAGAATTTTGGTGCCGATATATCCAAATGTAGATTCTGGTGTGCTGGAACGAGTGCCATTAAGAACCGTAACAGAATTGGACCGCATTATATCTGGTGTCAATGAAGAGGCTCTGGTTCTTCCGTTTAGAGAATTTCTTGGACTCTTGTTCTGGCCAAATGTAGCCATACAATCATTATATTTGAAATAAGGAGACCAGCCTTGGCGTAAAGCAACCCATATTCCCGTGACTTGAATCAGTGCCCTCATAGTTTCGTCCATTAGTTGCGGGGTTCGTTCAACAATCTCATCGGCTTTGCCGTCCTCATCCACATCATCAAGCTCGCTAGGTACACCGTTCACTGACGCCTTTGTGGTCTCTATCCCGGATGAAGGAGATAAGTTAGTGTAATAATTTGGAATGTCCAACTTTGTTTGAGTGAGAGTTGCCAGAACCGCATGCCGTCGAGAATTTGGGTCTATTACACTGAAACTGAATTTGACATCGTTCATAGACGAATCGGAATGGTGACCAGCTCTTCTTACCCATCGAATAGTAGTCAGTTTCGTCCCGGATTCGTCAAACTTGGTCATTTCATAAGCTCCTGTGGGTAACGGGCTTGCCAACCAGACAGAACCATCGTCTAAAACTATTTCGGCCTTTCCTTGAGAGCCTCCTTCGTCCCTGGGCAATTGGCAAATGACTGCGATGAGATCACGATGCGAGTAACCCTCCTCATCAGAGTCCGTGTCATCCATGGAGCCCTCAGGTATATCATATTCTTCACTCTTCACAATCATAATATCGTTTGCTCCTAATTCACCCTTTCCTCTAAACATTCGAGGAAATCTTTTGGCCAATCTGGAGACGACGACCGTGGAAGGAAGGACATCTAAGGTTGGCTTGGGCCTTTTATCAGATGATAATAACTGCAATTGCATTAGCAATTTCGGGCGAATATTTAATAATCGTTGCTTGTGGGTCAGAGTCGGAGCCGGGTGTGCTAGACGGTATGCTGTGCTAGCTTTCGAGGATCTCCTGCCCCGTCTACCCCCATTCGTTGTTCGGCTTCCTTCGGAGTTTGCAACCGATCTGCCATCTTCACTCATGGCATCCGCTTCAGGTTCCTGAAATCGAACAGCATGCACCTGCTGATGTTCTAATTTGTTCCGAGGTATATATTCAGATAATGCTCTTGAGCGTTGAGTCGATAAAACTGGTATTGAAGCTTGAGATGTGGATATTTCTGGACCAGGATTTGAAAACGATGATCTATTCAAAGGCGATCTTCTGGGCATAAAATCGCTCTGTGGTCGAGAACGGGTAGAATGTGAGTACTCATGGTTATGCATGCCGGCTGCCGAATGTAAAAGCATTTTGATGGGAAGGGACGTCCCAGTGAAGGGACGTCCTCGTTGGCGAAGGTATCCGCGACTACGAAGTTACTTTGGAAGACCTTAAAAGATTTGAAGCTTTGGAAAGGCTATTGCATTCGATGCTGTCCGTATGCATGAAAGGAGCGAAACTCGTAGGGTTGTCGGAGGAAAAGAGGTAGAAATTATATGTATGAAACCAAGAATTGAATTGGTAGCAGTAGTAGTAGTAGCAGCAAGAATAGACGATCTCAATAATGCTTGCTCCCAAATTCGCACAGATGCAATAGCTTGCGGGACAAGGCTTGTATTGAAAGACGTTGTGGTCAGACGTTTGCTGGAGGCTCAAGATGGGTTCGTACAACACAAGAATCTATTTCACGCAGTCATCGATATTGATACTGTCAGCAGAGATGGAAGGGAAGCAGACAGAATGCGGGTGAGAGAGCTGAATGTCAGCAATAACATCCAAACAGGTATGAGGAGGTGATGGGTATGTATGAGTTGGCTAGGAAGTGAGCTGGTAACCTAGAGGAAGAAGTTCATCAAGAAAAAGGATTAATGCTTTGCTTGGATCAATTGAACTAGGATGAAGTGGAGTAACAAACGGAAGACCGGGTTTGAATGTACGAAGTAATCTATAATCAATATATAATCAAGTAGACAGAGACAGACTACAAGTACCTCATTTTTCTTTGGATGTTTCTAAAGCACCGACAAATAGCAAATAGACATCAATCAAAGTAATCAGTTAATCCTTGACCGGTCAGGTACTTGGGTTTATCCTTACATCCCTTATGAAATGATCAGCCGATGATGCATTACTAGCCGTAAGCCATACATATTGTCATGTATCCGAGTCCGAGGCTGTGAATAAGGCCCACCAGTCGATGAAATTTATTCCCTCGATGATATTTTTGTTTTTTTTCATTCAAGCTACGAGTACGACGGGACTATCATTGTTTTATAGCCCGTCTCCACATGACTGCATAACACTTGTCATAGAAGGTATCCACAATTATCGACATGGACGAAAGAGGGAAGAAAGAAGGAGGGAGGATGTATGTACTGGTATGTTGAAACTTGAAAGATAAGTTCGTGGCAGAAAAAGAGGGCTGGTACAGTACGCACCGTATGTACGTACAGGGAATTGTCGGATTCGCTCGGATTGACTGGGACAAGTGGAGGGAAAACCCGAGATTTTGATTTCATAAAAGTTTTAATGTCCCATCCAATATTGTCTAGTACAGTCAGGACGTCTGAGTAGGAAGGGAGTATGTAAGAGGGGGAGGGGGGGGGGGACGGAAAGATGGAACAAGAACTAGCCGACATTAACATAACCACACATACGCAAACGGTAGAAGTACGTAACTTTTTGTGAATAGGAAATGATCTAGAAAATGTCATTGTTCATCCACCTTGGTGTTAAAGTAATAAAATATCTGCTCCGTAAACTTCCATTTCCTATTTACTGTTTACTATTCACGAATCACCAATCACCATTCACCATTTACTCTAAAAATATTGAGTGGCAGCCTGTTCCTAGAATGAATCCACTCGCGGACTTTGTATGTCCCATGCAGCCCTAATTGAAAGCCCTCGAATCTTTATACGGTGCTAGAAGAAAGAGAAATAAATACTGGGTACTGCAGCATTCATCCATTAGCTTTCTTCGATCTCTTGGAGTCTCAGTGAACTCGACCTCGATCATCAAATGGCAACAACTGATCGGTGCACGGGTACGAGTACCTACTACATACCTGCCTACCATTATACTCTAATAGTCTATAGTTGATCCATTCTCAACTGAATAACTACCAATTACCGCTATCTCTTTAAAGTATCTCTCTGTTTTGTAACAACCTGCACCACGAATCTTCTTCCCATACCAAATGCCACCGAAGTATTAAACATTACATACTTACCTAGGTACCTAGTATTCATTACGAATAAGCTCTGATGAGTAGGTAGTCTTAAATTGTTGTGATGATTACTAGGTACATATTTTCTTCTTCACGGAGTACGTATGTACTCTTACAATCTTAGCTGCCTAATATCTCTCCCTCTCTCTCTCTCTGCTAAAAATTTTGAATCGCGAAAGATCCATAATAATAAACTTGCAAGGTCCGGAAATTCTTAAGTCTCCGTCCAGATTTAAATCTCTTGGCATCAAATCTGTCGGGCTAACCTTTACCTACCCATCGGTAAGTAGTAAGTAGCGAGATGCATCATCTTTTTTTCACCGCCTCCTAATCTTATCGTGAGCCCTGTGAATGAGGAATTCTGGTGTTCCTACGATGAGGTGTGTGAAGCCTTCTCGGAGAGGCTGAACACTGAACGCTGAAGCCAACTACCGAAACCTCAATCTCACTATGGCTTCAACATATCTTCGTGTGCTCGAAGCACCAGCTCGTACATTGATATTGTGTTTCACGCTCTGGAAGATCTCGCTTCTACTTGTCGCTGCTAGTAGTCCAGGTCCAGGCTACGATACATCTACCAACCTCTTATTGTTGAGTCTGCAATCTGTCGAGAAAAAGAAGTTACCATCGGGAGTGCAGTACCTCATCGCCAAGTTGATAAGATGGGATGCACTTTACTTCGTACACGCGTCAAGTCGGGGCTATGTCTATGAACAAGAATGGGCGTTTGGGTGGGGTTTCACCCGCATGATAAAATTAAGCACTATTGGTAAGTAGAGAGCCGACTACCAGTCTACCCGCCTTGTTGACCAAGGTAGGACTTGAATATCTTGGGGTACCCCACTATGATGGACTGGAGGGGTTGGTGGGGATCTTGATTGCTCATGTTGCCCATCTGCTTTCAATTCTTGTCCTTTACAGCTTGACCTTGACACTCTTCCCCTCCAAAATATTTGCTTTGGTCACAGCTCTTCTGCACATCATATCACCGGCTGGAATCTTTCTCTCTGCTCCATATGCTGAAAGTTCGACTGCTTTATTGACCTTTCTGGGAGTTTTCATTTTCGCAAAAAGTTTTGCATCTGGAACATCCAAGAGAACATTAGGTCATGACCTTCTCATCCTCATTTCCGGCGTAGTATTCGGAGTCGCTAGTACTTTCAGAAGTAACGCATTGCTCAATGGACTCCTCCTACTTGAGGAAGCATTCAGAACCCTCGTCAGCTTAGGAAGCGGGTTCAACATAAACACCTTCCGTCGCCTGATCATCACTGGTTTGGGAGGCATATGTGTTGGTATTGGCTTCCTCACACCACAATACCTCGCATATCAAGAGTATTGTGGGGTGACGGGAGTCGAGTATACAAGAACGTGGTGTACAAATACCGTACCAAGTGTATATACTTTTGTGCAAGCCTACTACTGGTATGTCAATAGATTTGGGGGAAAAAAAGCCTTTCTAACATGTACTAGGAATAATGGTCCGTTCAAGTATTGGATCATGTCAAATATACCGCTGTTTATACTTGCGACGCCTATGATCATAATTCTAGGAGTATCGGGCAACGCAGGGTTACGGAATGCTCACTTCCAGCAATTTTCTGCAGCTACCACGGTTACCTCTAAGAAAGAAGTCAGCTCGTCAATGGATGAAATCCAAAATACCGACAAGATCCAGATTATCCGTAATTTAGCGCTCTCACAGTTGATTCTCACGGTTTACACGGTAATATGTGGACATGTTCAGATCATCACAAGGATCTCATCATGTTGTGTGGTATATTTATGGTATATGGCCGCTTTGATTGGGGAAGAAAAGGACGCAAGAGTCACAATTGTTGGAAGATTCATGATAATATATGCCGGCATCCAAAGTGGCTTATTCTCATCATTCTTACCACCTGCGTAGTACTAGTATGGAAATAAAAGTTGGGAAAAACGGTTGTTACTTTTAGAACATATCCAATGGCAATTGCTGTGGTATGCCACTTTATGCGCTCTCTCTTCGCTTTTCTCTTTTCCTTACTTTAACAAGTAAGAAATTGAAAAAGAATTATTGTAACTATATATTCCAATCAAAAGGCCAATATGAATTCCAGAATTATTCCAATTGGGCAACTTGCAGCATCAGCATCAATGAATGATATGAATGATATGAATGATTAAGCCTTCTGGCGAATCAGATTAAGCAATCATTTTGAATCTAGACAAGCTGCACTCTGACTCCATGAGTGAGTCTCTTGGGTTGTTAAGCGCCTAAGGCAAGCTTAGCTAGCTCCGTTTAGCTGCATATCTTGAAAGTGTTTACACCCACACATAACCTTTGCAACCTCAATAACTTCATTGAACAAGCAAAACATCGCATTACTACCACAATTATTATTCTTCTACTCTTTATCTGCCCGTCTCTCAGAGCTTCAAGATCGTCCCTATTGATAATAGAAGACTTGTAAAAGGCTTCTCACACCTCAAAGTTCAAAGTTCAGAGTTTCAAAGTTCTCCAAGAAAAAAAGTCATTCCAGCTACAAGCAAGCCATCCATTTCATCATGATATGATTTTGAAAAGCTCAAGTTACTTCAAAAATATTTACTTCGAAGGGCTACCACAATCATTCATTGAACATATTACTGTTATCGATCTTTTAATACAGTTTGGGCATCATGTTCTTGTACTGATTACTGAAAAAAGAAATTATACTATTCGACCTGGCAAAGTCATCTAATTTGGACACAACACAAGATTCAACTTTTGGAATTCTGGCCACAGCCGAAAACCATGTGGCAAACAAATAACGGGTTCCAAAATAATGGACAATATCAGCCAAACAACTTCAATCAAGATGATTTACCCGGAACTACACCACTCCCTTCTCCATTTCCTGGGGTGGGCTCAGGTCCCAATTTCTTTCAACAGCCAAACATTATGCAGTACGATGAAATGAATGTCGATGGTTTCAACAACTTCTCTCCTGAACTTCCTACTATGTACAACCAGACAGCTTTCACGCATAATCAATTTATTCCCCCCAATCCACCAGTAAGTGCTTGGGACTGGCGACCTAGAATTTACTTATCAATTTGAAGAGCAAGCGCATACAGCTAACCTCTACCTATCTTCTCAGTTCTCATCTCAATTGAACTCAACTAATAATAGTGTGGCTCCTACTACTCCTACTCCGACAAAAGAACAACTTGCTGCCAAAACTGCCGAATTAAGGGCAAGATTGATGAAGGGAAAGGAAGGCCGAGGCAACTCAGCTACCCCACCAGTTTCTATACCCCCGAAACAAACAACTGCGATAGAGTCGTCGAAGTCATTGCAGCCGTCCCCGAAAAGTCCTGCGCTGAGGACTCATATTGACGAACATTTACGCCGTGAAAAAGAGATAAATGATCTCATTTCAGATTATTCCGAAACCAAGTCAATAACAGGACCAAAAGTGAACCAGGAGGCAGGAAATAGTACCACTAGGAGAACACCTCCCCTCAACCCATACATTTCATCTGCGAAATCTCAAGATCCTTTTTCAGGAAGTCCTACAAGAGTGACCAAACCCCAGATCAACATTGATCGGTCTAATAATGGTACTCCAGCAGAGCGTGAAACTAGGAGTGTTAGGAATGGATCAATGTCAGAAGGGGAAATATTAGATGAACCTACTCCTAAGAAGCTTCCGCCCACTGAGCCAAAAGGAAATCAAATCAAGACAAAATCGGCTAACGTTAATGAAAAGCCTCTTAAGCCCGAAGATGATCGAATCGCTCGGTCACCTTATTCTCGTGTAAAGGTCGAAGAGCCTAATTCCTTGACTCGACGTCTAGCACCAGCACAACCATCAAGACCTGAGCCTCCTCAGTATCGAGATGAGCGAAGAGAAGAGAACGATTTTCAACCCGAAAGAAAACCAAGCACCGATCACAAACATGAAAAGAAGTCACATCAAGACACCGACAAGAAACAAAGCCTGCGCAAGTTTTCTCGTGACAAAAATGACGATTATCGCCGTCCTGAACCTACCAAGGAAGATGTCAAATCAGTTCGGGAATCTAAGCCACCAACACTGGCACAAGTCTTACCACATGACCCTGATTTGAGAGAATGGTTGGAAATGACTCAATATCACGATCTAACACATAGAAATAAGTTATTAAAAACTGCACGAGCTTTGAAGGAATTAGAGGAACAAAAAGCGAAACTTTTGGCAGGTATTCAGGACGAACAAGGTCTTGTGAAATATAACCTGGGTAGCTTCATGAATGGCCCGTTGACACAGCATCAGAGTGCTCCAGCTGCAAAGGAGCCTACAGATCTTAGTGATCGTGTGACATCTAACAAGCGCAATTACAGTGAGGTTCAAGACTCCCACGTGGAAGCAAACTATGGAAAAGCGGCTCGTCTTGAGGAACGAGAACATGAATACCGCCGTCGACAGAGTTCAGTCGACCATGATTCCTCTCGCCGTGCAAATGGTGATCGTGGAGGTCGTTCTCATTTTGAGGAATCTCGTAATCGTGGTCGAAGCCACAGTAATGATCGTGAAGTATCCCCTGGTTTGAGGGCCTACGATATCAGACCTCCACGAGAAAGATCTTATGATGCAGGTTCAGGTGGGCGTCGCACATTTGAAGTACATGGAAGTTACAGAGGAAGGGCCTTTGATCCAAATTATCGAGGCCGTGGTCGTGGGAGAGGTCGTGGTGATTGGACGTCGCAAGAGTCAAGAAGTGAGGCTGGGTTTGGATCGCGGAATGCGCTTGGCAAGCCTTTTAAAGATGCGAAAGGTTTTGATCGAGGCGGGAAAGGTGGTCAGTGAAAATCACTCATCTTGTCCACTGTTACTTTTTCCGCATCATTAGAGTTTGCTGTTATAGCGCTTTCTTGATATCTATGCAATCAATTTTAAAACTGATATAATTAAATCATTGTTGTTTTGCTGTGAAGTTAAGTGACGAGTGTCTGCCAAAACTTAAGGGTTTTTTAGAAGAAGAAAGAATGAGAAGCTTCACATACTAACGCTTTCAGATACAAGATATTTCATAGTAAAATCCTTCAATGAGGAGAACGTTATTAGATGTATGGAAGATGTAAGTAAATTGAACATAATGAATAATCACATAGTGAGTCCGACTAATTTGCACCAGGGTATATGGACCACTCAAGCACAAAACGGACCCATCTTCAAGGAAGCCTTCGAGACGTGCAAAAATGTCATTCTAGTCTTCTCCATCAACAAAAGTCGAGCCTTCCAAGGTTATGTGAGTCCTTTCTCCCCCTGCTTCTATCTACTCTAACTAAAACTCCTTACATTCACACTCACACTCACACTCACACTCACACTCACACTCACACTCACACTCACACTCACATTCACACTCACATTCACACATATACTTACACATCCCCCCCCCTCCAAAATCTAGGCCCGCATGGAATCCCTCCCCGGTAGCATCCCCGTCCCTTCCTGGCAACATTCCCTCAATTGGGAAAGCGCGGGTGCGTTTAAAGTTAGGTGGTTGACGATTTGTACGCTGAGGTTTCATAAGGTTAGGGGTTTGAGAAATGCGTTGAATGGGAATTTGCCGGTTTTGGTCGCGAAAGATGGGCAGGAGGTTGAGGAGGGGTGTGGGGGGAGCTTTTGAGGGTTTGGGAGAGGGTTATGGGGGTGGATGGGGAGGGAGAGGGGGAGGGAGAGGGGGAGGGGGAGATGGGGAGGGAGAAGGAGAGGTTTGGTGATGCGGAGGCGTTTTGGGATGATTAGGTGTGGTGGGAGGATGAGATGGGTGGATGCGTGGATGAAAGAAGGGTAGGAGGGTGTAAAGTTCGAAGAGATAGAAAGATATGTGTTAGCTTTACTTTACTAGATTTATTAGATTTACTAGCTTTACTACATTTGCAGTAAGTGTCTTTCTACTTGCGATAAACAACTGCCTCCCTCGTAAGTATATTAAATCTATGTAAGATTCAAATCTCATCTCCTTTCACATTTTTATACTCTTACTCTTTTTCTAGTCCACATCCATCTCCAGATTTTAAATTTCAATTAGCTAGTTGCTAGATGAGGACGAGGAAGTGGAAGAGGAAGGATCTTATAAGGGGTTAATTAATGTATATCAAGTGGATTTTGTGGGAGTTTTATGTTTATGTTTATGTTTATTATTATTATTATTATTATTATTATTATTATTATTATTATTATTATTATTATTATTATTATTATTATTATTATTATTATTATTATTATTATTATTATTATTATTATTATTATTATTATTATTATTATTATTATTTCATCATTTACTTGATATTTTTTATTTACTTGTGGTTTTATAATATATACATCTTTTCTTTCCTTCTTTTTCCCTATATTTTCCTTCCTTTCCATATCCTTTCCTCCCTTCAATAAATCCCTCATTCCCAACCAACTCAAAAATTCACCTCCTCTCAAAAACCAACATACATTCCTGACCCTGGGTCTACTCGCCGCAAGCTGATCCTCCACCTCCATATCACCCTCCCATCCTTCTTTTATCCTCGTTCTATATCTCATATAAATTTCCCGAACGAGATGACGCATCTCCGCTAGTGCTAGACTGTGAATAATTAGTGTAATTATCTCGATTAATAATTTCATGAATTCAAAATCAAATCCTTGAGAAAATATATTCTTTCTCAATTTCCTCTATAAATAGAATTTAGGAAAGTAAAGAAAGAAAATCATATCATAGAATAGAAAAACTGGGAAGGAAAACAAAATAAAACATACTTCTTCCCAATACAACTTCTCCCCCCTTTCCCAAAAGCTAAATATCCCCTCTCCATCTCCTTCATCTCATCGGCACCTACAAGCCATCTCTCGGGTCGAAATTCCTCTACTTCGTCCCCGAATATTCGTGCATTGCGGTGGATACTCCAGCTTGGACGCTGATGGTGAAGGTTCCGGGAATGAGGTAATTATCTATGGCTTTGGGTTCGTGTTTTTGGGACGAGTCGTGGTTGGGAGTTGGGGATGGGTGTGTAGAGACGGAGTGTTTCGTTGATGATGGCGTTGGTGTATGTTATTGTGGGCTCTTGGTTGGGTTTTGGATTTGGATTTGTTTCTGCGTTTGTATTTGTATTTGTATCCGTTTCTACATCTCTCTCCAAACCACCCAGCGAAGAAACAAGAGACTCATAAAGAGTCTCCTGAATACCATAATTACTAGGAAGCGAAAGTGTATACAAAAGATACGTAAGCGCTATACCCGTAGTATCTATCCCCGCAGCCAAATGATCCATAATCTCAGCTCCGATTTCGATATCTGTTAAAGGCGGAGTTGCATGTTGCAGGGTATGTAGAAGCGTGTAGGGCTCTTGGCTGGGTTGGAGACAGGTGGAAAAAACGTGGGTATTGGTTAAAAGGGTGGATTTTTGTGGAAGTAGTGATAGGAGGTAGGTAGAGAGGGGTTGCAGGTAGAAGTTTAGAAGTTGAGCTGGGAGGGGGAGAGTTGGAGATGGGGGAATGAGGGGAATGAGGGGAGTAAAGAGAGGAGATTTGTGAAGGAGGTGGTGATCATGGTGGATAGTGAGCTGGTGTGAAATTTTGGAGTTGTGATGCGTAATGCTGGAGGTGCGATTTCATGGTAAATTCGTGGATATAAATTTACAGGTTGATGGAGTAGTGACCAAGCTTATGAACAAAGAATGACTTATTTTTCTCCTTGGTTAGGAATTCCTCGCTACTTCCTTTATTAGCGTTACGGGAGAGAGGAACAATATGAATTAACTATTGTTTGGAAACTACCCCTTATTCCGGCCACCCTTTTATATCAAAAATCGTCATTTTCAGTTATTAATATTTCAATAACCAATGGATAAAATTTGGTGAAATTTAAATAATAGATTCATTTAATGATTATAATCCAATTTTCAAACTTTTATATCTCAATCAATAAAATTATCAAAAATCTGAAATTTTCAGAAATATACTATTATATAAATAATAAACATAAAATCCAAATTTCATCAAATTATATTTATAAATAAAAAATTTATTCTCTAAAACCCATACAAAAAAAACACCAAGAAAAAAAAAACAAAATAGATTTTCCAAAAGATATTCTCAAAGTAAATCGTGCCTTAATTACCTACCATAGGTATCTAAAATATCATTTCCTTTTAAGGAATTGGAAGAGTTGACTCCTCACAGATTGACATGTGGAATCTTGTCCACATTCTATTTTGACTCAATCCATCGATGTCAAAATGAAAACTAGCCATGACTCGACCTGACAAATTGTCAAATTGTCAAATTGTCAATATAACTAACTTCAATAGACATCAATTTAACCCATTTATAATTACATCTCTAAATAATATGATATTTACGGTGGTTCAGTGTAGTTCAATACTAATGACCTCAAGATTAATGGATAGATGTATAGGTACTTTTCCAGGCCAAGCAATAAGTATACCTAAAGCTTGCGAATTTGATCTGAAGATTGCTTTGGATGATTTGAATGGCTATAATATGTGTTCTGTGATGTTCAGATAGATTCTGTAAGTTGTGAAGTGTATTGCGAGATTAGTCCAGATGGTATTTTTCAGATGATAATTGGGAATGTTCACCATAAAGTTATACAAACCTTGAAATAAATGACCAAGGGGAACGTACTTGTACGATATGGATGATAGTGCAATTAAATATCGGACGATATAGGTAGAGATTCAAAATCATGGAATATATACTGTTTAAAAAATTGTAATAGACATAGATATTTAAAATAGTAGAGAGTATCGCTTCGAACGACTTAATCAAATCCAACGCCTGAGATATAAACTTATATCCACTGTTCCGCGCACTGGTATATCTTTTTATATGCCTACCCTTCGTTAAAATATTATTTCTCAGCTGAAGATACAGGCGGAGCATGTTCGAATCGAAGATGAAGTTTGCCGGCAGATGGTCCGCAGGTATATCCATCCATTTGATCGACTCCATCGTCATTTATGACTAAAGTGGTAAAATTGGTGTAGATTGCTGCTACTATAAGTTTTATTTCTGGATAGTCGTTAGTATTTTATGTACTGTTAAGAATGAAACGATGGAAGAGAAGGAATTTGAACAAATTCAAGGAAGCGGAAGAACTAGTAAAAAAGAAGCTCAGAATGCACAGAAAAAACCTACCGAGCATAGCAAAATTACTGCCAATACACATTCTTCCTCCACTGCTAAAAGCCCAAAAAGTTCTGTCCCTTTCCCGCTTCTGTTCCTCTGTCATACCATTTCCTTCCATCCATCGCATGCAATCAAATCTTTCCGGTTCAGGAAAAACTTGTTCGTTGCGGTGAACACTATGAGCCTGTGCGCCGATTCTAACACCACCGGGAATATTCTTATAAGGACCAATATCGCAGCTAGGATATGGAGTCATGCGAGGAAGACCACCTGGTATAGCGGCACGGAGACGAAGCGTCTCCATTAAGACTGCGTGCAGGATGGGAAGAGCATCGAGATCTTTCCGATCTGGAATTGTTGGGACTTGGGATGATGTAGATGTTGAAGAGAAAAGCATGTTTGGTGAAAGAGTGAGAAGTTCTTTTCTTAAAGATTTCTGGAGCATAGGATCAATGGATAAATGCCAGGCTAAATATGTAACCGTAATACCTGCGGTTTCGTGACCGGCGGCAAGGTGATCAATCATTTCACTGCAGATACTACGATCTGGAAATTTGAGCGTCTCTTCTTTAAGAACTGAATCGGCGCCGCGGATTTTACTTTCTTTCTCAATACCGGTTATCATGGCATTGTAGACTACTGGTTCATTGCCAGGCTCAGTATCCCATGTCCCTCCCTCTTTGATAAATTTGGCTGTAGCCTCACAGCGATGTTGGCACCATTCCTCTAGTTCTTCATTGGCCGAATCGACGAATGAGGGGACGATGCGATAGATATAAGTATTGAGGAATCGAGTAAGACGGGGAAGTTCTTGTGAATAAAAAGTGTAACGATGGCGTCCTTGGTAGAGTCTTAACCAATGTCTTCTGTATGAGACATCTTTGATAAAGTTGGCGCCATTCTTAAGTCCGAATAAATATGAAGAGATAAAATCCATAGTAGTGCCGTTGAACAAATCGTAAACATCAACCCCGTAAAGACTTGGAGAAGATGAAGCCAAGGCTGAAATAGTAGGCAGGAGGCGTTCAAAGAGAATTACCCTTGCCTGCTCAGCCAATGCTGGAGACGATTGGAGTGTGGATTTTGAGTAGGTATTTGAAATCATTCTCTTTCGGGAGGAATGATTCTTCGACGGCAGTGTTGAGAACATACATGGGACACTACCACGTGGTTAGAGAAGTTTCTGGAAAACTTTTTGAGGAAGAAGTTACCCATAGTTGTCAAATATAGAGTACCACTCTCCCTTTTCAAATCCACCTCCATATACAAGTCGGAGACCCTCGACATCATTAATAGAGAGTTCATTGGGACCTAATCGAATCACCGGACCAAGCTGTCTATGCAATGCATGGACAGTCCTATTTTCCCGACAACGAAACCTCTGAAACAAGATCCAAGTAGAAGAAAATGGAGAAGACCAGTGTGCATTTGGGATCTTTGCCAAAGGGGAAAGAAATGCAGGATAGATGATGAATCTCCATATAAGACCAATCAAAATACCTGCAAAGCCCACAGTAGATATAGAAACCATGATGAAGGGTCTCTAAAAGTACTTCTCGTTTTGAACCTCCAGTCGAAAAGCTTTGTAACTGTACTCAAGCAGTGTAAAGGAAAGATCTGATCTCATCAAACAAGAGAGGAATATTATATAGATAAAGTGGGGGAGTGATTATCAGTTGATCCCCACCTGAGGACTCTCAACAGCTTATTGGAGGCCCTAAAATGATTGAGTCCTGTTGGCTTAAATAATCTTGGCGGGTTAATGTGTGATATATTGGCTGAAGGTTCTCGTCGCATACAATATATATTGTTAATTTGGTAGATGTGGTTGTACAGCAACGCTTCGCCCTCTTGTGAGTTCCGTATTAATCATACCTACCTAATCATAGGTACTTTCCGACCCCTCCCTTATCGGTTTGACAATGACAATGACACTTTTACCCCACTAGAAGGCTAAGGACCTACTAGTGAAATCAGGGGAAGACCTTGCCCAGATTGGAATTCCGAGCCGATCCCTAAATCATGGACCAAAAGTAGACGGATATTGGTTGAAGGAGGTCTAGCTTGATTACCTAGGTACTGTCAGAACTTTCAATGGACTTCTAGTTCTTTTGTTTATGATGCAGTGAAACACAAGTGTGTATAGAGAGATAATGTGTCATCCGAAGTATTCTTAGTTCTGTTGATCATTGCTTTGTAATCTTACATGAACTTGAAACTTGTAGTTGCATTGCGAGTAGCAAGAAAGTGGTGATAATTCTAGCTGAGAATATCCGATGTACAATGCCAGTGGTGATTCTGTACCTTCATCATTCCTGATATCTGATACACGTAAGGTCAGAGGATCAGTTATCAAATCTAGACAAACTATGAAAACGAATCCTATATAGGGGGACACAAACGACAAAGTATGAATCACCGATTTATGACATTGAAAGAGGTTCTTTGTTGGTCAAGAAAGGTATGACAATGTACAGTACATGGACCCGGTTATGAAGTCTGCCCTTGCAAGCCACATGGATGCCACTCAATATATTTTAATAACCTTGTATAACCTTGGGTGCATAGCCTTCCTCAAGATATGCAATATCTTCTGCAGTCAACTTTCCAGAGCTGGCAAATTTTACAGCCTCTACTGCTTGATCAATTCTCTCTTTACTACTCAAACCAATAATTGGATTGACGCTTTCCTTGCTAAGACACCATGCAATAGCCACGGTGGTCATGCTTACTCCCTTTTTCTTCGCGATCTCTTCAACACGATTTATGACGAGTTTATCAATTTCACTCTCCTTGCTACGGATCATGGCCTTGAGCATCCTGTCACTATTTTCACGAGTTGTACTTCGGTCATTAAAAGGACGAGCTAGTGCTCCCCTAGCAATAGGACTCCATGGAATGAGTCCTACACCAGCGTCTCGACAGTATGGAATCATCTCTCGTTCTAAAGGTAGTTGTTATAAGTATTTTCGAAACATATAGGGATGGAGAGCATACCTTCTTCACGGTAGAGCAAATTGTAATAATTCTGCATGGAAATGAATTTGTGCCATCCATTTTTTTCTGCGATGTTTTGGAGTGTTTGAAATTCCCACGCGGCCATCTGCCATATGTAAGTCTCCACTCTTAATCTTACGATGCATCATCTAACTTACACTGCTTGCACCAATATACCGAACTTTGCCACTTTCCACAACATCATTCAGGGCTTTCATGATCTCCTCCCTGGGAGTATCGCGATCGAGTCTATGGATCTGCAGGACATCGATATACGTGCCTAATCGAGCAACGCTCCTGTCCACAGCATCAAGAATATGCTTTCTACTCAAGCCAACCTGATTGACCAGATTCCCATCGTTTGTCGAAAGCACCGAGATATGTGGTTGTTCTCCACCCTCAGCAACGCCGAAGTAGCATTTGCTAAGAATAACAACCTTGCTTCTTGGAATTGAATATTGCTTCAATGCTTTTCCGATAATTTCTTCGGATCGTCCATTGGAGTACACATCTGCAGTGTCCCATGTATTCAATCCGAGGTCGTATGCATGTTTCAGCAGTGGAAGAGCTTCATCCTCGTTAATCACCTTTTGATGTTAATAGAGTACGTAGCCACGGGACAATCAAAGGATAGTTACCCAGTCTTGCCATTCGGATGATCCAAAAGACATGGCACCAAAGATAACTTTGGATATCTTCAAACCCGATTTACCGAGTCTTGTGTATTCCATCTTAGGCTCATTGGGGGCCGACATGTTGATTGTAAGACGGTACTTGAATCTATAGCTAGGAAGTTCTGTGAATGCTTTCAACCACGAAGATGAAGAATATGATGGTTTGAAAGAAAATGAAATTTGAGAAGAGAAGAGAGATGTCCTTAATGTTCTTTATATTAATGACTCAATGCTTAGAAATTCCCTACCTAGTATTTACCCCTCCCTGCACTGCAGTTGAGGTTTGTTTTGTCAATTCATGGTGGAGTTACCCCTCCTAGATCCTTTTTAAGTCCGAGATGAATGATGTCACGTAATAATATTAAGCCGTAATTATCCATAATTAGATGACAGAACTGGTGAACCCTCCTTTTTCTTTGTGCTGGTCGAAGCTTCCGCTGCTCTTATAGTTGAGGGCTCTCTCATCAGACAGAAAACAAAGGGGGGAGAGGGGAGCGGGGGGTTTTGAAATCACAATGAGAAGGGATGAAATAATATACTAGGTAAGTATTCAACTACCGAAAGTTCTTGAAAAGCTTGAATACAATGATTACCAAAAACTGACCAACTAACTACCTACGCATAAGACCTCTTCATTCTCTGCAAAAAGAGCAACAAGAGCAATGTTGAATTTTTTCTGATGCGCAGCCGCAGCCGCAGCCCACACCCACAGTCTCAACTTTCTATCTCGGTCGGATTTTATACCCAGTTAATCCCGCTCCAGCTAAGATAAAAGCACCAACCATCACACTAACTGATAAGCTTAGCTCCGATCCACCGATTATCTCCCTCTCCCATCCCACAATCAACCCACCGACCCCACCTTCCGTAAATACGTTGAGTTGATCCTTTGCTTTGTACTGTACTGTACAATGTAATCAACTTGCCTCGCTTTACTCGTACCCTTAATAAGTAATTCATGTCTTGGCTTTCAGCAAACTTTCATTCCTGCGCCTCTTTCATGTATTTATTTGAAGAATATTACAATATTTCCAAATACACGAAACCGTAGATCCATATACAGCTCTCAAAATGTCTCTCACTGTGTTGACGGACTCGCATATCAAACACCTTCTTCAAGACCTCACTCTCAAAGATCTGGAGGCTTTCCAGGATCAAATGAGACAAGCTCTTCATGGGTACTCTACAGGAACCCAAGAGGATGATTGCTGCAGCTTGCATCAACCTAGAAGAACAGTTCTTGGGTCGAAACACAAACGAACAACACTCTTCATGCCCTCCACTGCGTCCGCAGGAATTGGGATGAAAGGTAGGCATTTTCTTGCGCGAATAGTACCACTTCAGCCTCACTAACGTTCGTAGTTGTAACTCTTCCTCAACCAGGCTCAATTAGTGAGAGTTCAGATTCCGACTCTCTATCTACCTCTTCATCAATCAAAAACCCGACCACACCTCAAGGATCTCTCACACTCATGGATAAAACAGGACTGCCATTCGGCTTTCTCAATGCATCAGAAACGACAGCCTTTCGCACAGCCCTAGCTTCCTCTCTCCTAATTACACCTCGTACCAAGGTTAAAACTATAACTGTTTTTGGTGCTGGAAAGCAGGCTTTTTGGCACATCCGTCTCGCTCTCATCCTTCGCGGCTCAACCATAAAACATATAAACATTATAACTCGCGCTTTCACAGATCGTGTTCGGAATTTAATGAAGGCATTTCTCGAAATACCTACTGCCACAAAAGAACGTGAAGGTTGGAGCAATACAAAATTTTCCGTTCTTAGTCCTGCCTATGGAGAATTTGCTCGACTCGAAAAAGAATACATACGAGCAGCGGATGTTATCTTCTGCACGACTCCCTCTACATCGCCTTTATTTCCTCATACTATCTTGACCAACACGGAAGGTCGCAAGCGGGGACGGCTTATTGTTGCTATTGGCAGTTATAAACCTGACATGATTGAAATACCTTTGGAGGTTGTGGCGCAAGCAGTTAAAGTTCATGGAAGTGGCCATCATTTCCACAGGCATGCAGAAGAAGGTGGAGTAATTGTAGTTGATACTATAGATGGATGCAAACAGGAAGCAGGCGAGATAATTCAAGGCAACGTCTCAGCAAAGAATTTGGTGGAATTAGGCGAATTGGTCATGCTGTCCAATGGGATTGATCCTCTTAATCATTCATCTGCTATTGACGATTCAGATGAATCCCCACGAAGCTCATCCGACTTTCATCACTTAAACCTAAACGATACTGGGAATGGCATTGCGACACCAACTCCCCATTCGCCACTCTCACCCTCGTCTCCGCCTCTAGCTCGTAGCATGGTCAACATATTCCACACGGAACATTCTAACTCCCCTTCATCTTCCCGCAGTCCGTCTCGCACATCATCTTTCTCGTTTCGCAAACCCAGATCAGGATCCGCAAGTACAAATACTACTGGTTCAAGTGGAATGTTAGGAAAAGAAGTACAAACAGAGAAAAAAGATGCGATGAGTAGATGGTTGAGTAGTGGAAATGTCATTTATAAAAGTGTGGGATTGGGACTTATGGATTTGGTGGTAGGGGCGGAACTGGTTAGATTGGCGAGAGAAAAGGGGGTAGGTGTTTGTGTGGAGAGGTTTTGATGGGATTGGATGGATTTGATGTTTCTGAAGATGGGAATTGAAAAAATTAATAGATTCAGGCGAAATAGCTGGCTGTAGCAATACCATAGATACCATGGGAGTTTTGGAAGTGGAAAATAATAAGCATTGGGATGTCTGTCATATAGGCGTATTGTATATAATCATTTGAAGAAAATTTGAAGAAAATGAAGAATTATTTCCTTCCAATAACCTGAATAGCTACTCCGTATGTATGTCTACGTATATCCATGTTACGACGGCTATCTTCTACGCCGCGTCACATGACTAAACCAAGGTAACGTGATCAAGTCACGTTATGGACCGCTGCGCGGTCCTGACTAGCCATAGGCATGAAGGTCTATATAATCAAGATGGATTTCCTTTGTATAGAGCTTCGTGCTCAAGATCAATCATTTAGTATACTCTTACTATTAGTTACGAATTGCATACCATTATTGTCATTACTTAAAGTCCCTGCTTGACGCCTAGTTATAAACCACTTCGAGAGCCTAGAGCACTTCCACGTGATCTAGACGGCAACCCTCGTAACAATAACTTGGATATAATAAATAAATAAATAAATAAATAAATAAATAATATATAATACATTGAGAGGACTGATTTATTGTATTTGTACTATACGCATATCTATCTAGTGATTGAGGGAAGGAAGGGTTGAGGAGAGCTGGAAGAATGGATGGATTGTTACGAGGGTTGCCGTCTAGATCACGTGGAAGTGCTCTAGGCTCTCGAAGTGGTTTATAACTAGGCGTCAAGCAGGGACTTTAAGTAATGACAATAATGGTATGCAATTCGTAACTAATAGTAAGAGTATACTAAATGATTGATCTTGAGCACGAAGCTCTATACAAAGGAAATCCATCTTGATTATATAGATCTTCATGCCTTCTTGGATCCTTTTAGATCCTAAGCTCCAAAAAGCTCCAAGTCATGTGCTTTCTGCTTGCGCGTACGCCTACGATCATAAGGTGGCCTAAATCACATACTAATTTAATGAAATCTGATCGCTTTTGCACAAGGCCCAGGCTCTTCTAATTAGTCAGTTGTTACCTCGTAACATGAGTGATTATTTAACTATTGTTATTTTTCTTTTTTTTTTTCTTTATTTTTTTTTTTTTTTTATAGATAGGTACCTATCTAGGTAGTTAGATAATTTATTGATGAAATAAATGGAATTGTCGGTATATATCACTTCGGTGATACTATGTATTCCAATAGTACTGTACTATGATAGTTGTTATGATGGTTCTTGATTGATTAATACTGTACTGCCTAAGTAGAAGAGTCCCTTATTTATATTAGAAGAGGGAGAGACTAGAATAAGCTAGTTCTAATTACGGCTCCCTTTCTATACGGTTCCATTCGAAGTGAATGACCGTATCAATAGTAATAAATATAATATTTTTTCAATTCAATTCAATTCATCCATGCATCCATGCATCTATCTATCCATCCATCTAATAAACCAAACGACCAAACAAATCCTCGCTTCTAGATGGTAAGAACAGAAAACCCCCTTCCTTCCTACCTTCCTTCCTTTTCAAACTCCCCTTTCCTGTCTTTGCCTTCCCTTCCCTTCCTTTCCATTGACTTGCCTCGCATCACCCTGCTTTCCTTTGCCCTGCCTTGCCTTCATCTATCCATCCATCCACCAATCATACAGTATATATATAACATTTACGTATATCCAAGACCAGACCCAAGTATGCGTGTGTACGTACGAATGGTAGAGTAGAACCCTCAAATATATAGAGAGAGATAGAGGGAAGTATGATGGAAATTACGCAGTACTAAGTTTTGCGCCCTCCTTTCCAAAAACCAACATTCCATGCGCACCTTTAACCAACTCCTTTGCACCCTTCGACTCCGCAACTCCATCTGTACCTGCAACTTCCTCTTCTTCCTCCTCCTCCTCATTACAATTTCCCACTCCCAAATCCCGGATCTTGCCACATGCGATATCGTACACTACACCATGAATCTTTAATCCCCTATCCCGAATCGCTTCTTCCACAACCACATTTCCCATTAGTATCTCTACTCCTTTCGCAACATTCAGCTCCGCCAGACGAACCGCTCGTGCCGAATCTTCTTTGATGGCTTTTAATTCCTTTTCGTGGATTTTACTCAATGCCTTGATGGGTGCAAGCCAAGTATCCAAAACTCCACCGACCCTTGAACCTCCCAGAGCAGCAGCTGCACCACCGCAGCATGTATGACCGCATAAAACGATATGCGCTACTTTTAAGTGCGCAACGGCGTATTCGATGACGGCAGAGGAGTTGATGTCGGTAGGTGAGACGATATTGGCGATGTTGCGGTGTACGAAGACGTCGCCGGGTTGGAGACCTAGAACGGTGGTTTCGGGGACACGGGAATCGGAGCAGCCGAGCCAGACTGTTGAGATGTTAGGATTGTTGTGTGTGTGTGAGAGGGGATGCGTGGAGAGTGGGCTTCGCGAGAAAATGATAAGGAGGACTTACGGATACTAGGAGTTTGACCTTGGGCCATGGTAGGGAAGAACTTGGGGTTTTGATGGCTTTTGTAGCCTGCCCATGCGGCGTTGGAGCTCAAGGCATATTCGAAGGGAGTTTCTGGTGATTTGTTAGTATGTACGTCATGATATTCACCAGACTCTTCCCTCTGTGTAGATTTTCGATATGGTGAGAGGATATAAGGTGGTGGGAGAATCATGGAGGGGAAATTTACCGGAACCCATTATTATTCTTTAGTAATTTCTCTCTCTTCACTTAGATTCCTTTCCTTTTCCTTTTCCTTTCCTTTCCTTCACTTCACTTCCCTTCAATTTGATTTAATTTCTTCTCCCTTCTTTATTCCCAAGAAGACTTGAGTGCGCGCTCTTTCTTTAGTAGTAATCTTCGTAATCGTTTCGTAATCGTCAAATATAGTACTTCAATATCGTAAATAATCCGGTCCGACCGAATAGTAGTATTCTCTAGGAATCTCTTTGTGAATTTGTGTTGCGTAGGTAGATAGGTGAGATAGGTATGTAAGTATGTAAGTAGGTAGGTATGGAAGCAAAATATGGAGAGCAGAATAAATATGAGTAATATGTAGTAAATTATAACGGGGTCGGGGGTTGGGTTTGTTTGGCGGGATTAGCACGATATTTAGCTTTTGCAGCAAAATGTTGAGGGTCCGAATTAAGGTAAATTGGAGACTTTTTTCAGCACAACCAGCAAGATCAAATCAGAAAAAGATGGTAGAACAGTGGAAACGCTGGAACGATGGAACTAGAGGAGAACTAGATCGGACTAAATAAGGATAACCAGAACCAGAAGCAGACAAGAGAGACAAGGACAGACAGGACAGGACAGGGTTACGACCTGCACGATAAGAGGAGGTTTATTTTTTTGGTCGATAAGAGTTGGCCAATTGGAGTCACTCAATTCGTGGGAAAATAGTTTTGTGGAGAGAGAGAGCGATGCTTTGAGGAATTTGACGATGATGATGATTTTTCTCTGTAACCGTAAATAGCGATTTTATTGTATAAGGTTAGGTAGGTTAGATCGATAATTCAATAGGTAGTGTAGTCTTGTATATAGAAAGATAGGAAAATAAATAAAAGATGAATAAATAAGCAAATAGATCATCCATCTAATACTACGTATAAACCAGTAAGCAGCAAAAGAAGATGACAAGACAAAACTTCATACATTACAATCCATGTTCTGTACGCAGTATGATGATTCCCAAGATTCCCAAGACTTCTCCTTGTCCCAGAGTGTCAATCAAACAATCACTTGTAACGTATCGGGATCTGTCCGAGTGTAGCAGATAATCTCTTTCTTTCTATTTTGTACTTTTGTACTCTTGTACTCCTTCCTGGCTTACTCCAACTTATACATACGGAAGAGAAAAGGAATACCTCGTACTCTCCGAACAGCAACATTAGCCATCTCCCTTCTTTTCTCTTCCGTCTTCCATCTTTCATCTGTCACCTTCCATTTATTCCATCTTGCACACATTTGTAACCATCATATCTATATCCCTCAAAATCCTATCCTTCTCTATATTAAACCCCAGTCTATGCCGTGTGCCCGAGACATTAAAGTACCTTTTACCCGGTACATATATATTTGCTCTCTGTACGGAGTATGCAGTGAGTGCAGTACCCAGTCAGTCTATCCTCCCCTACCCTGTCATTTCTACATATATCTTCACATCTCGAGCCTCAAAATACTTCATCCTGAGAGAATTTTCGATGCACATACCCATGAATTAAAGAGATCAACCTTATTCAATCCATTTATCAAATACTGTACATCTACCTATCTATCTCTCTCTGAGTCTATCTATCAGATTCTATCTACATACAAAATCCAAGATCCATCTGCAAAATCCCGATAGTCCCGTCAGTCCGCCCGACTGCCGTGGCTTGCCGTGGCTATCAACTCTTGGTTTTGTTTCCCAAGCGCTCTCGGCCATCTCCAAGAAAAACCTTAAGAAATCATTTCCAGCTCCTGTTTATCTTTCATACCTTGGCTTCGCCTCCTCTTGGACATAATATAATTCTACTATATAAATAACCAATTCTAAGGGGACTAACTTATTAATTGTGTTGATGCAGGATTGAGGTCCAGGAGTCTTGCGAGAAGTGTTTGAATATTGGATACCGTAATCATATAAGATATCATGGATTGATGGATTCCAAGAGGCATGTCTCGAAATGTGGTACCGGACACGTCTGTGATTCTTGGCGCATCTCAAAGGGTTATCGTTTGAACTTCCCTTTCCTTCTTCAATGCAGTACATGAACTTTACCTGAAAAGAATTCCAAGAATTGACTCAATCACAAACACTTCTCGCTTACAGGCTCACTCCCTGCCGGAGAAACGCAAAATTTTCCTTGGGAGGAGAAAAAGAAACCCCGAATGTAACACAAATATCAAGAAAAGATCACCAAGACTTGCAAGGGCACATATTGTTTGAACTAGATCATAAGTCAGATAAATTATGGTATCATACAGCCTTTCATATTTTGATTTCTTAAGCTGCTTGCCTAGCTAAGTGTCCCTGCCATGCCATAATATCATAAAAAAACGCCGTAAGTAAAAGTCACTACATGATCATATTTAGATCTTGATAGCGCTCTCAAGGGCCTTGCGCTTCTTCTCAGTGCGGGCGTTAGCCTTAGCACCCATGATACCACCACCCCAGTGTCTGGTGGCGCTTTCATCATGTCCCTCCTTGATGGCTTGAACCAATTTTGACAACTCGGACTTGTCCTCGGAGCGGACCTCAGTAAGGGCGAGAACGGCAGCGGTCTTCTTGTGGACGACCGTACCGAGTCTGGCCTTACCCTTGATGATAGCGTAAGGGACACCCATCTTCTTGCACAAAGCTGGAAGGAAGATAACCAACTCAATTGGGTCAACATCGTTAGGGATGAGAACCAAAGAAGCCTTCTTAGCTTCGATCAAACCAACAACGTGGTTAAGACCGTACTTGACGGCGTATGGCTTCTTGCTAACATCCTCCTTCTTCTTTCCCTCCTTGATGGCGGTAGCCTCCTTCAAAAGACGTTCCTTCTTCTCGGCCTTGGATTCTGGGCGGTACTTGTTGAGGAGCTTAAGGGCTTGAGCGGCGGTGTTACGGTCGAGAACGTGTTGGAATTGAGCAATCGCAGGTGGTACCTTCAATCTCATGTTGAGAATCTTCTTTTGGCGTTGAAGGCGGACATACTCGGGCCACTTCACCATACGGGAAAGGTTTCTTCTAGGCTGGATGTCTTGACCGATACCGAAGTTACGGGTACGCTTCTCGATGAGAGGGTTCTTATTCTCATTAGCATTGGATAGTCGCAGAAAGATGAATTGATTTCACGTACCTTGGCTGCCTTCTTTGATCCCGCACCAGCTTTGGACTGGGGGAATGGGGCTGGCGCCGCCTTCTTTCCGGACTTTGGAGGCTGTCATTGAGAAAAGTAGACATCAGCGAATGTTCACCAAGTGTCTTCTTTGAACTCTAAAGAGACCATACTGGTATTTCTACACAGATATAGCTCAAGCCAAATCAAAATCAAAAACCTCGAAAGGTAGATTGATTGAAAATTGCATCTCGACGTGCGATGACTCGTAGAGGTACGAGAGCGGATGGCGAGTCGTATTATTCCATTAAAAACAGAGTCAAAAACAATTCATTAGCTTACCATATTGATTGATGTCGAAGCGGCGAGGTTTGTCGTTTCGTAGTTGTCGTCGAGAGGAATAATAGCAACAGGAAGAGATTTTCGATTTTGAGAATTATTGAATGTGGGCGCTAGAGGATCAAAATCTTGGCGCGCTAAGCAGTTTTCAAACATATCACGTGAGACATTCCAGTTTGTCAATTTAATAATTTCCCCGCGATGATGATTTGTGGATAAGAAGTTCTGGTGTTCTGCCAGATTATTTGCCTTCTACAACTATTTCCAAATATGGCACCAACACCTTGTGCTATTTGCCAGAGCGCCAGAGCTCTGATTATACGACCGAAGAATCACCAAAAATTATGTAAAGCCTGTTTTATCGCTATCTTTGAAGCAGAGATTCATCATACCATCACCTCAACATCACTCTTCTCACCAGGGGATCGAATAGCAATAGGAGCATCCGGAGGAAAAGATTCGACGGTGCTCGCCTCAGTTCTTAAAACTCTTAACGAAAGATATAATTATGGACTCGAGCTCGTTTTACTGAGTATCGACGAAGGAATAAAAGGTTACCGCGATGACTCTCTCGAAACAGTCAAGCGAAATGCGATCCAATACGAGATGCCCCTCAAAATTGTAGGATATGATGAATTATATGGATGGACCATGGATCAAGTAGTTGAAACGATAGGCAAGAAGGGAAATTGTACATATTGTGGTGTCTTTCGCAGACAAGCTTTGGATCGAGGGGCGAAAATGCTGGGTATCAAACATGTGGTTACTGGACATAATGCCGATGATGTCGCAGAGACTATTTTGATGAATCTTCTACGCGGAGATTTACCTAGGTTGGCTAGAAGTACTAGTATTATTACTGGCGATGAGTCGAGCGATGTGCGCAGAAGCAAACCGTTGAAATATGCCTATGAGAAGGAGATTGTGTTGTATGCGCATCATAAAAAGTTGGATTATTTCAGTACCGAATGTCTATACAGTCCCGAGGCTTTCAGAGGTAGTGCGCGGAGTTTGATCAAGAATCTGGAGAGAGTGAGACCTAGTGCAATTCTAGATGTTGTGCGCAGTGGAGAAGACATGGCAAAATTAGTACCGGCAGAAGTTACCGGGATAAGTCACTGCAAGAGCCAAAAAGTTTCATTGGCTACCACAAATGAAGAGGAGGAAGGAAACGGAGGCTGTGGAACTAATGGTCGATCAAGTGGAGGTGAAATGGCGGATATGGAAAAGAAACTACAAGAAGATGAAGAAGCCTCAGGAAGGGAAATCGATGTAGCATCAATCGCATCAAATACCACCAATGGTCAACGTCACGATAGAATAGATAAATCCAAAGCCGGAAAAGGAGTCAAGAAGGATGGTCGTAAACTCACAAAGCAAACCCTCGGAAAGTGTAAGAACTGTGGATATATGTCCAGTCAAGAGATTTGTAAAGCATGTGTTTTACTAGAGGGGTTGAATAAGAATCGACCAAAGATGGAGATAGAGGTAGATGTAGAGGATGAAGAAGAGAGCTCCACGCTTAGAAGGAGAATGGAAGGGTTAGCTCTCGCTGCTGGATAGGTATATAAATCATAGAGAAATGTCAAAAGATACTCAGGAACTCTTACCATTTACATGATGAATACTGTTCCGACCGAGTGAACGAAGTTCAAATCTAAAAGTAAATTATCGCCTACCCAACATCCAATATACAATACCCTGCCAAAGTCTCTCTTCTAACCATAGGTGCCCTTGATCTCTCAATTATAGCCAAGCATTGAAAACACCCTATAGCTAGTTCTCATAACAATACCATACAACATGACACTTCACTCCACTCCACTCTCACAACTCTGTTCCGTATAATCACCTCCACCGCCGTACCAGCAACCATTCCCGTCCTACTACCTCCCATTTCATTTCATTTCACCTCATCACCCCTCCCACCACAAAAAAGTCTACATTTCTAGTCCCGATCGTGAGAGACCCTCCTCCTCTTCCCGCGTACTTTTCCCCTACTATCCCCCGAACCCCTCGAACCCGTTCCCCGATGAAACCCTCTTCTTCCCTTCCATTACTTTTTTTTTTCAACCCTCATTCTAGCGTCCCGTCCCCGGCTCATCAATCCCCAGTGTAAAATCAACGATCGCGCTGTCCTGCTTGCTCGCTTGGCAGATTGACCATTTTACTATTTTCACTTGCGTGGAACGATGATATGCTATTTTCTCCGCATAGATGAAATTCTATACCCTTCTACATTGCTTCATCTCCTAGATTTAAGTTTACATGATATAATGATGAGCGGATATGGGAGTCTAGACCATGATATTATCTGTAGACCAAAGGCCTTCGATGTAAAGATCACATGGGTAACCACAGTGAATGTTGTCAGCTATAAACACTTAACCAAACAACACATCTATGGATATAATATATTATTTTCCGAGTAGATTAATATTGTACCGCGTCATATATCTTCAGAGTCTAAAAAGAAACCCATCGATCAATCCTCTATCTAAACTTGACGCAGTCCTATAAATGCCATTGAATTCACTGTCGAGGTTCTGGAGTGCTCATCTTCTAACCTCGCTGGAGAATAACTCGAATGTCATATTACCGTATAGATCTTGAAATGTCGGAAGACAGCTGAATGAATTTGGAAAGAACGAAAGAAAGCACATCACGCATTGACGTCATGACTTGAGAGGCATGGTGACTAGAATGGCGACCTCGTTTGCCTTCTGCTATCCATATAGAAAAGATAGGGGGGATGATAGTAATGCTTCTCAGACTTGGTCCCTCTTGTCGAAGACAGGTGAAAGCTCCAGATGTCGGTCCGTGTTATATCATTCTACTTCATGACAGATCATGCGACATTTGGATTTGGTGAATCGTGAAACTCTTTTGCTAGTCAAGTTATCTCAAGGCCGCTAGCTTTTGGTAAGTCATGATCCTGTCTTGACTCTTCTGTGATTCTTAATAAAGCTTTGCCTCAGCTGATGGAATTCAAGGCAGTGACCACGAAACTGGTAGATTGTGTACTGGTATATAAACAGCGGTGGCTAATATTACCAAGATAATCAGGAATGGAGGTGAGTTGAACGCGCAGCAGCTCATGCTTTGGTGATTTGAAGAAGGTAGCTTGCCCATCCGGATGGATGTATTTCAAGAGTGAAAACGGGAAAGTCCACCTGGGAATATCTACGAGATATTATTACCTGGCACTTGCAAAACACTGAATGAGTTGGAAGTGGTAGTTCGACGCTTTCCCTAAAATCTCCTTTTAACCGTGAATTGCTATCTCCTTCTACTATCACTCTAACTCATCTATTGCTCCTTTCAATTGTCTGTACAGACAATGGGAGCGAGCCTTATGCTCATCAGAGTATTGCGAGGAAAGGAAAAGTAAGAGTTGAGTCCGTTTTAGAAAGACGAATTTAAGCGTCCCGTTCTTCTTTCTTCCCTGTGCTTTTGACCTACTGAAAATGTATAAACCTCTGGTACAATTGAGCAAGAAAAGCCATTGAACAGTCCTCTGCATTTTGGTATATCTTCATCAATCTCCCATTCCCTCAGGAAATATCCGATTCTTTGAACACTTTGTTGCCGCCGCCTGAGATGAATTGGGCGAATTCATACAAGGCTGTGGTCACCAGGTCCGGAAAGAAAGTCATTGCAGGTAGCCCCCATCTACCTGCCCATCTTCTATTAGCTGTGCCATTAGATTGAGCAACTTTTGACCATATTGACGGGTGTCATTAGTCATCAATGCATCTCTTACTATGTGCTTCGGCAAGCCTATTTACTTTACATGTCTGAAATCTGGTGAGTTCAAATGGTACAATGAGAAGTAAGCTAGTTGATCCTCCACTTTAGCTACTTTCCCCAAACAGGTCTTCGAAGATGGTAGGTTCAGATGTATCCTTGGCTCTTTCAGAGCTCTCGACCCAAATGTTTTGAGATAGGTTTGAAAGCATCAGGTCTTAAAAAAGAAGCTAAAGAGAAATGTGTATAACGATCAACTCGATCAGAATTCTGCTGAAGAGCTTACTCAGCATCTACGTTAACATGATTACGGTTTTAGTATGGTTAAGACGAGCAGCTATCATAGCCAGAGGAGAACGTCGTTCTGTATGTTATATCTCAGAGCTTTTCATGGAGATAGCCAAACCGACATTCGCAAAGATATACAGTAACTCAACCAAGTTTCTTCCTATTTGAATGGTATCTTGAAGGTCATACGTAACACTAAACAGCATACCACTGCCCCAAGAATGATTTTAGCACGCCCTTGGAAAAGCTTTCATCCTCGATGCTTCTTGAAGGCTTCTTGGACAGACATTCCCTGCTTAACTTCTTCCTTGACACGGTCATCTGCTGCAATAAGACCAGGCAGCATTGAGATTACATCGGCTATCTTTCCTTGTGGGATGATGACAACACCATTCTTAGGATCACAGAATGCTATATCTCCAGGACAGACATCTGTACCGTCGATGTTTAATGCTACCTGAATTGCATGAGGCTTAGATTCGCCACCAGCACCAACAATTGATGTACCACGAGACCATATCTACAAGAATCATCAGTGAAGTTCGAGAATAAGCGGAAACACCCGAATAAAAACCCATGAGATTGCGACCGGTTAATCTTAGCGAATGCTACAGGGGAACATGTGGATTCAACAAGCTGTCTTTTGCATGTGAGAGAATAGACAGAGAGCTTACGGGTATTCCAGTAGCTTGAAGTTCATCAAGATCTCTGACCCTTCCACTAACAATCACTCCTTTAGCGCCGAGAACTTGGGCCCTCAGGGCCATTATTCCACCTAGTACGGCATTCTTTTGCCCTTCAGGTTGAGTTATAACCACTATCGAGTCAGGAACTGTGAGATCAACCCAATGCTTATCAGAGGGAATGTTTGCTGCTGGATAATTGGAGAGATCTGTGCTATTCTTTGGGGCAAAAACAACAGTTGAAACTGGAGCAACAGTAATTTTATCAGGAGATGCCGACGTCGAAGCAAATGCAGGTCTCAGGTCGGGAAGGAAGCCGGCACCAGGTACTTTGAGCTTGAGGAGAGCATCTGCAATATCACATGCAGTGTATTGTTCTTGAAGGACTTCAAATTGCTTTTTGAGGGGCATCGCTTGATCCGAAGTGGACATTGCTCGGACTGAGAATTTGGTGGTTTGAGAGGGAACTTTCAAATATAAAATAGGGGCGGCAGATAATTTTGTCTTGAAAGTATTTCTGTAAATAGACATGAGGTTTAGGTAGGTATTGTTTACAATAATTGATTGATCCAGAGATAATATTTTATTTGATATAGGTAAATAAGTATATATTATATATCTTGGTTGTTCATACCTCGGCCTTCACGTAGGACTCTCCTCTTGTCCGCTGTTTGGAGATATTCCGGATGCCGGTATATATAATACGTAGACTAGGTACTATTTACTACTTGCTATTATTACTTATTTACCTATTATTATACCTGTGATCAAGACTAACAAGTCAATGCAAATGCACTTTTCCTTCTACAGTCAGTACTCAGTAATCAGCAATCGGTACCATACAAAACACCAGGCAAAAAAGCAAAGAAGCAAAGAAGCAAAGAAGCAAAGAAGCAAAGAAGCAAAGAAGCAAAGAAGCAAAGAAGCAAAGAAGCAAAGAAGCAAAGAAGCAAAGAAGCAAAGAAGCAAAGAAGCAAAGAAGCAAAGAAGCAAAGAAGCAAAGAAGCCAAGATCCCCAGAAACCTCACCCATCCAAACGGAATGACAACTTGATACCCATGCAACCCATTCCTGTGGTTCGGAAAGTAGTGTTCCATAGTATGTCCCCATTTATTTGTTAAATTTGTCCAAAAAATCTTTCGATTGTGCACTGACATCTGGTAAATAAGAAGCACAAAGTTCAACAGGTCTCAGATCTCACTCTTGATCTAGACAAGACAGAAGACTCACAGATGAATAACCAAATAACGAGTAAGACTTTACAATTAAGAAGTTATCTAGAAGGATCAACAAATGTCGTCAACTAATTATCTATATACATATAGCATGCGTAACTTGATGAACTTGATGCATCTGTGAAGAGTTTGGTTGATTGACTGACTCGAATTTTGTAAAATTAATAGTATAAGATTACTTACTTTGTATAAATAAAGCCAAGAAAGCCTTAAATATTGAAATTAATTATATGTTTATTTTATTAATTTATGCTTTTAATCTAATAAAGTTGTTGAAGTATTAATAAGAATTATAATAACTAAAAAGATTCTAAAATAAATAGAAATAAAAGATTTATTTTATATATTATAAGTCTTCTTATCGAATCAGTTATTATAGAAATATTATATAAATCTTGTAGAAAGTTACAGTTTAAAGAAATCTATTTTTGAGGTTTTTCTATACAAAAATCGTTGCCGGCCTCGGTCGGTACTATGGTATGGTTCTACGTTCTAGTGTTCTATGTTCTGCTACTTTGACGCACATGAATGAAATATCGCTAAATTTAATTTTAAATCTTTAAGACTTCAACACAAAAGTACAGGGCACGAAAACACCGATCAATATAAATTCAAGTTCCAATCTCTCTCTTTCTTTCCTTTTCCCTTTTCCCTTCGCTATATCTGAATGAAGTAGTAGCAGTAACGAAAGAAAACAAAGAAAAAGACATCATTCTCGAGAGATTTCCTCTATTGATCATGTCTCCAGCTGCTTCCCATCCCATCGCGAAAACCTCATTCGAGGATCGAGCCTCGAAAACAAAGCACCCTTTAACCGCCTACCTACTCCGTCTCATGACCCTCAAACAATCTAATCTATGCGTCAGCGCCGATGTCTCTACAGCCGGTGAACTTCTCCGATTAGCAAATGCCGTCGGTCCATCCATCGTCGTGCTAAAGACGCATTATGATCTCATCAACAACTGGGACTACAGCCCAACCACGGGCACGGGAGCGCGCCTCAACCGTCTCGCGCGTCGTCATGGTTTCCTCATATTCGAAGATCGGAAATTCGGTGACATTGGAAATACCGTGCAATTACAATATACGGAAGGCACTGCCAAGATCATCGAGTGGTCGCATATCACCAACGTTAACATGATACCTGGGAAAGCCAGCGTGGATTCCTTGGCCGAAGCAGCGGCAAGATGGAGAGAACGCAAACGTTATGAAGTCAAGACGAATATATCAGTGGGGACTCCGCGACCCGAAAGCATTGAAGGTGACGAGGATCAGATCACCACTCCTATAAGTCTTAATAACACTTGCCATGAAATTCCAGATGGTCCTCATGGATTAGAAGCACACAATGAGGCGAATATTGGACGAAAAGCTAGTATCGTTTCTATTACCACCGTGTCGCAACATTTCGAACCGGCTGATTCGCCACGCTCGCGCATTGATTTCGATATTGAAGAAGAAGCATATCCTGGAATCGATGAAGCGCCATTGGAAAGAGGTCTTTTGATATTAGCACAAATGAGTAGCGCGGGAAATTTCATGACGAGAGATTATACCAATGCGTGTGTAGAGAGTGCGAGGGAGCATAAACAATATGTCATGGGATTTATTTCGCAGGAAACGTTAAATACGGATGCGGATGATGATTTTATTAGCATGACTCCAGGATGTCAATTACCGCCTGAGAATGATGAGGAAGCAGAGTTAGAGGGTGATGGAAAGGGTCAACAGTATAATACTCCTGGAAAGTTGGTAGGTTTAGGTTGTGATATTGTTATTGTAGGAAGAGGTATCATTCGTGCGGGAGGCCCAGAGTGGGAAGCAGAGAGATACAGGAGGAAGGCTTGGGAAGCATACCAGGAGAGAATTCAAGCTTAGTCAAGAGGGGGAAGAAAGGCGTCAGGCGAAAGGAAAATGGAAGAAGGAAAGAAAGAAAGAAATGCTAGCTAAGAAAATTATCCCGGTTAAAGGAAGCACAATGACAGGCAACCTGTCAGCCCGTGTTACAAGAAGCATATTGGTAGCAAGAAATGATTAAGAGAGTTGGAAAATTGCAATACCATATATAGCTTATTTTCTTAACTCGAGAGCTTCAAGTTAGATACCCGTTTACAATGTGTTTATTGTTATTGTTATTGTATTTGTTATTCTGTTATTTTACTTTTTTCTTTTCTTTTGATCCTATTTTTTAGCTTCCTTCTGATGTATATGTATTTGTATGTAATTATTTATATTCTATAGCTTCAACTATATTAGCTGGTTATTTTATATCTATCAAAAATATTATTTGTTAACTATAACTTATTCTCTCCTATTCGATTCCTTAATTATTATTACTTTCCTGACTCATCATTCTTAATTTCTCCAAATTCTTTAAACTTCCTCTCAATAGCTAAGAAGTTAACCTCGAAAACTAATCAACAAATACAATACCTAGAACCTCCTTACATTCCTGCCAAAGACCAAAAACTAGCTACTCTTAAAAGGTAATATAATATAATTATATATTTAATTTTAATCACCAAATCTGCAATATCTAGTACTATTAGAGAGGGAGACATGATATATATATATACACATGTATATATAATATTAATGTTGATATTTAGCTATTAAGATTCAAGCTTTAAGCTGTATATTAGAGTATACTTACTTCTAAAGATATTATATTATCAGGGGGTTCAGTGGCGGGCTTGGGTAATTATAAATCTGATGCAGTTCTGATGTAATAGATCAGGATAATAATTATGTAATAATATATATTTCAAGATGAGGAAGAAAGACTACGCGGAGTCTTTGTCTAGGAGAGCTGTGTGTGTATGTGTATATTGATGTAATGATTTGATTGGGTTGGACTTGAGGAAGATGGGGTGAGTGAGGATATATTTATAATTAATTACTCGAGTATATAAATTCATAACAACAAAATCAAACTAAATCAAACCATAAACTCAAGATCATTATATTCCTAGTTCCTCGTACTATTGAATAATTTTAGAATAATTAAATAAATATTGTCAATCATTTTATTTAATACCTAATTACCTCTTATCTACTCCTAAAGATCTATTTTATATACAATATATCCATATCCATCTTCATCTTCATCTCCAAACGAAAATCAGGAATCAATATATCCATGGTAACTTTCCTAGGCCATCTATCTTCCTTCCCGAAAATATAATACAATATACGCCCCCCACACGCCTACAAAGTCCTAAATAAGTACACCCCCATTCCCACCCGCACCTCCACCCCCACCTGCCGCCCTCCTCCTCCTAGCCTCCTTATCCGCCTCCAACCTCCTCATCTTCACCCCTTTCCTCCTCCCACAACATCCCAACGCCAACGGAAGAGGCATCACCACAGCCGCCAAAACCGTCTGAAAAACAAGCGCATTATACATATTCCCAGGGGGCCTCGTACTCCCATCATCAAGCGACCCATCACCCACACCCCTCGCCCTAAGCTTATCACTAACAATAATAAAAACACCACCCAGTAACTGACCACCGGACCAACAAATCGTGCTAGTGACTTCTGGGGATACAGGATGGGTGATTTCGATGAGGTATTCGAGGGCGACGGGGACGAGACTGAAGGATGCAGCACCGAGGATCGAGAGGATGGCGTAGATGGCTGCGAGGTTTCGGGTTTGTGGTGCCCAGGTGAAGGCGAGGTAGCAGATGGTTAGGATGGGGATTTGGATTTTGATGGCGAGGAGGTAGGTTTTGGTTTTGTCGATTAGGGGGGAGGTGATTGCTGCGGCGACGAGACCGACGACTATTAGGAGGGCGCCGGCTATACCGGCGTTGGTTTCGGAGAAGGAATAGGGAGAGAGCATTTGGTTTATGAGGGAGGAGAGGGAGTTGAAGAGGCCGACGAAGAACCAAAAGGGGAACATTATCATGTAGAATTCGGGGGATCGAAGGAGGAAGTTAAGCGAAGGACCTAGTGCATGTTTTGGTTCTTCTGACGATGCAGAAGCGGGAGTAGGTGGTTCGTTGGGGATGAAGAAAGATGGAATGGTGGCTATTGATGACTATGATACTATTAATATCATGAGACCTAGAGAGATTTCCGTGACTTACAATAATTGCAATGTAAAGAACCATATTTGGTATACTCCCAGCATTTGCAGCCCAAAAGGGATCAATCAATTGCGCCAAAGCACCACCAAAAGGATTAGCCAAACTCATAACCGCTGTTGCAGCTACTCTTCCATGATTCGTAAACCACAAATCCGAGTATCTAGTAGGTGCTGCTAGGACAAAAGGCTGAGCAACGCCCGTTAAAATTTGTCCAAACATTACGCCTCCAAAATTGCCATGTGGACCAGATCTCGTTGCACCATATCGTATCCAATTACCAAGTAACAAAAGTACGGAAGAAATAAGGATAGCAGGTTTCGGACCTCCATGATGTAAGACGTAGATAACAAATGGACTTGCAAGCACAAATGCGAATAGGAAACCGGTGCTAAGCCAATTTATCGCTGACTCGGATACATTGTAGTATTGAGAGACGGTCGTCGAACTTGCGGAAAAGGTTAACCACTGAATGAATATAAGTTAGCACTTTCAACTATAATACTTTAGTCATAACCAATAATATGTATGACCTTCTCAGACTTCCTGTACATCAAAATGAAATAACCATAGCAAAACTTACATCCCAACTAACAATAATGTTCAAAAGAACCAATTGTACCAAACCAAACCATCTCCTCTTATAAACCTTAAAGCCAGCCGCATCCGAATTCACAGTATCGCCATCCGTACTCCCTCTCCCTCTCCCTCTCTCCAACCCCTCATCAGCAGCCCCACCCATTCTACGCGCCGCATTCCCAGCACTCCCACCCCTCCTAATCCCCCCCTCTTCTTCATCTGGTAATAAATCATCCCCGCTATTCAAATCCATCAAATCCAAATCATCGAGATCTTCGATTTCTCCCTCTACCACTCCCCCATCATTACCATCCTCCTGTGATTTCGATATTTCCGTATTCGTCATATCGGCCTGCGTATGTGTATATGTATGCGTGTTTCCATTGGCTCTTTCCCCTGTCTTATGTTTGTGTTTTTGTTTTTGTTTCTGCTTCCCTCTTGGATCTCTAATGGCTGTCCAACCTTTCGGCATATCGTGATAATGATGCGCTTCTTTTTCAAGAATAGTATCGTTATTCTTTTCCTCACTTCCAATTCCAATTTCAGTTCCAATTCCAACAATTCCAGAGCCGTCGTTATCCTCTTTATTTCCCGCTCCCGGTGTTCCGTCTTCCTTTGACAATTTTTCCAAATCCTCTATACAATCCACCTCTATATTCTTCTCCCCACAATCCTCTTTATTCCCTCTATATCCAACTTCTCGATCTTTTCCCGCAAGACTTTGTTTTTCCGTATCCTTATTCTCTTCTCTATCTTCCTTTTCCACACCTTTTTCTATCCCATTTAATCGATCCAATTCCTTCGAATCCGCAAGTGTCGAAAGTGTCAAAACCTCCATCTTCCTTTCCCTTCCCCTAGCTGACGCAACACGATAAGCTTGGCGGGGCCACTAATCACTTCGGTTATCTAAGCTCGACGCTTTTTTACCTTTGAGTTTGATTGTTGTGTGGGGAAGAAAGCACCGGTAGATACGGGAGTGAGAATCTTCAATGAGATTGAGAATGTTCCTTGAACATGAAGTGACAAGTATCTCGTGAAGCACAAATTCACGTCGAACAAAAGATTTATCATTTGCTTATCACACAAACTGGCTAAAGAAGACATACATCCCCTCACCCCCTCACAGGTACTCCTCTCATCTAGTCGTACGTATATCATAGGTATTTATTTTCATTTACTATTGGTTAAATCCAACAAGGAAGTATTATTTTCATCCCTCCTCGAGTCATTCTGAATGGACCGAGAGATAAGGTCTCGTGCAATGTACAGGAAGAAGGGATCCTGATTGGAAAAAGGTAAACGGATAAAAAGCTGTAAAGTTGGTCATTATCCAAAATCATATAAAGCCCCGAAGTGTGAAAAAGATACCCGGTGATAGGTAGATATTCTAGGATGCCAAGATATCTAAGTATCCCGAATCCAACATCAATGTATTTTGCTTGTGATTGTACTTTGCATCAAACTGAATATCCGAGTTGATAAGTAGCCGAGTCTTAGATATGATTTATTGAAAACATATGCACACATTTCGTAGATAAAAAGCGCCAATGATAGGTAGAGAGAACCAAAGTCATTTTCTATATCGATTCTTTTCTATACTACATGCAGTGCGCTCATGAAAAAAGGAAAGATCTGATCTGTATGCAATGCAGTGCTCAAAAAAGGATTTTGGTTTCATATTTGTACAATACTACCATCCTCCAACATTTCCTACCAAGCCTCTCCATTCATCTAAAAAGTTGGTTTTGTTTTCTTGTCCAGTTGAGTGTGTGTAATTCCGTGATATGGTAAGCTTTAACAGTTTACTTGAGGACGTTCCAGAGCTTTGGAGCAGCACAGGCGGTGGCGCAGTGTGCGAGATGGAAGACTGGTTGTATTTATCAGTACCCAAATAATATTGTGGGATGTAGGATACATACACTCTTCAACACAGTCCTCACCAGGAACTTGTTCCTTACCACTTGTAACTCGCTCAACACACTCATCATAGTGGTGCTTAGAAGGAGCACAAGCTTTTGATTCCTTGCATTCTGTGGGGGATTAGCCTCTGTCCTCGTAATCAAGTACTTGTAGACCTGAAGCAGCTTTAGGAAATCCCAAAGGTTCCTGCATAGTGATTTCCCAGCTCTGCTCAAAATTTATGCCACTGTACAAAGGTAGTAAACTTACCCTCCTCAAGCTTATCTTTTGGATCAACCATCTCCTCCTCATCTTCCTCTTCCTCTTCTTCTTCCTCCTCCGCCTCGGGCTCCTCATCCTTTGATTCCTCATCCTCAGCGGCCTTGGCTGCCCTTTTGTCTGGAGTGGGTCCGGATGGATCCTAAAAGCAGACTCACGTTAGCACATATGAAATCCAACTTTGTATGATAATTTACGAGCATTCTCCATGCAGCCAGATATATCCCGAGCCCTCCGCACACATCCAGAAAGTATCTCATGCACCCCTCCAATCTTATCTACCCTCAGTCTCCCTCCACTCCCAAACCCGAAATTTAAATCAAACCCGACACAAAGGCAAAAACAAAAGTAAAGGCAAACATACCACTGCCTCTCCCTCTCCCTCTTCATGCTTTTGTGCTGGAGTCTTCGTGGTACTCGACCCTCCAGAAACCGCCTCAGCTTCAGCCTCGCTCCATGGTTTAGCAGCCGATACGAGATCGCTCCAGGTGTCGAAGAAACCCATCTTTACAATCGATTTCAGGAGTTTGAACCAATTGTATAATGTTGAGTGTGTTTGTCTTGGTGGTAGAATGCTATCTAATACGGTCAAAATCCAGCGTGTCGGATGAGAAATGATCCTCGCCAAAATTGAGGCCTCAGTTGCAATTGGTCAAATTTGATTGGTCTATGAATTTTGGTTCCTGGTTTTTCCGACATCAACTCGAAATTTATCATCGGTGCAAAAATTATTGCCGTTTATTGTAAGATCATATGTTTCACTGAGGACATTTCACAGAATGTATAATAATTGTTAGTTAATTGACATTGATTTTAATTTCTCATTCATTTCTCATGGTATAACAGCTATTTTTGACAATTTTGACATCAATTCCATCTTGAAGCAATTTATCAACCTCTCGAACGCCGTTGCAGTGCTGCTTTATACCCCATTTCTCATCATGGACCATGCCAAGCCTTAGATGTAAATTTGCGATAGAAGAACGCCTTTGCCCTCCATAAGTCCCGCGAACCTTCTAGCATTCATTCATTCATGATTTCGTAATACCCGATGTAACAAAACATTTGTGACACAACATGCTGTAAAATGTTGCGTACTCCGTCTCATTGCCGCTCAGCCTGCTCTCGTAATCGCTGATCCAGGTCTACCGAGACGGCTTGTGCTTGTGCTTCTTCATAATCTGGAGGGGGCTCAGCTGGCGCGGTGAAGGTTTCGGCCCGTGGTGAACTCCTCGTTGTGCTTGCTACCCCGCTATCTTGAGTAACGATAAGTGCTTCATCTGTAACCTCCCTCGCAGGTTCATAAGCAGGCAATTGCTCTAAATCCATGTTCGCCAAATCAACACCACTGATTCCCCTTCCTCCATGTTCCCGTGTGACACTGTAAGCTTGGTATAGACGCTCTTTTATTTGTTCTAGGCAAGAATGAAAATCGAATGCCCCGCCTTCTCTGAATGTCATCTTGAGCTCGACCGAAGGACAGTTCGGGGGGATTCCACCTCCCGGAACTGGCTTGCAGAGGGCAGTCCAGTAATTGGCGCCGAAGAACGGCGCACGAACGTAACTATCTTGTAGGTTTAAAATGGGTGAAGAAAATGATTGAAGCTCGGGAGTAGGTGAACTTGGAAGATAAACTATCTTGAGCGGAAATTAGTAAATAGTTAAAAGAGAGAAAAGATGCACCTACTCTTTGATTGCTAATATATACGATTCCAGAATCGCTTTTAGCCGAATATGGCTCCGCGCCTGCAAAAGTAGCCGTCGTAGAAATTTGTAGAGTCGTTCGAGGAGGTGAGGCATAGAGGATTCGTTCATTAGGAAGTTTGACGAATCCAGCCTCATTAGAGGTCATCACCCAACTTTTTTCGCGAGTAGATTTTAGCATTGCTTCTTGTGCCATTTGCAAGGCATAAAGATGCTGTTCTTGGTGGAAAGCATACATGATGGAGAAACTGTAGGCAAAAAAAACAAGGACGAAGAGGAGAAAGAATCAAAGGTACAGAATGGAAAGAAGGGAAAGTAGAAAATTGAAAGCCATGAAATACTACACTACAGACACCACAAGGGACGACTATTTACTCACTTGATTGACATTATCAACTGCCTACCGGAAGTGTTTCTGTATCCGCTAAGGTATGATAGGGTCTTTCGAAAGGTGTGGGTCGGGAAAAGTAATAGAGGTGTAAATGCAGCCGGTAGGTAGTTTGACTGGTAGTTATTGTGGGAGAAGCAGGGGAAAGAGAGATCAGTATGTGAATGGATAGAAAGTGCTACAAGCGTGAGACCACACTCGCAGTAATCGCCACGGAACGGTAAGAGGAGTGGGAATATGGACTTGAACCCTTCCACACTTTTTCCTAGAACGTCGAAGCTAGGTTCTGATAGCGGGGGTCGATACAGTGATTGTATGGAAGAGAGGATTGGGTCTCCAGTTCACTTGGAGAAATGATTGGTGGAAGAGAGTATGAAATAGACTCGCTTGAAGATTTTTTGGGAATTTTTTGTGGTGGATGAGGAAATGGATGATCGGGCTGGGCTGGCATACGGGAGTAGCCTCTGTTTGTTTGTTTGTTTGTTCGTTTGCTTGTTGTTTTTTCCCTTGGAGCTTTCTGGGGGCGGTTTTTGGGTAATACTGTATGTATGGTAAGGATTGTAGCGTATCAATAAGGGTTTTCTTCCAGGGCTGACTGGTTGGTTGTGTTGTTCTTCTATGGATATGATGGATTTGTCGCGGATAAAGTTCTAGAATCATTCCCAGTCATCGCATCGTTCTTCATTTTCTAGAAGTTCATAGGTTGATGTGGGCGAATACGAGATGCGATTTGATGGTTTTTGAGTTTTGGTCGGTAGTGCCCGCCACATTGAGTTTCTGATGCCCTTCACTCCGTACCCAATGTTATTAATATTAATATTATTATCATTATCATCATCATTATATGAAACCAATCGTCTAACTAGGGATACTCCGTAGAGGTCTGTCTTATCGATAACTTTATTGTTTCAAAGTATCAAAGTATCAATTCGAAGTTACGTAGTTTGTTTCAAGGTCAGAGTCACGATTCATTCCAATATTCAATTAGTTTCAAGTCACGATTCATTTCGATGTTTGATGTTCTATGTACTTTTATTTCTTTTATTAATATGGTCTGATTATAATATATTATACATACAGTAAGTATTCCAATCAATTTGAATGAATGTCCCTCATGCATTTGAATCCCTCAATCACTCAACCATCAATCCCTCCCCTCACTCCCACACTCCTTCACTCCCTCCATCCTCAGTCCCTCATTCCCTCCCTCACTCCCTCAATACCTTCATTCCCCACCCAATCTTCAAACACAATTGATCCAAACTCTTTCTCACATCTCCCCACTCCCTCTTCTCTCCTCCTCTCAACAAATGCAATCACCCTCGCATCGCATCACAATCTACATAAGCACATCACAATCAGCATAAGCACATAATCTTGCAACACAAACCAGTCGGGTATAAGCTTTTCCTTCCATCCCATATATTTTCACATAATACCATGCATGTCCTACTAGGCATGTCATAGCACTTCAAGGTACAGTACTTTGTGTACTTGTACCTACGTACTCATGCAAGACCTGCATACACACTCGGTACAGAATCCGCCAACTATCTGCCACCAACCAAACCCATACATATTTAGTAGTCTAAATCGACATACTAAGAGTATGAGGTATAGGCTAGGTATGGAAAGTCTCCGCGGTGGGAACGCCTTATTTGGATGTTTGGATGAAAATGAAATACGAGGAAAGATTTAGCTGAGCTTTCGTTGGTCAAAGGAGTGGGGAATTATCCTCATACAGTTTGACCTCGATTTCCTTTTAGGAACGGATTCACAGGAATCGACTCCGAAGAATGAAAGAATGATGTCGACGTCCCTTTTCTCTCGATGCACGCAAAGCATGTTCAGGGGTTCAATGCTCAACTTCTCTTGAGGAGGATGAATTGGCAACATCAACAGTCACTTTCCGTCCTAAAGGAGAAGCATGTTGCAGGCACTGCCTCATCTAGGTGGAGTTCGACATCCAATTCGACTCCGGAGAATGAGACACCGGTTGTTATACGTGCAACGCTTTCTTTCTCAACGACGCAAAGGATATGGATATGGGGAGCCTATTAATGTTTAATTCATTACGAAGAATAAAATATATTGGGCTGGCTCTCGATGTTCAAGTCTTTTGTGAATCATGAGCGGATAGTACAAATCGGCAGCCGAATTTCTTCCTAAGAAAGCATATATGAACGTCTCACCGTATGGAACTTCAACATTCGATTCTCTATCAACATGAAATCTTCCAATAAACCCTACCATTTCCTGCAAAAGAGCATACCTTAACCACCTTTATACCATTCATAAGATTTCACATACTCAACCTTCAGTCCATCAGTCTTACTTGGAGAACGAAGTCCGGTACCCAAGAAAACATCCACCACCCCTCCTTCGCCAATCTTCCCGAATTATGTCCATTCATAACCATTTCCCGTCACCTATTCAGAGTTTCATCATTCCTCAATACAACGGAAAATCCGAATACCCGATTCTATACCATAATATATGATTCATAATACAGCAGAAACTCTTTATAAGGATCCTCTTTATAAGGATATACTGTTTATAAGAATAGTTTTTTCGGTCCCTTTTTTTTCAGGGTAAAAAAAGACCTATATTTTTAAAACCTTTTTATAAGAATATCTTTAAAGATATAAGGTCCCAAACCCTTTATATATTCTTAGTGAACTAATAATATCGCTTCATTTTGAAGATCAGATGATGAAAATTCTCGGAATTCTAGAAATTTTCTTCAAGAATTGTTTATATAATACAAGTTATAGTTGGCGAAAAGATGAAAAGTAATAAAAAAAGATCCTTTTGAAATAACGTAACTTATGGTGAACCGGGTCATATGGGGAACCGGGTCAGGTACCTTTACACCAAAATTTTAGTGTAAAGGTACTTATAGCAACTTTTTATATCTCTATGAATATTAGAGATATAGCTTAGTGTAACGATGCTGTACTGGAGGCAGCGGCTGCCTGAGGTTTCGTCGGTTGGTAGTTATGGGTTAAGGCTCTATCACTGGTATTCACTTGGAAGTGAAGTCGTTACTAGATCAAGTAGAATGTAGGTAAACTAATTGATAAATAAGTTGAGCACGAAGCTCTTAAACTATGAAACTATTCTAACTATATACTAATCCGTAGAGGGAGCCTCTAGGAGCTTCCTGGCTCCTCAAGGCTCCTGGAGCTTTAGGAGCTCTGAAGGCTCCCAGGGCTCCATCACGTGATCCAACTATTTGCCTCAGGACACTAATCCTGGGACGATTCGTCTCCTGGGACAATATAGCTCCTAGGATAATTATTATCCTGGGGCACATTTTATCCTAGGACACTTGTCCTAGGATTCCTTATCAATAAGGACCCCCGTACTTGTTTTTATTGTATACTATGGTCGTGGTTTGTGACACTTAGATATTTTAAAGTATAATATAATCAATATAAATATTGATTATGATAAAGTATTATATAAATATACAAATATATAATAAAGATATTAAAGTTTCTTTAAATTTTTCATTTTTGCCTAACAAAAATTACTATGGGAATTTTTAAAATCGTATTAATTCAAGAACAAAATTCTTTATGATTGTTTTATAACTCTAATACTATATTTTTATTGGATATTGAACTAAATTATTAAAGCTTTAAAGTTTATCTTTAATATTTGTAGAGTTATAAGAAATCGCTATAAGTACCTTTACACCAAAATTTTGGTGTAAGGTACCTGACCTGGTTCCCCATATGACCCGGTTCACCATAAGTTACGTTATTTTATTTTTAATTAAAGATTTTTTATAATTTATATATATATTTTTTTTTAAAAAAAATTATTATTATTATTATTATTATTATCATCTTTCAAAAAACCAAAAACCACTAATGGATATTATTTCTATTATAAAATTATATATCAAATAAAAACAATTTATTTTTTCTAATTGATTGATCATTTCTAGTTCATTGAATATTCCTACCTAGCTGATTGAGTGTTCCTACTTGGTTGATCCGTCCTGGTTGATTGATTGATTATTCCAAGGGCATTGAGATTGAGATATTAGATTGTTTACTTAAGGTAGCTACAATGAGTAGGTTTCGAAGAAAAGAATCAAAAATTATGCCAAAGGACGATCTATTGTTTAAAGTAATGTACAACAATAAAATAAGTCGATTCAGCTAACTAAAATGACAAATTTATCGCGCGTAGTAACAACCTAATTGTCCTCCCAAAATGCTTTTACAAAACATTCACTCACTTTCATTCCAAATCAAAGGTAAATATTATTTTAATGATCTTAAATTTTGTGCTCCTATTTAAAGCTGTATTACATTGAAAACACCGGCTTTTCCGGTGTAGAAAAGCAGACCGCAAATCTAACCACAATAGAAAACCCAATAAACACCCAATTACCATAATGTGATGAATATCACACCAGGAGTGTTATCATATGCAGATTAAAGGAAATTCGTAAAGAGAAAAAGAAAAACATTTAGTCGACCTCCTCAATCTCAGCATCTTGTGCTGACTCTCCACTGGCACCACCAGCACCAGAGGTAGCCTTCTTGATGGCAGCCTCAAGGTCAGCCTCTTGTTGTGCGTATTCCTCCTTGGTAGCTTGTTGGTTCTCGTCAACCCAAGCGACGATCTTGTCAACGGTAGCTTGCAACTCAGACTTGGCAGCTGGGTCTGGGATGGATTTTGAAAGCTCGTGGTCAGCTTCGGACAAAGAGCTTCTGATTTGGTATGCCTTGCCCTCAAGAGCGTTCTTGGCAGCAACACGTTCAGCTTCGGCCTCATCCTCAGCCTTGTACTTCTCAGCCTCAGCCAACATACGCTCGATATCCTCCTTGGACAAGCGACCCTTGTCGTTGGTGATGACGATCTTGTTAGACTTTCCGGTTCCCTTCTCGAGAGCAGAGACGTTCATGATTCCGTTAGCATCGAGATCGAAGGTAACCTCAATTTGAGGAACACCACGTGGTGCAGGTGGGATACCAGTGAGCTCGAATTTACCCAATAGGTTGTTGTCCTTGGTGCGTTGACGTTCACCCTCAAAGACTTGGATGAGGACACCGGGTTGGTTGTCGGAGAAGGTAGAGAAGACCTCTGACTTCTTGGTTGGGATGGTGGTGTTTCTTGGAATGAGCTTGGTCATTTGTCCACCAGCAGTCTCGATACCGAGAGACAATGGCGCGACATCGAGAAGGAGAATCTCGTTGGTAGACTTGGAGGAAGTGTCACCAGAGAGAATGGCAGCTTGGACGGCAGCACCGTACGCAACAGCCTCATCAGGGTTGATGGACTTGTTTGGCTCCTTGCCGTTGAAGTAATCGGTAATGAGCTTTTGGATACGTGGGATACGGGTAGAACCACCGACGAGGACGATCTCGTGGACTCTGGATTTGTCGATCTTGGCATCAGCAAGGACACGGTCGACTGGGGTAGTGGTGGAACGGAAGAGGTCCTGGCAGAGTTCTTCGAAACGAGCACGGGTAATGGAGGTGTAGAAATCGATACCCTCGAAGAGCGAGTCAATCTCGATGGAGGTTTGAGCGGATGAAGAGAGAGTACGCTTAGCACGCTCGCATGCAGTTCGGAGACGACGGAGAGCACGGGCGTTGGAAGAAAGATCCCTATGAAAGATTGTTAGTAGGTTGCAAATTTTAAACATGGAAAAAGGCGGGTTTGGGAAATGCCCTCAAGAGTATTTCAATGTCTCAAACATGCTGAACTATTGAGTGTATATCGATGTCCCGAACGCCGTAGACGATTGGAAACACATCTGAGAGCTGGGGGGAGGGTGTAAACGGGGAGAAAGAAAGGGTTATAATTACTTCTTGTGTTTTCTTTTGAACTCGGAGACAAAGTGGTTGACGAGACGGTTGTCGAAGTCCTCACCACCCAAGTGAGTGTCACCAGCGGTGGACTTGACCTCGAAGATACCCTCCTCGATGGTCAAGAGAGACACATCGAAAGTTCCTCCACCAAGATCGAAGATGAGAACGTTACGCTCACCCTCAATCTTCTTGTCCAAACCGTAAGCAATGGCAGCTGCGGTAGGTTCGTTGATGATACGGAGAACGTTGAGACCAGCAATGAGACCAGCGTCCTTGGTAGCTTGACGTTGTGAATCGGTGAAGTAAGCTGGGACTGTGACGACGGCGTTGTTGACAGTTCCTCCGAGGTAAGCCTCAGCTGTCTCTCTCATCTTGACCAAGATCATCGAAGAGATTTCTTCTGGTGTGAATTGCTTGGTCTCGCCCTTGAACTCAACCTCGATAACTGGCTTCCCTGCACGGTCAATGACCTTGAAGGGGAAGTGCTTCATATCGGCTTGAACCTCTGCATCTGCAAACTTGCGACCAATCAAACGCTTAGCATCGAAGACAGTGTTGATTGGGTTCATGGCGACTTGGTTCTTGGCGGCATCTCCGATCAGACGCTCGGTATCTGTGAAGGCAACGAAGGAAGGAGTGGTACGGTTTCCTTGGTCGTTGGCGATAATTTCGATTCTATCATCACGGAAGATACCCACACAGGAGTATGTGGTACCCAAGTCGATACCAATACTAGAAGACATTGTTAGCAATTGTTGTGGTTGTTGGAATATCAACCCTTCGACCTTGAGATAGATACTATCGATCGATAAGGCTGAAGGAGGGGTTGATGGGCAACTTACGCTGGAGCCATCTTGTATTAATCTAGTTGTGATATGTGGAAAGAATAAGTGAAATTTGAAGTGATTCGCTTTTTCAAGTTCTTTGATCGCTTTGAATGAGAAAAGAAGAAGAGTAGTGGTATCAAGAAAGTTGTTTGTGAAATATGCAGAATGGAAAAAAAGTTGGGTTGAATGAGAGACTTTTAAAGCGAAAAGTTCGATTCCAGCAGTTTCGATTCTGGAATCTTCTTTTCCACAAGCGGTGGAAATGGTCGGAACTAGAAGGCGGTAGGCGTCTCTCGAATTCACCACGACTTTCTAATCGAGGTACAGAGAATTGTATAGAATTATTTATTAAAATAGATTACGATTTTTTTGATTTCCATTGCCACATGTTTATTAAGTTTAGAGAGATGATATCATTTTGGGAGGAATTAATTAAATGTTGTTGATATATATATATATTGTCCTATTATCATGATATCGTGAACATTTTATTTTGATGTCTTTTGATTTTGGAATTCTGCCATTAATTTCTATTTACATACGTACAAATAAATTTATTGCCCGATTGCCCCTCAATGCCTAGCAGTGAACATCATACATTTTTCAGTTACTCTTAACAAGCTGTCTATTTGGTGTCATCTGCTAATCTTTGGATTCTACGATTAATTCTATTTTCATTATTTTCATACCAAAACATTTCCCGACTGTTCCTCAACAACAATCCAAACCTTTTCCACAGCCTTTTCTATCGCTTTCCACCGCCCGCCCAATGACGTCGCCTGGTCAATTTACCTCTGCCCTCTGCACACTGCACAGTAATCTTTTGCATTTGCCCAGGGTTGGAAGATCCACTCAAAATTTTATAGGAAAAGAATTGAACATTGATAATTTTTCCATGTATTTGCTCCAGCCAAGAAATAAAATTGCTCGTAACTTCTTTTCCGTTTCAATTTATTGTAGACTTCCTTCTAGAGTCATTTCAACTAAGAGAACGAAACCCCACCAAATATCACGTCACAACCAAAAGTTTTTTTTTTCTGCAGACTGCAAGTCAATAAAAAAAAGTGGTGTCATGATCTGGTTGTGAGGGCAACCAAAATCAGGTAAGCTATCACGTAAACGAATATGTTTGGAGTACAAATATCTGGTTTCGATGTACTTCGTACAACTTTAATGGGAGAATGAACAGAGCCTTTGGGGAATGTTGTGCAGCGATGTTCTTGTGCTTAAAAAGTTGTAGGATTCTTTGGCTCCAAAATATTGTCCGAAACATGTTTGCTGTACCAGTCCTGATGCGTTTGTCTTTTTGCCTGAAGCTGTGTTGTCCACCAAGGTAAGATTACATGGTAAGGCCTGAGGCAAGCTCTAAGACCCAAAGAGCGTTTGATCCGGCGGCTAATTCAGCATCAACTCAAGGTGCGCTCCACTATTAAGGCACGTTGCCGCGGAGGTGGTGGATTGAGGGTGGCAACAGGCCGGCGGCAATTTTGAAATGTCCCTCAGATTGATGAGTAGAAGATCTCTGAATGGATGGGAGTCAGGGGACAGGGGAATAGATAGGCCTGTGATCCTCCCACTCACTTCACAAGTCGCGGTTAGATCCAGGATCATGTTCAATCAATCGACCCAGCTTCAATACCCAGGATAGGATTGGCCCACAGCACCGGGCAAGAAAAAGCTGCGACCGGTAATTGAACACGAACTTCTTGTTAGTATTCTCCTCGATGCCAATTGTTGGCCTAGGAGGACATTCCAGTCGACTATTCTGACTCAAAGCTCAAAGTGGAAAAGTCTTGCCTTATCAATTTGACTCATCAAATTCTGAGATCTGGTGTCATATATGAGCCATCCGCCAATGCCACTTCAGCTACATGTATTCCGCCAGTCTCATCAAGGACATTAAGGCTCTATAGAGGTCAGTCTCTTTATATTCATTGATGCGCCCAGTAACAGACAGAATATATGCAACGCCTTACTGTCATCTTGGTGTCCAAGGATTGGGGCTGGGTGTAACTGTTGCCTCCTCTTCCTGACAATCTTATTACGACCTTCCCAATGAATCATCTCGCATCGCTGAGACAGGATCATGATAGATCTGGCGATATGAATGCCTTATCTTAAGCCAGGTCGCAATGCGTAGCCTTTAGATTGTGATGCTCCTGAATTGCATCACATAGATTTATTGTGCCAAGCCCCTTCGTGGATATCTACCGATACACATGGTCTAAATATCGTGGGGAAAACGTGCCAATTGGTGGTATATACCCAGCGGCTCGGGAAATATGAGGAGGTGATTGTCCTTTTGGAACCACTCCATCGGTAACAAGCATCTTGTCTCGGCATGGTGCGTACACAGCCCTGTAAACGGTTGAATTGTATTGCCTGACGTTGCCTTGATGAGTAAATATTCTAAAGTGCTTTCGTTGGCGAAGTCCACTGCGCCTTGTTACAAACGCTGGTCCCTTAGTTTAACCAGTTAGATCACTCGAACCTCAAACATATATCCCCGGATTTGATTTCAAACATTTCTTATTCCTCTTACATATACATAAAATTGTTTTCGCTTTACTCAACCTTGAAAATTTGTTACATTGTAATACGGATCTATCCGGTAAGTAACAAACTACTGACATATTAATTTCGTTTATGTATCAGAAGCTTTACTTCGCCTTGACGGCAGAATATCCGCATATGTCCAAATCCTTGGATATACGGCTCCAATTTCATATGACTATTCCATCGTGGAATATATTAATAAGGACCTACTCACTTGCCATATTAATAAATCGGTGAATCAATTTCAAAAATCATAGTATTCATAACATTCCAATTCATAAATAATCAATGAATAGTTGAGCAAACATCTAGCGCAATAACTAGTCACCGGGTTACACATATACAAACATACGCCTATAAATTCCCCCCATCTTCCCAACTACCAGATTTCACAACCCCACCTTCCTATTCCGATACACAAGACAAGTCACAAGTCCCAAGCTTCGATACATCACATCCAACAACCTCATCATGTCTTTTAATCCCCACAACGATGGCAAAGGCCTCAAACGTAAGAGCGGTTTGTTTGGTAGTATTCGCGATAAGTTGGGTCGTTCAAAGAGTCCCGCTTCGAATAGTCCATCATCTTTCTCAAGGGGAATTCCCGAGGATGCTGCTCCACCGGCTTATACTTCTACTTCTCCTACATCATATAACGATACTAGAAATCCTGCTGCGTCCTACAATAATGATGCTTTGAGAAATAGTGCTGCGTCTTCATCGATGGGCTACTCTCATGCAGCCCAGAGTTATTCTCCTACATCCCACAGCAATACTTTTGCATCACAACAAACTTCAACACTTTCTACAAGTCCCCAAGCTGCCGGGATTATTCCACCACATGACCTCGACAGTTCACCATATGCTCTTCTTTCCACATTCGACACAGTCCTTCTAATCGATGATTCTGGCAGCATGGAATGGGGCTCTAAGCCTACACCTTGGAAACAAGTATTCTCCGCTCTTCAAACCATAGCTCCAATCATTACTTCCTACGATGCTGATGGTATCGACGTTTACTTCATGAACCACGAGAGTTACCACAAGGGTAATCCAAAAGGAGGCGTCGCACCCACCGGTTACTACAACATCCAAAATGCAGCTTCAGTGGAAGAAGTATGGACTATGGTAAATAGGCCAGATGGCATAACCCCCACCGGCCGCCGCATCAAAGACATTCTCTCTCCTTATATGAAAAGACTCAAGGAGGAAATGAAAGCAGGTCGAAATGTCAAACCATTAATCCTAATTGTCATAACCGATGGAGATCCATCCGATGATCCGGAATCGGAAATCGTTAAAATTGCCAGAGAGCTCGATGCACTCGATGCACCACTTACCCAAGTAGGAATCCAATTCTTTCAAGTAGGACAGGTTGCCAAGGCCAAAAAAGCATTGGAGGATCTTGATGATGCTTTGGAGCATAAATATAAGATTAGAGATATGGTGGATACGGTCACTTGGAATGGACGTAATAGCGAAGCAGGATTATCTGGGGAAGGAATTGTTAAAGCTGTACTGGGTTCGGTTATTAAGAGACTTGATCATAAGCCGGCTAGTGGAGAATATAATAGGAGTTAATGGTACTACTCTCAGTCTTTTTTTGTTTTCAAATTTCTTTCCTTCTAGGATTCAGCGATATGACGGATGCTATTCTATTTATCTATTTACTTTTTTAAACGATTTCCTTTTCCTCCCTCTCTTTCTTTCAGAGTTTAACTATTGCACACGCATGGTTTTCGATATACTTAAAAGGAGCTCTTTTATGATATTTGGGCGTTATGGCAAGGAAGGAAAGAAAACTTTGGGATTCATTCATGGTATCTATTAGGGTACGGCATAATTATTATGAATTTCTAGGGATTCTAAAACTCGAGGTCAATGTTTTTTTATCCTAATGAGTAATAATCTTGATGTTAATTAATAGATATCATAATCTGATACTTTATTTATTTTATTTCATTTTTTGTGTATTGATAAAAGTACTTACCTATCCAACCATAACCGCACTTCAAAACCAAATCTTAAATAAGTAGCTACTGGTCTATCTAGGTATAGCCTGCTTGATTAATTTATCTGGTGTATATACTGGTTAAGGTTTTGATATCTGATACCTCATTTGTGATATAATAAAATAGCAATATATAAATAAATAAAACTTTTTGTTGAGGATGCATAAGGTTGAGTCTCTAGTTACCTATAATACCTAAGGATTGATTTCCTGAGGGGTTTTAAGGATTTGGATGACATATAAGTATTATTCACTTTCTGCTTGTGGGATGGAAAATGGAAAATGGAAAGTTGTAGGGTTAGATGGAGGGAAAGGAGGAAAGATGAGATGAGAGGATGGGGAGAGAGTGAGAAAGAGAGAAGGGGGGGGATGGTGGGGGGTAAGGAATAATAAATGAAATTGAGGAAATGGGATGGGTATTTAAAGGAAGATGTAATTAAGACTTTGATAGGTTTAGATGTTCATTAAGGTTATTGAGGTTTTTATTATAGGTGTTGTTTTATTTGTGCGGTGGATTTGTCATTTCATTTCTTCCTATATTTAAGGGTGTATTTACTCATCATACGTATGCATATTATCTTCTCCATTTTAATATAGTGTGTCATTACAGAGTGTATATCACAGATACACAAATACGAAACATGTAAGTAACATGGAAACAGATAAATGAAAAGTTTTAATCCATTATTCATCCATTCATTCTATCTACTTCCTCTCTGCTGAAACCCTATCTAAGCCCTTCTTCCTTTCTTCTCCCTTTCTTCCCGGCTTACCTCCCTGCCTACCATAATCCACCACCCTTCTCTAAACCAAGCCGATTGATTGATCGATCGATCAACCAACCAAACTTCCTCCGAACAACCCGCAACCTAAGCATAAATATGCAGGTACCGATCGCAGAATCTCTGTAAAACAAAAATGAAGAAACTTTTGTCGTACCCATGAAACTGCCCATTCCTGCAAACTACCAGTGAACCAACCAACCATTCATTCATCAAAATCCCAAGCTGGAAAAAAGGGGAAATGGAAGAGAAATGAAATGAAAAGAACAGAACAGAAAATGAAGGGATGAGAAGGAAGATGAAGGGCCATTGATATCCATCTACTCCGAGTGAGAAAATAGATAAATAGATAGGAGGATGGGAGAAAACTAGCTTAGATAGGTATGGGAATATGTGTTCCTTCATTGTGTATTTATCTGATGCATCTTCATACGTGTAGATCTTTGTTTGCGAGAGATCTCTGGATTTAGTGGAAACTCGGATTGGAAAACAAAGATTGGAAGCTTAAGTAGAGTTTGTATTTCTTTCCTGAGAGGAGAATTCCGAGTTTGTGGTGGACAGGACGAGAGAAGATGAGTGGAGTATGTCATCTTTATGCGTATCCAGATGTGATGAATCAAGTTTTCATAATGTTATTGATTGATAGATAGAGATCACCAAGCACAAAGCAGCTCAAATCCTATCCTGTGGAAACTTGAAAAAGAACACCAAAAGGAGAAGGAAGAAACAGATTCATTCGTATCCAGAGTAAGATTGGTCATCGAGCAGCCAAGTTTGGAAAACCAATTGATTTGATTGTACGTGCGCGAGGAAATAAAAGCGTTGATTTGATAGGAAACTATGGTACAAAATTGAAGCTTTGCAATTGATTGTCGACGTCGGAGAAAAGACACGGAAGCTTCGATGAAAATGGGTATTTATGTTGAACGTCAGATGAAAGAGTTGAAATTGAATGCGTGCCAAGGAAAAGAAAAACGAGAACGTGGATAACTTTTTTTTCTCTCGAGTTTATGCGTGAATGCGTTGGTTAGAAAAGTGATAATAGTATCCTGAACCAAAGGATCTCCAGAGACGCTTTGGAAGAAGATGAAGAGCTCGAGTCGAGGGTGAATTTGTAGTAAGCTCGCTTCCCACAATAGAACTTTCAGGGGAAAGAACAAGTAGGTAGTAACTAAGTGCAGTATCGTACGCTGATCGAAGCTCTGAATAGATAATCTTGGAAATGGCTCATCGGTCAGACCAGAATGATGGAAGTTGAAAGATGACGATCTATATGCGAGAAATCTGTGCGTAATACTGTATGAAGTACACTTAGGTCATGAGAAGGACATTTGCCTTGTGGAGATTCTTGGCGATGATCGTGATGGAATTATCATCTCGCATGGTGATGGATGGAGTCATGACTAGCTTGAGTCGCTTTTGCTTGGTCTGTAACTGATATGGATTATCCCTAGGATGATCCTTTGGAGTCATGGTACCGGCTGTAAACTTAACACCTAGGAGATCGGGAAAGACGATTTGGAAGCTCAATTTGGCGGTCCACATCTTAGCACATATTTCCATGGAGGAAATGATCATCACACCGAGATCTCCACCCGCTTTTGTGCGTGAGCATCCTTGGTTCATTAAAGGACCAAGAATGTCACGAAGTCTCTTCGTATGGTGAACAAGCATGTCGTTGCGGAATGTAACATAGTCGGGTGAGTTAATGACTGACTTGATCAAGGCGGTTTGCTCAGCAATAAGAGCTTGTCGTTTTTCATTTGAAATGACTGATAATAACAGATTAGTAACTTGAAGAGTAAAGAAAAGGAATAAAATAAATAAATACAACTTACTAGGCTTAGCAGCAAGACGCTCCCTAAGGCTGATCAAATGTTCCTTAACACTTTGGTTATATTTCTCATAAGTCTCAATGCACATGATTTTTTTGAAACAATATTCAAGCGCCAATCTCATGACGAACCAGAAACGAGTGTTCTCGTTACCTAAAAGAGCCATGACATGGCTATGTGCACTTTGAGGATCTTGGTAAGTAACACCCATCATGTAATTCCACAGCTCCTGATTTGTGCTAGCAATATTGCGATCTCCTGCAAGATTCGGAACGCAAGCATATTCGCGGCACCATCCCTCCATAGAGGCAAAGAGATTACCAAAGTCGTTTGTGAACTCCTTACCCGTGTCATGGACATTCGAAGGTTGGCTCTTATATGGAACCAGTGGCATAATTTGCGAACGGTGGTGATTGATGACAGTTTCAGTCTCGCTACGCATGGTGTTTCGCATATTAAGTACGGATGGAACATTCTCCAAAGCACTATCGGGAACTGCTACCGAGACAGATGCCTTGACTCGATCGTATTCCTCCTGTGTAGGCGACATATGGTCTCCAATGGCCGCATTCTCCATTGCTGCTAGTGAAGCCCTCGAGAGACGGGTCATCGATGTTGGACCACCACTGCGATATCCAGAATGCGAATTGTTAAATGAAGGAGGAGCTTCCAACTGTAATTGTGAGTGGGATCGACTGCCGCCGCCTGGAAGACGAAAAGGATTGGTGTCTGATGATCTCAGTTGGGAAGCTGGTGGATGTGATGCAAGCCAGAGGATTCTCTTTCCGTTAAGTTGGTTTTCCTTGACTTGTAACTCCTCACGTTGAGAAGCAATGATAGCAAGTAATTCACGACGAGATGGTTCACCAGACTCATCTGAGAAATCGCTAGAAGCCTCTAAAAGCCTGCGCTCGAGATCTTTGACTTGGTTCATGTATTGTTCTTCGGTTTTGGTAACAAAGACTTGTTGAGCGGCAAAGTCGACGACAAGGTTTTGAAGTTCGATGCTGACTTTGTGTTGAACTTTTTGTGGGATAGATGTAGTCTCACAAATGGTCTTGATGATATCTGACACTCTATTCTCCATCCAATCCTGAAGACTTTGAGAGACAGTTCGATTGTCGATAACTTCTGCTCTGTGACCTTTGGTTGATGGTGGGCTGGTGACGGAGGGACCAGAGCTGGAGATGCTTTCTCTTTTATTGTGCTTTGGTTGAGAAGGAACGAAATGCGGGACAGATGGGTCCATGGATTCGGGTCGATTGATTGTAGCGCGAAGATCGGCTTCGGCTGGCTTTCGAGACGGGCGTGATCTATTTGGTAGGTGCGACATGGTTAGCAATAGTAGTTTTGATTATGAATGATAGTAATAAGTAGTTGAATGTATAGTTGAAAGGACTTGAGAGTGTGCGCGAGCCCCAAAAATTTTGATAAAGTGTGAGGTGGAAGCTCAAGAATTGACTTGAATCTGCTGTTGTTGTAGAAAGGAAGAAAGAGTAAGTTATATCTGCCGTAGGGAGAGGTATAAAAAAGTAATTTAAGATGGTGGGTAAAACGACTGTAGAGTCTCGCTAGTTGAAAAGTTTTTTCTTTGAAGGAGAAGAAATTATATTGATCTCGAAGGTGAAGTAATAAATGGGACATGCATCAAGAATTAATCTTGATGAAGAAGCCGCTCGGCATATGAGAAAATGCCCTTGCTATCCGATGGAACAGTGAATTGCACCAACGAATAATGGGCAGATCTGGAGATGAACTGCGGGAAACATCCGTCACCATGACAAAGCAAACAAGTTGAAAACATACGACTGCAGTTTCATGTGTCCTGCAGTTTGAATTCATCACATTTTGTATTTCACTATAGTTGCCGAATGCTCACCGAGCTTTTGGGATTTCATCCATGTGAAGAAGCACCTATGTGTTTATGGAAGTGTATTTGCCCTGTAAGGCCGTTTAAATGTTTTAGTGCATGTGTGCAAGAAAGAAAGTGCTTTTGGTATATGAACCACTATTGATCATTGCTTGTGATAGAATGAGGCCATTGATTGCTCAAAACGACATGTCAATGCGCAGATTGAGCATTTGGGAAGCTATTCCCATATGTGACAAAGACTTGAGTACGACATGTCATGAAAGTTGACCCAGTACATTTGAAGTTGTATGAATATCATGATGAGATGAATGAAAGGCAGTACAATAAAGGAAGGCGGTAGATGGTCTAGGCAGTATAGGCAGTAAGTTCACCGCCGTGGTTTGATGACTTAGTCAAGACTTTGAAGCGACTCTTCGCGTAATGACCAATAATTTGCAATAAAGGGACTGAATGGAAAAGGGGGTTGAATAAACTTCAACTCATATAATTATGTCTTGTTGAAGAGGGTGTGCTTTCAAACAATCGAAGTAAGGTACACACCCTGTAATAGGTCCATAATAATCGTACATCCTAGCAGATGTAGGGTCGTATAGACGCCGATGTCCATAAGAACCCGATGTACCATAGATCATACCAGAGTCGGCCAAGTCAGGACGTTGATGCGTAAGGCTGTATCATGGTAAGAATTTGCGCCAATATTGTTCTTTACCAAGAGATGCACTGTACCTAGGCTGGATTCCATGACCTTGAGCTCTGAGAACGGGACAGGAAAGACGTGGAACTAAAGTACGTGCAGACTATTAATAAGTGATATGTTAGCACTGCGGGTGGTAGTAAGGCGGAACGACGTGCTGAAACTTTGAATTTGTCATCTAGGACGGGATTGAGCTCTAGAAGAATTAATTACTTACCATGGTTGAATGAAAGATTGATTTATTGATTGCGAAGGCAAAATGTAAGAGTAAGAGAAACAGTAGAGTTAGAGTAAGGGTAAGAGTAAAATAAAGGCGAGGTAGGAGTAGATAAAGAAGAAGAATAAGTTGGGAGTTGAAGGTGTATCAAGAAGGAGGAGTAAGAAGGAGGAGTAAGAAGGAGGAGTAAGAAAGAGGAGTAAGGTCCTAGATCGAAAAATGATGGGCACTAGAATCAGCCCTTGAGCCAATTCACCTGAGCTAAAATCGGGCCTACCTAGTCACTCAACTACCAATTACATCTAGTTTATTTTATCATGCATGTAGCTAGAAGAGAACAAGTGTTTGGTTGGGAAAGCTGCGTAAAGCCTGAGAAAACTAAGTGAATAATATTCTTGATCTGACTTTGATAATAATTCTTGATCTTAATCATTGTAATTAGTACACATTATCTCAATGATTCTTATACCCAATTAATATCTTTTTAGGCTTCATTATGCTGGTATATGACACACTTTATCTGCCAACTGTGCAGCGGATTTTGCTTTTGTCTCTATCAAGGTCTTGCCTTATTCTACTTCCATCATATTAATATTAATATTTGAATGGAAATTGAAATGGTTAAGTTTGGCTAGAAGTTTGTTCTTCACAAATTTCTTAACTTCCAGCAATCAATGGCTTATGAAAATATTAATTAAGTTGCATGTCTATACTACTCTTTCAATTGCAATCTTCCTCCGCGGATTCTTTTAACAGACTGATCTTTCCTTCCTATGGCGTTATCTTCCAAATTGCTCATTGAGACTTCATTAGCCTCTCATTTAATTTCAAGTGCATAACATAAGCTCGTCTGAAATAGATCAGCGTGTTCATGTGGGAGGTAGCCAGCCACTCACTCTCAGAACTTATTCTAACTGGGGAATATCAGCCCATAAATTCCGCAAAACACGACACGTTTGTCGAGTTGATGAAGATGCCTAGGCGAACTGTTGAGCTGCATATTGAATTTCCGGCCGTCCATCCATCCGTTCATTATGCACAAGACCTTCCACAAGAAAAGAAATAAAAAAACAAGTAGAGAACAAATAAATTACTCCCTATTCCTAATATCCCATTTACATTTCCACATTACCAGTGCTGCCATAGGCCTACCTACAGCACTGCTGTGATGTGATGTGATTGGAATATAACAATTTGTTTTTCCTTCACGAAGAATGAGACTTCGATTGATTGATTGATTAAATTAACGTCTACACTGAGTCTATGACTATGATTGATTGATTGATTGAATTAACGTCTACACTGAGTCTAAGACTATCTAAGACGGCTAGGAGCTTTGCGAGCTTCTAACTAATAAGAAATGAGGGAAAGCTAGCATAATTCGGCCGTAGCTAATACAGGTTGGGGAGATTGAGAGCCTCAATCTTCTGATGTTTGAATGGGGGAAGTGAAAACTAATACTAGGGGACCGAGCCCGCCTTACGAATACTCTCGTATACAAATAAGGAAAATAACAAATGAAATGTAATGAAATATGACCTTGGGGTGGTTGCCCAAAATGACTAAATTGACCAAAATTGATCAACTCAATCGAAACCTTCCAGTCCACCCCCTTCTTCTCCTCCTTCTTCCTCTTCTTCTTCTTGCATTCTGTTGAGATGCCATGATCTGGTGGCTATTTTTGTCGCTTCGAGAAATTCGAGGGTCTTGATGATTCCTGCTTTAGTATGAAGCAGATATTTCATGGTAGGTCGGACTGTGGGGTTATCCTTATTGAGGGTTTTCCTTGCCATTTTATATATAGGACAATTGAGCAGAAGATGATCAGGAGATTCCTTTCCCCCACATCTACAACTGTCATTAGAGGAGATTCCGAATCGTTTCAAATAAGATTTGAAGTATCCGTGTCCAATTTTGAGTTGGAACAGAGCACAGATTGTGCTTCTTTTGATGTTTCCTGGAACTCTGATTTTTGAGCTGATCTTCCAAGGGTAGTTTCTTGAATATGTTGACGATGGTTGATGAAAATTGTTAGTGTTAAGGATGGCTATCCAGTTCTCTGATTTCATTCTTTTTATATCCATTCCAATAAAGGCATAACTGGTTTCGTGAGATGAGGATGGTATTTTGGTCGCCTCTTTTGCAAGAGAATCAGCTAGCTCATTTCCTTGTACAGATGTATGTCCGGGGACCCAATTGAGAGAGATTTCGGCTCCTTTATTTTGAATAGCTTCCGCAGCTTTTATAGCTTTGATTTGGCATGATTGACCAGGTAAATCGGAGGGGGTTTTCAACCGGAATAATCCCGCTTGATTATCTGAGTATATCTTGAACTTGTTTCCTGGTTGGGCTATTGAATTTGCGTATTCGATCGCTTTAGTAACTCCTAGGAGCTCACCATTATAGACAAGCTGACTCACGTCTATATTGATAGTCTCTTGATGTGAAATTCGGCCATTTGGTAAGATGACTACTATCCCGATCCCAACCCCTATTCCCTCTAGAGTGGATGAGGCATCGGTGTATATTGTAATGGTATTTTTGCACCTATATTTGAAAGCCAGATTGTGGATCATCGCAGCTTCTTCTTTTCCTAATTTGCTGATATTGACTTTATATGGAACTTCTTTCTTCCAGGGAGGAAAGTAGAAATGATGGATTCCTTCCAAAGTGAGAGGATCGAAGTCTTTCTGAATTGAATTTTTGATCTTTTCGAGTTGAGTAGGTTTTAATTGCTTTCTTTGAGGGGTTGCAACTACATCTTGATTATCCTTTTCTGTAGCCAGCTTTGTAGCTATTAAGTTGACAGGATGAGAAGGGGAGATTTTCAATAATCTGAAGGCGTATTGTTTGATTCCAGCATTTAGCCTTACTTCTGGAGGGCACAATGCGGCTTCTATTTCCATTGGTTTTATTGGTGAGGTTTTGAATACTCCTAGGATTTTTCGAAGGGCGAGGTTTTGCAAGGATTGAAGGATTTTCTTGAATTGGTTTTGCCCTTTCCACCATAAAATTGAACCGTAGTCAGCTATGCTGGTGATGCATGCCATATAGAGCTGTCTCATTGCCTTGGGACTAAGGCCTTTTTCAGAATTAGCAAGTCTAGCCATTCGATAGAATGAGGTTTTAGCCTGGGTGGCTCGGATTGTGACATGTTGTTTGAAGCTGAGGCCAGGGTCGAACCATATGCCTAGCCATCTGACTAATGTTGAGGGTTGAATTATCTCCTCGTTCGGAAGCTTGATTGAGGCTGTCTTCGTATCTTTGGATGTAGAGAAGTGTATTAGTTCCGTCTTCGCTAGATCAAATTGAATAGCATTTTCTTTGCCCAGAGCATATATCTGTTTAGTTGCTCTTTCGAGGGAGATGATGTTCTTTTTCCAGGATGTTGAAAATGTTGTTAAAGCTATATCATCTATGTATGAGAGATATTTGATCGAATTTGCTGAGAATAGATCTCGAATATAAATTAAGAAGAGGATTGGCGAAATAGGGCTGCCTTGGGGAATCCCGGTATTGATCGGTTTGAAGGTTTCAGTTTGGCCATCGAATGAGAGCTTGAGTAGCCTTTCCTTCAAAAAAGATGAGATACAGGCGATTAGGCTGGTTGGGAGGTTTAGATTCTTGCGGATATCTAATAATTTGTTCATAGATACATGATCAAAGGCGCCTTTAACATCCAGGAAGAGAGTTGAGGTTTTCTTCTTGGATCTTGAATTTCTTTCGATTTCGGTAGTGAGTAAGATTGCTGTATCGATGGCTGATTTCTTTTGTCTTCCACCCATTTGAGAGTAATGAAGTAATTGCGTAGCCTCCGCTAAGTAGCTAAGCCTTTGAGCCAGAATTCTTTCACTTATCTTGCCAAGGCAATTTAGTAGAGCGATAACTCTATAAGCTTTTGGGGCCGAGTAGTCTGGCTTCGAAGGTTTCTTGAGTATCGCTCCAGTGGCTTGTTTCCAGCAAGAAGGATGGTAACCGAGGTTGATAAGATGACTGAAGAGGGTGAAGAATGCTTTTGGTATTGCTTTGTACGCTTGAATAATGATATCTTGAGTAATCCCATCGGGGCCAGGGGTCTTTCCTTTGATTTTTGCAGAGCACGCGTTTAGGAGTTCGCTCTCTGTAAGATCAGGCCATTCCCATTTCTTAGATTGTTTATAGCTTTCCCAATTGGGCGGTGGGGTGAATGGAGGAGGAGGAAATAGGGTCGATCTAAATGCAGAGCATTTTCCCTCGAAAGAATTTTCTAGTTTAGAGGGATTGGATCGAATATTCGGGGTTCGTTCGGTTTGCATATCTTTTGTGTATGACATTGCCTTGAATATGGATTGGGTATCCTCTTTTTCAAGGAACTCATTCCGGTGGTTTTTCTTTGCTGTTTTAATAGCTTGGAAGTAATGATTCCTGGCTGACTGGTAGATTTTCTTGAACATATCGTCTTCCGGGTAAAGCTTGGCGTTCTCATATGCATTAGAGAGTCGTTTTCGAAGGGCTTTCAGCTCTGGGGACCACCAGGGTTTAGCTCTTTTTGTGGACTTGATTCTCGGTATACTAGTTTCAGCCGAATAAGTGATTATTCGGGTGAATTCTTTTGCAGCATCATCCAATACTTGTATGTATTGGCTCTTGTCGAGAAGGGAATCAAGAGAGTTGGATTCTGAGGTAGCGATATTAAGGTAATCACTTGAATTTAAGGTGGTTGATATCGATATTTTCGATTTGAGGGTATTCGCGAATTTTTCCCAATCCGCAAGTTTTGTGTTGAATCTTGCTGGCTGAGCTATATTCGTTGTACGGGATGAAGTGCCCTTTACTTCAAAGAGAATGCTTAAGTGATCTGATCCAAGATCAGGGAGGACTTGCCAATCAGTGATATAGGGAGATACTGAATCTGTGGCTAAAGTAAGGTCTAAGACACTTGGATTTGTCATATTTGTTCGATAAAAGGTGCTCGTGCCTGGTTCGTTAAATAGAATGAGATTGCGATCCTCAAACCATTCGGTGAGTCAGTGATAATATTATATTTGCAAATCTATGAGTCTTTTACAATATATCCAGTGAGACTACAAATATAAGTAAGAGTAACCAATTCTTACCATGCTTTCCCAGATACAAGATGTCAGTCTCAATATCCTTTGAGAAGGTTGCCCCCAGGCAAAAGCAACCTTTCTACACCCATTATCCTGTTTGCTCCCTAAGCCTACCCGGTATCTCCATTGCCAGCTGCCTTGTACCCTATTGTAGACCGATACGCGCATCCGTCTTCTCGAGCCGTATAGACAGTGTCACTGTCGCTGCCATTATACGCTACGCCCCGCGGCTTGTGCACCGTTTCGCGTTACCTTGCCGGATCTCTCCTGCACAACAAGGCCGACCGTATCTTGCAAGCTTTGCTGTGTCTTAACCCCTAGCCAGGCAACTAAAAATACAACGTTTCCAGCTCACTAACCAAAGCGCAGCCTGCAAAGTCCATTCCCCCAATGTATAGTTTGTAATCGATAATGCGGAGGGTTGAGAACGTATCGGATATGTGTCTTATAAGGTGGCTTCTGCCAGAGCTCATCCGCTGCCGTGATGTCTGCCGAATGCTTCGCAGAAGAGTGAAACTTGCTAAAAGCATCCCCCTCGTTCGAGAGTTCCTCTGCCGCCATGATACCGCTCTTGTACATTCGTAGAGCAAAGTGCCAAAAGCGTCCCTCCATCCCTAATCTACCCATACCTCCGCTGGCCTCAATAAGACTCTATCACAACCTTTATACATTCTCGATCACTCCCCTTAACCACCTGTAAACTTCCAATCCGGTATACCCTCAGATTGTACGCATTGTTGGATCGTGAAAATTCTGCACGCTAGCGCCCCAGAGGTGCCCTGTCAATCACCGGCACAACGCTTTCCTTCTCAGGCTCTGCTCCCACACAGATTCGTAAAGGCAGTCCGCTTTGAAATGCTCCTTAAAGCAATTCTCAGGCTCTGCATCCCACTGCAGATTCGTAAAGGTGGTTCCGCTTCGAAATCCGTCGTTGTTCGTTGATTGTCGGGTAGTTTTCGTCTCCGTTCGACTGATAGTCCTCTGTTCCGGGCCAAATTCACGATACCTTCACTCCCAGTACCGCTCCTTTTTAAAGCACGACCTTTGCCCAGCTTCAGCCTGATTCAATCTTGGCTCTGTAAGAAAAATTACAGGTTCGTAGGATGCACCACGTACAGGTGTTGAATCATCGCATCCCTAGAATGAGACTTCTATCGCTCGCTCGTTTCCTCCTTTCCTCCATAACCTCCTGACCTAGCCCTCTCTTCCTCCACATTCCGGCCCGCATCTCTCTTCTTCATTCCCTTTCCCTGGCTGCCCCTTTCTCGCGTCCTGCACGCTTCCTCACCCACACCAGCACATCAAATGCTCCACTTCCACCTCTCTAGCTGTCCATCTGTTCATTTGCATTATAATATAAATATCCTCAACATCCTCAACATCCTCAAACTCCCTCTTCCCACTCACCCACTCTCTTACCAACAGCCAAAACGAAAACTCACCCAACCACCAAACTACCAAAACTCAAACATCCCATCTGTTACGGGTTCAACCCATTCTGGTTAGTTTATAGAAGCATATACAGCTTCCTTATATTATATAAATATAATTTATATTCCTTCTAATACCTTTTTTTCTTTATAGAATATCATCATATTAGAATAAGGATCTATCAACCACTGTGATACCACCCAATCTCTCCAGTCACCTTCTTCCTGTTAAAAAAATCACAACCACATTCCATCTAGCACAAATTGAAGCTCCAGATTAACATCCATCAATAAATAATACAATATAATATAATGCATTTTAACCCCTGACCTCAAAAAACAAGAAAGTATTACTAAACCAAATCAGCCAAGAAAACTTGCTAAGTTAAACTAGCCAGCCAAGCTAAACAAGCCAAGCCAAACCAGCTCATATTAATTAACCAAAGAAAATAAAAAAAGAGAGAATATATATATATATATAAAAGTATGTAAAAATTCACAGATGATAGATCTAGTGATTTGAATGATTATATTGTAAAAGTGGTAGGTCGATATGTGTGTCCTGATAGCTATCACGACGGCTAATAGATTTTTAGTTTAATATAATGATATTCTACAAAAAGAAAAAGAAGGTACTAAAAGGAATATAGATTATACTTGTATAATATAAGGAAACCATATATACTTTTATAGGCTAACCAGAACAGGTTGAACCTGTAACAATAGCACGTTGTAAAAGGGAAATAAGAGAGGAACTGTTACGAGGGTTGCCGTCTAGATCACGTGGAAGTGCTCTAGGCTCTCGAGGTGGTTTATAACTAGGCGTCAAGCAGGGACTTTAAGTAATGACAATAATGGTATGCAATTCGTAACTAATAGTATGGTATACTAAATGATTGATCTTGAGCACAAAGCTCTATACAAAGGGAATCCGTCTTGATTATATAGACCTTCGTATCCCAACATTGGAGCGATGGAGCTGGGGAGCGAGATTCGAATCTCGCTCCTTCGCTCCCTCGCTCCCTCACAAGACTATTCATGTGATCCTATAACACGTGATAATAATTATAATGTTACAACGTAACAATAAAATTTTGTATAAGGAAACCTTTAATCGATAATAAAACAATAATTAACTTATTAATTATTTTTTGAAATAAATTGATTTATTTGATCAATTTGAATATTAGAATTCTAAAAAAATTCATAGTTTATTTTTAGCTATTTTTGTTGAAAAGTTATTTCAAGTTTTAATAATTTTCAGATTTGTATATAAATCCTATACAAATGGAAAATCGTAATTTGAACCATTCAAATTTCAACCAATTAAATCGCGAAAAATCTGAAATTTTCAGAATTGAGCTATAATTATATAATAAATATGATTTAAATTTCAATCTATTTCATTCATTGATTGTTGAAATATTAATAGCTGAAAATGACGATTTTTGGTGTAAAAGGTGGTCCATATTTAGGGTGGTCCATAATTAGGGTACTAGACTTATAAAACAAAACACAAGAAAAATCATCATCGTCATCAACGAAATCCCTCTCAAATCCCATAAAAAATCTGGCATTGCATTGCATTGTATCGTATAGTATTGTATTGTAAGTCTCATATTGATTGTAACGGCATAATATTATCATTCATCCACCATCTATTCCATCCACGTACCCAGCACCTTCATCTTCATCTTTCATCATCATCCACATAAAACATCAAGAAAATTCATCAACCCCCTCCACATCCCTAAATCCACATCCATACAATGGATCACCGGGTATCAATCTCGCATTCCTCTCTCCAGATTCATCCATTCGTCATGCATGATGTATACTCTATATATACATAATATACTATACTATACTAAGATACCTAGATATGTTGTCATACTAGGTATTTTGTATGTATAGACGTATGTATGTATGTATTTATAAGTGTATATAAACGAATGCATGACGAATTAGTGAATGAACTGTTGTTGTGTTTGTTTAACAACAACATTCTTCGCAGATGAGACAAGCGCAGAGTTCGTCGAGGAGACAGCAGGCGAGACAGGCTTCGCTATTTGGGGAGGGTTGGGTTAGTTTTTGGTTTTGCTTTGATTTAGTTTGGTTTGGTTTGGTTTGTGTAGCGTAGGGGGAGGAGAGGAGGGGAGGAAGGAAAATGGGGATTCGATAAGGAAGTAAAGAGTAAGAAAAACGTACCAGCATCCACCACCACCACGCATAGAAACATCAGCGCTCATTCCTTCATTTTGACGCTGTGAATTTGTTAGTATTTATTCATATTTCTGTTTGTTTAATGTATTTCTCTCGCGATAAACTCTATAAGATAGAGAGAGATATGCGAAATCAAAGGAGGATGAGAAGAGGGTAAACAAACAGGTTGTTCAGTAATAGGACCATTTGAAGACATCTCCATTTGTTGAGCTTGAGGTTGTTGAGATTCGAAAGGCATTTTGATGGTGCTGTAGTGTTGTATTGTGTGGTAGGTTGTTGATTGATTGAGCTGAGTTGAGTCGAGTTGATGTGATTTTTGTATTGAATAATGTACAGAAGTAAAAAGTAAATATTAAATAGCAAAAAAAGAGAGGTTAGACAGGTAGATATAAAACAGGAGAGAAGGGGTGAGTGGATGAATCTGTACCCAGTAAGTCCAAGCTCAAAAGGTAAAAAGGTAAAACAAGTAAATCCACTAGGCGCCGATTCAGCCATTCACTAAAAACTTTCCACTGCTCTCATTGGATTCATAATTATCCAGCTTTCTGTTATTTTTATACACACATGCACCGCCCAAACGTACCATTTTCCCTTTCGGTAAGTACAGGGCTGGAAATATCCTTGTGCTTTTCTCCAGTTCGGCGTACACATGTTTTGAAGAGGGTAACACCCGCCACATTTAAAAAAACTCTCTTTTTTGACTCGGCTTGAGAGAGGCTTTGACAGAGGCTATGCTTTGTGGTGCTTGCCATGCTTGTTGTTCTTGTCATGCTTGTGCTGCTCCTTATGGATATCTTACTGCGTATCAGATTTCTAGAATGGGAATAGATGCGTGGAAGCTTATGGACCCTTTTTCTTGGTTGATGGATATGCAATACGTAATTTTCCACAATAGATTTTGAAAGGTGGTTGTCGGTATTTCGTGAATGAATGAATAATAAATGACAGTGAGTGAGTGCGTCTTCATGTTTCTCTTTTTCCGGGGTTTCGGCGTTAGACGGATAGCTTTGGATGGGCCTGGCAGTGGCAGGGCTGTGTAAGTTTAACGGTAACTGGGTTGTGATTTTTGATTTTTGATTTTTGATTTTTGATTTTTGATTTTTGATTTTTGATTTTTATATTGTTTTTATTTTATTTTGGTACATACGTACGGAGACGGAGTAGACATGAGTTTACTCCGTATAAGTACCTATGACGATGAATATATCCACGCGAGATTAATCTCAGTAATCATCATCAAATCCATCAATCCATCAATCATACCTCACCCCAAACATCAATCACACCTCACCCCAAACATCAATCACACCTCACCCCAAACATCAATCAATACCCTATCTAGTTATCTTGGCCTCTCTCATAGAACATCAATCGTCATAATCAAGCAAACGCCCATCTGAGAAATTCCTCTGATAAAAAAGCCTTGGTTGAGCCATTCGTGAAGCTTATTCTCGCCTTGCCGGAAGCCGTCTTGTCTTTTCTGTCTTGGCCAATGAGCCAAGGAGCCAAGCCCGGCCTTCCCGTTGCTTGATTTTTTGGGCCTTGGTGTGGATCATGGATGCTCATGCTTGTGGATATGTCTAAGGGGGGATGACTCAGCTGTTTGAGTGTGTACATATGTACTCTGTATGGAGTACACTGCGTAATGCGAACGGACCGAGTAGAGTAGGGCTTGATACGAAGTTTACGACTTGTGTACGGTGTATGACTGTGGGATATCCGATTGTATGGCTGTACGATTGGAGTGCGATTATACGATTACGATTATACAAAGGAATCCGAAGACCTCGCACGGTGTACGAGGCTTATGAGTATTCTGTACACCGTAGTACTGCGAGGTAGTATTGGAGAGCATTACAAATGAACGTAGGAACAGGCCCCTTAAAGCCAACGGAGTATAACTACGTAGAGTACTCCGTACGGAGTAGATCGCATTCAAACTTCCCCGGATTTGATTTCTCTCTTGAGAAATTATTCTACTCGTAGGTAGCTATAGCTACCTATCATGCAAAACCTATACAGTGACAAGCACTATCCCGTGGAGCCATTTGGTATCACGAGGGAAAAGTTGGAGATCTTCTTTTGAATATCAATGTCTGGTAAGGTGTTAGGCTATTGAAAAGGTGTTGATCATACTGCGTATATTCATGAAACTGGTTACTGGTTCCCGAAGAAAATCCACTTCGTGTAAACAATCACGTGAAATGTGATGTCATCCGACTCAAGCAAGCATCTTACAATACTTGTTGATTGATTGATTGATTAAATTAACGTCTACACTGAGTCTATGACTATCTAAGACGGCTAGGAGCTTTGTAGGCTTCTAACAATAATAAATGGAGGGTAGCTGGCCTTATTCGACCGTAGCTAATACAGGTTGGGGAGATTGAGAGCCTCAATCTTCTAATGTTTGAATGGGGGAAGTGAAAACTAATACTAGGGAACCAAGTCCGCCTTTACAATACTTGTCTTTCAATCCCCAACTCCTCTTGATACCTACTTATCTCCAAACACAGCCCCGATCAATTTCAACCATCCCTTATGAATCCTAACCCCAAAATGACACTTGGTGAACTCCCAATACTCAGGATACCAACCCGCATTCTCCCAATCCACAATTCCGGAAATGCTCCCATCCTTAACCATAATATTCCTCATATTCAAATCCGCATGCGCAAAAAATATCTCATGACAGTACGATGCATTAAACCAGGCAGGACCCCCAGCTGTAATGATTCACGGAATTCTTTCTCGTCGCGAAGAGGTCCTTCTATTCCGCTAGAGATCCGATAATCCAAACATGGACCTCCAGTTGCGTTGGTAATAGAGGTCCATTTGATGGTATGTTCTTCTGCTATGCAGGAACGTAAATCTTGGGCAATTGGATGCATTTCCTTGTCAGTGTATTCATCTATAGCGATACCGACTGACTCGCCTTCGATGCGGACGTGACGAGGAAGGATCCAGTGGGTGAGAGTAGGAGATCAATAGGATACGGAATAGGAATGGAAATCCGACCTTCAACGACTTTTAGGCGTTAGATTCTGCGATATGCCGGTCTGTGTGGACTTTTGGTCCATATTTGAGGTAATTACATTCCAAATGGCAATCTCTGGGCTCCGAAGGTGGTTTGCTCATAGAGATATGATCCAGTGGTTTTCAAAAATTTGTAGGTTTGAAACCGGATAAATTTAGGGAAGCTGGTCCAGATAGCGAGCAAGGTACAGTAGTAGTAATCGATTCTCGATTCTTCCACCAGCCAGCATACCCCAGCTATCTACCTACCTTAGGACCTTATTCTCTTCTATCCTTTCCTATCCTATCACATTATAACAATATCGGTCCATTTTAGAGGCCTAGAGAACCGGGAATGTATTTCAAGAAGTTCCGCATCAGGACTCTCAATCCCAGAATTTGAGCAATCAGCTAGATCACATGTCCAATTGTAATGTTGGGAGCTCTTATAAATAGCAGGAACGCCGCCAATATTGTTATACAGGATATTGTACTGTACACAATTAGTGTGGATAAGATCAAGAACAGAGAGACATCTGAACCTTTGCTGCTTTCAGCATTTTGAGTCTAATCACCCCTCTAGAGAATGGTATCGCCGCATCCTCGCTCAAAGTCCAATGATTTCGAATCTGACCTTCTAAAGTTTTATCTCTGAGTAGGTCTCGATAGGAAGATTTACTAAATGCACCGAGTATGTCATACAGTCTTTGCTATAAAACAGATTAAAAATTGCCAGAAATATATATTGTCGAAGTCATCCTTACCTCTTGTATACAAAATGCGGTTGGAGGAAGAATGGGATATACATTCCAAATACCCCAAACTCGACATTGCATTCCAAGTCAAGCAACATGGAATCCATCTCGTCGCGCAACTCTTTCCCTCAAAATTAAGTCAGGTTAATTACCTGAATGAGGAAATTTCACATAAACTTGATATCACTTAGCTATGTACCTTTTTAGTTTAAATTTGGGAATAAAACCTACAAAGTCTCACCATCTCCTTACAATCCTTTAGAAATCTTACAAAATCTACATCAACTTCATCAATGGCATATGTTTCCAACAGATATCTTGCAGCCTGGTCGCCATCCACGGCGTTGTTGAGAAATGCCTCACTAGACGAAGACCAAGACGTACAAGTTCCGCATTTCGAACGGTTTTCATCGCTTTCCATAGCCTTCGGAGCTACAAGTAACACAAAGAAAGGTACTCCGTAAGCTGAAAAAGATGGAATCGACAAGAGAATATATGTGAAATGAAGTTGGAATTAGAGGTATTAAGAAACTTGACTCTTACTGGTATAAATCAAGATCTGGCAAAAGTAAATACTCGTAACTGTTGGCTGAACATAGCAATCAGCATCGACAAATTCTCGGCTCCCAGCTGCCTGGAACAAAACGCACGGAGCTATTGAATTGGCCATGGATATGCCACCTCTAGGCAGCAGCAGCAGCAGCACAACAACCCAATGGGCAAAAAGGCTTAATGAGTGTGTCTCTTGAGGTTTTCAACAGCTCAAAGACTCCGTTTCAATTGTAGGTCTTCACATATAATAACCTGACTCAAAATCATCACGACTTTCGTGCACATTGTCGCCAGCACATTGAATCGTCAACCACAGAATCCATTCACGTCAACATCATGATATTGAAGACTAGACTCGTTCTCTGCGACACTTCACAAGGTGGAAGGAAAAAAGTGACAGTTCGTTAGGATTGGGAGTTTCGTTCTTTCGTGTAATTAGGTGATAATGATCATTCCAGAAATATTCGTCTTAGAATGATGTCTTAAATTTTGGTGTTGAGCCTTCTGGATGGGTGTTCTTAGAACACAATTACTAGGTATATGGCTCCTCATTCTACCTGATAAAGTTGACCGTTATTAGTCATAACATTACACTTGCTTCAAGTTTTTAATTTTAATAGGAGGTTCAGGAAAATTTCTTATACTTTCTTACCTAGTACTCACTGCATTTCTACTTGTGGTAGTGTTATCTATATATTGATTCGGCATTTTCCACAATGAAGCAGGGAACTTTGAAGACTTTTTTGGGATATTGAATCTGGGTAAGGTATATCGACTCGTGGATGGTGAGTTATTTATCTTTTTGGGGTAATGAGACTCCAGTGCAATGATTCGTTTATATTGGCTACCGCCGAGATAATATTAGATTGTATAGAAGATAAGCATGAGGTTGCGTTCGATTTTCCACATCTAAGTTTCTAGATGGTACTCATGTTATTTATCTAGAGGGATATCACTAAAACACTACGGAAAATGTCTGAATCATCTGTTATCAATCAAGAGGTAATAAGGCAAGCACTATCACTAGAGCTAGACACCCCCAGAATACCAATCCTATTACTCTGTCTGTCCGCCCAAAATTCAGCATACTACAGCACTCAGAGGAGCCTTATAGTTCTCGTTAATGCACTCTCTATAGTCTGTAAATTATGGATACTAATCCTACATTATCAATCTTGCATGACCTCGCCCCAAGAATACTGCCAGAAATTAAGGCAAAATCTGCTCTATATCCTTGACCGTGAATAGGTCACTAATTATGGTAAAGTTTGTAGGGTAGAGAGCAGGGTTGTTAAGAGGGTAGCTAGGTAGACCGGGAAACGTTTAGGACTGCAGAGTAGCGGAAAGTGCTCGGGGAGAAAAGGATTCCTTGAGGAGGAGACAGACTAGCGGAAAGAGGTGGAAATGTAGAAGAATCAGAGAATCGTGAAGATGAGCTTAATCTCTGAGGTGTCTGTTTATTTAGTAATTGGTAATTTTCGAAGAGATAGTGGTAATGAAAGTCTTACACTAAGAACTAAATCCATCATTGAAACCGAGGGAAGGAGAATTCTTGGTGAAGAAGGGCCTTGCTTGGAAAGCGCCATGAAAACAGATATGAACGTAGATATGACAATGAGTGTACAGCGATATAAAATGATGCACATGACACTCCATCCATCCAAAAATTGCGTCCCAGGTTAGTACTGAACGATTTTCAGTTGTTTGAGGGGTGACTTCAACAGTGTTAGTGATAAGTGGCAACAACTAGTTTTCGACTGAACATACCTTTCTTTTAAGCAATTTCCGTAATGAAAACTTTCTTGCTTGCCGTCAAATTCCTCTCTAAACCCGAATTTATTTATTTATTTATTTATTTATTTATATTGATTAACGTCTACTTCGAACCTCCCTTGGGGTATTGAGACGTGCTAAGATAAGGAGCTTTTAAGCGGCGTGATCGTCACAGCCAAATTTAACAGTTTAACTTCAATGCCAGGGGCTGTTCACTCCTTTGCGTGTATGATCCTCCTCTTATAGTAAAAGGGCATGTCTGATCTGGGTTGTTGTTAGGGTGGAGCTTGGTTCCCGGGTGAGTAGGCTCGATGAAGGCTTTGATCCCTTGACTGGATGGGGGAGAGCGGGGGTGGATTGCTGTTTGGTTAACTGAGCGTCAGCGCTCTTGCACTGTATGTTGGGTTTGTGTTTTGCGGTTTTGAGAGGTAATATGTATTAGAGTGATCAGTTGAGTGAAGAGTTAATGAGGGGAACAGACGCTTTGTTGAAAAGGTAAACCTTTTTCCGAGGCCCTTTAGTAATTGGGGCAGATCTGAGTATAGAATTCTGAGTCTACAATCAGTTGAGTGAGCTTACTGGGTGTATATAAGAGTTTTTTAATATATGTGATCGCCTGTTTGTCGGAGCGTATCTCTGTTGGAGAGAGGGGCCAGTTTGAGCGCTTTAGATTGTTTATTGCGCATCTGAAGAAGTGATATGGTTCTTTTTCCATACCGCATGAGCAGTCTTGTTTGCTGTTTTGATGCTTGAAGCGTTGGTGATATGCAGCGTAATCGCCGTGACCTGTTTTCATAGCTAGTAGTCGATGAAGAAATCCTCTGGGTAGAGCTAGTTCTTTCGGCTCCTTTGTATTGTAGTTGGGAGACCACTTTTTATAGCTAGACGAGAGGGAGGTAATTACCTCTTTCCACCAGTCAGTCTCTGCGCGCAGGCACTTTTTACGAAAGATCGTTCGCACACCGCTGATCGTGGGTAACTTGTCGGCCGCTTGATCCATGGGTCCAACTGCTCCTGCATTCGCTAGGCGATCCGCCTCCTCATTGCCTTCGATCTCCATATGTCCAGGGGACCACTTTACTCTGATATTGAGTTGTCTGATTGCCTTGTGGCACTTGTGGAAAGCCCATTGCGATGTAGGCGGCGCATCTCCTCGCATACCCCAGATGACTGATGTGCTGTCGATACACATCCAGATCCTACCGTTTGGGGGACCTGCGAGTGTGCTGATCAGGTGCTCCAGTCCGCGCCATGCTCCTATCGCTTCTGCATCGAACACGTGTGAGTCACTGCGGATCTGTTTGTATCCGGTTGCTATTTGAGTACCGTTGCGATAGATCGCGTAACCGTAGCCAACGTGGTGCTTGCGATCTATAGTCTGCTCGGATCCGTCTGAGAAGATCGAGTAGTCTTCGGGCGGGAGCTTTGGCCACCACTCCTTAAAGGCCTGTGCTGCCTCTTCCTTGGTTCGCCCTTCTGTAGGATCGGTTCTACATCCCGGCGAGACGTGTGGGCGGAGCAGTTTCGGCCGTTGGGTTTCTGGGATGATCAGGCCGAGTCGCTGGATCCTTGTGAGAGGCCCTCTAGCTGTGCCAGCCCCTCTCTCTAAACCCGAAGGAACGAAAAATAAACTAATGAAGAAGGTTACTGCCGCGATGAAGTCGGGAACGATAAAATAACACCTCTAGAAACCTATCACCATGTGGCTTCTCAGGCTCAACATTTCATGGCTTTGTTGCGGGACCACCCCGAATTGGATCTACTCGCTACCAAATACTGAGTCGTAGTCGAAGGGTTAAAGATGCGACGTTTCCCAAGCAATGTAAATCTCTACTGGAAGAGCTAGGAATGTGGAAAATAACTCTATCTTTAATCACCTCCGTAGACTCGTCACAAAATAACCAGAATTACGAGGACCATCCATAACTGCGTAGCGAACCTGGACAGCAAGACGCCCGCTACCGTAATCATGCCACAAACCATAATTAGGGGCTTCGGTTTTAGAATCTAGCATCCGAAAGAACAGCGGCGTAGTTCATGACCTGGGGACATAGATTTCCATTTTTGTATCGGGAGGACCAGATGTCGATAGCACAATAATAACTCGGCTTACTTCTGGCTATTATGTAGCCGCAGATGAACAAAATTAGCTTAGAAAAAGCATATCCTCGCAGCTTCGTAGTGATAATGAAAAGTGAGAATAGATAAAACGATGCTGCTTGAAAAGAAATGTATCAGATGAGATGTCGTGAATTCGAGCTCAACTTCAACCCACAAGCATACTACAGCTGTATAGGATTGAATGCTGCTCTGTATACGATATCTCATTGTTTGCTGATATATAGAAGAATATCGAGCCGTTTATCACCAACCTGCTTGCAAACCTCGTAGACTTCCGATTTGCACTTCTGCCCGCAGCATTAGCTGAGTGATATCGATGGATTGGCTCTCAATTGAAAGCACTCGAGCACAAATGAATTGAAGGAATATACCGGCGGGAGAGGAAGCATTTTCGATCTTATAGACATCCTTTCATGCCTACCTGCCTTGTGCGAATAAAGCTAGTTTTCCCTTGGCCATATCTGTCACTCTGCGCCATTACAAAACTATCATTCTGCCACAACAGCACGTGGGCGGTGAAATTCGGCAAATATCCTTTTGTTGCACGTCTGAAAATTTGTGACCTATTTACCCTCTTTCTTGCCTTTCCAATTAATTAGTTCTGTCACCCACCACCGCCTTGACCCATTAAATGAGTGGAAGGGGAGTCAGAATTAATTCTCTCGAAGCAAGTTTCCACACAAATTTATTGAATCCAGTTGGAACCCATTCTTGACATCACGAGCAAATATGTCTTTGATTTTGCCTACGGAATGCTCGTGAATGCTTGCACATCTCGCAGGTTGTGAGCATGACTAAAAAACAGAGATTTACGTGTCTCCGGAAATGACATCTGTCACGAACAGACGCAATTATCAGAATGGAAGTCTACGTTTGTAATGTCTAAAGCTGACAATTATATGAGCTCTTTAGGATATAGACATCAAATTCTCAAGCTCTGATGAGCTTTTCTTGGACTCTATAGATTCTATAATGCTATCTATGGTTCAGACCTGGTGCTCGTACCGGAAGTACAGGTACATCTTGCTGAAATATCATCCAACCATCCATCGGAGCCAGCCAACAATCCAGCGACCCCGCAGATAGCACGACTCTTGATACTCAATCGAACAGGGATCGTTGAGTGTGAATGGGAGTAATAGTGATGTTGAGGCCTAATAAACTGACCGTCTTCTGTCCAAAATTGTGGTACCTAATTTTGTTTGCGGGCATCTACAGTTGCTTCAAAAGCCGTCCGTAATCTCCCAAACTAGGCTTTGGATTCTCTCACTAATCAAACGAGCTTCTCTCCTTCCTTCCCGAGAAGCAATCCAGAAACAGGCGATGCCGCTTGTTCGAACCCTTGGATCAGGAATTTCTTGTCCGTTATGCAAAAATCCCATGCATTTCTTAATATGACTGCGTAGGTGTGGCTCATGCTCTAATACGGTCGAGCAGATGTCTCCGGACTGATAAACACCACCTTTTTGTGCCGCGATGAACAAGACCTGCATGTGGTATTGTGCGCCACCAATAAAAGAAACCGTCAGCGCCCGCAATCGCTCGTGGTCTCCCACTGCGGCGAGTAGCGTTACACTTCGATAAGAGACTCCATATGCTCGGGCAACGGCTGCATGTGTCCGCATTCCTGGTGGTCGTGGATTGACCTCTAGTATGAAGACTGTAGGAGTTGCACTTTTAGTGTTCTCAATCTCTAGCTTCGCTTCAAGGTCTAGGACGCCATCTTTCCCTAAGACGAAGTCATAGGTGGAACTGTGAACTCGTGCTTCTACATGGAACATGCCAGTCCTAAAGCCCATGGCTAGGACTGTAGCATGTACTTTTAGACGGAGGGCGTCCATCTCACTCTCTGGCAAGGCAGAGGGCATGGCATTCAAGGTCTCAATGAACCCCTGTCCGTCGCTATCGCCGGTGCTTGGAAAGTCGTCGTTAACTTCAAAGAAAACGATTTCTCCGTCTACAAGCACCAAATTTGCGTCAACTTCAGGTCCATCAACGTAGGGTTCGACTAAAACTAAGCCGTGGCTGTCTCGGCCATACTTGTCCGAGAAAGGAGGTTGCCATAGTCGAACCACTGCATCTCGCAATTCCTCCTCGCATGTTACTTTGCATACACCTTCTGAAGCCCACCCATTCGCTGGCTTTACAATGAGCGGAAGAGAGAGTGGCAGCACACTTCTATAGCGAGCCAGAACTTCTTCAAGGTCTGAAATGCTTTGTATGCGATAGCAGAATAGGCTCTGGTCAAACTGGCGGGTTTGATACTTATCACGCGCCGCCGCCACCGACTTAGGCGAAGAGGTAGATAAGCCTAGCAATGTGGCAGCTTCTGCAACTACGGTGAGGAGAGGCTCGTACATGCCTATGATGCCATCGATTTGTTTTGGATAGCTAGAGACTGCCGAGGCGATCCGCCGAGGCATGTCCTCAGTAAAAGCCATATCCATTGGGACAAAATCTTCGCGCAGGTGTTGCCATTCGGCATCCGCAAGTCCGTGGCATGGGTCATCAAAGAACACCAGTGCAATGTTGAGCGATGCAGCCGTTTTCGCAAGATCTTCAAGCTTTGAAAGACTGAGGAGGTGTGAGGGAGGACCAGGACGGATCACTGCCAAGCGTCGCTTTGGGGTCTGTTTTACACAATGCCATGCAAAAGAGAATCGTCTTATTAGCTCTCTGTTCGATTTTGCAGCTTTGATATCTGACCATGCTCTGCTTGTACATGACATGACCATGGCTCCGATAGCATTTTCTGAGATCTCGGCAATGTCGAGCACATTACAAGCATCAATGTCAACAATTTTGAGGTATCGATCAAGCGAGACGAAAGTCTGCACCTCAACAACATCGTTACAATCAACTAGGCGCCTGTCTAAAAAATCCGATTGAACAAGATACCCGCCGACAGTTGGAAACAGGAGTCGGACAACACAATCGTTCGCCGCAAGATGCCCCACGGAGAATTTTAAAGGGAAGGCAGCCTCGGAAGAAACATTAATCTGACCCTCTCGAAAGCCGCGGAGCATTTCGCCATCTGGTATTCTTTTGAACACATCTACGACAAGCAGGGAAGTTTCCTGTGGCAGGAGGTGAGCCCGCCATGCAATTTCCATTGTGCTGACACTTTCCGTTACTTGAGTTTAAACGTATACAGCTCGTCAATAGATCTGAAGATTCTAGCACCACCTGAGGAGTCGACTGGTGGTAGACGAAGATACTCAAGAATCATGAACAGCAAGCCAGACCTGAAAGCCTCAAAGTGCCAAGAGTTGTGAGACTTTAAACCTGGCTAGATAATGTAGTGGATTATATTCCAGATAGATTGAATATAGCAATGAATCTCAGAATCAAGAATCTATCATCGTTCGATTGGAGTCTGGATTACAAACGCTGCATAGAACATGGCGGGACCATCCACGTATCCACTAATGTTCAAGGGTTCACACTAGCCGCCAACGCCATTACTAGCTCCATTCTTGATTACGAATAGGACTTGTCAGAATTCCCCGTGCGTGCGCTCAACGGTAAGCGCCATAAGCACTAACTTAATATGGAAACGATGTTATGGGTTTTGACAAAGCGTTTATCCATATTCAAACCTCTCCATACAAGGATAGCTTGGGACGCTGGACAACCGGGTCTGATCCGATAAGAAAAAGCTACGAGACCCGAGTGATAGAGTGACATCGCAGGATGCTGAAGGATTCGTTGATCGACGCAAACTCCATACAAGGAAGGTGGCGTTGCTTCATTCATCAATGAAGTCATCGCAAGCCGAGAAACTAATCTTCAACTTTTCTGCAGCAGTGATCAGATACTCCCACTGTAGACCTCGATGTTGAGGTCTTAGCTGTTCTGTTGATATCACAGTCCCCGCACAAAAGGCATCATACACGAATAATTCGATGACAGCGAAGTCACAGGATTTGCTCCTGCTCGTTTTGCGGATGTACAGTGGTGGAGTATCAATAGTGTGAATTCAAGGGTAAATTCGGGGGCAGGAGGTAGATCTCGACAACAAGGACATGGCGACATTATGTCGAAGGTGAAGTCTCATACCCTTCTAAAATAGTATAAAAGGGGCTGTGAAGTCTTATTCTTTACGGAGCTCGTTGTTAATGACCCAAAGATATCACTTACACCATTAGCCATGGGGAACTTAATACTTTTCGTTATACCTTTGGCTTTAGTCTTTGCCGTTGTTCAAATAATCAGAGCAACGACCTCGACCAAAAAGTATGGATCAGCTCAGTTACCACCTGGTCCTCCAGGTCGGGATCACTCGAATCTCTTGGATAATGATCGTTGGAACATGTTCAAGGCTTGGAATGATCGATATGGTGAGTCATATATTCTTTTGGTTTTGAAGTTGCCTTGTTGACAAAGCATTGCAGGAAACGTAGCAACCTTTTACACTGGAAAACAGCTTAACGTCGGTATGTCTTGTGTAGTCATTGAGACATAGTGGTTCCATCATAGTAACTTTATCCAGTGCTCGGAACAATGGAGGCAGCTGTGGACATTCTCGAAAAGGCCGGTGAAACGTTTTCAAGCCGTCCACATTTCATCATGGGGTAGGTGTCTTTCTCAGTCTGAAAATATATGGACAAGACGCTTACAAAAGTTAGAGAGTTTCTCTTTTCAAGACTGCGTGGCTTCTCAATGACCTACGGACCTAAATGGCGAAATTGGCGAACGGTTTGACTTCCTTCAAAAATGTACCAGATTAGGGCCTAACTCGTCTGTCTTTAAAGCTTCAAAACTCGCACTTCAGCCCCCAAGTGGCACCCAAAGTCAAGCCGATGCAGATCAATGAATCAGCTGTCTTGATGCATGACTACCTTACCAATACAGACCCTTCTAAGCAACACAAAATTCTCCGAAGGTATGTTGTGTTTTTGACCATCTGTAGATGAAGGGTTAGGATTGACTTTCATAGATACACGGCATCCCTAATGTTCTATATGGGATATGGACGTCGCGTTACATCTCTTGATGATGCGCTTTGTGTGAAACATGACCAGGAAGAAGAATGTAAGTGTGATCTCCACCTCTATCTTCAAGATCTTTTCTAATCTTCTTAATAGATATTGAGAGGTATGTTACAATCTACACCATGCTATATGAGAATATGTTCACCGGATGCTCATTCTATTTTAGTACAAAGTAAGTGTTTTTGAATGAGTCTATCTTAATATTCTGTGCTGACTCATATGTACCAGAGTACCTGGACGATTTCCCCTTGAGAGCGTAAGTGGACTTCCCAGAATGTAGTAATGGCGCACAACTGATGACAATTCAATCAGTGGCCTATCCTGTTATGGCTCCCTGTAAGTTAATCACACTTCCTAGAGTAAGGGTAAAACTAATGGCTTCGAAGCGTCCTTTGCAATGGTTCCGCCATGAGCCTGAGAAACACCGAGACACCAACACAAAGTTATATACGACGGCTATGAACGAGGTCAAGAGAAAGATCGAAGATGGCACTGCTGTCCCATGCACATCCACTTATGGTATTACAAAACAGAAGGAATTAGACATGGAAGATATCGAACTGGCTTATGCTCTTTCTGCTCCATGGGCTGCCGGAATTGGAACGGTGAGTTTGACTTCTCTGATTTCGTCAAGACTACAAACTGATATGATATAGACTACTACCGCATTTGAAATAGCAATTTGTACGTCTGACCCTACCAATTGACATTCATGAATCATGAGTTTAACAATTCCTTTGTTCAATAGTGGCCATGTTACACTACCCTGAGTGTCTCCAGAAGGCAAAAGCCGAAATCGATGAAGTTGTCGGACAGGATCGCATGCCCAACTTTGAAGACCAGCAATCTCTACCTTATTTGGGCGCCTTCATAAGAGAGACATTGAGGTATGTGTCATAGGAAGATGATATTAGGATTCTGCTAATAAGTCTCTTCTAGATGGCGACTTGTAACTCCCACTGGTATTGCACATTCATCAACCCAGGACTATACATACAAGGGCATGTTAATCCCGAAAGATGCATCTGTATATGCCAATGCCGCGTGAGTTCTCCAGTAACAAAAAGGCGAGTCCATACACTGACATATTATGCATTAGCGAGATTATGAAAGATCCTGCTGTATTCCCCGACGGTGAAAAGTTCATACCGGAAAGATTCCTAGAAACCACTGACTCCAGACTCCTCAATTACCGATTCGGCTGCTTTGGTTTCGGCCGAAGAATGTGTCCTGGTATGCACGTCGCACTTCAATCGTTATACATCGTTATCGCTCGGTAAGTGAAACTCCTCATTTTCATCTTTCCATTTCCCACGGAATCCACAACCTCATTTTCGAAGAATTCAACACTGACTCGTCATTTCAGACTAATTTGGGCCTACGATGTACGTCCTGTCACTATCAATGGCAAACCATACATCCCCGATGCGGACGATTTTACCTATGGCCTGGTCAGCTACCCCGCTAATTTGAAATTCGAACTTGTTCCCCGCAGCGAGAACCACAAGAATATTATTATCGCTGAGGCTGAGCGTGCCAATGCCGATATGGCACATTTGGATGGTTCAAGTGCCTCATATGATATCTAATCTCAAAACTGGGCACTGAACGATGGTCCTAGGAAAGTAAAAGGTTTTCGGCTGTTCAGATATGGGCCGCCGCCGAGCTTTAGGATATCCTGAGTGAAATGTAGGAAAATGGAGGAGGAAGAAAAAGGTTAGAATTGTCTCTCGATCCTGCCGAGTGTTTGATTCAGCTTTGAGTTATTTCATTTCTTGGTTATTTGGCCTAGTTATTGGGTCTCTGTAAGCTATTAGCTATTCTAGCCCTCGAATCTACTATCCGTGTACAGTCTTTCAAGACATTACAATGTTTGTACATATATTAGATAGATACAGTAGAAACAGTAGAAAAACCTTTTATATTCTTTAAGCATTTCAAACTTGGGCATGTGGTTTCTTTAAAATATCTCAATTCATTATATCGTGCGGTATATTGAACTATCGAAGTTCTTCCTAGGAATACAGCTGAATAACGGAGCGTCCCTAAGGTCTAAATCATTCATCCAAAATTCATTCATGATCTTCCAATACCAAACTAAACCACATAAAGCCGGAATTCTATGCCCAAAGTAGTCTTAGATACCAAGTCACAGAGCGAATAATCATCTCATGTATTTATGAAGAATTACTCCACCAATTTTAAAAATTGACGGGGAAAACTTGTCTGCCAGTGTTGTGGTTTCTGTGGTTAATTAGCACTTCAATGCAAGGTGCTGAGAAAGTACTCTATGAAGCAGCGATGGAAGTAGTATTGATTAGTATTATTAGATGATATTAAAGCATTTTATATTATTATAACTTTAATACGTTTGTATTGGAATATTATATATTGTAATTAGTATGCTTTTGTTTTAATATACGATTGTTGATTAGTTCATAATATTCTATAATATGATATTTATTATTATTAATGATATAAAATTCTATATTATATATTCTAATGTATATCTAAAAATATAATATACTTTATTATTATAGAGGGGCACAGGAAACTACGTCATGTAATGCTCCCATAATTGCTGCGGAGTTGACTACTCCAGAATGGGATGTAAGATTAGAACATAGGGCTCACTTGAAGCTTTTGTTGTTTTTGATGCATGCTATTTGAGAGGTTATATAGAGTGAAGCTGGTATGAATATTTTAAAACTAGTGGCTCAGTGTAATATGAACGAATTGTAGGTGTCGTGAATGTACTACCCCTCTATAAACGAGTAAATCTTAACTAGGAACATTTATTGTTTCTCCGTGATCTATGCCAATCGACTAATGCTCAAAGCAAATGAATCGTAATACCGTTGACTCGTATCAACATATATATATATATATAATACTTACGTCAAAATCAAGGATCTCCCTCTAAACGAATTTCATGCCCATTCCCTTCGTAAACCAACCAACTCGCACCAAAAGCAACAAAAGCTTCAATCATCAGTATCCACCACGCCATACCCACCACCCCCCTTTTCAATCCTTGTCCATACACGGCACTAAAAACGAGCGGACCCAAAGTTCTAGCTCCAGCACTCACGCTCTGCGCAATACCGTGGATAGTGCTAAGGACACTCGGGTGCGGCGTGCAATTATTGATAAGGATGAGCGAGCTGGGAAGCGCAAATGTGCGACCTGTAACGATGAGGAGCAGCAAACTACAAATTCCAATCCAAATCCATGGGCCGTCTGCTGCATGTGGTGACTCTGATTTCGTTGGAAATAATGCTAGGAATGGAGCAAGTGCATAAGCGAAGGGGAAAAGTGCCAAAGCATAGCGGTATGCATGTAAAAGGCCCAAACGGTGCGTTACCCATGAATAGACACCGAATTGTAAAGTTAGGCCCATGGCGCCGATGATACCGATTGCTGTTCCAATAATGACCGGTGAGAGACCTAAGCCTCCTGTGAAGAAGAAAGGAGGGTGTGGTGTATAATCCAGCGGGCTCGGGTGAGTAGGATCAAAGCGAGGCGTAGAAAGGAATAAGAACCAGAGATTTTGAAATGCGCTTGTATGGCCTTGTATAAGCCCATGAGCGACCATAGTTGCAATGACATTGCGACGAAGTATGCGGCGGAATGGTAGTTTCACACGTGGTTTGTACGAGTTTTTGGGTTCTTTAGTATATTCAGGAGGCATTGACATTTCAATATCGTTAGCATTATCCTCAACTTCCAGAGGGGCATATTGAGACTGTCGCGGCCTGCAACAAATGATCCGAGCCATGAATCGGCCCAACTTGAGGCCTGGATCAGATAGATGCTGGCGATCCATATGTGTCTGAAAAACGTGTGAGTGGAGTTTGAACAGGAACTGTGAGCTTTTACATACCTCTTCAAGACCCAAAATTACAAGCAGAAGCGAGATAAACAATAGAAAAGCATTGAACAAGTTTGGTAACGCATATGGATACTTCAGCATCCATCCCACACCTTCTGCGCCACCAAGCTTGCTTCCTGGCCCAAATGTCCGGGGAAAAGTCTGGACCGGATTTTGTAACCAACCACCAAGCAGGGGACCAAAAAGGACACCAACATTGAACATAATGGGCATCAACAAGAAAGCCTTAGTCTGATACTTCTTTTCGCGAATAATCTCAGAAGTCATCGTCCGCATAATGCTGACATTGCCGTTCAAGGCTCCGCCAAGACAACGAAAGAATAACGCAGGAGCAAAAGACCGACAAAATCCAACGCCAATAGTGGATGTAAGCGTTCCCAACAAACCGATAATGAGTACATTCTTTCTGCCCACCGAGGCCTTGTCAGCCACACGACCCCATATCATAGCTGTGATACACTGAGCGGCTGTAAAGCCGCCCGCAAGGTAGCCAGCCTGCGAAGAAATAACTGAGTCCGAAAGTGTTGGGTCAAAAAACCGCAGCATGAAGAACATGTACGAGTTTATGCTGGATTGGACTATGGGCTCAGCCATACGCGCTAGGGCTAGAATGAAAAGCTGATCTTTTCTGGGCAGAGAAAGCCATGATGCCGGCTTCTCATTCTCTTTTTTAGGTGGCACGCTGGCTATGTCATTTGAGTTACCCTCTTCTTCGGCGGGTCGAGTAGTTTTAGCTTTGATGAGCTCGATATGCTCATTTTCACTGTCACTTAGAGCAATATCAAAATTCTCGCCCAAGGAAGATCTAGGTGAACGATCGCTTGTCCGTTTTTCATTCTCTTTGTCTGTATCTATGGAATGGGTATTGACTGTAGAGTCGGTGGTATGCTCGGTCTTGCTGTCGCCTATCATTGGCAACATTATTGCTGAAGCAGTCAAAGGATATTCGGCAGCTTCGGCAGCTGAGATGTCACCGTGCGCCTCACTTTATGCCAGTAGGAAAAGGTAACCTAGCCGATGAGATACAATGGACCCCGCGAAGACAAAAATGTCACTTAATTGTTCGAGATGGGCACTGGTTTGTGGGAAAAATCTTGCGTGTAAAGAAGCCAAGGACAGAATCAAAAGACAAGGACCCTTTACGTCGCAGTCACTAGCAGCTAGCGAGAAGATCCTCCAATGAACATGGTAACTCTTAGGCGATTTTGCCACCCCGGTTGGTACCGGGGCTGTTTTGCACCCACCCTGCTTTTTGGAAAGATGCGAATCCTACTGTGCAGATCGCAGCCATCATGGTTGATAAGTGCAGGTCAGCAAATAACCGCAAATCGCTTGAACGACCCCAGAAGTGCCTTCGGCTGCAACGCTTTTCAACTAGGGTTCAGCCGCTAAATGCTTATCTCCAGACCCCGGTCCCGCGCTAGTGAATCCACTTTGATGGTAACAGTAAGCACAAAACAAGTTTTGTCCTAATAATATAGACTTATCATCAACTCGGGGTAACTGGAGTCTTCAACGTTTCAGTCCATGCTTAACAGGTAGCACGTACTGTACAAAGCCTCTACCAATCGCGGAGCTCCTAAACGCCCCCCTTTACCTCCGCTTCTACGTTTTCCCCCCTTACCATTCCTCTCTAACCCTTACACTCCTACGCTTCCCCTCCTATCTCTTCTACCCTACCCTAATCCTCCTAGTCTACCGTTCCCCTCTTACCCTACCTTTCTCCTCTTACCTTCCCACGGCTGGCTCTAACTCGTAAGTCGCAAAGGATCAAAGGATCAGCTGGCTAGATCGCCTTTTCGGCTTTCGCTTTTGGTATACGTCTTTTTGTGCTCGTGAACAATTCCGCCTCCCAAGGATAATGGCATTTTCAAATATATACAGTAAATATGACCTATGAAATTGAAATTTTTTGAAGCGTGCGTTCTTATATGCCATCATGGAGCTATCATTGTATACTGGTAGTGGACAACAATTGGTAGGACGATGTATCATTGTGATCGTAGTCATTGGCTTAGGTCTACTATTGCCGAAGTGGAAAAGATCCAGGGATATCCGGAATCTGAAGCGGCGACACAATTGTGCGGAAACAAATAAGTATCCTCATCAGGATGTCTTAGGAACAGATCTAGCTCGCATTCGAGCTCAGGCAGTCAAAGAAGGTCGTCTTTTCAGATTGTACAAGTCACAATTTGACACTTACGGCAAGACTTTCTCCGAAGTCTGGCGTGGTACGGCGCTTTTTAATACAACAGAGCCAGCAAATGTTCAGCATGTAGCGGCATTGGCTGCAGAAGATTTTGGCAAAGACCCTGATAGAGAAATAGCTCAATGGCCCCTGTTGGGACCTAGCATTTTCTCAGATGGACATGCCTGGAGTTTGTCGAGAGATTTGGTAAAACCCATATTTGCCAGGGCAGAAGTATCGGACCTTGATTTCTTTGCTTCTTGTGTCGACAAATTTTTGGAGTTACTTCCGGAAAAAGGCGAGACATTTGACATTCAGCCATTGCTGCATAGACTAGTATGTTAACCGCAAAGAGTTTTCGGATTGTGGCACTAACTGTTACTTAGTTTCTGGATTCCTCCATGGATTTCATTTTTGGGCGCTCTTTAAACGCTCTACAAGCAGAAGCTTCACCTGAGAGCGTTGAATTCACTGAAGCTTTCACTACCGGACTGAAAGAAGTCAGTGTTCGGCGCGATGCGCCATGGTTTCAGTTCCACTACCAGCGATTCATTGAAGGCCCCACTTGGAAAAAGGCCTACGAGACCGTTCATCGATTCGTAGATGGACAAGTACAGTTGGCCCTTATAGATACAGCGAAAGAGGAGGCTAATTATGGACAATCGGGGAAGAAACGCTATGTTTTGCTCCACGAGATGGCTAAACAGATCCGGGATCCTGTGGCGCTCCGATATCACGTATTAGGTTTCTTCGCACCAGCACGGGATGTGACTTCTAGGCTGGTAGCTAATGCCATGTTCCAACTCGCCCGGCATCCAAATGAATGGGCGAAGCTTCGCCGCATTTCCTTAGAGCTGGGCGACGCCACGCTGTCGTTTGAAAAGCTAAAACAACTAGCCGAGTTCAGGTATGTGTTGCAGGAGACCATCAGAACTGTTGGGCCTGCGGCAAGAATATGGCGTGCTGCCGTACGCGACACAATTTTACCAAAAGGAGGAGGTGACGACCAAAAACAGCCGGTGTTTATCCCTCGAGGGTCACCAGTAGTACTCGGCACATGGTGCATGAACCACGACAGCGACATCTGGGGCGATGATGTGGAAATGTTCAGGCCTGATCGATTTATTGGGCGCAAGATGAGCTGGGAATTCCTTCCATTTTATGGAGGACCAAGAATATGCCCTGCTCAGCAACAGGCCATGATCCAAGCTACTTATGTGCTAGTGCGGCTGACGCAGATGTTTAAGATGATCGAGAACCGAGATCCAGAACCGGAATTTCTGCAACTAATCAAGATGGGTGTTGAAAGCATGAACGGTGCTAAGATTGCTTTCAGATGATCAATGAATTATCCCCATAGTAGACAATGAATAGTCCAGCGGAGGAAGGAAAGGTACCAAATCAAAAGACGACAGCAATCAATCCCCGTATTGTTGAGACTACTTGCGTAAGTAGGAAAAAGATTCATGGCTATAATCGTGGCATAAATTGGATGGCCAAGATCTTACAACCCGAGTCTTTGACCCCCAAGACAAGTACATGCCTCATAAGTTATTGAGATGTTTCAGCAAGGCTTCGTGGCATTCCAAGTGACGTCCTTCCACAGGCTGTGGTGTGACATGGAGCCAGACGATCTCTCCTTGATTTCGGAAATCTCCAGTCTTGTATGTAATACTTCCAATATTATAGATAACTTCTCACGGATGTCTCCATCTGATGCTGCCTGTGAGAGTCAATGATGATAGGCCCTGCCCCTTTAAAAGAAAGACCCGTCGCAAATTGCATAAATTTCCTTCTGTGTGTTGCGTACCCCCTCTAACCTTACCATCCAACGTTCCGATAAGTTGCGGTGCGGCAAGTGCATTAGATCATACAAAAGTATTGATTTTAAAGTTATCTTCGTCGCGATGTACTTACTGTGTTTAGTGCTTTGCAGTAATGGCGCGGATAACACGAAAAGTCTTTGCTACCCAGCCAAACTTGTTCTACATACCTACTTCTCAGTCGCTGTTGTGCAAATGTCTTCATAAGTTTTCAAAAAAGGTTGGATTTTTAGTGTGCCAAAATGCATTGGTGATAGCACTCCGGCTTACGTAATTGTTGCATGCTGGCAGAAAAAGGCGGTATACGAGAGCGAACCGACATCAATCTTCAACCGCCACTCATGCTTCAATCATTATTATCGTCCTTACCTGCTTTTAGACGAGATATTGGATAACAGAAAGCTACCTAGCTGGAATGCTTGCATTTTTTCGAACTCTGTCAAATCTTCAGATATACTATCGAGCGACTCTGTTTCATCTCACAAGCGCTTGGAATGACCTTGACATTGTTCTCAGGATTGTCAATTAAATCCAGAGAGGGGTCGCCAGGAGGGAAAGAATTGAGGACTACCGTTGGTTTTATAATGTGCAGAACCCTTATAAAAAGCTGGGAGTCTCTCGATAATAAACAATACTTCAAGGTCTGCACACTAATTGCCAATGCCGCTCCACACTATGATCATCGTCTACGCGTCGTTTCTTCCCATTCTTCCCCTTCTCTTCTAATTTTTTAGTCTTAAGTCAACACTGGAGATTTTCGGGAATGTATCATTAATAACGGGGATACGGTGAGCCAGTTCCCAGACCTGTCTAATTCTGTTGAATGTGAAAGCTACTAAATTCCCTTTCTCGCAGCTTTACAGTCTCTAGTTCTTATCGTTTATTGGTAAAGATTCTTGGTGGGATTGAAAGGGCCAATATTAGGTTTTATTACATCTGTCCGAGGCGTATATTGGTGTTCTTTAATGTTTGAATCGGGATGGTATAAAAGCTCATTTCTAGTCAACTATTCTTGTGTGAGGTTGACAGGTCTACCGGACAGGTCGACCGGGAGACCACAACACTTTGGCCCCGCTACCTAGGAATCATTCATGTTTAAGGTATGTGTTTTCAATTGTACGGAAGCTCAGAACCATTACACATCAACTAACCCTTTTGTTGTCATCTTCCAGATCACTGATCTTTGCTCTCCATATGCCTAGGACACCGGACTCATCATGTTAATAGCGGAATTCTTCAATGACCTTCCCTTCTGAACTCATTCAACCTTCTTCAGTGCCGTTTTTTGTTCATGAACTTCGAAGCTATAAGTTAAGATCCTAGCTAAATTGCGATCTTCTAAAAGCTATACTGCATTGCACCTGGAGCTTTGATACTCCTGGAAGAAAGCTACGTTGGCATGTTGTTACCTAGCCATCAAAACCAACGCCTTCTATATCTAGTTAGTTACATTTCAAATTTGCCACGACTTCAAGAAAGCAGAGAAGCAATTCATCATAGGTTTTATTAGCCTAGTAATACAGTCATCACAACACAGTCACAGAGAGTGGTGTGAGCAGTTATAAAAGTCAAATATATATTTATACTCGGTCCAGGTCATCAGCTAATGAGTGCAAAGGCTCAATGACCAAAAGTCGTGAGTAAATACAAACTCGATAGCATCCAACGCGCCAATATGAAAAACATCCTATCCTCTTATCACAGATCATATATTCATCGACAAAACAAAGCAAGACCCAAGCTATTGTATTTCAGGAAATCGTAAACAAATATTTCAAATAAATCTCAACTCTGGAAAATATCAGTAAAGACACGAGACACATTGCAAGAGAAAATGGGTTGTGTTTACCTGAGATGGGCCGGAATGATCTCAACATAGTTCATGGGAAGTTGTGGTAGTTAAATGCACCAAGAACTCTGTTCGGAAAGTTCGGCTCTTGACGCATCATTGTCTCAACTCTACCTAAGGTTTCAAGGATACCAGCTCTATGAGTTGTGTCGGAGATTTTGTTGAAGAGGACACCAATTGCTGGAGCACCAACTAAAGGAGAATCGCCTTCCATGACCATAATGGTCATGTCAGAGCGTGGATATCTATTTGGTCTGGTGTAATGGACATCCTGGATCATGAAATGCATGTAGAGAGTGTTTTTAACCGTGTGATCGATATGGTTTGCCTCGACGACCACAGATTCAAGTAATGGTAGGTTCTGGACGATCCGAGCAACTGTCTGGAAGTTATCATGGAATTCCTGAGCCGGAAGGCAAACATGACGGATGCTTGAAAATTCTCCGCGATACCTAAGAGCGCCGATGAAATCGAGAGGTGGCAATTGTCCGTTAAGGGAAAGAAGAGACGCGAAGTCGATACAATCAATATCGGGGTTGACGAAAACACCCTTCTTTTCTCCGTGATATCTAGCAGGATTTAGTTCGAACATTGGTCGGTAGACACCAACCATCGCTGACAAGGCTCCCTTAGATGTGCTGAGAAAATTTGGGCGCTTAGCTCCAACTACCGTGTACTCATTATCATCAGGGTGAAGGGCAAGATCAACATTTTCTTCGACAATTGTAATTATTCGCGGGTAGCTTAACGACACCATCACCCAAATCTTATCCTGGAGCTCAATGGGAAGTTTGCGAAACAACGGAAAACCTGTGACTACCGGCTTGACTTCAACTTGAACTACCGTGGGGGTTGCGCCGACGGGCGTGTTTTGTACGGAATTCTTTTCAAGATGGAGCCAGTCGAGCTGGTCTGATTGCTTGGCACAGATCTTGTTTCCAAGCGCGAGATCAAGCCATTCGGTCTTAGCAAAATCAGCGACAGTTGCAAATGGAGTTCTAGCGAACAAGCTGATGTTATGACTGTTCGGCACAAGTTAGGTTAGCATATTTCATCAAAGCTGATGCCGACATAGACGTCTTTTCGATAGGAAGTACTTACTTCATGGAAGACATGATGTTTGGCGGCATTATAACTTTAGAAGAGGAATGCGATTATATCAAGGTGTTGGTCAAAAATGACACTCTAACCCGGTACCGAAAGTTAATTAGGTTGAGTTCCCCGAGCCGGTAGAAACAGCTGAGAGATTTGAAATCTAATGAGCTGCATAAGTAGTTGCGCAACACCCAAAAGCTTTGGTGGATTTCAAATATACTACTGAGCGGAGGATAGAGATCACTTACAGATCGAAGACGGGCAAAACTTGTCAAGTTACTTGTGCTGAGCAGGAAGGTCACAGAGGCGTGGTCCTTGGAAAATATGGGTGCTGAATTGAATCTCGAAGTCGGCAAAGAACGATAGGTAGCCTTCGAAGTGCTGGATTCAAACGGCTGTCGAGTAAGCAGATGTCCAGGTCTCGAGATATTCAGCGTAGTGGAACACTATAGCACTTACAAGTTGAAAGAAGAAGAAAGAGGTAGGTTCAAGTTGAAAAGCTACTTTGATATTTAGTTATGCAGTCTTCGATCTTAGTTTGCTATGAGTGGATGTGTTGCGCCAGTATTTCTGGGTCAAGTAGAGGGGAGGATAAGTGACACAGGCTCATGTTTCGAACCGGGGAAGGTTGAGAGAGAAAAATATGTGTGAAGGGTATCCCGTTTGGAGAAAACGTATGGTGGGATCAGATTTGTGTGAAGTTGAGGAATGAGTGATTCAAGCCCAATTAATAAGAGCGGGAATGTGTTTTGCAAGATATGACGATTGCAAATGTGAAGATTTGTCTTTGAAGACAGGATCGGGCCTCACGGATGATTGTGAAGAGCATTGAATGGTATAGTGGCGGCGGTAGTTGAAGAAGGTATAGAAGCAAGGATCGTGGAGTATGGAGTGTGGAAGTAGGAAAATTTCTATATCAGTTTGGAAGGGTGGACTTACTCAGAAGTGAGTATACGGTTTCCTTCAACAGAGAAGGCTTCGAGAAAGTCCTGTTGAGTGAATGTCAGTATAGGTGCTCTTGAGGTGGATGAAGCAGCCGGTCTTGGCTGAAAGTATTGGACGGGACTGACGTGGTGTTGAATGCGAAGACTTATGATGGTACTTACTTCAGATGATTGGCACTTGAATTGTCTGTGTAAAAGGCCTGAAATGTGAGTCTCTATTTGATAGATCGATGGTTCTTTCTGTGGTAATATGATATATCTGGGGACCTCGATCTTAAGATGGAATTTGAGGAAGATGCAAGTGCGTCTTTTTTAGATAATAGCTTTGGAGTACTTACAATAGAATCAAAAGCAGAAGAATCTTCTCGCAAAGCGATGAAAATAAAAAAGGAGCGTATGTTGGCTATTGTCTTTACCAAAGTTGTATTCTTTGAGTTTTGTTGAAAGTGGTTATTGTGTGTAAGAACAGTGAGTTTCAGATATTCTAGTCACGTTGCTGTACAGCAACAAGGCTCTACACCTTAGCGAGCAAATGATTTCTTGACAAAATTGGGCCTTCCAACGTTGGTTTCTTATGATATTACCTTGCTAATTAGTAGGTGAGGGACGGGAAGAGTGTCTTTTGGTTATATTGTTTGTGGTAGCAGCAAGAATTTTACAAAGTGAATTTGTTAGTGAAACAATAAGAGTGAATAGCTCTCCGCGAGGTATCAGCTATATTTTTTTCATAGCATTAAGTTCTCCCTCAATTTACCTATCTGCTCTGCCTCGTGCTTGAAACCTTACCCTCGTGAGGCTGAATTTAATGACCAGCCGGACTACCTGGGAACTTCTCCATATCGACTACCCCGAAGACTATATCTCTCGCTGCCATTATCCGATCTTACCAAAGACACCTAAACACTGCACCCTGTCCCTTCCCCCATGTTTCACAACTCCATATGTGCACTCTCGTAAGCCTCCATTATCTTTATCCTCCACAAGGCCTATTAAACGGGTTGCTTCCTACTTTTGATACAAGTACTAGTTCTACATCTTCTACACCACATGGCCATCCGTTTCATATACTAATCAGATACCAAAGTGCAGGTCAAGACGGATGCAATTTCGAGCTCAGCCACGGAATAGAACCTATAATCCTTCACAACTCATGCAGTAGAACAACCACCTGCAGGCTACCAATCCACCTTACTCCTGCTGCTGTTCCTACGAAGATCGAGTTTACTGGCTGTTAGAGCTTCATACCTAAGTGCTGTGCTGTCTACTCTCAACATCCCTCGAGTCTCCCGTGAAAGAAGAGAAGAGTTTCAAGCAAAACCGTACTCATAACCGCAGCATATCCCCAAGATTTCCCAGTATATCGCTGTGAAATAGTCATCGGTCATCACTACACAGTCCGGATTAAAAGCGAATTCAGAAGAGAAAAGAATGCCATGCAGAAGTGATCTTATCCTAGAAAAAGATGCCGTTTGTGAGCAAACAGGGCCACGAGTCCCTCTATTTCCACACTTTCCATTACCTAGGTAGGCATATATAAGTTTTCGTCCTACATACCATACCCTCGCTACAATGCACGTTTCTCCTCCATAACCCTTTATTCAGCGAAAATTAAGCGAAGCCGCATCACAAAAAGAAGCGATGAACATTACTAATTCTGTACATGATGGTTTTGTATTTACTTACTTACTCATTCAAAATTTGTAGACTTATAAACATTTCCATCTCATATCGACCATGATATGTAAATTTTAATATCCCATTGGTGAACCCTGACTTAAATCTTCGCACATCCATGCTCTCTCCTTTATTCCTACTTATTAAGTACACAGAAGATGGCCCGCTATCTCTCTTCTTTCCCTCTCACCCACCCCCTCTCCATCTAATTCCCACCACCCAGCACACTTTGCTCCCACCCTCTACCATCACCTCGATCCCAATCCCCAATTCCCAAAAGTAAACAAACAAACAAACAAACAACTCATCCCCAGTTCTCCCCCAACCCCAGCCTTCCCGTTCTACCCTAGTAATCAAAAGAGACCTCGAAAAAAAAGAAAGAAAACCTGAAACGTACTAAAAACCAAAATACAAATCACGTCATCGCTTATTTACCCAATGATATGATAGGTATGATATGATATGATACGATATGTTTCGGTTTTGAATAGACTTGGAGCAAAAGTGAGATATACCTACCTATGTGTTTGAAAGATGAGAAAAATAGAAAATAAGAATAGTGTGGATGTAGGTTGGAAGGAAGTTCTTCGTGTGGGAATCTGTGGATATGATGGTGTGATGTGTTGTGGGTGATGTTATGAGTTGAAATGATGGCTTGAAGCGATGGCTTAAAGTGAATGTAAGTGAATTAGGAGGGAAAGGAAGGAGAGCGTGATAGTATTATCGATAGTTTGATTGCTGATATAGTCAACAAGAATCTGATCTTTGTCAATCAAAGATTGGTAACCATGATTCAACTAAAACTTAATGTTCAAACTGGCCATTGATTCGCTTGTGAGTGCCAAAATATGGAAGATGCCATCACGAATACTGATGATAAATCACACGGATATCCGAGATTATCTGTATGTCCAGGAAGAGTGGTATATATTCAATTTATCAACAATTAAAACCAACCAAGTACACCTATTCCAACCCCTTTCCCAGTAACTCCTGTCCTATCTCTCTAATTAATGGTTCTTTGGGAAATGCCTTTGCCTTGTCCATTATAGTCTTCTGAGCATCCATACTGTTCAGCAAATCCACCAACTCTCCACCTTTCGGACTCCCAAACACCAAATGACCAAACGCCAATAAATATCCCTTTAAAGCTTCCGGGGACTCTTTTTCTTCTTGTATAGCTTCTAGTAATGACGCAGCGAGTTCTATTTGCTCACTTTCTGGTAATACTTCTTTATGGTCTTCTATGCGGAGACTAGAGTTTGCAAATGCCATATTGAATGCAAGGCTTGCGGCTGCGACACGAACATTATGATGCGCATCGTCAAGTAGAGAGGTAGTGATCAGTTGAACAAGCGGGTTGGTAAGAGTCGGACAGCCGAGGATATGCTGAGGATATAGGGGACTTGTGAAGAGATTGCAACCTGCTTGAAGTGCGACTAAACGAAGTGAGTAAGGGCAGTCCTTGAGACTATCAACATATGTGAATAGAGGAGCAATAGTTTTGTGGTTGCTTTCCTCGGCATAGTAACCACTAAGTCTGGGATCCACAAGAGCACATCGAAGAAGGTCAACGATTGTGAACATAATTTCAGTAGGTAATTTGGAGGGAGCTTCTCGGAGAAACCAACTAAAAGCATCTAGATCTGGCAGATGCGTCTCTGCAGCAGCTTTTGATTGCCCCTCCGAGATAAAGTGAAGAACTCCTTTGACTGCTGGAACATCAGCAGCAGGTCCCATCTTTGCTTTGAGTTTCTCAAGTGGTGGGACTTTAGTATAGATAACTGGCAGCATGTTTGGCGCTCGAAGTGCTGGTAGACGTAGAGACTCGTGTGCATGAGGTGGAAATGCCATTTGTACAAGTAGCCCTACGTTTGCTCGAAGGGTCGTTACATCTCCTCCCGCCCAACGTTTCTCCTCCTCGCCTTGTAAGTAAGTCGCAAAGGAGGGCGTAGAAGTAACACTGTACTTGGTGGCAATCTCATATGATCGGGAGATATCAACCATTATGAGGATCGCTTTGCGTCCAGCATCCTTTGCAAGTTGCTCAAATATAGGGTATAAAGGTTTGCAAGGAGCGCAATTACGAGAGGTAAAGAAAATGACAGCACATTTCTTCTTGGCTGATTTTAAAAGATTATCCAACTCTGTGGATGTCGTCACATGTCGAACCTGGGACATCGATTCTTGCTGCTTTGGATCCTCCGAGCTTTGTATACCTAAAAGTCCGCCATTATTCATACTATTCAAGGTGACGTAGTCATTGAAGTGTGGTTGTATCATTCTGCCAAAGGGAGTGTTGAGTACGGTTTCTGGGAGATTCGTGATATACTCTGGAATTCCCTTGCCAACCAGAAAGGTGGCAAAATCGTTCGAGAAATTATTGCAGTTGTGTTTCCAGAGATCATACGCCTGCATTTGAGTTAGCTCACAGCCAAGGATTGATACCACAGGATAATTTACCTCAAAGGTATAGATTGCTTTCAATGAGTCGAGATATTCCAGAATCACATCCATAGGCAAATCTGTTTTCCCTAACTCCAGAACCTGCAATGGTTTGCCTAGATGGGTTTCCCCAGGCTTAACAGTCTTGACGCCTCCATCGTAGGTATATTCAATACCCTCGAAAACGACTGAAGTATGATAGATAGCGTCAACTTGAACTCCTAAGAGGGCTCCTGATAAGTTGCGCGCTAAGCCTTTCGACAGATCATAAATGTATAGCTGTACGTTCATTATTTTATTGCTGTGAGTATTGAGTATCTAGGTAGGTAAAAGGGAAAGTAACTACTAGGTAGGAGATAGAAAGAGAAACCAAACTTAGGGGTTGTAAAGTGGTAGCAATATTAACAATTTCATGTAGGTCATAAAATCAGTTCTATATCATTCTATGAAAGTAAAGCCATTGACTTCAAGCAAGTAGCAAGTACGCACCGAAGGCAACTTCTAGATGACGATGTTCCGGAAACTCGGTTGAAGGGTGTGTGTCAATAACAGATTACTAAAGAAACTCCGTCATGATAGGTACAATTAACAGATTACTAAGGAATTCCTGGTATCAGCCACCAGGTGAGCCCTTTCACGATACACGATAAGCAGGAATCTTTATCTCTACACCCCGACTAGCCCCATTCCTTCCCAATCAACCAATCATTCATCGCCGCGATGCCAACTTTAGCCACAGTCTCCAAGATTAATGCAAGGGTAAAGGTAAATTGTATTTGTCCCCTATTTTCCAATTTCTGTCTTTTGCCCTTACTTTAAAGTTCTTCTGGAATTCCTCGTACAGCACTGTTCTTTTTTCCATCTTCATTTCCCCATTCTATTTCCCTGGCAATTACGCAAAAAGGATTTGGAACTTCACCAATCCTTTCTATTTCATACTTTCCACTCACTTTTTTCCTTTATATTATTAGACTTTTGAGTTGCTATTTAATCCAAGGTGGTTAGTTAGTTATACTTGTCGCTCTTTCGCAGATGCGACGTACTTCTGTCTCTCTCCCATCGAAGAGCACATCACACGATCCTCACGAGAAGCTTGCAAGATATAATCAATCGGGCGCAAACGAAAGCGCCGCTTTCAAACTGGAGAAATCAAAGAACGCCATGATGACCCAAAGCCAGCGGTCAAGGTACATGAAGACAGGAGGAATCCTGCTCTTCGTCGTGTTCTTATTCTACTACCTGTCCCCAAGTGGAACCCAGGTATCAAACACTGGTATGCCATCTGGATACATTTAATATCACTCTCTAATATATAATAGTTGGAAATGCCGCCGATGCAGTTAAAGGTGGAAATAACGGGCAATCACCATCCGACTCGACATATGGGACAACGAAGTGCTCGAAGTCCTTTAGCAAGTCGAAACCAATTGTTCAATATGCCATCATGATTGATGCTGGCAGTACCGGATCTAGAGTTCACGTATATAAATTTAATAACTGCGGCCCCACACCAGAGTTAGAGCATGAGGAATTCAAGATGACTGAGAAGAAAGAGGGTGGTTCAGGATTGAGCTCTTATGGAGCTGATGCTGAAGGAGCTGCAAAGAGTCTCGATATGCTCATGGATGTTGCTGTGAAAACTGTTCCTGACGCACTCAAATCTTGCACTCCTGTGGCTGTCAAGGCTACTGCTGGTCTACGAAAACTTGGTCCCGAATTGAGCGCCAATATTCTCAAGGCTGTTCGTACTAGATTGGAAACTGTCTATCCTTTCGCAGTTGTGTCTGATGAGAAGGGCGGAGTCGAGGTTATGGACGGTACTGATGAAGGTGTTTACGCTTGGATCACTACCAACTTTTTACTCGGCAATATTGGAGGCCCAGCTCCTGGAGATACTGCAGCAGTTTTCGATCTGGGTGGAGGATCCACCCAAGTTGTTTTCGAACCCAAATTCAAATTACCGGAGAAGATGGCTGAAGGTGACCACAAATATAAGCTTACTTTTGGCGGAAGAGATTTCGAGCTTTACCAACATTCCCACTTGGGATATGGTCTCATGGCAGCCCGTGAAACGATTCACAAGACTCTCATTGATGACATTCATGCAGCTAATCCTACGGATTTCTCATGGACCGCATCGCCAATCATCAATCCTTGTATCGCACCGGGCATGAACCGTTCCATTGATATTGCATTTGATGAGAAGCATCCTCTTCGTGCTAAGTTGGGAGAGAAGAATGAATTCGTCATGAAGGGTCCTTCTTCACCATCTCCAGCTCAGTGCCGCAAACTAGCAGAGAAGATGTTGTTCAAGGAAGCCGAATGTAAACTTGCACCTTGCTCTTTCAATGGTGTTCATCAGCCTTCTTTAGAAAAGACCTTCCAGCATGAGGATGTTTACACTTTCTCATACTTTTATGACCGTACCGATCCTCTTGGAATGCCAGAATCCTTTACTCTACGGGAATTGCATGACCTCACAAGCCAGGTTTGTGGTGGTGAGTCTCATTGGGATATGTTTAAAAGTGTTCCTGATGCCATCAAGGAATTGAGGGATAGACCAGAATGGTGCCTTGATTTGAACTTCATGATGGCTTTGTTGCACACGGGATACGAGATGCCAATCGATAGAGAGGTTAAGATTGCAAAGAAGCTCAAGGGTAATGAGCTTGGATGGTGTCTTGGTGCCAGGTATGTTTCATTCCCCTCTTATGAAATACTCTTATCTAACAACGAATAGTCTCCCATTGCTTGAGGCTGGCTCCGGATGGAAATGCCGTGTCAAGGAAATCTCATAGATGATCATGTAATGAGCCTCCAGATATGTATGATTCATGGATGATTGGCGTAATGAAGGGATTGATTCTAAAAGATCACTTAAGACTTAGAGGTATCACAGCTGTGCTCATAAACGGCTTTGATCGAGTAAATAATTCATGACATTTTATTCTTTGGCCCTTGTCAATTATGAAATAGTTTACTGCAGGCATTCCGCGTTGCATTTTACTGAACATCATTCAATTTAGAAACATTAACGCACTGGTAGGTTTGTTCCCTTTCAGGGGTATTTCACGTGATTACCCCTCTTCATTTGATAGCCGACGTCATCGACGACGTCTGCCCAGCTCAGTGTGTTACAACTATCAGATACCTGGGTATAAATAAGTATGATTAAACCTTCAAGCTTCCTATCTATGACTCCACTGTGATAATTTGCGAGCAGAAACTCCCCATTACAATTTCCAAATCCATCTATCTAGCCAGTCTAGCTAAAATGCAATTAATCATATCCCTCACACTCGTTCTAATAACCATCTTTGAGCTCAGCTCCGCTCTCATCGTATTCCCAGAATCATACAATTGTGAACCTTATGAATATAATAGTCTTCAGACCGATAAATTCAAATCCTTCAAAAGCATTCAGAAGATGTACGTATATTCCATAATTAATCCCAATATAAATCCCATCATCCCTCACGCGCACCTAACGGGCTAACACGTCCACCAGTCTCAAAAAATCATCCATCATCCCCGATGTCCTGGACCCCTTTATTCCATCCTGTTACCTTATTCCCTACTATTTTCCCTCGTCTTCCTCTTCCTCCTCTCTTTCTAGCCCAGAACACAAAACAGTAAAATTAGGCAATACTCTTCTTCCCTCACAAACACAATCCCCACCCTCTCTGCAGATTTCCTGTCCTGGGAAAATGGAGGTAGAAGGTGGTTTCACGGTTATTCTTACGGATCCGGATGCGCCGTCGAGGAAGGGTGATAGTTTGTCGGAAATGTGTCATTGGATTGTGAGGATGCCGGAGGTGGTTATTGGGGTGGAGGGTGTGAGGGTTTGGGTTAATGCGTCGGATTTAGTGGGGGTTGTTGATTGTGGGTTTCTCTTTTTATTTTGGTTTTTGGTTTCTTTTTCTTCCCTCTCTTTTTTTGGCCGGGGGAGCGGGGTTTGAATTTGTGAAGATATGTTATGGTGGATTTATTGATGTGATGATGTGATTTGAATATTTTTATATATATAGGCTGATGATAATTTCAGATAAAGCGCCAGCGCCGCCGAAAGGAACGGGTAAACATCGCTATGTATTTGTACTTTTGGAGGGGGAAAATAGGGATTTGAAAGGTCCGGAGGAGAGAAAACATTGGGGTTTCGAAAAGCCGGGAAGTGGTGTGAGGGATTGGGCTGAGAAGGTAAATCTTACGGTTTTGGGGGCGAATTTTCTTTATGAGAAGTATCATGGTGAGGGGAAGAAGGATGGTAGGTTTGAAATGTAGTTTGTGTTTTGAGGGTTGCTTTTGCTTCTGGCTGTGGGGGAATATGTGTTTGTCGGGTTTCGGTGTTAGGGGATGGGGGACGGCTTTTTTGGAATCGTTGAATCATGGATACGCAGGATGAAAGTCGAAAGTTAGTTCTTGAGATGATGTATCTGGATCTCAGTCTAGTTTGATGAGAGGCGTAATATCTTTCCTTTTCTGCATTTTTCTACTTTTCACTCTAGCAATAAAAAAATCTTACTATCGTCCACTATCACCTACCTCCTGGATGATATTTATACTTGATATGTATTGTACATATCTGACCCGAGGATATAAACATCTCTTTCTCCTTTAGACAGCAAAATTTCCATCTTAACCTTCTTCATCTATCAATTTTTTTAAAAGAGTCCACAAAGTATTAGTGCGCACATACTCCGTTACATTTCTACCACTCCCTACCTATATTAGGGAGAAACTCTACGAACATTGGATTTGATAATTACCGAGAACTTAACTTATTATATTATTGTTGCCTGAGATGAAGTTATTTTGACCTGCACTTATTTATATTCTTAAAACCTCCCATGTGAACAAAATATCAAAATCAAATCTAAAAACACTTCATCTTAAAATTCGTGGCAAATTTCCCTCGTAACTCCTTGGGAAATGATTCACGAAACTTCCAAATAATTCCTATGCTTGATAATAGTAGACTTTCCACATATTTCTATGTCACATACTATATTCATACTTATAAAAACCCTTAGGGGTAGTTGAAAAGACTTAATCATCCATGAGACATATCATGTACATGAAATATGTCAAACCTATTGGCATGGAACGGGCTCATTTTGTGACTCTACGTAAAAGGGTTCTAGTGATGTTTGCAATATAGCCATAGTTATTTTATTTTTTTATGTACAAATTATGTATTGAAAATACAAGATAATAGTTTTTTAAAAATGATGTAAGATTAAATATCTAAAGCATCGAAAGCTGAAATGTGTTGTTGATACGGAAAAGAAAGGAACTCTCAAATTCAAACCTCCAACATTCTAAGACTATTCAAATTCTAAAGTGATCCCCCAAATGACTCTCAGATAGCTAATAGTTCGTTGAATATCATATCAGGACTGCATGTATAGTATGTAGTCATAGGTAAAGTATGATGTTAACTCAGCCGGGGTTGAGTCACATCCTAAGCGAAATGCTGAGAATATTTAATTGTAAGTCTTCGATTTCGTTATGCAGTATACCTACTGGATGAACATGAGAGAACTTACATATCACCATCTCCCACAAATATTGTTGGTACGAGAAGGATACGGAAGACGTAGCACCCACGGATTGCGTAGGTCCTGTATGTCTAATTGTATTCTGTCTAAAGAGCTAGCTACATATTGAAAGTAGTAAGTCTTATATAGACTTACTGAAAGAGCTAGTCTCTTTCGCATTCGCTTAGGGCTTTATTACAGTAGCTATATTACAGTGGTAATCGAATTGAAGTCATTCACTTCGTTCACACAAATATTGACATAGAGCCCTTGAAATTATCTAGCATCCAAAGCAATGACATTCCTAACCACGATGATTAGTCTTTCGACTGCTTCTGGCATGGTTATCCTCCTTTCTAGAAGTTGTTTCACCAGAAGACTTTGGTGCGGGCTTCGAAGCAGATGGTCTGGAGCCACGATGTTTCAAGCGGGAATCCTCTGGAGGTAACGTTTTCTCATATTCGACAGCTTCCTCAGCGGCACGTTTTTCTTCTGCGTTGAAACGAACTTGATCTTCTCGTTGCCATTGTTCTTGGTTATGTTGCCACTCCGTACGTCTTCCGGGGTATGCTTGCAGTATAACTGGTTGTCTTGCTTCCCAAGTCGATGGCATCGTCGAAGTATGCGCGTATCCAAGATCTGATCTTTGTGGTACATATCCCTGTTCATAATATTGGCTTCTGTATACATAAGACTGAGCTTGTGGTACTGGCCGCGGCGTCTGTATTGGCACTTCTACCCTAGGTCTTTCGTAGGCGGGAGTCAGGGTAGGATGGTACTGGGGATGGGGTGGGTCATAATATTGAGCTCGAGGTTGAAATCTATACGACCCTGGAGTAAACCACTGCTTATTGTCTTCATCAATGATATGCTGAGTATTATCAGTACATGCATCATAGTATTCAGATTGAATTTCTTGAGACTCTTGGACCCATCGACTAGTCCTCCCTTCAATTATCTGCTGCATATCATCTTCCTGTCGCCGTGAGGCTTTCCTTTCCACAAATTGCTTCTTAACCTTCTGCTGAGGCCTTTCTCTTCTCTCGTCTCGACGTTCTTTGAGATTCTTACAATAATCACAGAGGTTGTATCCTCTTTCAGTCTCGGACTCGAGAAGGTGTGGCCGAGTCGTCGGGACATATCCAGAACCTTCGGGAGGGAAACACTCTCTGCAAGAGTTATAGACCATGCGCAGTACATGAGCACAGTCGTAGATGTTCAACTCTGTCTTGCAGGGGGGTTCTCTTTGGCAATAGGGAAGCTTGACAGTACTGATACACTTTTTCTCTTTGCAAGGGCGGATCGGTACTATATCTTTTATTTCGATTTTCGGTCTCGTGATGGGCTCCGATTCTTTTTCAGTAGTCTCGTATCGATCCCTTGGATGACATGTTTTGCAGCTATTCATGTGTGCGAAATAAATGCGAGTCATCTCGCAGCATCCACATTCGTAGATATCGTACCGTATCTTACAGCTCTTGCATTCTGGTAAAGTTACATCGTATCCATTGTAGCGTTCATTTTCACGCAATACCTCGTAGACTTTGATAGATATAACTGCTTGATATAATATGTGAAGGAGAAGTAAGTCTAAATGCTTCTTTAGAAAATGTGAATAATTTGTTGCTTCCTCACAAATAATTTTATCTTTTGAAATGGAAAGAGAAAAGAAAAAGAACGTTGAAACCAGCAGGTGGCATCTTTTTAAGCAAGAAATTTTTGGTATCAATCAAGAGTGACTCTCGAACATAAGCTATGTAGTTATATGAATCAAAAACCTATTTGACAGTAACTCGACAAAAAATGTGTGAACGAAGTGAATGACTTCAATTCAATTACCACTGTAATATAGCTACTGTAATAAAGCCCTAAGCGAATGCGAAAGAGACTAGCTCTTTCAGTAAGTCTATATAAGACTTACTACTTTCAATATGTAGCTAGCTCTTTAGACAGAATACAATTAGACATACAGGACCTACGCAATCCGTGGGTGCTACGTCTTCCGTATCCTTCTCGTACCAACAAAAAACATACATGGCACTGCACTACGCAATCATTCATTGATCTGATATGATATGATACTGCCTTGGAGTTGGAGTAATATCACAAGGGAGTTCTAGAAGAGCTGGAAGATAGTGAGTGAGTGGCATACAACGTAATCAATCATTTTCACCTATCTATAATATATAAAAGAAATATGCCCAACCAAATAAATATTTTGGGAATAGAAACATAGCTACTCTGTTTTTTTATTCCTTTATTTTCCAAACTCTAATAAACACCTTTAGATTCATTCTCTGGACACCACTTCCTGAATCAATTATCTAATCATCATCATCAATTATTTCCACCTACTTACATATAAAAGTATATCAAAATGTATCAGAAAGTAAAATATAATAGAACTAAATCAAATATTCAATAAATCAAACTTTTACCTCCTTTCTTCTTCCCCAATTTTCCAAGCTCGCTTAAGCTTAATTAACAAGCACTTTTAGATTCACATCTCCTGATTCCACTTCCTCCCATTCACTTAATTCAATTCTTCAAAATGCACAATAATCCTTCCCCCAACCATTTCCCGTACAGCCCTGAATACGTGTCCAGATGCACAAAATCTGATATACTTCTTAGACCGACTGAATATACCAAAGCATCGTCAGCTAGTTCCAATAAACTAAGAACGATCAGCACCTATTCATTTGAGTTTTAACCACACCGGAAAAAAACCTACCACAAATTTGAAACCAGTCAACCCGATCTTTCATCTCCATCTCTCTATCTACCATACTTCTTCAAATGATCTTCTTCTGCCCTACGAATAAGTTCTTCATCCGACAAACGCTTATACGTATAGCCCGTTTCTTCCAATTCACGTCTACCCATACCCTTGCTTCTACTCCTACTCTTACTCCTATCCCTCCTCTGCACATCACTCCTTCTCACCTGTTCCCTTCCCCTTCCATTATATAATCCCGCCGGCTCCTCAACATATGTATTCGTATTCGACATTGTAGAGACTCCCCAACTATGTATCTCCGGAAAAGAACCACTGTATCTCTCCCCGCTAGCATGCGACCTGTGATAAGACATACTAAATGGTTTTCCACCTCGCTGTTCCTTAGACGCTTCGTAGGGATTTATATTTGTGTTTGACTCCAACAGTACTTCTGGTCTAAAGTCCACATATCTGTAATGCGAAGGGCCGACGGCTGCTTGAGGGAGAAAACTATGTATGGTATTCATCATTAGCAAGCTTCAAGCTTCGTAAATGGCCCGCAAAAAAAGAAGACGAGAAGAAACGCAAAGAAAGAAAGAACGAAAAGAACGAAAAGTTCCACGAACCCAGATCGTTTCTGCGCTTCACAACTAGGACAATTCCGATCTAGTTGTCATTCTTCCGTCCACAGCGGACTCGTCAAAATTCGCCCACTCCTATCAATAGAATAGCAAGTACGACAAAAATTACCAATCCCATCGCTAGATACTCCACTCCCCTCCCGTACACCCGGAACCGCAATCGTATGACGACACATAAACCTCGTAAGAGCAACACAACAAACATCACATTCTATCCTCCTACACGCGACACAATGCAAATTCCCCAGTAAACGTACATCTAAGCGGGGTCTCGAGACGGGGAATTTAAAAATACCATCCTCGTCCATAAACGCACATTCATAACATGGTGATAGTGATAGTAATTCTCTTGAAGCTGAAATTGAATTTTGATGTGGAGGTGGAGATGGATTTGGAGACGGAGGTTCCTCAGGGGCGATTGCATAAACATGACATGCGTAACCGCGAAACTGTATTCACAACGTTTTTGACATATGGGTAATTTTTGATATGTATATGGACCCATTCTACTAGCTTGACAATCGAGTCTACTGCATGTGCCAGTCTGACGAATGTTTTCTAGTTTGTGGGTAGTTGTGGGATGGTTGAGGTGGTTGGTGGTAGAGCGGTTGCGATAACAGCTTCGACAGGTTCTTTCTGGTATGTTTCTGTTGCGGTGTCGATGGTGTGGCCGCAGATGAAGATTTTAGTTGTTATTGTGCAGGTGGAACATTTGGGGAGAGGTTTGTTGTATTTGATGGATTGGTTGTGCGGCATTTTTGCTTGATGTTGGAGATGAGGGATGGAGATGGATGGTTTTGGTATAAATATGTGTGTATGTGTGTATGTGTGTATGTAGTATTCTAAATGCAACGAGAGCGAATTTGTATTATTGATACAAGCTTAAGGAAAGAAGAAAAAAAGAGAAAAAGAAAAACAATAAAACCAGCGAACTCGATCCTTTTAAGCTTATCCAGATACCAAAGTGACTCCTAAATATAAAAGAGAGATCCATGAATCAATCATGCCTTACATGCGAATCTGCGCTTTACATTCATTGGTATGATACTGCTTTAAGATAGAGTCATACCATAATCCCCCCCCCCCCTCCCAAAAAAAATTAAGAAATGATTAAAGAAATACTCAAAGTGCGGCATTGAATGTCGCATACCATCCTAGCGCCTGCATGGTAAGGAGAATACCTTCTAAAATTAGTACCTTATGCATATGATATATCAAGCAAGTTCTGCCTGCGGAAAAACATACCTAGCAACAGATCCTCCACCAAAACTACACAAGAGCCCGCCAAAAGGTCTATTTTCTCCAGTGAACTCTTCCAGCTTGTTCTTTCTCCCCGCAATCATCTTTCTCATCAGCATCTCCGCGTGATTCCCCCTGCCTATCAACCGGCGCTTTACGAGTTTCTTCCTGCTGCCGTTTATAATGGTTAAATTCTCTTTTCTCTTCCCTCTGGACAATTTCTTGCTTCCCTGTCTTTCGAACTTGTTTTCCATTTCGGCTTTCCAGCTCCCTTTGTATATCGTGTGCCCCATCTTTTTTCCCCCATGAATTGCGAGGTCTTCCATGGTCATGATGAGCGACCTGTGAAGATGTTGTTCTATCAGGAGGGTATTTGTTGGACTCTGGCGGTGGGCTTCGGTATCGTGGTTGATTCGGACGAAAATTCTGGGAAGTTTCAGGATTTGGTGGTGCTAGTCGCTTATATTGCCTATCTGTGCGATCAATATGGTATTGATTTGAATATGGATTAGAGTAATAGGATACTTCAGGAGTTTGTGACGCCGAGGAATCATGGTATTGGTTCTGGTCGTCAGGCTGAGGATCCTGGTGGCTGATGATTTGATTATTGGTTGCCATTTGTGTGATTGTAAGTGTAGTTGGTATTATATGATAGGTCTAAGGTAAGGCAAATTTTGTTGATAGGACTGTGTTGTTGGTGTAAGGAAGAAGAAAAGAACTTCCAATCCAAGAATTTGGAAGCTTTTTAGTACCACTTTGAGTTTATTTAGAGTGACTGTGAGACAAATATCTCATATCAGTCAAGACGCATTATATATATGATTCTGCACTTAAGGGTCATCGAGAATGATATTGCTAGACAGATAGACTCATACCCAAAGTCCCTTTTTAATCTGAAAAAGTGACCAAAAAATCCGACTCTGAATATTTGTTCATGACCCTAACTTCATTTTTAACACATTACACAATGTGCTTGCCTGTACGAGTCTTACCAGAGGAATCATCTGTCTAGAAACCCATTTTGTAATGAATAATAACACACCAGTGATGTCAAGGAATACCAACCACCATAGCTGTGAGTGAGTTCAAAGTCCGTGATGAACAATAAATATAGATATACATCGAACCCGTTGATATGATCTCTTGTTTAGAGGTGGAGTCATACTCAAGGCAGTGTGAATGTTAAAATTAGCACTAGATGTAATGACATGGCGAGTTACTGGATATGAGGGCGCATATGGAGTTATGCCCAGTCAGAAAGACCGCGAGTAATGGGCAATATTCGATCTGAGTGTGTAGAGAGAAATAATTACACGCGGCAGCTGATGGTAAATAGCAATTTTCGAGTTGCATGATATCATATATAGAACTTTCTATCCTCGTTAAACTTCAATGTGTTTTTATAATCATATATATAAATACAAAGGCTCCTCCTCCGCCAAGAGCATCGACGACAGGTCATTTGGCGTGCAAGAACTATTTTGCAACCAAACACTAGGTATTGAATATATGTGTAATAGCAAGTTGAATATTACACATAGAGATGTTTTTTCCACAACGAGTGTGGGGAAATCAGACAATATCCAATTTGCAGTCAAACAAATACATACTCTTGAATGAGGAACGTGAGAAAAGCACATGAAGATCCTATGAATATAAGCTTACACTGGCTATGGACTTCCACAAACAGATCTTTATTTCTCAAGAAATCCAAAAAGCTTCGAAAACACCATTCTAGCAGTGAAAATGGAGACAACTTTACATTCGAGTGCACCAGTATAGAATTCTCCCTAAGCTTCAACCAATACAAACACTCAAGTCTTATATACCAAAAAGCCGGCCATAAAACAATACCTAGCCAACTACTCACCTAGAACTTTCTCCTTTCCTTTCCTTTCCTTTCCTTTCCTTTCTTTCCCTCTCAGTGTTCACAAACTCTCACCAAAAGATTCCACCCCAACACCTCTCACCCCACCACACCAATACCACAACATTCCACATAAATCAACCCCTCCACACTCAACTCTACCGTGCCCAGTACCTACCCATGACCATAACCAACCGCCCCGGTCAAAGACTCAACCCCTCAACCCCTCAACAAACCACCCTAGGCCTCAGGGCACTTGCCCTCTCCCACTTCACCACTACCCTCACCACCCGAAATACCCGTCCAATCGAATCCACATTCGGGCCGCGCCCTCACAACCGTAAAGACAAGCTAGCCTTGAAGGCTGAAGCAACCCCGCCTGATTCCCTTCTTTTCTTCTCTTTTCTTTTCCTTCTTATAAGTTATATGTATGTTATAAGTTATATACCTAGGTACACAGTATGTACTCTGTATATAAATTAAATTTCTTAAATTATCTAAATATCCTAAACACCCCACCTAGTACCTACGCTACCAATCACTATATCACACCACTAGAAATTTTATAACCATATACTTAGCTACCTACCTGCCTACCTAGATACACGTTAACATCTTAATCAAGATCACGGGACACGATAAGGGTTTCCCCTCCAGAAAAACCCTCAGATAGAGAAATAAACAAACAAATGAGTGGACAGATTAATAAATAATCATACTAAAAAGATTTATCGTATGCACTATTTGGATTTAAGCTTGATAGATGTAAAAGAGTGTGAACAGGCAGAAACAAAAGCGAGGGCAGGCCGCAGAATAAATTATTAGTTGGAGTTAACTGTTTAGGTTCACAGGTTCGTGTTAGCATTATTGTTAGAACATAGCACTGACTATTTAATTTGAAAGTTACGGAGTAGACTTAGGAATAGGAATGTTTAGTTTGGCGCTATATGATTGGTTAGTGGTGATGAATGAAATTTTTTTACGATAGGTTTGGATAGGGAGATACCTAGATACCTACCTAGAATCCTAGATAGCTTGAGTGGAGCTCTAGCTCCTGGAATGGATGGTGCTAAATGCTAATAAAGTTATCTACGGTCGGAGCATCGACAACTCAATTGCGGCGGGGTAGATAGATAGATAGATAGATAGATAAAGTGATCATGATAGCGGAGGGGATTGAAAAAGAATGTCCGTCTAGATGAAAATTCCGATAAAGGTCGATTGTGGGTTTTTATAAAGATATCTAATATTCGACTTCAATACATTTTGCACAACTGCATTTAAAAAGCAAACATCAAACATCAAAAAGTTAAAAGATCGCTCCAGCGAAATCACATGCAAAAAATATTGTGTAATTATTATGACTTTTCCTTGATTGGTTTACAAGCTCATGTATGCATGGTCAGAGCGTCAAGCTTGGGAAAATGGAAAGATTCTCGAAAAGTGATCGAACGAATGTACAGTATTCAGATGGGTATTTGGATACGCTCTTGTTTTTGGGGAATTTCGGGGTTGGAGGATATTTTGGAGTTTGATGTCGAAGATGGGATTTTGGGGGCTGGTGATCGTTGATGGCTATTTGTGAGTGTGTATTACTAAGATCTTACTTATTAGGCTGAGGAAAACATCAACTGCGTAGATTCGTATATACATATCTATATCCGTCTATTCGTTTGTCCGGGTTCTCTTCTCGCATTATTGCATATATCCAGCATGCATTGTCAGAATGAGTCATTTTTGCTGTTTACTTACTACTACTGTATACGATAGCCTTATTGTAGTTTGGCTTTTTGCCTGTGGAGTTTAGATGCGGAGTTTATGGTGATAGGATCAAAACATTGGCCAAGGTTGAATTTGTTCGTGATAGGTAGGATTTGGTTTTCGAAGAAATATACTGTACTCGCTCGTAGAATGAAGAAAATGAATGACACGCATGTAGTCAAAGATCAAGACAAGGTAAGGGATGAAGGAATTGCAATAAATGTTATTGGATGGAATATTGACATTAGTTTCCTTGAGATATTACCCGAAAGGGAGTTCAAGGCATATTTGACGAATAAAGTTGTTTGTGAAAGGTTCGTGTTGGGTACATGAGGAACACAGATGCAGAATGCAGAATGCAACAGGTTGGAGAAGCAGAAGGTGTAACCTTTCAATGTATTCTCGAATATTCTAATTCTTTGGGGGTGGTGGCGATGTGTACAAAATTTCGGAGAATGGTCATGATTCCTTGAGTTAGGTAGGTAGATTTTCTATCATGTTGCATCGTCTGATGAATTTCTAGGTGTGTTTTGGGCTGCACCATTGAATCAATATTTTGATATCAAAAATGGATTTGATGATAATACGTGAAGACCGGGCTATACCGATACCCCGTAAAAGCATCATACACCGTACGCCCTGTTGTGTTTCTCCAAGGCTGTTCCAATGGCTGTACGGTGCGTAGGGTTGAGATCAGGGATCTCCTAGAAATCTGTTGGTTATCGAGGTGCAGAATCGTGCCACGAGTATCCATCGAGTTATACTGCTCTGTGCCCGAGCTTGAAAGTGGAGTTTCAGAGCTGATGAGTTGGTGATAATGATGATTGTGTGAAGTCTTCAGCTGAATATTGTAAATTGGCCCCTTTATCAAAGAGCTTTTGTATTAAAATAGGGAAGAAATTCTTAATAAGTATATAGTCATGATGTAAGAAGACGTAGAAGAAGACATAGGAAACATTCTCTCTGGGTTCGATAAGCAGTTTCCTACCAAAAACATACAACACCACAGTATGGTAATGCAAGTCGGGTCAGACCAAGGATGGATATGCCCAAATTATGCTTATGCCATGCCACAAGAGCCCAAGAATAAATCCTTCACCCAGTTATTGTAAGTCTCAATTTTTTTTTGGCTACAGAGTAGATTATCGATAGAAGGAAAGGTCAATATGATGAACTTAATCGGATCCAACTATTCTCTGGGGAGACCAGAACATCGGCGATAGAGAAAAGGAGAAAAGTGTTGATTAAAATGAATACCTAGTATCTGCTTCAGTATATAGATATTGCTTGAAACATGATATCAGACACCGATATGTTCTTGAAATAGATAGGATGTACGCTGATAATATAGGTTAAGAAAGGATTGTAAATAAGGGAGATGCTACTACTACTACTACTACTCGGGATATGGTATTTCTTCACCGAAAATCCTCGATGATATGATGACCTAACTGATTTAGTACTTGGTATTTTAGTAAGTATACTCGTACATTTATTTAGTAGGTGTCTAGTAGATGTTTAGCAGGTGTTTAGTAGGCACTTTTGAAGGCTATGATATAGTAGTATAATCTACAAAACAATAGAAATCTCCAGCCATTTCAACTTCTTATTGTCCTTCGAAGACTCTTTCATACATCTGAACACTGACATACTCCCATTGTCCTCTGTGGAAGTACGTACAATCTTAATTTTCCAATCAAGCTTATTACACCTAATCAGCACACTTTGTTAGAAGGTCCATCATAAAATAATAAGGGATTCAAAGAAAAGACAAACAAAAATTCCTTCAATCCTTCAATCATTATACCGGCTGGACCAATACCTTACTTTGCTTTATTACTGTCTGTACCTTACCTTACTTTTATTTCACCAAACAAACACAAACCCTTGAGGGAAAAAAACATCAAATCATTTTTATTAATTCTGGTATTGCTTGTGTTGGCCTGAGATTCAAGGCTCACATACACATTTCCCTTTTTCCCTGTAGAACTAGCCGAGCCACCACCGAAAGATATCTGATATCTGCTTTTTCTCTCGAACATTTTTTTAAACCACCACCAACAATTAATTTCAAGACACTTGAAAATACCACCTCCCCTCAAAATAAAACTATCCCGGCGAACATCTTCTATTCTGTAGAAGAACGATCGCGGCAGGAATAGTCCCTCGATAACTTTTTACAAAAGTATCGATCCCTTTTACCAGAATTGTACAGTTATAGTTGTTCAGAAACTGTAACGACAAATTCTCCCACTCATTCACCCACCCGAAAAGAGAGGGCGATACCTATCCCATCTTCGCACTTTTTTTTGAGAGCGATTAATTTCTGCCCACTCAGGAAGAAAACACTTAAATCCTCTCCACTCAACCTTTTTATCATCGATTAATTCGAATTAAAAAAAAGAGTCTTTCTCTTATTAGTAGATTTCGATTCATATTCTTTCGACACGTCTGCGAAGGAAGATAAACTCGTCATCCAACTCCTATCGCGATAACGTCATACAAAATAATTCAAATCCCTTCTTCTCACGAAAAAAAGATCCGAGGTCACCTTCGACAAACAGCTCACCCTATGACTTCCGTTCCTCAAACTTCTCAAAACCAAAGCCAGGCCTCAAACACCAACAGCGCGTCGCAATCGACCCAGTCGTACGCTTCTACCGCAAAGAAGGCTGTCTCGTCGCCACCTATCGCGACGAGCTCCTCAACTCCCTCACCCGCCGTGGCTGTCGGAGGTTCTGCGCCGGTACAGCAACATGGAAAATCATCCTCTATCTCACCGGTGAACGGTAGAGTTTCGATTCCTCCCGCTGTACCGGCAGTTTCTGCACCTGCTATCGCCCACAGTAGCTCTGCAATTAATGGTGGTTCGACTGACCACAGCCGTAAGAGTTCGGTTACAATCAGCGCAAATGGTCCCGCAGGTTATGTTCCTAATGGAGGTCCAGTAGGTGGTTCCAGAGGTGGCATTCAGTTCGGATCAGTTATGGATTCTCCTGCTGCTTCGCACAGCATCCCACAGATCTCTCAACCGGCTTCAGCACCAATTCCCATCCCAGGAAACAACCCAAGAGTTATTTCGCCCGCCAATTCACCATCCCCTATCCCTCAACCAGCTGCAAGTGGTGGAAGACCTCCTTCCGGGATTCAGCAAGGCAACATGACTTTTGGTAGTTTGGGTAACGATGGTGACGTTAGTATTGATTCCATTCAACTCCAGCGAACATGCACTGACCTTTTTTCTCTTGTAGCGACACATGCGACAGGCATCCTCCCAAGGACCCCTAGCACCTAACAGCCAGGCAGGTGGCCACCTTCGTCGTGAATCATCGCACTCGGCACAAAGTGACAACAATCAAGGTCCTGGAGCAGGTCGTGGAGGTTATCAGCAAGGTGGCGGACGCGGTCGTGGCGGGTTTAATCAACAATACTCGGGCCATTCTGGTTTCCCTCCGAATCAACCACAATTCAGAGGCAACCAAAATGCGGGACGTGGTGGCATGCCCACTTTCCAAAATCAAGGCCGCCCGCAATATCAGAATTCTCCCCACCAAGCTGCACGAAGCCCGGCCCTCGCCAACTCGATTCCCAATACACCGAACATGAACCAGGCGATGCCCATGCAAAGCCCACAGCAATTCAACGCTCATGCGTACTACCAGCCGTCTCATATGGGTCCTCCAGTACAATCACCCTATCAATACCCGGTAAACCAATGTCCCTCTTATTCCAGCAATTCTTTCTCCTTTCAATCTTCCAATCGTGGTAGTAGAGGCAAGAAGTGGTTTGATAAGTCTTCAACCCATCACCGAAAGCCTTCAACAGAACTTTTCGGTCACAACCTCACCTACAATGAAGAGCCATGCATCCGTGGAGGTAACGGTCAAGGTATTGCCAGAAATAGAAAAGGATCCGTGCAGTCGGAGCACCAGGAGAATGGCTGCCCTGTTTCCAACCAACAGTCGGACTTGCCATCACCTCCAGCCAAGGATTCAGTTATCCCGAAGAAGTGTGCAGATCTAAATTCTACGGACCCAAGCCTCCCCCCTCTCCCTCCTGCTACTCCCTATTTCAATGTTTCTGCTGATGTTTCAAATATTGATTTTTCGCCAGCTTCTGGCAACTTTGACAAATTTCTAACAGATACACAGACTCACAATGCATATGCTCAACCTTATCCCAGCATGGGGCCAATGAGTGGTCCCCCATCTTTCCAGTATCCTCAAGTAAGCTACATGCATCACGTCCCACCCCAATCACCGCAGCCAGGTTACCAGCAACCCTATATTGCAGGTCAATATGGACAACAGGCACAACCTATGTCTCGCAATTCTTCCCAGATGTCCGAACATCGACCAGCTTCGAGCATGGGCCAGGCACAAACTCCTTCGATGACACCTTCCGCCTCACTTACACCGCAGCCAAAGCCCGTAGTTCAAGCTTCCGCATTCTCGAGACCAGCTCGCAAGAGTGCAGCTATCGTCATTAAGAAACCTGATGGTGACGTGGTGAATTTTGGCGCAATCAAAGGACCTGCTTCTCCAGCTCCTAGCAACAGAACCAGAACACCACCTGTCATAGCTTCTTCCACACCAACACCTCCGCCGAAGTCTGCTACTCCTCAACATGCTCGAGCTGATAGCTTAGCTACGAAGTCTGCTGAAGAAATTCGTCAGGAGATGCAAGAGAAAGTGAAGAGAATGGCAGCAGGTGGTGACAAGATCGATGAAGCCAAGAACGAGGAAGCAGCAAAGGCTGCTGAGGCCGCTACCGCTGCTGATGCGAAATTGAAGGAAGAAGAGAAAGCCAAGGAGTTGGCAAAGGCCGCGGAGGAGGCTAAGGCTAAGGAAGAGGCAGACGCTAAAGCTGCCGCCGAGAAGGCTAAGAAGGAAGAAGAAGAAGAACTTGAGCGACAGATTGCCGAGATGGAGGCCCTTGAAGCCGAAAGAGAGAAGAAGGAACAGGAGATACTCGCCAAGCGTGCTGCCGAGAGAGCAAGGGAAGAGGCCGAGAAGGCTGAACGTGAGAAGGCTAATGCCGCGGAGAATGATCGCAAGCTCAGAGAGCAGGAGCGTGAGATGGAACGTCTCGAAGATGAGCGTGAGAAGAAGAGAGCAGAGGCAGAGGCAAAGACTAAAGGCGGTGATTCTAAGAAGGATGAGGATACCCCCGATACTCTAGCCACCAGACTATCAAAGGCTACCCTCGAAACCGACAGTGGTGCATCGACTCCTACTTCCGACGACTCCATGGGGCCGCCTCCTAAGTCATTTGCTGCCGAGAAGCGGGGCAAACCTGCTGCACTCAACCTTGCACCTCTCAATACCAAGCCTGTTGAGCCACCTCAGCCTAGCGCAGCTCTTCAGTCACTCAAGTCTGCTCGCTTCTTGGCCGTGCTTGATTCCTCTATCTATCCAGCCAACATTAACTCGCCAAACCCCGCTTTGAACTCTGCCGCTAATGCCAAGGGCAAGACTTTCAAGTATGATAAGGAGTTTTTGCTCCAATTCCAAAAGGTATTCACCGAGAAGCCTTCCATGGAATTCGAGTCTCAAATCAAGGCTCTTATTGGGGATGACCCAAGCTCCGCCAGACCCGGTGGATCACAGAGAACACCTGGTGGCATGGGTCCCAGAGGATCAAACCGTGGTGGTGGAAATGCCGTCGGTCAATTTACCATGGGTCAATTTGGTGCTCAAGGTGGAAAGACTCTCCCGCCCGGTACCACAAGTGCCGAGCGTTTCGCCATGTCTCAAGGCAATATGCCACGACCAGCACTCAATCCTATGGCTTCATTCCAGCGCCCTGGTGGAGCTTTCCCGGGTGGAAATTCTATGCAACGAACCAATTCTACGAACTCTTCCATGCCACATTCCCCACGTCAAGCAAGCAGATCCACTCGTGGTGGCAGCAAGCGTGAAGGCGGTTACCAAGGCAGCAATGCTAAGCAGGAGGCACAAGCAGCCGCAAAGATGCCTCTTACAAGCGGCATGGACATCAAGCCCATTCAAACTTCTTCTACTGGTTGGAAACCACGCAGTGTCGGTCAAACTCAATCAGCTACCGGTGCTGCTGGACCTGCTCCTGGGGCCGTTCCAGGCGCTGGCCATATGGATCCTGACATGGTCCAAAGAAAGGTCAAGGCAGCTCTGAACAAGATGACTCCTGAAAAGTTTGACAAGATTGCAGACCAAATCTTAGCTATCGCTGCACAATCCAGGGATGAAGCAGATGGTCGCACATTGCGACAGGTGATCCAACTTACCTTTGAGAAGGCAACTGACGAGGCTCACTGGGCCTCAATGTATGCCAAGTTCTGCAAGCGCATGCTGGAGACCATGAGCCCTGATATCAAGGACGAGAGCATCGTGGATAAGAATGGTAACATCGTTTCTGGTGGTAACCTTTTCAGAAAGTACTTGCTCAACAGATGTCAAGAAGAGTTTGAAAGAGGTTGGAAGATTGATTTGCCGGAAAAGCCAGAGGGCGAGCGTGAAGATGCCAAGACCGAGGAAGCTGCTATGCTTTCGGATGAGTATTACATCGCCGCAGCTGCTAAGAGACGTGGTCTTGGTCTTGTTCAATTCATTGGTGAGTTGTACAAGCTTAGCATGCTTACGGAGCGTATCATGCACGAGTGTGTCAAGAAACTCGTGGATTACCAAGGTCTTCCCGACGAAGCTGAGATTGAGTCTTTGACCAAACTCCTGAAGACCATTGGTCTCAACCTTGACAGCACCGAGAAGGGTAGACCATTGATGGATGTTTACTTCACTCGAATTACCGCCATGATCGAAACACCCGAGTTGCCAAGTCGACTGAAGTTTATGCTCATGGACATCGTCGATCTCCGTAAGAAGAGATGGGCATCAAAGGAAGCCAACAAGGGCCCCAAGACACTCGAAGAAGTTAGAGCAGAGGTAAGGATTCTAACAAATCTGATAATGATCATTCATGTACTAATTTATTATAGGCCGAGGCTGCTGCTGCACAAAAGGCTGCCGAGAACTCAAGGAGCCAAAGAGGTGGTGGTGGTGGACGCTTGCAAATGGGCCGCGGTGATGGAAGAAACTTCTCCGGTGGATATGGAAATCAACCTCCTCCCGATTACCAGAAGAACACTGTTGGTATGGATGACCTTCGTCGTCTTACAAACAAAGGTGGCGCAAACCGACAGGCCAGCCAACATATGTCATTTGGACCCACGTCTATGTTCAACTCAAGAAGCAACAGTGGTCGAAAGGTGGGTCCAGGCGGTTCTTTGAGCAGAACAGGTGAAGACTCGGGAGCTTCATCAAGAACGGGGACACCCCCACAAGACAAGGATAGGAAATCAGCTACTTCCGCAAATGCATTTAGGTTCGTTTAATTCATATATGCAATCAATTGCTCATCAACTAACTATTTTATAGTCTACTTGCAGGATTAGGATCTGGCGAGACCGAGAATCCAGCATCTCCTCCTTCTACCCACACTTCTCCAGTGTTGTCGAAATCCACAGCAGCTTCTGACAAGAAGGAGGGTGATGCTTGAATCATTGAGCATTAACAAAAAGTGTTTCATACAACGAAGCATTCTAATTTCTGTGCATAGACGGCGGGCTAATCTTGCATTTACGGCGGGGCCAATTTCAAAAGGGGTGTCTTAAAAGTTCCTCATTTTGTTCTCTGTGATACCTCAGATTTCACCCATTAGACTACATTCCGTTATCACCAGATCTTGTTTTCGGTCATCTTTCTAATGCATTATCCGGTATTTGGTGCGTGGGGTTAAAATAGGGTGCCTTCTACCGGCGATTTTCTTTGGCTGGCGGGGGTTGGATTTGTACGGCGGCATGGTTGGCTGCCGATCATGACACGACCTCTAAAAGCTTTTCTTTCTTCTGTCCATAATTTTCCGTCTTTACGTGGCTCTAATGATCGATGACCGGCTTGCTTCAGTGCATCCATACGAAGGGTCTACGAATGTTACGCTGCAAATATTTTGTGTTTTTGTCATTTTTGCATTGGCGCCATTACGACTTGATAGCCTGATGTCCGCTTCACGAAAGAAGGCATGGTGCTTCATGATTGCGCAATGGTAATAAGTTTTTCTCTGGTAGCTTGGCTGGCTGATGGTGGTTGATCTCGAGTACCACGCAGGAATAGAACATGGAAACTTGTTCTGTTCTAGGTGTGCCAACTAAATCTATTGTGAAAGCTGTGGATTTGTGTTTAAGGGGAAGTTGGGATGTCCCAGCTTGTGGGGAGGAATGCAGGATGCTCGGAAAACCTTATTGTACAATTATAATCTTCTTTTTGCCATTGGTTTTTTTTTTTTTTTTTTTTTGCTTCTTTTCTTTTTCATCATGCCAGCCGGCTTCAAGTGGTAGAAACTTATGAAAACTGATTCAAATTATCTATCTATTGTCTCGATGTGAATTGTGAATTGTGAATTAATTTTGAATTGTGGTTTTGTGTTATGTAATATGTGTTGTATTGAACTTGGATAAGTACGGAGTAGGTATTTGGTTTTTCAAACTCTCTTCCTTCCTATAATTAAGAATAAATAATTCCCTGAACTTCTTACCTATTTATTTCACTACGAGATAAGATTGACCAAATTAATTGACCAATAATTATAGTAAATAAAGCATGTATAATACAATCAGCCTCATTTATCAATAATAAAATCCCTCTCTCTCTCTTTCTCTCTCTCTTTCTCTCTCTCTTTCTCTCTCTCTTTCTCCCCCTTTTTTTTTCAATTTTGTAATGCTTTCAAATCCTATTTATTGTCTAACTGTCTGTGAATCTATCTTTATTATACGTACTGCACCTGTGTATACATATATCTAATCATCTGACACATCTAGCACATCTAGCATGTATCTGGCTTATGTATGTTTCCTACAATTCCATTTTTATTCCATTTTATTTCATTCAATCCAAATATCCTTCCTTCCTTCCTTCCTTTCATTCTTAAACCCCACCCGGCGCATCCATCCCCACTCTCCGCATACATAAATGCCATATCAAAATCAAAATCAAAATCAAATTTCAAATTTCAAATTTCAAATTTCAAATCCAAATCCAAATCAAAATAGACGTAAGTAAAATAAGTTAAGTTAAGTTAATTTACTCGCACACTATATAACCAACGCCATCCATTCCACTCCATTCATTTATTCATTCGACCTATCAACCATTCAACCATTCAAGCGCGCCAGCGTAAAATCAACCTAATGGACCATTCGCACCACCCTATGCCTATGCCTATTCTAAAGTAAAGTAAAGCTTTTGTACAGAGATTTAAGGGGAAGGAAAGGAAAGGAAAGGAAAGGAAGGAAAGGAAAGGAAAGGAAAGGGAAAGAAAATGATGACAAAATCCCTCTGCTGGGGAGAGCGAGGGCGCCTCGAGGGAGCTAGTTTTACTTCAACTTTGGGAGTTGTGTTGGGGGGTGGAGGGGATGTTTGGATCCTTGTTCGAGTAAGATTCGGCTCTATTTCTCCATTTTTTCTCCCACGCTCTCTCCACCCCCACCTCCGCTTCATAATCGTACATATCCATCCATCCAGCTACTCTTCAGAACCACAAATCATATCATATCACATCATATCGAAGCATTAATTGCTTGATTCGCCACGGCACCAATATCCGTAACACTTCTCTGACGTTCCGTTCTCACACCCTCACTCTCACTATCTTCTTCATCATCACGTGGGATTCTCTCCACTCTCTCCACATCCCTCTCACTCATTTCCACCTCATCCTCTTCTTCTTCCAACACAATACGCCTCAATACCCTCTTCTCAAAAAGTTCAATGACAAACCTGCGCATCGGAAGTCTGAAGTGATGAAACTCCAACAGTACCATAACCTTCTTAAACAACCGCACTTGTTTAAATGCATGCCCTTTATTTTCTTTAATGGCAATCAGCTGTCCAATGGCCTTTTTATGTAAAATCATATTTCCGAGATTTTCGACGAGTTCCAGGATACGTTGATTAGTCTCATCATCATCTATACGCGCCAGATCAATTTCCATTTTTTCTTCTTCAGTGATGATGATGTCAGAGATGGTTTTATGTTCCCAAGGTTGATAGGAGAAGAACTTGGTTAGGTTTTGAGGGATGCAGAGACCGAGGGAGACGCCTAGGGTTGTGGTATTGGAGTCCCATCCGTGTTCGGAGAGAATCTCAAGTCCATGCCTACTTCGGGAGATAAGTCCTAGGACGTAGAATGCGGTACCGCGTAAACTCATGATTTGATGTTCTTCGGCAATCTTGACGATTTGCTCGACGACGTCTGATTCCTCTAAGAATGGCGCGCCTAGTTCCATGGATCCCACATTTCCGACTGCCCAAAGACACCCCTTGATTTTGAGAATGAGCTCGGGATCATCTGCTAGCATACCATATTCGCGGATCGTGGATGCAAATTCTTCGAAATGTCCTTTATCTTGAAGAAGCTTGCAGCCTTCTCTTGTGCGAGTAAGTTCTCTGTAAAAATGAGGAGGAACCTGGGTATCGTTTTCGGCGTCGAGATCAAAGCTATCCTCGTCGATACTCATACGATGCGAAGATTCTTCGGGCATTTCTGCAAAGGCTCGTGATAAACTTGCCTCGATAACTCCGACGTAGCTATCATTCCGTCCCAAGAACCAATCATCCATTTCATTGCTGATGTAATCCAGTCCGTCTAAATAATGGTATCCAATTGAAGTCGAAAGAAAACGTAGCAATAAAGGAGCCCCGATTTCGCCCAAATGGTCTAAAGCTGGACGACACTCCACAATGAATTCGAGATAGCTTTTTCTATTACATGCTTCCTCAAGAATCTTGATGGCAGTCGCGCAGACTTCAACCTCCGGGTCATATAATTGAGTAACTAGAAGTTCGATTGCCCATTTATAGTCTGTGGTTCCTGAAGCGCGACTGGAATACTTACGCAGGACATTCGTCGCGTGTATACGAATCTCCTTAGACCCTGCGGTCAAGGCTTTAGATAAGAGGACTCTCGGATGTCCTTGTAAATTATAGTCAAAGTTCGACAACAGTAACTTGATCAAATCGGGGCGTTGTTTTAAATCAATGATGTGATACATCATGTTGATCATTCGCCAACGATCTAACATTTGCAACCCTTTGGGGTCACCACTCAAGGTACCAAGCATAGCAAAATAGCCGCATGCGAGCGTTTCTGAAAGTCTTTCTTTCGAAAATGTTGGCTGGGAAGCGGTAAGGCCACTCGTCTGCTTCTTGTCAGTACATAAAGGTTATCATGATGAACGGAGGTAAAATTACCGGATCACACTGAGCGAGACATTCCGCAATTTGCCTGAGTAGCTTGTTATCTGCCAGATATTTTACTCCTTCTACTGTTTGAAGAAGAGTGTGCATAAGTGCGCAACCGACTTTGACATATTTCTGATTTATCCTGGTGTTCCTAACCTCGGAGAATTTGTATTTGAACGGCCGATAGAAACTCATTATTCTTTTTATGAACTTCGATGCTTTCACAGCTTCGTCAAGGCGCTTCCCGTTCAACAATGGACCTTCGATAACTCGTAGGATAATATCCCATTTCCACTTAATGGGATTCGTGCTAGCTAAAACTTGAGATTCAACTAACATTTGCCTAAATGTCGTTTCGTCAAATGAGACGTTGGGATTAGTTTTAGGCTGCTCTCCTAGGCTGGACAAATTATCATGGCTGTTGTTGTTTGAAAGGGTCGTCGAGATGGATGGAGCTGATCTGTATAATGTCCGACTCACACTGCTAATCTGATACACCGTGCTTGTGGCCACGATTCGTTCTTCGCTTCCGAATTGAGACGCAGCAGCAAATAATCCCGGGAGCAACTGAAGCTCAGCGCTCCAGTTTGATGGTAATAGTTGACTTGCAAGCTTCAGAACTTCTCCAATGAGTAGAGTAGTTTTGCGCTTTAACATTGCATTATCAGTATCTCGAGTAACCTGTAACAATCCTTCAACCATGCCGGAGTTTATTAACACAGCTAGTAAAAGCGCTGTATAGTGATCGACAAAGCTTTTATCGCATGCCTCGTCTTCGGTTGCTGGCTGCGCCGATGCTTTTGAAGGTGCCGTTTTGAGGTTTGCGACTCGTCCATATGTAGTCAGACGTCTGCCAGCGAGGAAAGAGGTCGCCCAGAAAGGAGACTTGATGCGTAAGATTCCATAGAACAAATCTATGACAGTCTCGCGTACAACGGGATTCGGGAGAATTAAGCATGATACCAGTGATCTGATAGCTCTAAAGTTGTACATAGACAATGTCATAAGACCAGGCCATGAATTTAAAGCATATGAAATAGCCTTCGAGTTTTGCTTTAAAATTTCTTCCTTCACAGACAGCGAGTCTGTGAAAGAGGTGAAAAGAATTTCTAGCTCATAACCTGATCGCAAATATTGGCGTCTATGAGGAGAATCAAGCAAAAACAAAAATGCTGCTGTCAAACTCTCGGAGGCTTCATAAGTACCATCACCTAAAGCTTCAGCGAGAGGTCTGAGACCGCCAGAGGCAACGACAAGGCCGGGATCGCGGACCATGATTTCTGCAAGTGTTTCTATGCAGATAGCTTTGAGTCGATCCTCTTCATGATCTGCAACTGAAGCTATAGTTCTTACGACAGCCCTAGAAACCTCTTTTATACCATCTTTGACATCTAGAAAAGCTCGAATGAATTTCAAGGCCTGCTCTCGTTCCACGTCAGAAGTTCCCTTCTTGATCAGTGATCTAAAAATTGTTTAGCATTAACCATAAATATTGGCCAGACCCGATGCTTACACGACAGCCAGATAATCAGTATTTAAGCTACGAATCTTTTGTAAGGAGCTAACATCAGAAATTGCATATCTTGTCATACGATATCCTGCAGCGACTACCTCCCGGCTCCCACTCAGGAGCATGACTTGCATTCTCAAGCCAAATACTGACCACACTAGATCATACTTCAAGGTTGGGTGACGCTTGAAGAGCTCAACGAGATCATTTGCATGACCCACGTAGTAGTCCGGAGTGAGACCTTCCACCTCAAGAGCTTGTAGTATTTCGGCAAGCGCATATGTTGGAGATTCTGTGAGCTCATCTGCTGCTTCCGATCCCCCAACACTTCTGGAAGCACTTTGAGGTGATCTCAGACCGTTACTCTGGAAAAGAGCATCCATCCGATTGCGCGTAGGAGTAGTGGGCGGCTTAGGTTTTTGCAGTTCCGTAATCTGGAATCTCAAATCTCTGATCTTCTGGTTGGATATATTCAACTCCGTCTCCACCCTCTGCCTTTGCTCTTTTGTCTGCTTTGCTTTCTTCGTGTTCAACGCCTCCAACATATTCTCACTCCCCTCCTTTATTTTCATCTCCCTACTCAGCGATTCGCGCAAATTCGACAATAGCTTCCCCGATTTCGTATTATCTTCCTCTTCTAATCGCTCCTGGTTTAGCACCGCAGCATTGGTATCAAGGGCCGAAGTCTGCCGTATAGGCATTTGGCTACGCATTGTCGAGCTGAAACTTCCCGGACCGGGGGACGGTGCAAGAGAGGAACCACGAGGCGCAAATGCAGCTGTTGAGCTTGAGGGCATTCGCGAACCATTTTGACCGGGCGGCTGTAAACCACCAGGCTGATCTAAACTCGTCCTTCCGGCATATTGTTGTGCGTATGTGTTTTTCTGGGCTGTCGTCACAGACGAACCCAGAATGCTCGATGGTCCAACCATCTGCCCATTCGAGAGGTCGGGGTCAACGTTCTTCGTGCGGGGGTGACATAGGTGGTGCAGTTAAGGGACCGACACTAAAGCCATCCAAGTACCAGCGTAGAAAGAGGAGATACGGCTGTAGTGAATAGATCTCTGCTGAGCAAAAACAATTCGTGGACGTTATGTGCTTGTCGCGGTATAATTGGAGGTTCCACAGTCGATGTGGGCACCGAAGTTGTGTGTAGATGGTAAATTTGGAGATGATGCCCTGCTAGAAAATCAATGAAGGTTGTAGTTTAAAAGAGGTATCATACACATCCAGCTTATTAGAGATTTCGAAAATGAACTTCTCTATTGTATTGCGACTAAACTTTACAGACTCTTGAAGTTGTTTCGTTAAAATCAACTCGTCCTTTGATACTCTCCGTCTTCTCCCATTCCCATTCCCGCAAATGATGGGGATATCTCACACAGACACAGACCAACCAGCCAAGAAGAGTTATCGCTAGCAGGCATTTGTTATTCTGCGGTGCACATTATTATGGAGACTTCATTGATTATGCATGTTTATATACATGTATACGTAAATACATATAAACGGAGTAGAAATGTTTCGTCTTCTTAGATATTCTCTCTAAAAATACCTACTCGACCACAAATGCGTTATTGTATAGGTTTAATGAAATAAGTATAGATGGATATCGACAGGAACTATTCCATCACAACTACTACCCAAGGATGTCTGTCTAACAGTCTTTCAAGAACATTTTGACCTTTCGGTTCCTACTTCATGGCCTTGCATTTTACGATAAAGTACGAAATACCCCAGGAAGTCAAAAGTCCTTTTGCTAATCGGGATTACAATACTTCTTTTCTTGTCTTATCAGATCTTGAGTTCTAGCTTTGAAACCGCCTTGTCGCTCTTTTAAGGAGCCGCTTGATCTTCTCCTTCTCTTCCTGAAGCGGCATCAGACTAGAATGTACACAGAATGTCTCTTCATCGTACGAGGTGAGCGGACCTGGTATAGAGTAATATTTACTAGGTACCTTGTATAGGCGGACGGTCCCGTGGTACTTGTGTCAAACTTGTCAGCCTTGTATTTCTGTTTCTCGACGTTTGAACATTTAGTGTGACAGAACAAAATGATGTGAAAGAGATGTTTTATCACATCAAATTCTTCAAATCCCGAGGTTTTAAATGCACCCCTCGAAAGACCCGCAGAGCAAAATGTTAGTACTGTTAGGTAAAAGGAAGACCAATCATCAAAGTTGCACTACAAGGCTGCAGCTCGGCCTCGTGCGTTCGGCGCCTTCCGATGAAAGTGGGATCCAACTACATGCATATGGAGCCAAGATGCAGCCTTTGGTAGCTATCATACCCGGTGGACTCCTTCAGATAGCTTGAGCTTCTCCGTTCTCCTCGATCAATATCTAACCTCGTTGCCGCTAAGCCTCCTTAGCGACCATAATCGAAAATACATAAAGAGGCCAAAGTCCCCTCGATTGCAGTTGCTCATTCTTGTCATCAATCACATCATACTAATTTATACCAAGTCTCTCCGTTGCATTCGACAAGAGCACCAAGTGAAGTACTTTTAACTGCACATAGCTTTTACTTACTCCTTTTGCGTCACCTTAATTTCTCGATCCCAGATCGAAATTAAACCCTTCATCATGTCATCAATATCTTCAGCACGGTATGGCAAGGATAATGTCCGCGTCTATAAGGTAGAGAGAGATGAGCAAACCGGAACTCAAACAGTCACAGAAATGACTGTTTGTGTATTACTGGAAGGTGCTATCGATGTATCGTATGTTGTGTACCCCATCGAATACGGCTCAAATTGGTAACTAAACAATTTCTAGATACACAAAAGCCGATAACAGTGTTGTGGTTGCAACCGATTCCATGAAGAATACAGTCTATATCAAAGCCAAGGAACATCCAGTTACTCCACCTGAGCTTTTTGCTAGCATTCTCGGAACTCACTTTATCGATACCTACCCTCATCTTACCGAAGCCAACATCAAAATCATCACTCACAGATGGACACGAATGACTATTGATGGCAAACCCCATCCGCATTCATTCTACAGAGATGGAAACGAAACACGAAATGTTGAAGCTGTTATCAAGAGAGGAAAGGGCATTGATATCCGTAGCGGAATTGTTGGCCTTTTAGTTTTGAAGAGTACTGGTTCGCAATTCCACGGCTTTGTTAGAGACGAGTACACTACGCTCCCCGAGGTTTGGGATAGAATTTTATCGACTGATGTTGACTGTGGCTGGGCCTGGAAAACATTCGCCGGATTGGACGCTGTTAAGGAGGCCATCCCTAAATTTGATAAAGCATTTGATGACGCTAGAAATATCACCATGAAGACATTCGCTGAAGAGAACAGTCCATCTGTACAAAACACTATGTACAAGATGTGCAATTCTATTTTAGAAGCCGTCCCAGAAGCCGAGGCAGTGGACTACTCTTTACCCAACAAACATTATTTCGAAGTTGGTAAGTAACCAGGAGGCACTCCATGAAACTGGGAATTTCTAACATATTTACAGATCTCGGCTGGCATAAAGGTCTTAAGAACACCGGCAAGGATGCAGAAGTTTATGCTCCTCAATCCGGACCAAATGGACTCATCAATGTCACCGTCACCAGATCACCTGCCTCACCAAAACTATATACTTCATATGTTTTGTAATTGCATGGTTTTATTGCATGGTACCACTCAGGATTGCTTTATAGTGGAAAGGCGTCTGGCATTTAAGGATAATAGAGCGTTTAGGCGCAATATAACGGCTTCGGATATAGAATTTGACAGATACCAATACAAATTCAACTCATTTATGATTCACTTTAGCTGTTTAATTTCTGACAAGTTAACAGCAAGTTCAAAGTTTGGACTCTCACCGTTTTTCCTTATATCTGAACCTTTGGCTTGCATATCCAACCCTCATTTCTTTTTAAACCCGCAACCTCACTTGCTCTCTCTGACACATATCAGCACTACAAAGATACCAAGACTCTTCTCTCACACAAATTACAACCATGCACACTGTTCAGCTCACTCCGTGTGTAGATCCTGAGTCACGAGTCCCTAGTCACTGTCGCTAGTCGCGATGGAAATACCCACCTACCTACTCCGTACTTACCTATGCATCAATCAATCAATAGCTCTAGATCTAGATCTATCAAAGCCCTAAAACTCCGCCTCATACTCGGGTCTCACATACATACATACGGGGCTGTTTCGTATTCATTGTCTAGTTAGTTCCTGGATACTTGATAGTAGGACGGGATTTGTTGTTCTTGTTATTCATGCCATGGCGCCCAAGTCTCAGGGCGAACCTTATCCGCCCTATTTACCATGAGGAGAGGTTATTGTTGATTTGAATGGTGTGTGTTTTGATGTTTTGATGCTTGGCCTTCTTTACCTGGTGTAAGATTGTTTTCTGTAAGCCTCACTCGTGGGATGTATTCCTGTCAGCTGGATTCGTGGGGTTGGTTTTGGTGTTGGTCTTGGACTTGAGGCGGTGGTGTGTTAGCCGTGGAAACGGGGCTTGTACTCTGTAGTATGTGTGCGGTAGGGTGATATTAGTCCTGGAATTGAGGTTTGTGACATGCGTGCATAATAGGGTAGCATCAGCCCCAGAAACGAGGCTTATTGACAGCGTGGCATCAGCCCCAGAAATAAAATTTGTGGTATGATGGCACCAGGGCTCCCTACCGCCCTCTTTTTCGACGCCAGGGTGAAAACAACATAAATACCCAAAGAGGAGGTCTCCTGTTGAGTCGATACATGCATCGTGCGTGTTACTTTTTGTTTTTCACATCGGCCCACGGCGCCGTCAAGTTACTAGGCTATCGCCGGAATATCAGAAATGATGTTGTTATTAGGATACTTTCGAGTTGATCTACTGAACACTTCTAAGAGACGAGAAAAGCCCGCACGCTAGTGTAGTGAGGGGTTCTGCCCTAAGTTTGGAGATTAAATTACTGGTTCTACTCGTTTCTGCACCTCCTACCTCTCCCTTCGTATTACTAATCCAAAACTGTTGATTGAGAAAGGGGAACGGGCTGAACCGTTCCAGGTCCTGGCATTCCACTGAGTTTATACGCTCAAGATAGAGAAAACAGGCTTTTTTTCCTATTTCACCAAAGTCGGTGAACTACGAACGATTTCCTAGTAATTGGAGCGCTACTTTCGAATGTTATGCATGTGACAACTATAGACACGCTTCCAAGAAGTCGTACTAGAATGCCTGCAGTATTTCCAGGATTATACATCTGCCCGTAGGGTAGATGTAGCCTGTACGTATTGAGCCCCTGCCTTGTCTGCCTTGGAGATTTCCAGTGTCTTTCTTTCAAGGCAAGGCTTGGGTTACATGAGGACCCTCTCTACAGCCCTGACATGGTTTACACGTATCAACATGTGCAGCCACTACTATCTAAGATTGGATTCATCACTACTTCATATAGTTGCAGATATGTCCTACCAATCGTTCCTACCGTGCAATTGTTACCTAGCCGGTTCATAGACCGAGACGTTTTTTTTTCTGTATCCGCCCAACATGGACTTCGGAAATGAATCCCATAGTACGTGATTACATCCAACTCCTTTGCTAAAGTACGATGCTTAAATTACTTACTTGTAAAGATTTAGTGCCATCTTACAACTATCAATCTGCACCTTCGGAATTTGATCAATTCAGTACTACTTTCAATCCTGAACTTCAATTGCCATGGGACGCGGACCAATCTTTGGCAATCCAAACAGCCCCAGGGTTTTCTGCTCATATACAACAGCAGCCTTCAGGACGGTACGGTCTTTGCTGGTATCCTAAAGTCGGTGTGCAAACAGGCAATTCCGATCCTAAGATCCAAAAATGCATTAGCACTACACAATTGTTGAAATCTGACATCGACCAGAACCAACCCGCTCCCACATGCCCAAGCAGACAGTCTTTCCTTACTACAAGGTAGCGCGGATCATCAAGCAGACAAGCAAGACACTACTACTCCAAAGTAAGCCACGCCCTCTTAACCTGTTGAGAGCGAACGCTAATTCAACAAAGACAACACAAGGGGAATGAGCAGCGCTCTCACAAATGCACAATACAAGGGTGCATCGTCGGCCCCTTCAGAAACCCAACGGACCTTCGACGCCACCAAGCCAGTGTCCACGGTAAACCTCGATTCTTTTGTCCAGTGGTGACCTGCAAAGCTCACATCAAGGTTTCAAACGCAAAGATAATCTCACCGAGCATGGAAGACGAGCCCATCCTCCCGTCTTACCTAGTCCGGTGCTTACACTTGCAACCACGACGCAGGATTTACAGAATGCGCCATTTGATGAGGAAGAGATGGAAGACTGGACTCCTGCTCCAATCCTGGGAGAACAATGGGGTGTTTAATGGATAGGTATTGGGCTTTTTGTCATCTTTGGGGGTGTATATATTTCATTGGATTGGTTGGATGGGTGAAAGAGTGGGCTGTCTCCTGGACATTCATGGTGCGGTTCAATGCTTCTTGTAGAACGGTTCAATACCGAGCTCATGCACGGAACCAATGTATTACTATCTATCTTTCAAATAACTGCCTGAAAACATAATGTTTGGATGGCTAGGTTCATGATATTCATCTTATTATTTGCATTTTGAGGTTCCGGGGATACCATATTTGGTTGGACACTCAACATTTGACTCGATAGATATTGGACTTCCATGCCTAAGGTTACAATGGTTTGAAAACGGTTGAGGATGCTGAATATCCGTGTACCACGTCTTCAAGACACCTCGTTCCCCAGGAGTCATGAGATAAGCTATGCCTCCGCTCCCTTGATATTCGTATGGCCACTTGGAAATCGAGAATAAGAGTAACCGGATAATCATATTCACAAGCCTCAACATGCCCGAATAAACACAGTGCCAAACTTTAGCTTCACAATGTGTTTTGTCTGATGTATAGTGTCCTTATACACTTCCCATGCCCAATGCATATTATACACTCTCTATCCTCGACAATAGTGCCCCCACCCCCACCCCCATGGCCATCCCCATCCCCATCCCAAACATCAAATATCGATTTTCCCCCTCCCAAACCCTCAACTCCTAACCTCCTCCACCTTCTTCACCTCCCACCCCTCATCGGACATCAAATCCCTCCTCCTCCCCTCAAACCTAACCAAATTCTGTTTATACGGATGCGCCTCCCCCTCAAACGCCTTCAAACGGCCCAACCTCCCATCCCTCAACCGATTCTTCGGCAACATCCCACTAACCGCCTTCCTTAGTACTTCCGCCCCCCCAAACTTCTCCATCAATCCCTCCATATTGATTTCCTTTAAACTTCCCGGTCGAGTATTATGCCGATAGTATTTCTTCTGATATAGTTTTTTCCCCGTCGTGTGTAGGTTTGCGCAATTGGTTACGACGACGTAGTCGCCGCAGTCGGTGGAGGGATCCCAGATCGGTTTGTGTTTTCCCATTAGGAGGAGGGCGATGCGGGAGGCGAGGCGGCCGAGGGGGGGTGGCGTGATGCGGGATGTGATGGAGGGGGGGGAGGAGGCGGAGGGGCGTGGTCGTAGGGTTGAGAGGGGGATGTGTGGTGTGCTTGCGGAGATGTGGTGCCAGGTGCGGGAGTAGGCTAGTTTGGTCTGGGAGGGTTGTTAGTTGGTTTTTGGTTGATGGGTTTCTTGTATATATTTTATTTTGGGTTTTATTTTGGGTTATTTATTTGTTTATTGATTTATATATTTCTTTCTGCGTTGAATATACACAGTAGATAATGAGTGAGGAGTAAGGGAAATGGATAGGAACATACCAAACCATTTGTTTGAGACATCGCTCAGTATAACTGGCACAAAATCCAATATTAAAGACGATGTGTGCTGGGAATTGAAAATCGTAGCAGGAGAACGCACTCGTTGTCGTCTTTCAACCGTGAGCCTTGAACTTCAAGGCTTGAAGTGAAGTTCGCGATTCTAGATGCCAAGACATTTTTTCTCGAATGGCTTTACTGCGATTTGATTGGGTGAAGCTTTTGGCGAGACATGCATCCGAAGCAAGCTGGATGGATTTCAAAGCATTTATTGTTTGCCCCACGTTTTAATGAGATGATATCAGGATTTGGAACTTTGTTCATTCTATATTGAATCTCTCTATCTATTATATATCTATCATTTAGAAAATCTTTAATCCATAGTTGGCAGAGATTAAATTCGTCGAAATGGTCATCACAACTTCATTCCAGGTCCGTGTTCCCCTCCCCTGATCACGTGTGTGTGTCTTTGAAAATGGAGGTTTACTAATAATGGGATAATAGACACAATTTGCAGTACCTATGACATGTGAAGCATGTATAAAAGATATCGAGAAATCATTATTCAAACTGGGTGGAATACAGAAAGTTGAAGTGAGTCTTCAGGATCAACTTGTTACTATTGAAGGAACGAGTAAGTTTGTAACTCTTTACCTCGCCAAGAGTATATGGGGTGTTGGAGAACTCGTTACTAATGTGGTGGGTGGGAAGCTGCTCCTTCGGAGATTGTAAGGGCGATTGAGGAGACGGGGCGAGATGCTATATTGAGGGGTTCGGGGGGAACTGATGGTATGCTTGTTTTTGTTATGTTTTTGTATGGGTTGAAGTTGGAGTTGGGGTTCATTTCTACTGTGCCTTGTTTGTGAATGCGATGTTGTTATTTGGTTTGTGTTTGAGGATTTTTGACTGAGAAGTATTTAGGTGCTGCTGTGTGTATTCTTGAGACACATGATACGACTGTATCGGATAAAGTGCGAGGGTTAGTGAGAATGGTACAGGTATCTCCTACATTAACGTTGGTGGATTTGACGATTCGAGGATTACCAGAGGGGACTTATTGGGTTACTGTCAGAGAAGCGGGAGATATTTCTAATGGTGCGATATCTACGGCTGGTTTATGGAAGGGAGATGGTGAAGGTACGCCAAAAGGAGTATTTGGTACCGTGAATGTGGGAAAGAATGGCATGGGAAGTGTCTTTTTGGATAAACCTATCCAAATATGGGAAATGATTGGAAGAGGGATGGTGGTATCCAACCAACATGAGGGAGACAGGAAGTTTGAGAAAAATGATGAGAATACTCTCGTGGGTGTGATTGCTCGGAGTGCTGGTGTCTGGGATAATGATAAGACGGTTTGTTCTTGCTCAGGCAAGACATTGTGGGAGGAAAGGAAGGATGAGATTAGCAAAGGTATGCTCTGATCATATATCAGATCATTCATATAGGGAATGGAACGATAACATGATACGATATGTATGCCTAACAAGCATATCTTCTGCTCCCCACACGCTTTGAATACGTAGTGTACGTACTTTCCGTGTGAGAATGAGCCGTGGTTAAATAGACTAAAGATTTGAAAGAAGCAAGTAAGAGTGAGGAATGAAGGAGTGTTCGATGAGGGTACTAGCTTCTATATCAAACCTTACTGAGGATTATTATGAACAGTAAGTAAGCTTATCCTTGTCAAACATTAAGCCTCAAAAGTGTTTCAAAGCCGTCATCTGCCGGATAATGATTCCACCTTTTTACACCGTGAAGAATGCTGTACTCCGTGGATGGTGCTCGCTCAAGCATGGTCTGAGCCTCTGAAGGAGATCATCCTAAGCGCAAACCAATCGTAGCCCTACCCTACCCTAAGCCAATATAATATGTATGGTGATCTCATTAATAATGGAAAATGGGTTAGATTTCGATAAAAATACTTTCATGTAACCTAAAATTCTGTACGAGTGTATATTTAGAGTATTGCAGAATATTCCGCTTTTTTATATTGTCGGCTATGTACTCTGCAGTATCTACCAAGCTTAGATGTAATTTATCTTGTTTGATACATTACACTGTCTTGAAAGTTGAGACGGAAGAAAAAATCATAGTGCTTGGGTGTATGCTCGGCATCATGCAAACAAAAGCAATCGCAATAACCACCAGGTGTTTAGATCTTTGAAGTTCTGATTTCCTTATTCTGCGTAGCGGTTTGGATGTGCCCTAGATTCTCAAACAAGGTGATGTGGAAGCGAGTTTCGTCCCATCGAGGTGTTTTTCCTGAGACTTGCCAAGCTTCCTGCGCTCAGTTCAGTGCTTATCTGATAAGATCTTGCGACTCGAGGTTATTTAGAAAAATTCTTTCGTGGTCAGTTGTGATGTGTTCGGAGTTGTTTTCGGGGTGGATTACTGGATCGGTCTGGGGCAAGCCGGCGACATACTTCTTTTGTCTTTTAAACATTGGGTAGATCCGCATGCACTGGAGATGGCATGGATAAATAAGTATATATAGTATACGCCCTCATCGCCGAGTCGATAGTTCTCAAGGGAAATTACTAGTGATAGTTAAAAATAACTTGGCATATAAACAAGTTGTTGGGTCTGATGTTATTCATAGTTACACGATATCACAAGACCTAAACCTATAAATAATGTCGAATGAAATGGAGATTTCAAGCTTCATGACAATATAAACTATTGAATCTGCTCCGCTGCAAGCAAGTCTATCACAATCACCAGTGACGTTGTATGTTAGTGGATAGACTCGAAGCCAACGCGATTCTACCAATTCAAGAAAGTGCACCGATATTGATTCATCGATAAATCAAATAATAGAAGAGAGAAGAGAGAAATCGTGGACATCTGAAAGCCAAAAGGAAGTGCACGGGAGTCGGGACAAAGAAAATAAACTTAGGCGCCGATGGAGCCAGAAATGGCAGAAAGCGTAACTCTTGAGTATCCAATCGGCATTGCATAGGGGGTTTCTTGGAACACTTGCTGCTTTGAACAGCCTCAAGCGAACATCATCCAAGTTTCGCAAGGTCCAATGTGATGCCCGCCAAAATTTCATATTTACCAATCAATTTGTCATTTTTAGAGAATGGAAACATATTTTTCTGATGGCTTGGACAATCAGTAATGATGCTTCCTTGAGCTCGAGAGCTTCTTAATCCTGGTTTTCTCTTTCCATAAAGTATGAATATCTAAGTATACATGCGATGCTTCGATGTTGTAATAATAGATCATTACACCGGACCGTTACGGCTAAGGCAAGACAAGACAAGGCGAGGTTGGTTTGCTACGGAACTGCCCGATGAAAATGAATGGTAAGGTACGTACGTAGATGTGTTGAGGCAGCGCTTGACAAGGGGGATTTGAGAGATAGTTTGAACTTGTATTATCCCAAAAACGAAGGAGAGGATAGTGGAATGAAAATGGTAAGAATATTTTCAAAAAATAGAAGAACCTACTAGGTATTTCAATGCCAGTGTACTACTCCGTCCTGTGTCACGAATATGTAGCTACTCGTATCAACGGCGCTTGAGCCACTCTCTGGATAGAACATGCAAATAATAAAATCCTAAATTCTAATGCATGAAACTCTCTTGTTCGATCTACCCAGTAACTTATTCCTACTCTGCACCAATATCCTCCGTGCTCGTCGTACCCCGTTCAACACGATACGTTCGATTTGCTTGCCGTGGATCATGAACCCCTCTACATCCACTTTGTAGTGTCACTGCACCATACGAATACACTGTGCACAAGTTACAACTTCAAGGGTATCTACGCCTACTACGACTATTACGACTACCCACGACTTGTCAAGCCATTCAAACCTCGTCTAACCCTCCCATTTGAGCATTTCAATCTTCCACATGCAGAAGAACTTCCAGGCCGGGCGCTACTTTGTATATTGAATTTCGTCTCGCATCCATTCATCTTCTTCGCTTCGCTGTCAGAGCGCTGCAAGCCAGCGATTGTACCTTACATTTCCAACACAATTCGTCCTGCTTCTTGCATACACCCACGCTCCCTTGTCTCTTTTTATTTTATTCTATCTATTCATTCACATTTTGACATCAATCTTTCAATGGGTATTCAACCTCAATAATCACGAGAACGGAAAATAATTAGGATCCAAGTCTCCACGTTCCATTAAGGTGTCGAATCCGTCCGTCATTCCCCACTAGACTACTGAGGATCGACAGCAATCAACACTAAATTAATAGCGACGGGAGGGAGCCCGAGGTTCAAATCCTACGAAAAGTAACGGAGTACAAGGACTCATACGATCCTTTCGAATTATATACTTGAGGAAATAATACAAAGTTCAAGCACACCACTCGACAACAAAAACTCCATCGCTGGACGGTTCCGAGGATATTTAATACAGACAGACACTAGTTGCATCAAAAGAGAAGGGACGTACATACGCAGAAAAGGATACCGACAATTCGAAATAACTTCGCACAACATACGAGTATTGCAACACGACATAAGAACTACTTACACCACTTACAGCTGGTCCCTCACGAAGGCGACCAGCCAGCTACGAAGGAATACTACGAATATATAATTTTTGACAGAGGAAAGACATCATGTCTTTGAAACAGGTTAGTGGAGAGAAAGGACAAAGACATATCAGTAACTGACCACCTGCCTAGGAAATCGAGACTTGGGTTTCTGCCCTTAATCGTTACGATAATAATGAATTTGATGAAGCCTTAAAGGAGTTCGATGTGATTGCAGATACTTCGAAGATTCTTTTCAATTGTGGTGTTATTCATGCGACATTGGGAGAACATGAGAAGGCGGTTAGTTCTTTCCATTCCCTACAAAGAACTCAATTCTATGTGCAGCATCTAATTCACTCCAGGTCGAATGTTATCAAAAAGCCGTTCGTCTGGATCAATACCTGGCCGTAGCATATTTTCAACAAGGTGTCTCGAATTTCTTGGTTGGAGATTTCGAAGAAGCTTTGGCAAACTTCAATGATACTTTATTATATCTGAGAGGAAACAACATGATCGATTATGCCCAGCTCGGTCTTCTCTTCAAGCTATATTCATGCGAAGTGTTATTTAATCGTGGACTGTGTTACATATATTTACAACAAAAGGAAGCGGGACTACAGGATTTCTCTTTCGCTGTAAAAGAGAAGGTTGTTGAGGATCACAATGTTATTGACGAGGCAATTCGTGATGAAGCAGAGGTATGTTTTTTATTTGAGGTTTATTGAATTTCTACTAACATCCTCATAGGGTTATACCGTTTTCTCTATTCCCGTTGGAGTCGTTTATAGGCCTAATCAAGCCAAGGTCAAGAACTTGAAGACTAAAGATTATCTGGGAAAAGCACGTTTAGTCGCAGCTTCAGATCGTGCTAATGCTTTTACTGGATTTGCTGGTTCAGAGATCAAGAATGTAAGTAATGCTGTTCTATGTTCCAATGTGTGACACTAACTGTTTCAGGCGGGTATAATACAACCTAAGGATGACCGTCCAACAGAGAATCTTTCATACGCTGCGGCAAACCTCGTAAAGCCGGGTCTGGCTAGTAAGAGGCAACAATCAGAACCTCCTCTAAATCGAAGCGTATTTCCGCCCACGCCACCCCCCGAGTCAGAGAAATCTTCTGGACCTCCACCTATGAGTCGTGGAGCTTCTGTTCGTAATGGGCCTAAACCCATGCTAGCTAAACTCAATATCGAAAAAGCACGTCCTAATGAAGGTTATGAGATTCGTGAGCGTGACGATGTGAGAAGTCCTCCGGATGCAAGAAGCCCACCAGATGCAAGGAGTCCTCCGGATTCTCGACCTAGACGTGGAACTCAACGAACAGCATCAGAACCAAGGGGACCATCATCAATGCAATATTCCAATAAAAGATCAGAATCACGCACAAGACAACCGCCAAGAAGAATGCAACCAACTCAGGAAGAAGATGATTATCCTGAAGATCTTTATGATATGTATAGTTCACCAAATCGACGATCGAATAACTCTAGACGCAACACACGAAATAGATATAATGAAGGAGAAAGTGAATATGCAAGCGATTACGACGAAGGATCATTTGACGAAGATGAATTCGAAATGGTTTCTAGTCGGCCACCTCCTAGATCCCGCACCACATCATCAATTAATGGTGGAAATGGACGAGCTGGTTCTCGCCAACCCGATATTCGCAAAGTTCGTGTCAAGGTCCACGCTGAGGATGTACGATATATCATGATAGGCTCGGCGATCGAATTCCGCGATTTTCAAGAAAAAATAAAGGAGAAGTTTGGACTGCGTGATCGTTTCAAGATTAAAGTTCGTGATGAGGATGTTCCGAATGGTGATATGATTACGATGGGTGATCAGGATGATTTGGAAATGGTTTTAATGAGCGTGAAAGCAAACGCAAAGAAGGATCGTTTAGAAATGGGGAAAATGGAAGTAAGTTTTTTGTCTGTGCCTTTTTGAAATTATCACACTTGCTAATACGACATTTAGATTTGGGTAGTAAAGGCGTGATGTGAGGATAGGCTAGGCTAAGATAATGAATATTGATTGACGATTATGTACTCTTTTTTTTTTCTTTTCTTCTCTTTTCTCTTTTCTTTTCTTTTTTCTGTTTTCTGGTATACTACAGAAATAGAAATCTTATTTATTTTGGGGCTGGAAGCTGGAAGGAAGAAAGAAAGAAAGAAAGAAAGCGAGATAATTGTTTGTTGGCTTGCTTGTTTGCTTGACTTGCTTGCTCGAGAGAGAGAAAATCTTTCTTCGATACCTTTGATATGATACCAGTAAATATCCTCTTTAGCGAATATAAATGAAATGGAATGGAATGTATTGTTATCCGTTTCTTCTTATATATATATATATTTATGTTTTTGAATACTTGATTATTTGAGATTTATTTATTTATTTATTTGAGATTTATTTATTCGGTTGGTGGTGGTTGGCGGTACAAAAAGAGAGAGACGAGGTAGGAACTGAGGTGTGAGGATGTAATATAAGGATATAATATAAGAGTGTAAGAGTGAAATAGAGAAGAGGAAAGAGCGGGAGGGAGGGAGAGGAAAGAACGTAGTTATAAGTTTTGGGTTAACAGGGGAGAAGGAGTTGAGAAAAGGAATTGAAAGATTTCGGGGGGGAGAAAAGAGAGGGAGGGTTGTAGAAAGAAAAGGTGATGATTTTTTAAGGTTAAGGTTAAGAGATATAGTGATTGAAAGGCGGGGGTGAGAGAGTGAAGATAGAGATATTATTATTATTATTATTGTGATTAACGTCTACTCTGACCTCCCGAGGGGTATTTAGACGTGCTAAGCTAAGGGGATTAACTACAGACAGCTGTTGACCTCCTTAATTAACAATTTAGCATCTGAGAAGGGGACTGTTCGTCCCTTTGCGTGAACGCCCTGTCCACTCAGTTGTGGCGAGTGTGTGTGACTGTTATTTTATAAGTGCGTGTGGAAGGGCTCATAAGGCCTATCTTTATACATTCCCATTCTGTAGCTAGAGGGTGGGGGAGTGAGGGGGGCGCCATTTGGTTAGCTAGGCGTCAGTGTTTGCACACCAGTGTGTGTTTTTAGTGAAATGTAGAGAGGGGAAGAGCTAAGTTGTCGGATAGCCCAGTTGGAGAAGTCAAGCGGATTGTGGCGTGTTGTGCTCTGCTTTTGAGCGAGGGGAAGAGAGGGATTTTGAGGGGTGGCACAGGGTCAGTACAGCGGGCATACTTGGGTATAGAACTTTGAGACCCGCAAGAGCTCTGCGAACGTGTCTGGAGCACGTAGAAGCTTGTGGATATACATGATCGTCTGCCAGGTGGTGGTGATGGCGCTTCGTGGTGCAGTTGGCCACTGACCACGTGTCTCATTGTTGATGGGGCATTTGAAAAGTGGAAGGGTTCTTTCTCTTGCCCACAGGTGCATCTCAGCTGGTTGTCCCCGTGCTTGAACCGGCGGTGGTACTCTGCGAAGTCGCCGTGCCCCGTTCGCATTGCTAACAGTCGATGCAGCACGCCCCTTGGCAGTGACAATTCCCTGGGCTCTCTTGTGCTGTATGAAGGATGCCATGCTGAGTAGGTGCTAGATAGCGTAGTCCTAGCTTCCCCCCACCAGCAGTCCTCCGCCTGAGTACAGAGTTCTCTGTAGAATGAGCGCACCCCACTTACCGTAGGGGGTGTTAGCTAGGCCTCGATCCATCATGCCCACTGCTCCATCATTCGCCAGGCGGTCTGCCTCTTCGTTGCCTTCGATCCCCATGTGTCCAGGTGACCATTTAGCTTCTATGTCGTGTTTTGCCATCGCTCTGTGGCACTTGCGGAAGGCCCACTGTGACGTGGTCGGGGCATTACCTCTCATGCACCATATGACGGAGGTGCTATCGATGCAGAGCCATATCTTGCCAGAGGGCTGGTCCGTGGTCAGGTTGAGCAGGTGCTCGAGCCCACGCCACGCTCCGATCGCTTCCGCGTCGAACACATGTGAGGTCTCGTGGATCTGACCTTTCCCAGCTGCTACTCTCTGCCTGCCATGGTATATCGCGTAGCCGTACCCAACGTGGTGCTGGCTATCGACCCATCGTTCTGATCCGTCCGAGAAGATCGTGTAATCCTCGGACGGTAACTGCGGCCACCATTCTTTGAACGCCAGCGCGGCCTCCTCTTTGGAAAATCCTTTCGTAGGGTTGGTCCGACATTCATGCGAGAAATGAAGATAGAGATATAGATACAGATTAATCAGGATATTGATTTTATATTAGGAAAAGTATTATTGTTATTGTTATTGTGAATATAATTATATAATTAATTAATTATTTATTTAAATCTAATAGTAGATAGATTTTATTTGATTTGATATTTGGATTTTATTATATAAATATAGTATTCAATAAATCATACTTATATTATATATTTAAATTTTAAATAGATATTTGATGGTTTTATTATATTCAATTTAGATGGTATATTTTGATCCATAATTTGCTATTCCAGGATATCCCAAATCTACTCTTAACTCCCAACCCTCCTAACCAAACGTTCAAATCCTCACCCCATTTCCAAATCATCAAATTACCTTTCACCTCCCTCCCACCTCCTCATTTAGGCATCCTCCTCATCTCCTCCTTACTCCAATACCTCCTCATATTCTCCGCGCCCAGCGTCTCAACCTCCTGATCCAAATGTTTCCACAACACCCCCCCAAAACTATCCATCTTCTCCCCCAAAACCTTCAAATTCAACTCTGTCTCCCCATCCATACATTTCTCCAGATATTCTTGCATAATATCCATCCCATTATGAATTTCCCTATGCTGTCTCAATAATTCCGCTGCATTTTTTCCAGCGCGGAATTCGGGCATTTTGCGCGCGAGAACGGGGAAGATATGTTGTTCCTCGATGGCGTGGTGCATTTCTAGTGAACTGAGGAAGGAAAGTCCTGTTTGAATGAATTGGCGGACGGTGAGGTTGCGTGGTCGTTGATTGTTGACTGTGGCTTTGTGGAGGATGGTCCAGGTGTGTCGGAAGTGGTTGTGCTGGGAGGATGTTAGTAGGGAATTAGTTTGGGATGGAGGGAAGTTGTGGATGGGAAGAAAGAGTCGTACGAAAAGATCCATGTGGTCGGCCATGGAATTATAGATTTTGAAATCTGCGGCGCTTAATTTGGGTAAAGCTTCTTCTTTCTTTTCTTCTTTTTCCTCCTCCTTTGGAATTTCCTTCATTGCTTCTTCCTTCCCATCATTCTTTTCTAAATTCTCCGCTGGTTTACTCCCCGACTCCTCTATCCTATCAATCGTCTCATATTCATTCGCATCCGCATTCTTATCCACCACACTTGAACTCGACATCTTTGCAATACGAATCTGCGAAAACCGCGAATTGGATATCTTCACTATAACCAAACTTTTATTCACAACCGCAGACCAATTTCTCGAATAACTTAAACTTCTAATAGCGCAAGTATAAAAAATTCCAGAAACAGGATAAGTTACCAAAGACGCCAATCTTAAAGCGGTAAAGAGTGACAACGAACGAATAGATAATAAACGTCGCATTTATCACTTTTTGGCGGAAATTTATACATAGTGAGGTTAGGATGGTGGAAGGATGGGAATTAGATTGGAGGGGTGATTGGAGGATGTTGATTTCAAATTGCTGACTATTAGTTGAGTAATAAGAGTACCTAGGTTGGGTTGGTGGGATGATGATTATGTTATCCAATTTTTATTTTTATTTTTATTTTAATTTCTCCGAATGTGGAGTAGATAGATCTGACCTGATAAGATAAGATCTGGGGAAAGGGAAGATCTAACCGGGGATTAACCTTAGATGATGGATCTACGTTGCGTCGATTAAGTAAATGTAAGATCTTAGCTACTTCTACTTGGCATTTTTATTTGAATATCTAACCTAAAGTGTTTGAGATGGTACAACTCCATCTTCATCCTATTGTAATTGTATAAGCAGACTTAAAAGCACCTTTCCTCCACCCAATCATCTCAAGAAAATCAATCTCCCATTCAATCTTTCACAAAGACCTTTCATCATCCATCCATCCATTCATCACAACTACCCCGAAACCCAACAATGACAATAAAACGTGGCGCATATTCTACCTTTCGACGTCAGTTAGGAAAGAATCATTGACGTCTTCACTTGATATTATTTAACTCTCGACTAGGTAGGTACACCGGTAGTACCTGTAAATTAACAAAAATATATCAATTATTCCTGCCCTTTTTTTTTGGAGATGAGATGAGTTGATAAAATAAATATAATTATCTATTTCACTATTGCTTTTTCTGTACACCAGTATTCCTTTCAATCGTTTGATATACATTATATTCATTACACTACATTCATTATACGTCAAGATAGCATTTTTGCAAATAACTTTTATATGGGTTAATATCCTCTCCACTCACTGCACTCCAATCAGACGAGAACTAGAACCGACCCACCCCTCCCCCCCCCCCCCCCCCCTTTCCCAAAAAATGTCTAATCTCAGCTCCTCATCCTGCTCCGCCAGCACATCCAATTCCCCCTCCCCAACTACAACCACAACCACAACCACAACCAAAACTACAACCACAACCCCCCTCAAAGCCGCCTACGCAACCCTCATAACCAACCCCTCCTACCTCCCCGGCGCCCTCCTCCTCGCACACACCCTCCAAAAGCACTCCTCCAACTACCCCCTAATCCTCATGTACACCAGACTCCCAGACAACTACATCGCCCCGCTAACACGCGAAGCCCAACTCAGCAACATAATCCTGCACTCCACCACACCACTAAACCTAAGCATGAACACCGGCGTCGCCGCACGCTTCGCAGATACCTGGACGAAATTACAAGTCTTCTCACTGTACGATTACGGGTACGAACGGATATGTTTTCTCGACGCGGATATACTGATTCTCGGACCAATGGACGAAATACTTCTCAACACCACTCTTCGCAAACCAGGTGTGGAGGGAGAAGCCGGGAAACTCCTCGCTGCAAATCACGTCTGCGTATGTAATCTCGATGAAGATACCTGGGCACCAAGCGACTGGCGTCGCGAAAACTGCGCATACACAAACCCCTACAATCACCCTCCCCAACGCCCCCAACCCGTCCCTGCAACCGGCACCGGTCTCCACACGCATACCCTCCTCAACTCCGGCCTCCTCATCTTCGCGCCTAGTCTCGAAACCTGGACCGACATGTGGCACTTCATCCGCACACACCAAAGCGATTTCTCCACGTACCAATTCCCCGACCAAGATTTCCTAACGGAATGGTGGCGCGATCGCTGGGTAAGCGTGGGATGGAAATGGAACGCGTTGAAAACGTGGCGGTATTGGCATCCGGAGATGTGGCGCGATGAGGATGTCCGCGCTTTGCATTATATAGTTGATAAGCCGTGGCGAGCGCGTGTTTCTGCTTCCGGGGTGGCGGGATATAGGGGGAAGGATGGGGTGACGCATGGATGGTGGTGGGAGGCGTATGGGAAGTGGGAGGAGGAAAGGAGGGAGGCGGGAGAAGTGGGGATTTTGGAGTTGGTGGGCGGTTTGGTTGGTTAATGATGGTTTTTGGTAATTGCATTTTTGTAAATGGTTGGTGGAGAGCTGATGTTGGTTAGTGTTGTAGTTTCAGGTCTGGCGTTTGGAGAGGATAGGATATGTACCCTTTGTACGAACAGCGGAGTAGTTAGCGAACCATATTTTATGGGACTCAGCCAGGGAATCATTGAACGAGATCGTTCATGACTTGTTAGTTAAGAAATAAGCTAACTGTACTTACATTATCGACTTATCGGTTGAAGAAATATACTCAGCGCCATTGTCATAGGTAAAAAGACACTCGAGTAAAATAGCTAGTCCTTTAGCACACATTCAGCAGATGTCAATCACTTCACGGTAGAACCGAATCAAGAACCAACCAACTGAGAAAATTTGGTGTTTCCGCGCTCATTTATATTCTCTCCATTGCCAACTAGCCGCCTTTCATCTTTAATCCATTTAATTCAATCAACTCATCCATTCATCCGTCCATTCATGCAATAACTGATAGCCTTACATGAATCGAATTTTGATGTGCATCTCTGATACTAGCAAAAGACCCTGCATATCCACTTCACTTCATTTCTCCGACGATGTCTAATAACAACTTCGCCAAATTATTTTATGCAATCTCCCCTTTTCCTTCCATTATTCCTTTCTCATCTCATTGCAGAACTCATCACTTCGTAGAATCCCAACGCTCCCAGACCACAGTGATATTCGTAGGAAAGCTCTGGCTTTGGGTATCATGACTCAAATTTTCCCGATCCTTATGACAACACACGCCCATCATATCGTGCGCGAAGAGTAATATGAACACTAGCTTCCAAGCTGCAGTTGGCGTTGCTAGATTATAAGTTTAGCGTGATTCGTTGTCGCTGGCCGTCGATCCTTCTGCTCATCTCACTACTTTAGAGTCGTAAAGCTCAGTGATATTGGCTCTGTCCCATGAAACCCTCCTCCAGTGTTCGATCTTCCAGATTTCGAATGAAGTCTCGATTTCTGGTGGGTGCTTGTCCACCTTGAGCAGCTCTGCTTCCTCTTCTCCGTGCGCTTCCGGGATTGCCGTCAGGAACTCCATCTGGTGGAGGTGGATAGTATGCAGGACTAGGTTGTAAACGAATAGGTTGGCTAGGATCAAGATGACTAGCAACTCTTTGTATCGTCACTGGTATACCTCCCTGTTGAACTTCCATTGTCGAAGCACGCTGCCTTCCAGATCTTACGGTAGCCTGCTGATAGAGACTTGGTTGTTGCTGTGACGGGCCAGCTCCATATTGCGCCGGTGGCATCTGTGCTGATGGTTGCCCCATCATCCCCATTTGGTTATAACCTTGCTGCGTGGGGTATGGAGGTGGTGCTGCTTGGTGTGGGACTTGGTGTGAGGCTTGATGAGGAGCCTGGTGGTTAGAGCTCGGAGTGTACATGTTGTTATTATACATTGGTGGGTGTTGCTGGTTTTGCGGTACTTGGCCATAAGAGTTGACCGGCACACTCGAATTGTATGACGCATGAGCTGCAGACTGAGCCTGTGAGTGAGCTTGAGCTTGCGCGGCCTGTGCTCGTTGATTGCTTAATGCTTCGGCCTGTTGCTGTTGTGTAGTTCCTGGGGCAGGAGATCTATTGATGGCACTCGACTTCAAATTCGTTGGTGGAACGAACGGACCCGTGAACTTCTGCTGAGTAATAAATGGATGTAACTTAGCCTGTTGTGGGGACCAGCGCTCTAGAGGGTTGATATTGAGCAGACCCCGGACAAAATCAATGAAAGCAACCCGGTTGCTCATTTCTAGATATAGCGTTAGCTGACATCGCTAGCAGGCAGGGAGATCATCTTACCTCGCTCAACTTCGTTTGGCTTCATGTTCTTCCGCGGCATCGCGTATGAACGAATGATTTCCGGAAGAGTGGTAGCTTGGAAGTACTTTTTACTTGGTTGCTCCTTTGTCCCATGTTCGCGGGAATATTGCTCCATGGATTTGAGATGGTATGTTCTTCTGCCATAATCGTCCACATCATGTCTCTTCTCGAAGAAATCTCCGGATTGTTTTCCCATCTCAAGCATCCAATTTGGTGGGTTACCCAGCATCTCAACTATTCTAGAGACTTGGTTGTACTCGGAAGATCCTGGGAATAGTGGAAGACCCAAGAACAACTCAACAACAATACAGCCCAATGACCACATATCGATAGCTGATGAATATGGTAGACCAAGTAATACCTCGGGGGATCTGTAAAATCTCGATTGGATGTATGTGTAGACCGTTTGTCGTTCGTCGCAGGCTGATCCAAAATCAATAATTTTGATGATAGGACTCTCAAGATTCTTGAGCAGAATGTTTTCTGGCTTCAAGTCGCAATGAATCAGTCGAGCTTTATTCAGCAAGCTCAGCCCATTCAAAAGTTGTTGTGCAAAGACTCGCACAAGTGTGGTACTCAAACCTCTGAATTGGTTCTGCTTGATCAGTTCATACAAGTTTACACTGAGCAATTCGAAAACTAGGCAGAGATGTTGGCGATGAATGAACGTATCTTTCAGCCGCAGTAGGTGATGATCGTCGTTTTTATCGAGCTTTGTGTTGAGCTGTAGTAGAAGGAGGGAAGTCAGCGAATGGAGCTATCATTTTCCTGGAAGGGCTTACCAGGTCTAGAACAGAAACCTCCATCATACTTTGATTAAAGTACGCAGTCCTGTTTTTAACCACCTTTACAGCCACAACTTCCTGGGTTTTGAGATTTTGACATTTGACAACTTGACCAAAGGTCCCTTGGCCCAGGACATCTAGGATGAGATAGCGGTTTCTGCATAATATGTTAGCAGGAGAATTCTCAAAATAGAGTTACTATCAATGACAAAACATACTTATGAGTAGTTTCCTCAGACCCCAGAATATCATTCACATAAAGTATATAATCACTGTCTTCGTTATCGAACCCGTCATTCTTAACACCCTTGCTTGGTTTGGTGAGCACTCTACGTGGATTCCGCGATGATTCGTATTTGAAGCTAGGGTTGCATATCCGATATGTAGAGGGGAGATGGCTCGTTAGAGCTTGGAGAGGCTGAAACGGAAATAATTAGCACGAATCGTAATCATGTTGCGCATAAAGAGGAAGCCTACACTTATGAACCCGCCCTCTGGATTAGCTCTGCGAAAAGCCGGCTGCGCATTAACCTTTGGTTGCAGGTCAGATGTAGAACGAATTTTTGTAAATTCAGGAACTGGTCCTCTTCCAGGTGGACCTTGCGCCGCTTGGGGTACTGGACGTCGAGGAGACTTTGCGTCATTACTAAACATAGCATTCAGTTGTTGAGTCGCAGAGGTTGGGTAGGATTCATTGTTAGAATTAGGAGCATATGGCTGAATAGGTGGTAATTGTTGGCGATTAGGATAATACGAATTTGGGGAAGAATACGATGCGTTCTTCGAAGGAGATTTTCTGCTGCCAGCTCCGGGTGGTGACATGTATTGATTCGAATTTTGCTGTTGTGCCGCGCCGTATGGTGAGGTTGGCGATAAAGTCTCCATGGGAGAATAACGCTGAGCGGCCGCAGATGGCTCTTGCGGCGATTGATGAGATAACCTCTGATTTCCCGAAAGATGTTGTTGATGAGGGCGCATGGGATACTTCATGTTGTATTGATCTCCAGAGTCTTGCATGGCCACATCTCCGTTCCCATCAGTCATCTGAGGGGTAGCAGAAGAACTTGCTAGAGATTGGGGATGTGATCCTAAAGCTCCTGGATATTGATCGTATGTAAAACCTGTTGGAGGTTGGGCTTGGGGGTTCCCATTATAATCTCTAGCCATTTGGGGATGGGCCGGTGGGGGGTTTCCGTTGTACCTTCTTGAACCTGATGATTCAGAATAATTCTGCCACTGGTCCATTTTGACGATACTGTGGAGATGTTTTGGGGTTTTGAGTGGGGGAATGTGAAGTTATTGGGCACGATTGTCGACCTCTGAAGTAATAATAGAGTACCAAAGAAGCAGATACGGTTATGTCGCACACTTTGTTGTCGAAGGGTCTTCCACCAAAAAGCGATGGAGGACGCGTCGCAATAAAAACCAAGTAGACCTCTTTAAAAGAGGCAGAAATAGCCTGTGAAATACCAAATATTGGTCAACATATCATGGTGAAAGAATGAAGGAGGTTCGAGAGATTTGAGTGTAGAGATAATCCACTTGGTTGACTGGGGGGAGGAAATGATGTTAGCAACTTGTCGTGGAATTGATGGATTCACAAGTAGTACAAGGACATACCCTCGCTGCCGGGGGACTGGATTGTGAACTAAAAAAAAGTAGCGAGCATGGGAAACGTTTATGCTCGTAGCTGCCCAAACCAAGCAATGTACGAATAATAAATGAAAATATTCCAACGTAGAGTTGATGGTAATAAATCTCACAAAGACAATGGTGGAATAGAGAGAATGTTCATATTATATATATCCAAGGTGAGATGATTTGGTAAATTGGAAATAATTTATTTATTCATTCATGTATTTATTATTAGGATTTATATAAATTGACGCTTCTACTAAACTGTACTACCTAAGTACTTAACCTTGGAAAATACATTCTAGGCACAAGTTTTCCAGCTTTTTGGATTTTTGGATTTTAAAGACTGCGGGTGTGTACTTATTACACACATCTACTGCGTACGTATGAACCTACCAGTGTTAAGTGTGTATCAAGTAGTAGATGTTGGATAACTGTTTCAGGAAGATCATGAGGTTGCTTTTTTGTTGTTAATATATCAAGCAAATAAAGATGCATGAGAAAGGGCTCCAGTACAGCTCCAAAGCGGAAATTCAGTCAGCCAATTTGCCAAATACGAAGGCCAATCTCGAAGTTTAAAAGAAGAGATCAAGAGCATTTCATGAAAGGATCACCGTCTTTGTTCATTTTGAAACCAGGGTATCGTATAATGGATTATGGCATATTCCAAACTCAAGATAAGCCAAATTCCTTCTCGTTCAATGAGAATGTTCTCTCTCATGAATGCCCTGATTGATCCATTTCGCCGTTTTTGTCCTTTTTCTTTCATTTCGAAAGACAACTCACAAGTTAGTTACTCACTTACTCACTCTCACGAGGTAAGTCACAGCAGGTCTTCATCACTAGCATGCCAATTCCCATACAAATCAATATTCTACCTTTTAAATACCTACTAGTCGGTAGATGTTTCGCGGGAGGAGTAATCTAATCAATGAATGAATGAATGGATGAATGACGTTTGTCTATCAATTCAAATGCATTGAATTCTTACTGATCTGATCATCAATAATTACCCCCCAAGTCTCAAAAACAAGTGACTAGCCCAGCCCAATACAAGCACAGCACCAGCCATGTTGAAGTGCGAATTGCGAAACCTCGGGATTTACCGGTGAGATCAATTACATAAGCTAACCACTTTATCTATGTTATTGAATTCATGATAGATGAGGAGATATACGGAGTACAAAAATAAAGAAAAGATCTAACAGAACGTAACATAAAGGTTTGATGACCGATGGATAGATGACTAATTAATTAGTAATAAGGCTGCAATGCAGAGCTAATGCACAATCACTTTAACTCCAGCCTAGCCTAGCCGAATACCGTACCTCCCAGCAATCCCGAACATCATGACGCATACGGGGAGAAGCATCTGATGTAGAAACTTTTTTCTACCATTGATCAGGATGAATATTCGAGATCATTGACATGGTCAGGGAAAGACATCAAACTTCACTTTTTTTGCTAGCAGAAGTACGGCTTCATTCTTTTGCGCTGCTAATCATTTGCTACTCTAGGCTGTAAGGGTTTGACTTTTTCACTCCTCGATACCGTAGTCGCCTCCCACACTTGGATCACCTCCACCTTCAACCTCCTTACCTTCACATATATACATACCTACATACACATACACCACATAAAAACTCTAGCAAATGGAGACTGTGACTCTAACTAACCACCCGCAAATCAATCTCTCAATTTTCATTCATATCTCCTACTCCTACATACAATTTTCATTGTCCTGATTCACCTCGTCAAACAAAAGGTTGATGAATGTCCAGAATGGATTCATCCACTGAACCTCACCATACTCATAATCATGCGACTCATATTAAATGTGAAAGCATGTCCCCGCCTCCTCATACTGTCAGACTTCACCGAGAACATACCAATACCATTGAAGAGGCTGCAGCAGTCATTGCTGATGAAGCACTTCTCAGTGACAATGATGCGGACACAAAAGATCACAATTTTGGGTCGGGAAGATCGGTAAGATAAAGACAGTTCCTTTCCACAACTCGAATTTATAGTATTCAAATCATCCCACGCGCTGAAAATGCTTTGGGCCTCAGTGCTAACATAATCTCTAAACAGGCTAGCCAACAGCAACCTCAAGATGAAGCCAGTGCTCTAGCCGGTTTGACCGAAACTGTTCGCAATCAGGATGACCTTGAACGAGATATTACAAACCAAGCCAATCTGGTTATGATTGAGCAGGAAGATCAGCGAGATCAGAAGCGCATTGAAAAGGTTAAGAATGGTATTGAGAAACTCGAGAATCAGAAACACAGCCAAGAACGCCGCCTCAACACCCTTTCGAATAATCCATTAATGCGCCAGCGATGCGTGGACGAAATCTCAAGAATTGAAGCCGAAATTTTTGCGTTCAAGAATGATATTGCCGATATACAAAAACGAATCGACGAAAGACATCAGTACAATGAGAACCATGCTGAAACCGATGTTGCTGGTGGAAGCAGACGTATGCCCAACGAGAGCCAGAGGGAATTTCTTATTCGTACAGGAAAAATTACACCTTTCCAGCGAACTTCGGATGCAGCTACCGACCATGTTCAATCAGCGCTTACGGATGCGTTAATGGATGCAGAAGGAAAGGATATTAACGAACCAGAAAATGCGGAAGCAGAACCTAGATCACATCAGAACCTTCGTCTACCAGGTTTCGCGGATGTAGCAGATAATACAGTCAGTACAACTGAGAGCGAATTTGGTCTGCGTCCTCGGAAAAAGAGAAGACTCGTCAATGGTGCGTCCGCAAACGTGTCTCCTGCTCGTTCATCTTCACCAAATGATACTTTTTCTTCTGAACATCTAGCCGGTGAAGAGGAGGAATTGATTGAAGATGATGGCTATGATGAGGAAGATGAGGATGATGCTCTTATGACAGCCCGCACTTCAGCGAAGAAGAGATCAAAGCCTGGCAAGGCTCGAAAAGACGAGGCTCAAAGCTTGGCTGGCATTGATGATGGAAACGAGGACATGTATCAAGCACGTCTGGCAAACTGGGTAGAGAAACGAAGAGCTGCACGACGACAATATTTAGAACACAACCCTAGAAGCGAGGATGATGCAGCTGCAGAAGATTCTCCAGAGGAGGAATGGTTCAAGCCATGCCCAGGACAACCCGATCACCAGTTTGAAAATGGTCTGAAACTGCCTGGCGATATTTTCCCTGCACTTTTTGATTACCAGAAGACCGGTGTTCAGTGGTTGTCAGAACTTTACAATCAACAAGTTGGAGGAATTATTGGGGACGAGATGGGCCTTGGCAAGACGATTCAGATCATATCATTTTTGGCCGGTCTGCATTACAGTAAAAAGCTTACAAAGCCTATTATTGTCGTTGCTCCTGCAACTGTCCTTCGTCAATGGGTCAACGAGTTTCATCGGTGGTGGCCAGCTCTTAGGGTTTCAATTCTGCATAGTTCTGGAACAGGCATGCTCAACGTTAGAAACGAAGGCAGATTAGAGGACGAAGAGGATGATATTCTTTATGGCCAAATAACTAAGAAAGCTCCCAAGTCGCAAAAGCTAGCTCAGGAAATTGTCGACCGTGTTGTCAAGCATGGTCACGTATTGGTGACCACATATGCTGGCCTTCAGACTTATAGCGATACTCTCATCAATGTTGACTGGGATTACGCGGTATTAGACGAGGGACACAAAATTCGAAATCCTAACACTGCTGTCACTATCTACTGCAAAGAACTACGAACACCCAATCGAGTCATTCTTTCGGGTACTCCTATGCAGAATGGGTTGATAGAGTTGTGGTCACTGTTTGATTTCGTCTTTCCTATGCGCTTAGGAACTCTAGTTAACTTTCGACAATCGTTTGAAGTACCTATCAAAATTGGAGGTTATGCCAACGCCACCAATCTACAAGTTCTGACGGCAACGAAATGTGCCGAGACATTGAAAGATGCAATCAGTCCATACTTACTTCAACGACTGAAAGTTGATGTTGCAGCAGATTTACCAAAAAAGAGTGAACAAGTCTTATTCTGCAAGCTTACGAGGCCTCAAAGGGATGCATATGAAATGTTTCTTGCATCTGATGAGATGAAGTCAATCTTGAACCGTACTCGCCAATCACTTTATGGTATTGATATCTTGCGGAAGATCTGCAATCATCCAGATCTTCTGGATAAACGATTGAAGACCAAACCCAATTATAAATGGGGTAATGGAAACAAGTCTGGGAAAATGCAAGTTGTGAAAGCACTTTTACAAATGTGGAAGGGCTATGGACATAAGACTCTTCTCTTTAGTCAGGGTGTGCAAATGCTTGATATACTTGAGGAATTTGTCAAGAAACTTGGTGGATTCAAATATCTTCGTATGGATGGTGGTACAGCGATCAAGGATAGACAGACTCTGGTCGATCAGTTCAACAATGATCCTAATATGCATGTCTTCCTTCTCACGACCAAAGTTGGCGGCCTTGGCGTTAATCTCACGGGCGCAAACAGAGTAATTATCTTTGATCCTGATTGGAATCCATCCACAGATGTACAAGCTCGTGAACGTGCATGGCGTCTTGGTCAGAAGAAGGAGGTCACTATATACCGACTTATGACTGCCGGTACGATTGAAGAGAAGATTTACCATCGGCAAATATTCAAGCAATTCCTTACCAACAAGATTCTCAAGGACCCGAAGCAGCGACAAACTTTTGCTATGAAGGATCTTTATGACCTTTTTACCCTCGGGGATCAGGATGGTGGAACCACTGAGACTGGTGAAATGTTCAAGGGCACAGAGGTTCAATTCAGAAAAACTTCCAGCCCTTCAACCTCTCGTGGTTTGTCTGTCGATCCGGGTCAAGGTGATTCGGAATCCGATCTTCGAAACCTTGCTGGAGTTGCTGAGCTTGAGCAATTCAACGATCCTTCTGAGGAAAAGGAGAAAGATAACGAAGAATCCAGATTAATGGAAGGTATCTTTGCTCGATCTGGAGTTCATAGCGCTCTTGAACATGATCAAATTATTAATGGAAAGAGAAAGGTTGCAGCTGATCGCGGAATGATTGAACGTGAAGCCAAGAGAATTGCCGCTGAATCTGCTACCGCACTGAGACGTGCTGGAGAAGCAGCAAGGAGTATTACACCTGGAACTGTTACCTGGACTGGAGAATATGGGTCTGCTGGTAGACCCATTAATGTTCGAAGAGGTGCAGGTCCAAGTTCATCAAGTGTTTTATCAAGTCTTTCAAACAGACAAGGTATTGCACAATCTTCTAGTTCGAATAGTTCACGAGCTGCAACTCCAAATCGTCCAGTTGGGCGTCAACGTCATGATTTTGCTAAGATGATTGTCGATTTTATCAAGAGAATGGGTGGTTCGGTACCGAGTCAAGCAGTGGTCAATCATTTCGATCGATATTGCACATCAGATCGATTGACAGCAGAATTTAAGCACACACTGACTGAAGTTGCAATTTGTGAGCGAGGTACGAATAGTAGGATGAGAGCCAAGTGGGTATTGAAGGATGAATTTAAATAATTAACATGATTGAATGTTTTAAGAGATTTCACCAAGGCGTTTAGGGAAGGCGGGATAAATGGAGATGGTGGGGACCAGGTAATAAAGCCAAGATCTAATACCTTTTTGTATTATAGAATTATATGCTTGGGCATGGGCGTCGGGAGATATCCTTTGGACTCTGAATGGTAGTATTACTTTGCGATAGCTTTGGGCGCAGGCGTATTATCGTAGATGAATTATAAAGAGGATATTATTTAGTATATTTTTATATCTAATGTTGATATCGATGTTCTAGTATGCAGTGGAGTATATATCCCAAGATGTCGTTTAAAAGTTATATGAGAATTTTTTATTAATTAAAGAAAGAAATGGAGGAATAAATGAATGAATGTATATCTATTTGAATTTACCTCGATTAAGTTAGATAGATATCTACTTTATCTTGTGTTTGAAAATCAAAAATCATAATTCGAAAACCGGAGAATATTCAAAGCTACTTCCGATCCATTTCTTTTCTCTTCCTTTCTTCCCTCTCTTTACCCCATTCCTGTCCTGCTCTCTCATCCATCCATCTCTTCATCTCACTCACTCACTCATCCATCCATCCATCCATCCATCCATCCACCACCACCAGATCAAATCAAACCAAAACCGTACCAGATAACACAAAGTCCCTCCCTCTAATCAATTTAATTTAAATTAATTAAAAGTCCCAAGTGCATAAACGGTATTAGGACCTTTATCTTCGAAGTTCGTGGTGCTGATTATGGAGTTCCAGCCGCTGTTTTGGGGGGAAAGAGAGAGAGGTTGTTAGTTTTTTTCTGTGGTTTTTTTGAGGGGAGTAGTGGGAGAGAGCAGGGGGGTGGGAATAAGGAGGGATAATGAGATTGGATGATTGGGAAGGGAGGGGTATAAAGGGGAAGGGGAAGGATTCGCTTGAATCCGAGGAATATGAAAATTTGAATCGAGTTGAGGAAGAGATATTTAAAACTAGAACTAGGCAGAAAAAGAGAAAGAAAAAAGGAAGAAAGAGAAAAAAACATACAAAAATGCATCCTGTCCCTTAACCGTATCAACAATCGTCATGACGGCAAAATCTCCATCACTGTTATATCCCCAGTTTACCTGCCACGCATTGCTAGTTTTGCTGCAGGAGAGAGAAGAATAGGAATGGGTTTGGGGGGTTGCGCTGGTGGGGGGTGTGCTGGATGTGTCGTTGTAGAGGCAGGGTACTGTTTGAGGTTAGTTGGGGTTTTTAGAGAATTGGAGAGGGGGAAGATGGTGGATGGATGAGAAAATGGAGGGAGAAATTTACCTTTGACAGTGGTACCACTGGTGGGAATCACATTAATTGTGAAATTGTAGGTGCAGATTGTTGCTGTGCATGCTGTGTTGATGGTTAGTAGGATTATCTTGATGCAGTGCTTCAAGCTCTTCTTTCATCCTCTCATTTTTTCAACTTCGTCTACTTTAGCAAATTCTTCCATTTCTTCAAGTTCATCCTATCTTCACACTAATCCATCCATCTATTTATTCCAATAGCTTCCTATCCCACCAAATCTCATCCCCGTTCCCATCAAACCCCAAAGAGAAACACGAGGGGAAGGGGAAGGAGCAAACTCCCAAACTCCGAACAAATCCAAAGTACGAAAAAAGAGGGAACACTTAACATACGTCTAGTAAAATCCGTCACTTTCCACTGTACATCCGGAATAGCACTCGAAGCAGCAGTACTACGTTTTCCACTGACATCCACCGGGAGAGATGCCGAAAGAACTGAGGCTGTAAAAGCAGTAATGAGAAGGAGAGATTTGGTGAACATTTTGCTTGTTATTTGTAATATATTTTGATATGTTGTGGGTGAGGATATTGATTGATATTAAGAGAGATTTTGTTCTCTGAGGAAGAAGTGAGGAAGTGAAGATATGAGTTTGGAAGAGAGGAAAGTCCTCTGCTTTATAGAGATTTAGATGCTTGCATCACATACTGCATACTGCATACTCTATTACATATTGGATATCACATCTCACATACCAAAATCCAGTATATAAAAATACAATAGTACGATATGTGCGATACGTACAACATGAGCTGACAAGACAAGAAAAGACAAGCAATGTCAAAAGACAATTTGATTCCATGCACCACAAACCCACGCAAAATATTCCAAGAACCATCACAAATCATCAGCAGACATGCAAAACACCTCGTATCCAAAGCCCATCGTACATATTCATCCGTTCCCATCATCCCACTCAGTACATTGATGATCCGTAGTAGAAATAGTACAAAATAGATATTTCCTAATCGATCATCATCATCATGATGATCATCATGATGAGCTCATGATTCTCGGGTTACTGTAACCTTATGCTTAACACGAACCCCCGTATTATGATCTGTACATACGATTGTACAGTGGAGAGGATTCTTATTTATACGAGGTTTGATGTGATGTAACCTTGAGTCTTTTTCCCCGCTTTCTTACTTTTCTCCTTACAGGAAGTACTCGAATATGAGGTATGGTAGGTGGTTTGAATTGATTGGATCGTTTAGTGGGATCTTTGGAGTTTATTTACGGTGCGTATTCATACATACATATTTGGTGCATAAGACATACATATAGATCTACTCGAGTATATCCTATAAAAATACTCGTACATTTTGTAGTATTCTCCCCTCGATCTTTCCCCCTTCTATCAAAGATCCACAAACCCCACAATCCTCCCTGGCTTGGACACAAGACCCATTAGTAACTCATATTTCTGTACCCCTCACATCGTCACCATCATCGCGTCCACACTCCTATCTAACAATAAATAAAATAACAGGATACATAATACATAGTACACAACACACAATACACATCAAAACACATATATTACATACCACATCACATCACAAAACAAAACAAAACAAATCCAAATAAAATACTCCCCCTCTCACAAATACTACTCCCAATTCCCAACTCTCCATCCCACACGTAACCAAAGTATCCAAGTACAAGTATCCATAATCAAACCTACCCATCCATCCATCCATCCATCCATCCATCAACATAAAACTCCCATTCCAATCACCAAGCACCAAGCACCACCAACTGTAACTTTCACTGTAACTCCCACTCTAACCTCCACTATAACTGCCATGCACACACTCGTACATATCCACACATGCACACACTCGTACATGTTTCACTTCCCACCATTCCACCATTCCACCATTCCTACCATTCCACCATCTTCCACCGTTGTGTATAACCGTATGTAACAGTACCACAGTGCCACCAACTTGTATGTACCATTACCACAACACAACCACAACACAGCACAGCAAAAACCTACCTACCTACCTACCTAATACCTAGTATACAGAATACAAAGTATACAAAGCCAGCTCCCCATCTATCTAACATGGAGAGTGAGATATGAGATGAGATGAGATGCAAGTAAGTCTTAGGGTGTAAGAAGATGTGAGACCCGAGATCTGGTATAAATGACTCGAGTGAAGTGTGGTATAATTAGACAACAAATAATAAACAAAAATTATTGCTATTATTTTTATTAATATTTTGATCTACTCGAGTTGATTTACAAGTATTTAAATAATCAATTAAATGACTTTTAAATTTACTCGTAAATATCTTATTACAATATCCTTCACTGTTTGAGCTCAGATCCAATAATTATACAACTCTTAGATAGACATATTTAAAACATAAGACTGTATCTTGATATACTATTTACATCATACATTGTATCGTGTAATGGGACGATGAAAATAATGACTAACAGTAAAATGTTTCAAGTAGTCTTAAATATGATCAAATATTTTCATTTCTTTTGTCTTCGTGGAGCATGAACCTAGCTTTTCCTAAGCTCTACATTAAAAACGCCTTAGGGTCAATTACAGCGCTGTAAGCAACCCATTCCCAATGCATTAACACATCCATCCATCCATATTTAAGCTCTGCTGCCAACAGCAGCTCCCAAAGCACCACCAGTGAATTGTGTTCCACCAGCTTGCCTTGGAGCATTGGAGATACCACCACGTCCGCCACGGTTACCACCACGACCTCCTCTGTTACCACCACGTCCACCTCTGCCACCTTGTCTTTCAAAAGCATTGGCTGTGCCTTGTGTTCTTGTCTCGAGTGTGCGCTCATTGCTCTCAATCAAGCCACTAGCTTTGTCGCTAAGGCTCAATGCTAAGCTTTGAAGTCTGCTCAACTCAACACCCTTTCTAAAGATGATTGAAGAGTTGACTTGATCTAATGCGGCTGCAAGTTCCTCGTGACTAATCATCTTGCTAACAATGGCAGCAACCTTTCGGTCAGGGAGTTCAAACATTGATGAGAGTCTGTTGACGGATAGAGTATCGTAATAAGGAGCGTAGGTGAAAAGATATGTTCGGAGACCTTCTTCTTGAATCTGTGCTGAGAGCATTGCCTTAATCTCCTCAGGCTTGGACATGAGCTCCCAAATCTTGATCGAATGGATATAATCAGTTGCCTTTTTCCATTCACCTTGAGCTAATGCCTTTGATGCTTGCATGACATGATCTCTGGTGTTCTCAGGGGGTCCAGTGAAGATTTGACGCTCGTGATATTCGAGCATACGTCTGTATGTCTTGCTGATAATTCTCTTCTTGATGTCGGGGGATGAACCAGTTTGTGCAAATAGAGGAATTTCGAGAAGCATACTGCAGGTGAGGTATACACATTCAAGAAGTTCGAGGTTAATGTGCATGTGGAATGGAAGTTGACGTTGCTTTTCGAGACGTTCTTGATCTGGAGTGACTTGGTTATACCTCTGGATCATAAGACCTTGTGCAAGCAATTCCTTTTGACGGCCACTACCACAGATTTCTTGGAGGGTTGTTTGAGCTTCATACACCAAGCCAGCTCGGAAAGCACAGAGACCAACTTGGACAAGGGTGCGGTTGAACAAGATTTGGCTCTGAACGTCGAACGAATTGATAGTTTCTTGCAAGTGAGACATAAGCATCATATCACGAGCTTTGTAGTAGTTGTCATGTAGAGCTTCGAAATAGATCTGGCAAAGCATAGCCCGAGCTTTGGTGAGTCCCTCGCCCTCAGTGTTGATGTAGAGGTAGTTGCAGAGAATGTTGACCAAGGTCTTGGCATCTTGAACGGAACCTCGTGGTGTGATGGTGGAATCGAGCTCTGCGGGAATTGCTTTCCAGCAATTTTCGTCAAGTATTTTAATGACCGCGGATGGCTATACAAAATAAGTAGAGGTTCTGATAAAAATTTTAGATTACAAACCTTGAAGTATACGTGCTCCAATCTTCTCATAACAACTCTGTTCAAGCTGCGTTGAGGTTCAGTCAAGCTATCGTCCTTGCTAACTTCTTCCTGGTACAACATAGTTCTGACAATATTGTTGTAGAGATCACCCTCATCAGAAAGGCGTTCGATGTATTCGGCTGTATGAGGATCAATATGTTGAAGGGATCTTGTAAGCTCGTCATCGAGTCTTTCGACAAAAGAGACTATGCTTCCTGGAATCTTGAACTTTTCGCCGTCGGCAACCGTAGGAAGCTTTTCATCATCCTCCCATGGTTCCGCAGTCTCTACAACGACAAATTCCCGGTTTGTTTCGACGACACTTAGTAATGTTGCGAATTCCTTCTCCGCTGCCTTCCACTGCTCTTGGGACATAAAAGTTTGAGTACCAGTAGTCATGTCGAATCTTGTGGAAATAAGGGTCAAGAGGACTCTGATGCGTTGGTAAGGAGTAGCTGCTACTTCATACAACTTTTCCATGATCTTAATTTGCTCGTTGCGGTCGGTATTCTTCTTACCTCTGGACTCTAGAATGGTCCTCAAATGCTTAAGAATACTCTCTGGCGTGAACTGGAGAGTTCGTCCGCCCTTGCCAACAGTACCCCATCCTTCATCATCGTCACCGTCGATGGCAAGATTTTGCGCTGCAGCTGAGGACTTGGCTTTCTTTGGTTTAGGTGCCACAAGTTCCTCATCTTCTGATTCCATGTACGCATCCTTGTCAGCTCTGAAAGAGTCGATGTCCTTCTGATGCTCCTTGCTGGTCTTCTTGAGCTTTTGCTTCACAGCATTCAAACCTCTAGAATTCGTGGCATTCATCTTCTTTGGCGTCACCTTCTGCTTCGCCAAGGTCTCATTCATGAAATCCTCCAACTCTGCGAGTGCTTTGATGTAAACCTTTGGAGTTGTGCCAGATTGTAGAAGCTTGGCGACCTGTCGGTTGAGCTTATCGAACTCTGTGACACAATAGTTAGCTCTGCCATGGGGAAATATCTTTGAGTAGAATCTACAGACCTGCCGAGATCGATCCCCAATCATTAATCTTCTCGCCATTTTCGATGGCTTTCGCGGTCGCCTCAAGTTCTTCGAATCGCTTGTTCTTCGCAGACTTTACGACCTTTACTCCCTCATCTCCACTGCTCTCGGTATCGGAATCGGAGTCATCTTTCAAGAAAGCGTTCGCGCCCGTCTTTTTGCCAACTCCATCATCGCTGCTGGAATCGGAGTCGTCATCATCATCGTCCTCCTCCGAATCATCTTCTTCAGATTCTTCTTCGGGTTGCTCTTGAACTTCTTCGTCGTCAGAGTAGAGATCCTCCTCCTCATCGGAGCTGCTCTCGCTGGAACTGTCGCCACGAAAGAATCTAGACATGTTGATGGTTGCAAGTGGGTGGTATTTGCTTTAGTCTCGAGTTTAGAAAAAAGGTTGCCAGTAGGAATAATTGGCGGGGAACCAAAAATTAAGCGACTTTTTTCGAACAAAATGAATCTTTGCCCTAACAAAAAGAATAAGTACGGTGGTAGCCTTGAGAGTGGCAATTATGTACGTGTCGATAGATCTGAATAGATCAAATAAATTATCAAGATAATAAAGAGTAAAGATTTATTGATAATTCGTAAAAATGACTCTACACTATTCACTCAATTTTTGCGTTGGCTGAGGAATACTGCCTTTAACGTCGGGAAAATTATTACAGCCAATAAGCAGCCGGTATACGTTTAGTTAGCAGAACCTTGAAAGAAGTCGATGCATTGTCCACAGGTCGTATAATCGCATCAACAAACGTTTTCAGTGTTTGTCATTCTGTTTGAGAAAAGTTGACTATTTGAGTATTTAGTTGTTAACAAAAATGAAATTGCGCTCATGTCATCATATTATTGTGAGGTTGATTTGGAGCTGAGCTCAGGAACATGTGATCTTCAAAGGCCATCTGTCGCTACCTATTGGGCATATTGCAACGAAAGCGATTTCACGTACCGTCTCTGAACACGTCCAAATGAAGTGGAAGTGGATAAGTACACATGTGCTTGGAGAACACTGTAAGAAAGTAAAGAGGATATGTCCAATTATTGTAATTAGGAGCATCACGCTCCAGGTTATTAGGATCATGCAATGTGTGTTTGCTATGTGTTTCCCGGCTACGATATATTTACCAAAAATCACCCAACGCCCACTACCGGATATCCCAAAAACCGCCCCATACCCAGAAATCGTCGATACGCCTGGATCCTATATTACATTGCATATTTCGTATTATCGCGGAACATGTCTATGTTTCCCTATCAAGCCAGTCGGGGTGTTGTGTGACTCTCCAAGGTTTTATCCCATGTGGATTTTCGGCTCGACTCTTCTTTGCATGCTCAAAGAGCTTCACACTTTCTTCATCTTTCATCAGTCGTGTGAACTCTCGTACTTCCTTATTTGAAGTGGTAGCTGCTTGCTGAAAAGAAGAAAAGAGCTTCTCGGCTGTATATACTGGTCAGCTACAATTTCCTGAAGCTTGGGTGCTTCTTAAAATTGCAAATTGAGAACGTACGTGATGGCTGCTTAGTTGCCAATGGGGTAAGCAGTCTTGGGATTGTAGATCGTAGATTGCGACACTAAACACCTTGTTAGCTAATCGTCGTTACAATTTCTCGAATAATACGACTGACTTGAATGTGCATTTCCTTCAAAGTTTTCATCGCCTGCTCGAGTTTTGCTTCATCCCATACCTCTTCGGATCCAGGAACTGCTGTTTGCTGAGCATTTCCGTCTACATTGGTAGCGGCCTGGCCAGAAGCATTTGTCGCAGCTGATTGACCAGAATCCATTCTTTCAAGGTCGGAGCAACAGCAATTCCATCGAGTGCTCTGCAGGGATATCAATGTTGACAAAATATGGAAAGCAGCTTTGAGCTGATGTCAAAAATGGTGGGACCTCTCCGCAATGTGGGACCATGCATGGTCTTTGAGGTTACATAAGCAAGGTGAGTAGTCCTGATCAGAATTGGTATGCGTGAATTCATCCAAATGAATCAGATGTGATTTGTTCTACATACTTCTACCGAATATGTCAGGTAGCCATAGCCAAACTCTGACTTTTTCTCCAAATTCTGTTCAAACGGCACATAACTCAAAACTTTTGAAGGCAATGATATATTATAAATAAGCTCAAGGTTTGGATTCCCAATACTTTTTGAAGAGCTCGGTCTCTCTGTTATTCCGGAGCCGATCAATATCAAAAGAAGTTTCTGGATGAGAACATATTGGAACAAACCTCATCGGGAACATGATGATACCAATTTCAGACATACTACGTATATCTGAAAGATTCCAAATGAGAAGTCCTAGTGGGTCTTAATCTTAAAGAAATTTTAAGCTAACTCTCTCCAAAAAAAGGGTGAATTCTTCAAGTTTGGATTTTGCCTCCTCATGATCACAACATTAACAATAAATCAACATTCTTTTTTGAAAGGTCCAATCAATCTATCTCGGAGAGAGGCGGCCGCAGGCTTGTGATTATTTATTGTTAATATTGATTGCCTACTTTGGTAATTATTTTGAGAAATTAACACTCTCTGTCCATTCATACCTCCAAATTCTTTATTTACAGACCCCACAATCCATAAATTGCATTCTGGCTCGAGCTTTCACAATGGAACAAATCAGTGGAGACCTTCCTGTCAATAATCTGGTTTCTGACAACTCCTCTCAATCTACTCTGGATGAGTCGATCTCTGTAACAACCAAGATCGATGATCCAACTATCAGACCTGACCCCTCGTTCATACAAAACCAGATTTCTCTTCAAAGAAGTCCGACAACAAAATCTCATGTATCAGCCCTCTCTGGACAATTATCAATAAAGTCTGATGGAAGCAGTCCTCGGTTAGGGTTTTCCGCACTTTCCGCCACTCATGGTGAAGACAGAGTCAGAGAAGATGATCAAAGAAGGTCGCGTGGTGATTCAAATGGAAGCAATACTGGAGAAGTCAACAGATCTGCACTATTGAAATCGAATTCGTATTCTTCTGCTCTGTCAATGAAATCAGAGAAGTCAGTCCATTCCGTCAACGCCGTTGGTAACTATCCCCTCGGTACCTTGAGAGTTCACTCTCCATCACCAACCAGAGAGCCAGGTGTGGAGCATCACGAAATCTTGAAGGATGGGGATGTGATTATCATTCGAAGCCTTCCAGCCGGTTCAATGTTTGGATATGACACAAAAGCTTTTACTATCAAGACCCAGGGGACCCTTGAGGGCGTTAAGAATATTCCTCCTGGAGCCCATTTCTTCTGGGGCGGATCAGCGAATGGATCTTCGCGCACCGGTTTCTGGTTTATGACTATGAAACTAGCTTCGGACGAGTACGGCGAGGCTCACGTCTTAAGATGGGATAATTATCACGAGTGTTTGGAAGAGGAGGTTAGCGAAGCGGAAAAACGAATTCAAAAGGCTAGCATACCTGAAATCGTCAATAAACTCGAACCATACTTGAACAATGCTTCAGTCCCAAGCCCAAAACCCACTGGCTCTGTTTCGGCTTCACCAACTTTCGTCAACTCCCCCAGTTCCCCGATCCCTGCTGAAGACATTTATGGCAGCGACAAGTGGCATCACTTGACCTCTTGTATCAAGCATCCCTACCTTAAGAGAGTTACAGGTGGCAAGTGGAATAGTTGGAAAGTCTCGTCTAGTCATGATGTTAAGACGACGGACCTACAGGCTTCAAGCACCACGCGTGACGTCAAAGGCAGCAGTACGAATTTTGATGGGGATGATTTTCTTAATTTCGTTTTCCCAAGAAATTCACGCACCTTTTCCGATACATCTACCGGTCGCGAGCGCACTGAGCAGGCAATCGACAGTACAGCCTATATCGTTGATGCTATCGCAAACTGCACTTATGAAGACTCAGATGAGATTATTGGAGAGCTTCAGTTTTGTTATATCACTGGTATGGTACTTGGAAACCTTGCTTGTATGGAACAGTGGGGTATTATTATTAGCAAGCTATTCGGAGCATATCGCCTTTCCATGGACCACCCAGTTTTCTTCCGTAAGGTAATCACCGCCGTTCATGCCCAGTTTATGTACGATGAAGAGGGATTCGATACCAGTATCTTTGATCATGATTCTCATCTTGGCGATGATTTGAAGATCATTCTCACCAAGTTCAAGTCTCGTCTAAACGAGCAACTTCTCTCGAATGGTTCCAAGATTACTCCCGAGCAGGAAGAAGTAGGAAAGGCGTTTGAGGCATTTGAATCTTGGCTCTGGAAATGGGGGTGGGATCTACGTGGGAATTATCTTAGGTCTGGAAAATTCCAGCTTGAGGATGGAGAGATGATCGACGCAGAGCTCAAGGATTTTGAGGACGAGGATGAACGAGGTGAGTACGCGCCGATGGTAGTAGATCTCGATGAAGATGGGCTCGAGAAAGATCGCATAATTTTGTAGCAAATCAAATCATGTTACTCAATGCTTACATCCCACCACACTTCACATGTTTCTTATCCAACACTATTTATCTCCAATACCGGTCCATTCCCTTCCCTCCCTTCCCTCCTCCTGCAAGCCTTATCTTGCTGTTCCCACCAATCACTCATCTAACCCATCCCTCGTGTTGCGCCTCTAGGTCGCAAATCCGAAAAATTGGACAAATCCAAGAAATCAAGAAGTAACCGCATCAGTCGCTCCGGATTCGCCTGGGCCCTTCCAAATGTATCCTAACTCTCGACTTGAATTTCCCTCCTATATTTCTATTTCAATTTCTCTTCACTCGACCTTTCCTACTACAACTTCCCATTCTCAGCTACTTGGTTTCTGTTTCCGCTTCGAGAAGCAGATTAGAGGCAAGTGTATTACTTATCACAAAAGGTTCTTTAAGTTTTAATTTAATTTCGATTCTTTCAATTCTTTGAATTCTTGACGCCCAAGAGCTTACACTTACTTACGATCTTACGATTTAATGGGTTCCTACGATGTTGATTTTGAGAGCTGGATACCCTTTACGATTTGACGAATCACGGCTTGGTCTGGGGTGGAATATGCGATTGACTTTACATTGAGGACGGACGGGTGCGGCCCTAAGCACTATGAAGAAATCATATTCCATGAATGTGGCATGTTTCACGAGGTTCTACGACGGAGGACTTCTTGGTTTTACAAAGGGTCTTCAGCATGGGTGAATAAGCGGTGTATATCAGGATTGACATAAAGGGAGCGCAGTTCCGGACATATCTGCGATCAAGAAAACATAGAAGACAGTACATTTATCACATATAATGGTCAAGCAAAAATCTCATTCAAGTCATTTGCAGAAATTGTGATATTCATGGCTGCACTTCGCTAAAGCGCTTACGTGACAAATGAGACAAGGTCGACCCAAGCCCAGATTTGAGATATAGAGACCAGGCAATAAATGCCGTTCTCCGCGTAGTTGTCATCAGTTGCACAATAAAACCCATATTCTGCTCCATGCTTGTAGCCAGAATTGGCACATCTACAAACGACGACCACGACGACCTCCCTTGCGACGGGTGCTGTCGGATGGGGTTGGGGTAACATCCTCAATACGGCCAATCTTCATGCCGGTACGGGCAAGAGCACGGAGAGCGGATTGAGCACCTGGACCTGGGGTCTTGGTTCCGTTACCTGTAAGGAATGAATGTTAGTATTATTCTCGGTAATTCTAGAGCCCTTGATTTTGTTCTCACCTCCGGTAGCACGGATCTTGATGTGGAGAGCAGTGATGCCCAATTCCTTGCAACGGGCAGCAACATCTTGAGCAGCCAACATAGCAGCGTATGGGGAAGACTCGTCACGATCGGCTTTGACCTTCATTCCACCGGTAACACGGCAGATGGTTTCGCGGCCACTGGAATCACCCAGAAAGTCAGCCTATGAACCTCTTCATTCCAAATTGGCAAAATTTATATTTCATAACACCAAAATTTCCTGTTGTAGATTTTTTCGGGGGAGTACATACGAAAGATCAGTGACATGGACGAAGGTATCGTTGAAAGATGCGAAAATACGGGCGACACCGAAAACGAGTTCACCTGAGCCGCGGGGTTAGCAATTTGTATCAAATTTCTCCAGGAATTCAAATTTTGCTTACCTTCCCTGACACTAGGGCCAAGGTTGATGTTCTCTTGCGCTGGGCGTGCTGCTTTCTTTGGAGGCATGTTGGTTAGTTGCTGAAGGATTGATCGACGAAGATTTCGAAAATATCAGAGGTTTTCGAAATGGAAGTGTAGGACATTCGATTTCCAAAAATTTGGCGAGTTTGTGCGCGCTAATATAAATTAGGAATAGCTCACAGCATTTCCTTAGCGTAATGGGGCTCGAAAAAAATACATAAACTTTCTCTCGGTCAACTTCAGTTTTTCTTTTCAACCACGATAACAACAATATTTTCAATGACTTGAGTTTTTCAATTTCTCACGACGTGTAGAATTGGGATCATTGGCGCGATTTGGGCTAGTTTTACGTATACTTACATTACACAGTCTTTTGAAATACCGGTATTGTGTCGCGCACGATGGCTACTCCAGCCAAGTCAAATCTTGAGGGGAAAATGGATAATTTTGTTATCGGTATCATTGGTATGGGTGATATGGGCAAGATGTATGCCCGCAGGCTCAGCGATGCTGGATGGAGGTAAATACCCTCAATTGAGTTTTCGTTGAGCCCGCTTTTGCAATGGTAAGCACCCTCTTTCTTCCCCTCCATCCCTCTTATAATGATGACCTGAGTGCATTTGGCTCGAGCATCGCCTTCAGCCGGCCTGACTACCATTCTGGTACCAGGTCGGAGGCTGGCTTTCTATGATGAAAAATCTCAGCTACCTTATTTTATTTTGTCTGAATCAATCAAATTACTTTTGACGTTTTTGTTACATTTCGAATTCGCAGAAGCTAACAAGTAAACTTTAGGTATACCATTTGAATTTGACAGCTACTGATATACTTGGGGCAGAGTAAATGCCTGCGATAGAGAGGAGAAATATGAAGCCTTGCGTGAAGAGTTTGCAGATAGAGTAAATACCCAGACTTTTAGATAGTTTGAACCTGCAGCTTGTGCTGAGACCTCCATAGAAACAAATTACAATTCTTCCCAATGGCCATCTCGTTTCCAGAGCAAGTGATTACACTATTTACAATGTCGAAGCCGCTGCGATTGGCAAGGTTGTAGCAGAATATGGTCCCTGTATGGTTTACATAATCTCATCATCTTCATCTTCTAATCTTCTGTGTAGCCACCAAGCAAGGTGCGATAGTAGGAGGACAAACCTCATGCAAAGCTCCTGAGATAGCAGCGTTTGAGAAATATCTACCTCCTGATGTTGAAATCGTATCTTGCCATTCCCTCCACGGTCCTAATGTTGATCCTCGAGGTCAACCTATTGTAAGTATCCCCGATCGTATCACGCTCTCACGTGGTCTAAAAACAATACAGGTTTTAATCAAACATCGTGCCTCCCAAGAGAGTTTCGAAAAAATCGAGCATGTGCTCTCCTGCCTCGGCTCCAAACAACATGTCCTCTCAGCATCTCAACACGACCGTATCACAGCAGATACCCAAGCCGTAACCCATGCAGCCTTCCTATCCATGGGTAAAGCCTGGCACGCCAACCTTCAATTTCCCTGGGAGATAGCCCGTTACGTTGGAGGTATTGAGAACGTCAAAATCAATCTGACTCTTCGCATTTATTCTCAAAAATGGCACGTCTACGCCGGCCTCGCCATTCTGAACCCTTATGCCAAAGAACAGATTAGAGAGTATGCGCAAAGCGTGACGGATTTATATAAATTGATGCTAGGAGGGCACCGAAAAGAGCTAGAAGAGCGAATCAAGAGTGCAGGACGATTTGTCTTTGCAGGGCGCAAGGAGTCGGATGAATTACTCTTGCGAGACGAAGTACTTGATCGATTTTCCCTAGGCAAGAAACCCGAGAAACCAACTCCAAATAATCATCTCTCTCTTCTCGCCATCGTGGATTGTTGGGCCCGTCTTAATATTATTCCCTACGATCATATGATCTGTAGCACGCCTCTTTTTCGTCTTTGGCTCGGTGTTTCAGAGTACCTGTTCCGAAATGAGAAATTGTTAGATGAAGTTATCAACACAGCTATTGAAGACAACACATTCCGCTCTGATGATTTAGAGTTTACATTTGCAGCTAGAGGATGGAGCGAGTGTGTAGAGTTTGGAGATTTTGAGAGTTGGAAGGATAGGTTTGAGAAGACGCAAATGTTCTTCGCTCCAAGATTCCCAGAGGCAACCAGGGTAGGTAATGAGATGATGAAGACAATTTTGGCAAACATCAAAGATTAGAGTTGGGGATTAGATAGACTGGATTGGGAGTGGAGATGATTTGATTTATTTATCTGGAGTTTGGCGGGCTGCACGAAATTCGACATGATTCGAATTTCCCGCAGGGCGTAACAGAGGGTGTACTGCACTGCACTGAAATTTAAGATGACACTCTTTTTAAGCTCAAGGGAAACTCAAATTCACGATCTACGTTCAGTGACGCCCTGAAAATAGGCCGGAAGACTTGCATCATATATCGTGCTGCCAAACCCATCGCACACTACCGGGAGAAATAGATGACTGGTAGGAATGGGAAGTGTATTTGTAGATGTAGATGTGGCCATTTCTGCTTAGTGCTTTCGGTCGCTTGAAGCGACCCCCCTTACCACCAGATAATCACACAACAGAACTCACGCGAGTTCTCAGCACTTTGTCGTTGTATTAATCAACATTTCCATTGCCATATGCTCCTTAGTTCATGAACATGTCGGAAGAATTTTGCATTTATTTGCTCATAATTCTATAAACCAGCGTAAAAAGCCAGTCCAATGCAAATGCAGCATAACCACTCCCCCAAATCCGCAACCCATAAACCCCAAATTTAACGGTAAGATTTTTGGTATCTGGCTCTGGCACCGGGACCTATTGAAAATATTAGCGGAGTCCTAATTCTACTCTCTATACAGATGAACTGACCTCCGAACTTCTTTGGCTCGCAACGTCTGTTATCGGCAACCAAGAGGGTTCTGTCGTAGGTAACGAGGGCTTGCTTCAATTGGTTCTTTGAGTGCTCATCGACGAACTTTTGGTAGTAGGCAACGATAGCCTTGGAGATAGCTTGACGGATGGCATAGATCTGGGAGGTTTGACCACCACCGGTAACTCGGACACGGATGTCAACACCGGCGAATCTGTCGAGACCGACGATCAAGAGGGGCTCGTAGACCTTGAATCTCAAGACCTCAGGTTGGACCAAGTTCAAAGGCTTTCCGTTAACCTTGACAAGTCCCTTTCCGGCCTATTTCCTTGTGATCAGTATATAAATTCTTCGGGCTGTTGCTGTGGACGTCTGGAGCTTTCGTCGAGGAAATGCGTACCTTGCAGTGGGCAACTGCGGTGGCTATTTTTAAAAAAAAAAAAAAAAATGTTAGTCCTGGTGTGCATTTCAAGAGAGCCAAACTCAGATTGAAATTCTTACCGGTCTTCTTCTTTCCGAAACACTGAACAGACTGAGTGGAAGCCATCTTGGATTATTGTCCTTCAAATTCGAATATATGTTAGCCTCCTGTTCCACCAAATATTCCAACCCGTATCATAGAAAAGAATTGATAATGCTTTTGTCGAATGTCGAAAAAAATCGATGACCGAGTTCCAGAACCTCTCAAGTAACGTGCCAATCCTCCAATATTCCAAAATCTCAAAAGCGATCGCAGTTCAAATCAGGTCGGAATGTGAGCTCACCTTGGCGTAGATAGTCGAGGTGGTTGTAAAGTGTTGTCGTCGTTGTCGCGATGTTCTTCAATTCCTTGAGGGTATTTTTCCATTTGCAAAAAGTGCGAACCGCTCAATTAGCGAAATCAACTAACTCCAAAAGAGGTTAGCTCAGCCTCTTCACCCCAGTCTACACACCGATGTCTTATCCTTATCGTAAACCACTTACTACTCTGTACGGAGTACCGTGAGACCTCAAATCCATTTCACAGAATAGTTGTTACAATGTCTCGCAAAGGTGTTGGTCTTGCAGCTTTCGACAGGTCTCGGATCACATCTGCTCAATATGCGTCTCACGGAAATAATCTACGAAGTTCTCATTCTACATCTCTAGCTACTCAGTTATCAGTCTTCCGTTCCTTACTTCAGCAATTTGCTCAAACTCATGCCAAAGATATACGCTCGAATCCCACATTCCGCGCCGAGTTTGCGCGTATGTGCTCAGCTATTGGGGTTGACCCTTTAGCAAGTAGTAATAATGCTGGAGGTAAAGATGGAAGTGGTAGTTTTTGGGCTCAAATGCTTGGTACAAGTGTGAATGATTTCTATTTCGAGTTGGCAGTAAGAGTTGTGGAAGTCTGTGGTGCTACAAGAGAAGAAAATGGGGGGCTTATCGGTGTGAAAGAAGTTAAAGACAAAATCATGAGCAGAAGAATGGAAGGTGGGGCTGAAATCACTGAGTATTGATCACCTTATGATGTCCATGTGATATACAAAATGCTAATTATTGGCCAGTGATGATATCCTTCGTGCCGTGACTACCCTCAAACCCCTTGGTTCTTCATATTCCACCATAACTGTTGGCAACAAAACATATATCCGCTCGATACCCAAAGAACTCAACACAGATCAGAGTGCTGTTCTGGAAGCCGCGCAAGTACTAGGATATGTTAGCGTCTCGATGCTCATGTTGAATCTTCGCTGGCCAAGAGCAAGAGCTAAGACAGCCATCGAAGATGTCGTCTCAGAGAGTATGTTATGGGTCGATAAGCAAAGTGAAGAGTGGGAGTATTGGAGCCCAAATTTCATGCTAGAAGTGGATGAAGGTGGAAATACTGGATGAAAACAAGATTGCAACATACCATTCAGAGAAACACGAAACCTAGGACCAGAAAAGGCAACGAGTAAGTAGAAAAAAGTGGGGAGTAGTGGCAAATTTACATGTAGGGAGGCAATGGTACTTTCTACTGTAAACAAGAAACCTCGGTGGAGTCAGCATGACAGCGCACCTATTTCTAGATAGATGAGGCGCCGTCTCTATGTCAGGGGAGGTGTGGAAATGGTTTCCCATTTACTCATTATGCAAATACCGGATGTCCCTTTCCATGAGCTATACCAAGCCCGACCTGACGTTCACCAGGCCTTGGGTGATGTCCATGGCAAGTCTGGTTACAACCATGAGAAGCTGGTATTTCTTGTTCCAGTTTCAATACAGACTCTGCTGTCTCATCTGAGTTAGCTTCCGGCGATACTCCTTGATAAACACCATTTTGCCATTCCTCTGCAATGTCCGAAAGTCTACGAGAACGTTGAGACTTTTGGTGTTTATTATCACTCCTTCGAGCTGAAGCTCGAATTGAACGTAGTTGCGTTGAGCTAGACGATTGGGGTTCTTGATTTTCTTGTTCTGATGATGCTTGGCTGGAAAACATTGATCGTGTTCCTTGTGTTTCACTCGTCGACGATTGTCCAAAGTTTAGGGCCCGGAAACGACGTCTCTGCATTGCCTGAGCGAAGTAGGCTCCCATACCAGGAGAACCATACATGCCATGAGAACAGTAACTAGCATCCCAATGACGTGGTTGGTCTGCATTGTGTTGATATGGTTGATTCTAAGTTGCCGATTCCCTTGGGCGTATTTAGATGCTTGTCGAGTGTTTGTTGTCTTAATTTTTGAATGTTGAGTTGCTGCATATGGATTTTTAAGTGTCTTGACTTTAGACACCGTATATTTATTATGGATAGGCAAGGCTCAGAATTGTAATGGAATCATGGCAGCGATTGTTTAACCCAGGAAAGTACGGTGCCTTACTAGCATATGGTCCCCAACAGTGCACATGGTCATGCTCCAATGATGGACTGTCCAGTTATGGTAATTGTTTGCCTGGGGAGTGCATGGTACTATACATCTCAAACAAGTCGTAGCAATGTTACCATTCTTTTAGTCTTTCTTCCCAAAGGCTGTTGATTTCCGTGATCAAACGTTCACTTATTAACCTTACCATGCGGTCTATTTATAGGAATTCCAGAACGGGACGTAAATCTGGCTACCTTGCAATTTTATCAATTCTACGAGCACTTTTGTACGGTATTTTTAGCATCTATTTCATCAACAACTTCTCATTGCTCTATCCCTCAGTTCCAAAGGCAATGTTTGACGCAGCGAAAAATTTTCTGATTGCAATCTTAACCTTCACATCCATACCTGGCCGCTAGAGCTCTGTGTCTCTTCAACTAATTTTCCGACCTCGCTCTGAGCATTGAACCATTAACTCTGATCGTGTCATGTAATCTGCTTAAACTTTATCTGAATCTCCGATCTCTACCACAAGAGGGGTTTTATATCAAATCAACTTGTCCACAATTAGACGATCAATCAATAATCAAGCCTTTGTAAAATGATATTAAAGTCCGAAGAGAAGTTCTCCCTAATTTTAGGGGCTATTGACTCTGCATAGTCAGAATATAATCACGTAATACTTAGTCTAGTGATTGGATTTTTCAGTCAAACGTACTTTCCCACTTTGAGCTGTTAATCTACCAGCTAGTCATCAGGGTGTAACGGCTTCTTACTGGTGTCTAGTTAAAGCTACTTTATTCTAGAACTCTTCTTCCTTTTAGCCTTCATGAAAGACTGGCATTAGGTTACTCTTAATCACAATGGCGTGATAATTACCTCAAGATTATGACCCCTTTCTTACTTACTAGCTGAACTAGTAATTTGCCTGTCCCTCATTTGAAGAGCTAACGATACCAGAATCGAGAGCTAGATATTTCAAGCATCGGCTTATTCTTTTGACTTCTCGGATGTATTATTCCGGACTAAGTAGGACATCCAGAGATCACCAAGCTAATCAGTAGGCCAAAACTTATATAAACTCCTTATTTCCTCCCCATCTGGAAAACTTTTCTTCTCCACATCTCTTCCCATCTCTTCCCATCTCTTCCCATCTCTTCCCATCTCTTCCCATCTCTTCCCATCTCTTCCCATCTCTTCCCATCTCTTCCCATCTCTTCCCATCTCTTCCCATCTCTTCCCATCTCTTCCCATCTCTTCCCATCTCTTCCCATCTCTTCCCATCTCTTCCCATCTCTTCCCATCTCTTCCCATCTCTTCATACATCTCTCGATATCTCTTCGCATCTCTTCTCACATCTCTTCATATATCTCTCCACACATCTCTTCACACGTCTCTTCACACATCTCTTCACACATCTCTTGATATCTCTTTATATCTCTTCTTACATCTCTTCAATATCTATCTCCAATATCTATCCCTTCAATATCTATCTCTTCTATATCTATCTCTTCTATATCTACCTCTCCAATATTTATCTCTCCAACATCTATCTCTTCAATATCTATGTTTAATATCTATCCTCAAATTTATTTCTTCAATATTTATTCTTGATATCTAAACCCGGTATCTCCTTTTATCTAATAATTATCCTCAATATACCTTTTCAACATCTATTCTTAATATCTATCCCCAATATCTCTTTTTATCTATCCCTAATATACCTCTTCAATATCTATTCTTAAAATCTATTATCAATATCTCCTCCATTTATTCTTAATATCTATCTTCAATATTTAACCTTGATATCTAATCTCAATACTCATCACTCATATTTACTGTCTATCTCTTCTATTTGTTTTGTCTATTATCTATTTTTAAAGTATATTTCCAATATCTACCTTTATTTTTCTGCTTCAAAATTCATTTGTCTTTTATCTTCAAGTTTTTCTTCATTTATTTCCATTTACAGTTTGATTTACATTTGCATTTACAAATAAGGAAACCTCTCCCAGTAGAGATCATCGAGTGAGAAACCGGGAGAAGCGAAAGTAGTTCTTTCTTAAAGCCCCAAAAACAATGTGTTTATGTAATTTATAATTACATTGTTAAATCCATCTTGAGACGCCCGTCAGGTCATAAGTTCGGATCCAGAAGAGAAAAGTTGATGAGATTTGTATATACCACTTGTCTTCCTTTTATGCTATACTGTTACTTTGCCATTGATTCACGAGTATCTTACCACGTATATGTCCTTTGACTTGTACTGTGGTTGAAATTTTCATACACAATCACATCATTATCCGCACGTCATGTATTTGATGTAATGATGCTAAGATTTGGCTTGCCAATTATAACTAAGTATGAGTACATAGACAGTGATAACGTTACAAAAACGTGCAGACAGTATACCAATTACTCAAACGGTTAATTAAGCTTTTGTTTATTTACCACCAGCTATTTTTAGTGCGTGCAACTATTTCCCACTACTGTCATTAACGTGAATAACTTCAGCTGGAAGGAGCGAGTGGATCCTAATACCCACCAACCAGTTTGATGTACTGGCGCACGGGTGAGTTCCCTGTAGTTGGTGGTAGGATATATTTTCAGGGGTTCGTTTTGAGTTAAACGATATTGCATCTCATTTAACATCAGAGCCCCAAAAAGTAATTTTACCCCTACTCTCGAAAGAGTTAGCGGGTAAAGTGCATTGCATGAACTTCATGCCGTGCATATAAATCTCCACGCCTGCATTTAAGGGATGTTTAGTCATTCATTTGTGCAGGGATTCTTCGGACTTATAGTTCATGTCAAAGCATGCGGAGGATCTCTAAGTGCAGATATCACATATTCTGAGCATGATATCGCGGAAGCAATAAAGCAAAATCCATCTCTTTAGCCTCAGATAGCAGCATACCAAGTAGCTATTTATGAAAGAACTATCGCTTCTGAAAACCAATACATCTTCTACTTATCTCTAGATACGAGGTAATTTACACGTTATCGTCCACACACTCATATACTATCGACGCTCAACACACATCCCTCACCTCACATGATTTAATACAATATAATGCCACCTGTAGATACTTTTCTGTCTCCTATCTTTCCATACACGAGGAAATGTAGATAATAATACGTGAATGCGACTATAACGCTGGCCATCGTACTGGGCTTCATTACTATAAAAAACAGGACCTCCATCATTCCCTCATTCCTTCATTCTCCCTGTAGCAATTAACAAACACTCCCCAAAAGTACTCTAAACACAGAGAACACAAATAAAATTTAAAAAATACTTACTGATAAACCAGGGAACTCATAATCACACACCTATATACATATAACACGACAGCCCAGCATGATAAAAGTGAGCCAAGCGCAAGAAAACAGGTTAAAGTACTATAATTACAACACGAAATTCCGTGCATCTAATATTCAAGGACAATGGCGTAGCAGAACCAAAACAAAGCAAAGCAAAGGAAAGCAAAAGGAACTTGGAAAATTGCTAAAGAGTAAATGTGTTGTAATTACAAAGTACAAACACACCAGATTAATTAGACACGGGAAAAGTCCTGGAAGTCTAATTAATAGAAGAATAGAATACAACACTAATAAAAATTCACAAGATCTACTTAAACTATGATGAATCACCATCAAATAAATAACAAGCTATCTTATATATGTATAATTACACCAATTAAAGTCTTAAGTCTTAAGTCTTGCGAGCAGCAGCAACGATAATTAGATGATACATCAAAAGTCCTTTCTTTAATTAATTATCTCAACTAATTAATTACCTATTAATCACTGTATCGATATCGATAAAACATTGTACGGTCGGCCATGTAGTAGGTCACTGCCAATTTGCTTCTATCGCTTTTATATAGTCAATCATATAATAGATCATTATCAATTTATTTATATTACTTTTATTATTTTTATTTTATTTGTTTTTAGTTTTTATTATTATTTCAATTCTTTTAATATTATATTAAATAATAATATTTTAAATAAATATTGTATAAAATATTAAATTTTTTTTAAATAAATATTATATAAAATATTAAAATCTTTTAAACAATCTTTTAAAAAATTTAAAAATAACTTTATATAATTAAAAAAAATTCTTTATAAAATAGAATTATAAAATAAAAATAAAATTTAAAAATAAAATTATTTTTGAAAAATATATTTTATATAAGTTACTTTATATTTTTCTAATTTTATTTTTTAATTTATAATAAAATATAGTAACGTAACTTATGGTGAACCGGGTCATATGTGGAACCGGGTCAGGTACCTTACACCAAAATTTTGGTGTAAAGGTACTTATAGCGATTTCTTATAACTCTACAAATATTAAAGATAAACTTTAAAGCTTTAATAATTTAGTTCAATATCCAATAAAAATATAGTATTAGAGTTATAAAACAATCATAAAGAATTTTGTTCTTGAATTAATACGATTTTAAAAATTCCCATAGTAATTTTTGTTAGGCAAAAATGAAAAATTTAAAGAAACTTTAATATCTTTATATATTTGTATATTTATATAATACTTTATCATAATCAATATTTATATTGATTATATTATACTAAAATATCTAAGCTATATCTTTAATATTCATAGAGATATAAAAAGTTGCTATAAGTACCTTTACACCAAAATTTTGGTGTAAAGGTACCTGACCAGTTCCCCATATGACCCGGTTCCCCATATGACCCGGTTCACCATAAGTTACGTTATTAAAGTTAATATTTTAAAAATTTTATATTTTATTTATAATTATTAATAAAACTTTTAAAAAAATTAAAAAGATTTTGATTAAAGTATTTATATATATATATATATTTTTTTTAAATAATTTAAAAAAAAACAAGTTTTTTAATTGATCTTTTAATATTCAATAATAAAATTTTCAAATATTTAATAAATAATATTATAACAATTTTTGTTAAAGTGAATGGTTCCTGCGTAGCACGTGCACAGGGCACTAGCTCTATTAAGACTAGATTGAGAAGCTCTCTGTAGGAGAGCTTCGCACTTCCGTAGAACTTAGAAGAGTGATTAACATACTAGACCAATATTACCTCAGTTCTGCCCTATCAGCTTCCCACTATTCCCTGTGTAAGGTCATTCTTTTTAACAATTTTTTCAATTAAAAGAATTAATTATTAAATAAGTTTCAATAAAAAAATATAAAAAATAAATTATAATATTATTTGAATAAAAAATTATATCGAATATAATATTTTTACAAAAATAATAAATTCAAAATAAAATAATCTTTAAGAAATAAAAACAATAATAAAAGCGATAAAAGCAGATTGGCAGTGATCTATTACATGGCGGACCGTAACATTGGTAGAAGAAATACTCCAACATGCTAATTTGAAGCATTATTAGAAGAAACATTAATATTAGCAACATATATTAATCTTACATGTCTCTGCTTGCTTCTAGACTTCCCACTTCCAATTTCTAATTACCTCTACACATTTCCTCACTACCAAGTCACACTTACTTCATCACATCACAGTACGATATCAGATCTCTATTCAGCAAAATCACAGCACCCTAGAATTCCCATTCCCAGTTCTAAAGATATGTGTCCCGGTCCTGAGTTCTGAGTTCTGCGTCTCCGGGATGTATTATATATATATAACTCGAAGTATACATACTGTACTAATTATTCATCAAGACCGTTCTCTAAATTCCTAAGATTAATTAAATTGTACATGTGACTTTACAATTATTACAAATAATTACAGGAATTCACTCATTAATTAGATCAAGACTAATTACGTCAAAGTAAAAAATCCAACTACAGATGAAAATGGCGGGATGCTTAGCATAGAAAGGGGACTCTGTAGGTAGACAAGGACGTTTATGTAGGCATAAGGAGAGATGCTAGAACATGGCGAGACGGTTGTTGCGATATCTGTTTCTGACTATATGTTCACTGTTCAAAGCCCGTATGTCGTACTGCGTATGCATGGCTTTTCCTAGACTTTGAAATCGATATCATGATATCGTAAAGGTGCTACGTGAATCAAGAGGATATCAAACCACACCTGCTAACTTCTGCGCATTGGCTATCGAAGAAACACAGAGACATATTATCCTCCTGTCTCTCATCTCCTTGCCACCACATTACCGAAAAAGGAAACCCTGGCAATTGGACATCTATAGTGGCGAACTCTGGATGCAAGATACCAAGTAACTTACCATTTCCGCTGATGTGGGCAGTCTTGCCTCAATACTATTGGCGTGGCAATAATCTTGAATGCTACAATCCAACTGAAGAACTTTCTTCAAACACCAGCACCAGCCAGCACCAACCCCAAAAATACGACGGCAACGTTAACAACATCACTTCATTTCGCCATATTTCTCAATAACAGCGGTCAAACAGCAACCTGGAGAAACGACTCCAGGGAAAATCTCAACCTGAAGCCAGCTTACCATTAAAAACCTTGGGACATTGACTCATGTCATGATTCGAAAGACACAGACACCATAATCGACGACCGAGTATGTCATCGACAGATATCCGTCAGAAATTCAGATGAACAAAGAAACGCAAGACATGGCCGTAGTGGCCACAGTCGCACACACACTTGGTGCAGAAGATCTGATCCATATTCTCTCGACTCCTGGGAGACCTTGTCAATTGCAGATAGATGTGGAGTTTCGACACCATGACCATGACCATGGCCCATTTTGCTTTTTGCTGTTCCTTGTCAGCAACTTGCGGACAGACGTGCAAGCGAGCAGACAAGCAGGCAAGCAAGTGAGTAAGCAGACAAGCAAGCAGACAAGCAAGTAAGCGAGATATATGTACCTCTGTATGTACATATTCAGGGAGCCACCAAGACCGCTAACAAGGATGTATATTTCACTGCACAGGGAAACAAGCAAAAGCGTATGTATGTGGGAATGACTCGACCCCCTTGAAACATAAACATACATCAATGAAAATCAGACAAGCGAGGATGACCGGTCAGTTCATCCTCATTCAATTGGAAGGGGGAAGGAGGGAGCCTTTCCAAATAAGAAAAAGTCTTTTGTCTTTCGCCAATATTATGCTGATTCGAGAATCAGGGGGATAGCTGAAAAATTGGACACACTCCACTTGTATGGGATCTGGATGCAACCCATTCGTGGCGAGAGGTGCAGAAATGCCCAATATGTAAGGATTCCTGACTCGTACCTTTTATGCAGACGATCACATGTTTATCCCTGGCATATACTGCATATTCACATTCAGACATACACAAGACATTTGCAGTGGAGATTTACGCCTTCGTTCTTTGTCTTTCCTTCCATGCCGTCTCCGTCTCAGTATAATCGCCGAGAACTATTTCGTGAGACAGGAAGTGTTATTAAGAGCTGAAGTCGAGGAAGCCGAAATTGCTTTAACACCACAATACCGAATTCAGAATCGATGATTCGTTTGGGATGCACCTCCAAACCTTGAAGCGCTTGATTCTGAGATACCAATAAAAAGCTGTCATTTCGGTGTTGCCGGATACGTCCCGATCTAGTCGTCGAATCCGGGAATTAGTAGAAATCTTTAGCGCGTGCATACCCCGTGTTTCAATCTCTCTGTCAATTAAAGGATTTTGAGCTGAACTATGTGTTGTTCATGCACAGGCATTTGCAGATTATTGATGATGGATGGGGCCGGTGATTCACGAGCCCAGACCTGCCATTTGGATCTGACCGAATAGCATGTACATCGCTTTGGAAGTGTGTAAGCAAGCCTGTAAGGTTATTCGCACATACAGGCTGATGACGTTTGTGTCAAAAAGCTTAGTGATTCATCTTGCATTTCTGGGTTAATGGAAGGAAGACTGCTTATTCGAGGAAGCGTAAGCGTGGAGAGACTTCTGCCCCATAGCTATGCATGCTCGAGTATATGGGATTGCGTTCTGTGAAGGAGCTAGCATCTGCACAAGAGACTCTATAGGGTGCACCTTGCGAAAGATGGACGTTTTGCAGAATTCACATGCATTCATTTCGGAACGGATGACTACCCTTCTTCGTAGCGCTCAAGCCTGCGTCTCTTCTAGCTTTGTACGACCTTATTGCCGCGAGCGGGACTTGATGCAGATCTCATGGTGTGAGGACTAGAACTTCGAGCCAAGAACGGGGCGGAAGTAGTCCGTAGGTAGATCTAAATACTGGAAGTATTGTCGGAAGTTGCAGGACAGGACCACTATTTACTCAAAATAGTTTGGTAGCCTGAAAGGATGTACCAAGATTGTTTGCAGTGCACGGTGGGTGTTCGTACATTTGAGTTTAGGTTAAAGACCTTACGGGTGAGGTATAAATGGGGTAGATACTAGATAGTAGGGGGGAGTAGAGGAATCACTTGATGGGGTGTGAATTGAGCAATGCGATATTGGAATTTCCCGCACAGATATCTTTGTGTAACCCATGCCGGTGGCTGGATATCCAACTGGGATAATAAGCAAGTTTGGAGCAAATCGGAAAAAGCCTTTTTAATGTATGGAATAAAGTATAGAAGCGAGCATAAACAGGATTAGGAAGGAGGTGCGCGCCCGCACAAGAATAATGCAAATCTACAAAAGGTACATAGTACATACAGTCGGTAGAGTAAGTATACTCCGTACGGGATGATGTATGTATGTATGTATGTACTCCTTTTTGTGCTGTGCCGCGTCTTGTGATGCAGAATCAGTACAACGAATGAGAAGTCAAAGTGTGAACATTCAGAGGAGCGAAGTGGGGGGCACACGGGAACCATCGTTTAGAGCCTCGATCGTACAGAACCGAGATTTAACTTGAGCTAGAGTCTCCGACGGGTAGGTGGGTGATATGGTTGAATGGGGAGGGATAGAGGGTACTTATTAGCTTTGTATAGTTCCTGACTAAAACACTGGTAAATTTGAGAGCCAGATATGTTACGCAGTCCCGCAATAGCATGGATGAAGCGCAAATCCAACATCCAATATCTAACATCTACGTTGCATTTTTGATAGATTGATGTTTTGATGTGTAGAAGATCGTCTTGTGATTGGATCATCGCTGAATCCTAGCACTGCTGAATGGAATACTCGAGATTGGGGGAATATCGGGTCCTTTTGCCGGCTATAGGCGGATACGTATGTATGTATCGTATTGTCAACAAGGAAGAGTTTCCGAAAAGTGTTCAAAGGGGCTTGGATAGACGAGGGAATAAAATAATGTCGAATCATGATCGGGTGTTTCAACCGAGGTTTTGTGTGAGTTGCTGAGCGTGTAGAATTAATCTACGTATCTTAAAAGAGAAGTCGGATGAGCGTCTACATTTGGAATATCATGTACGAAAGAAGAAGGAAATAGAATGATCTGGGTTTTCAATCATCCAATTATCTTTTTGAGGTCATGTAAGATACCAAACCCTGTTGTATCTGTGTTGAGGGATGCATTTGGCGAACGATACACCCTCAGCGGATTGGGTGTGAGGGATTGAACTCAAGGAGTTAGAAAGCGGCAGCTACGGTAGGATAGGGAATTTCTCCGTAACTATTCGAAGTCTCTTTTATCGATATCATATCAACAACTAGACCTTGTCATACACTGATACCTCTTGCCTCTTGCCTCTTGATACCTTGATCCTTCCTTACTTTGCCACTTTGACATGTACCGAGTATTGAGTAGAGGGACAGCTAAACTCTAATTACGAGCATGATGTCCATTGTCTAGAAGTTAGAAACGGATTTTCTCCAGTTCCATCATTTTGCCAAGTTTTATCTACTGACGCCAGAATGCAGATGTGCACAGCCTACACAGTACACAATCTACACCATCTACACCATAGTACACAGACTTTTGTCTACAAGATTGTGGGGTGGTCAAAGAGCTTCACCACGTCCGCGGATTTGTGTTAATATTTCGTGCAGCTTTTGACCTAAAGACGCTATGATTCCCCTTCGCGGTCCATGGGAACATTCAGTATGGATATGTACCTTGGTATTGAATTGCTTTGATTGGCAATGAAAGTTACAATCAAGTAACACAAACACGTTAAGATTTTGAGATGGAGACATCTGTGAAAACTTCTCTTCCAAGTGTCCAGGGAGTAGATGAAGAAGAGCGAGATTCTCCCGGTCATTTTACGTACTGTATCATCATTTCGCCGAGAAAAGGATTGGCTACATGGGGAGGGCTAGTCAGATCAATCCCAACATATCAAAGTCATATCAACTCATTCAAACAGGGCATAATAAGAGGACATGGTCATGGTGTTGTCTTGAGTCTTGACTCCTCAGCCTACATGTGGAGATTTCTAGCAAAACTCAACTCATGCGTTTTCAATGTGAAATTCTGGATCCATCTGCTCACTCCATTCCTCATCAAAACTCAAGATTTTGGGGACTAAGTGATTGGGTGATGTGCTTTTCGTGATCCCCATACAAGTCCTTGTAGTCCGACAGAAATGTATGTTTACGGAGTCTGTGTGTGCTTTCCAAGGATTCTTGTGATTCTTATATCAATTTTGTTTCGTCGACAGATACGAGAAACTCAACAGGGAGGGAAGACCGGAAATTCAAATGGGTGGGAAAGACTGGGAATGGGATTGGGATTTTCCGTGTCGCACATAAACACATTCGAGTACGTATGGTAGAAAGTTTAATACTGTAATGGACAATGGAACATCCATGATGGTGGCAGTGGCAGTGGCACACACTATTCATGGAAAAAAGATGGCAGAGTGATGTGAGAGCAGTGAGTGAGCAGTGAAGCGCTGAGTAAATAAACCTTTTTATCCCAAATATGCGGTGAAAAATTGGAAATTAATGATATGTCATTTTTCTCATATTTTCATCCCAGTCAAAGTTTCTTGGGGTGGCGGAACTCTTTTTGCCGTGGGAGGGCCGGTTCTTATTGTCGTTGGCGCTGTTTGCATGTGTTACGATAATTGATTGAGTGTATGATGAAGTTATCCAGAGATCCGAAGAAAGTTTCGTTGATGATTGATCAATACTAAATCATACATAAGTCTGATATAAAAAAGACCAAAAGTCACTAACTATACTATTAGATCGCCCCTAATTGACGATCTATCTAGTTTCATTCTTTCCCCTGTTTCTTTGGCGTCGCCCTTAAAATGATGCTTTTCCCAGAATTATCATTTCCATCTCTTTAGTAACTCGCTTGAATCGCTTCCCACCACTCACATACATGGATGGTCGATAATTAAAACCAGGACATGCGAATGGATTCCCATGACCGTTATGCCGGGAGCTGCTACTGCGGGTGAACAATTTTAGTAGACACGTAGCCACGACTTAAGTGCACAACACTATATCCAAGTACCATAAAAAAATGCTTATTTGAGAACTAAGATCTGAAATACCTCAAGGGTTTATTCTGGACGACATGTCTTCAAAAATACCTCCACTTCAACATCATGTACATATAAAAATCTGCTCAAAACTTTACATACGAGGTAAATCTTTCGATTTCGGAAAGTTAGGAAACATCCAGAAATTCTCTCGCACCAACACGACTGGTTTTTTTTTTAACTCTTCTAAGTTCTCCCACTCTTGCGGCGCCCTTTCAGCCACACATCTCACCGAGTGAGGAAAGCTGCAGGCGCAGAACCGCATATCACATCTATCCTATCCTACCCAACCCTTGCCAAAGTAACGGCAGATGTGAGATAGATGTTGCTTTGCATTTGTAAGTTGTGACCTGGTGGCATTCAATGTCCGCTCTTCCGAAAAAAAAAAATTACATTCAACGACGAATGGATTGGCAATCTGTTTCTCCTCTTTCAGTCGATGTTGCGAGGAGTATGGAGTAACAACAAGATAGTGGAGCCGAAGGATAAAATGTTTCTCATGTGCGATCACTTGTTGTCCCTTACGAAGGATTCATAGAATTACCCCGTCCCCGTTACCACAATATGATACATTCACGCTGCTTGCTCACCCGGTCTCTGGATCCTGCTGGGCGGAAGTCACGGACAATTTGTCCAATTGTTGGCTGGGCCTGCCGAACTGATCATCTTTTAATCATCTTAGAAGGCGAATTATGGGCCAAGAGTGGAGATGAAAAGTCGCAAAGAGGGGAAGAGGGCGGAAGAGCAGGGGAATCTGCGGATTCAGAGCTTGAAAGTGGGTAAAACCTCCCCCCATGTCATGTATATCTGTTGGTCAGCTGAGAAAAGACAAAATATTGATTTGAGTGACATTTTGCAAGAGACGCAAATCGTAATTCGCATCGATTTTTCACTTCACAGCATTCATTCATTCATCCATTCCAGATCCGATGATAACTTCAATCTCGGCAAGCTGAGCAGTTATCCCAAATCAGTACCAAGACGCAAGGTGATTCATCTGGATTAGGTCAACTCGTGTGCGTGATAACCAATAAAACACGCCATTCCATCGCATATGAGGGAAGGAGGACAAACTGTTATTCCGACGAATCCAATAAATTCCCGAAATGTCTATTGTGATAGATGGTAAAGTGATGAATGCAGCCAAAATGGAGAAGCAGCCAGCAGCGAGCGGTAAGAAGGGAAGAAATATCTGTCGAATTATGAAGCTTGCCACCACTCAATTGCTGCAGGTTGGTTACGTAGACAAACGAAACAGGTAATATTTCACAAATCACATGCGAATCAAAAAGACAGAGAGGAAAGGAAGATTTGGCTCGCTTCGGTGCAGCGACATCCTTCAGCACCGTCCGGAGTAGGCTCCAGGTATGATTCGGAGGGAATGAAATTTTCTTCGTCGCATACCCAGATGATCAATTGATCCGCACTTCAGGATTTGGCTTATACAAACACACATTTGAGTTTTATGATCGAGTTGCTCACCCGGATGACAGCTCATCCGCCAGGACCCAACCCCCCCCCTTCATTGTCCAAACGAGAAACGAGAAACGAGAAACGAGAAACGAAAAATTGACAGGGAGACTGTTGCAAAAGCCAAGATAAATTTCAGAATTATGCATATCACATCGAAATGCGACGGTATCGCAGATGTTGTTGCCTTTTTCCAATCGATCATGTACGCACCGTACTGATAGTAGCAGCAACTCTTACCACCTGCATATAGGTGTGATTTGTAATCTTTCTCGCTCACCATCGTCCCATGGTCTCATCGTCACAACATACTCGATGGGTACATAGTCAATTCCTAGAAAATGCTACAGTGTCTGTTCTTTTCGATTCAGGAGCAAGACGCGCGTGATCGTATCCAATACTTCCCTCGCTCAACCTGCCAATAAATATTGGCAACTTCGACTATTCAGTCAGATAATTATCCACTCTTCGATAAACGTGGACCCCCTGGCTAAACTTTGACCTAGGAGTGGTTGAAAGGAATATGTCACCGACTGAAGGTCCATGGACTTTTTAATCCCAGTTTCTGACTCTGTTCCCTGGTTGAATATCTCCCGTGAAATCTGGCCGGACCGCTGGCTACACTGATTGGTATATGATTCGTTATATTCGTTACATTTGCATCCTTGGCACACCCAACCCATCCATAGCCATCCACACTTTCTCTATTATCTGACGCATATTCAGGGTTGACATGCATTCCTCAGCCCAAGCCCTTCCAAGACATAATTTTTAATTTTTTTTTCCCACTAGAACAACCGAATTCCTTCTAAGCATTCGTGCGAGTAATTTTATGACAGACTCGAAGGCAAGGCCATTCGAACCAGACCAGAGACCCTCTAATCCATTAACGATCTTTTGGATTCCTCTGCTCCAGACTCTCAATTATCTTGCTAGTCCTCCTTCTTCCTAGCTTTTACCGGTACTCGGTCGCAGCCGACCGTGAAGAAAAAAGAGTGCAAATTATTGAACACAAAGCAGGGCCATCATCACGCCGCAACGCACGTGAGTAGTCTCCTACTTCTCCATTTATCTCCATCAATAAACCATCTAGCACTACTGTACTGCACTGCACTGCCTTTTTGCTTGTACCCTGTCATTACAACAGGTGAACCTTTCAACCCTACTAAAGCATCTACCAGACTTGGATTAGAGTAGCACCATTCATTGTGAATACTTGGAAACGAAGCGCGCGATTATTCGGTCGCTGGAAACAAACGCCTGACCCAGGTACTGGATTTTAGCTTCTAGCTCTGCCTTCATTTCTTGGACTAATTTTTTTCACCCCCAGAGAAACAATTTATAGTGTCTCCCGCACGTCTGGGTCGCCTACACAAGCGTTGTTCAATCATCCCCCCTCCATCGACAATACTGCCACATCACCGGCACATCGGTAGTAGTGCAGTATCCATACGAAACCCTCGAGATAGAAAAGATTGAAACCATCTATTCCCAAATTGCTTTAAATCGTGGACCCGAAGAGACTCAAAGCTTCCAGTCAAAAAGCACATTGCTATCTATCACGTGTATACTATTAAATTCCAATCCAAACAACTACTAGTTATTCCCCATTCAACATTTCGCATCTTGTGCTGGGGCTTGCCAAGGAAACCATCCGAGGCTTTTGATCTACACTATCTCTGCGCTAGTCACTGTAAGTTAGCTTCCATCATGAAATCATCATATCATCCCCATGGGAATGTCAACAACGATATCAATGTCGATGTTGATGTCGATATCCATCAATATCCAATCTATGAATATCAATGTGACCAAAAGAAAAACTTTTCCTCAATGCTTCAAAACTCCTTTGTGTCAGAAGAAAGATTTTATGCGCACCTTTTGCCTCACCCAATTTTGATTGATTCATACTGACAGATAAAAGTTGTCCAAGATTAATAATTTTTGCGGGCCCAACGGACGTCTTTGCTCTTCTCACTCTGCCACCCAAAAATAAATATACGTTTGCAACAAATCTACCCAAGCATCTTTGAAGCGACTTAGCAGACACCATTTCAGTCATTTATCACAAGGATTAGGATTCAAATTGGAAAACTCTGCGAAAACGCGGAACTTCTACATCTCTATTTCTCGACGCACTTCCAAGATTGTATTGTTTATTGGAAGTAAAACAGTGCACGACGCGTCTGTGTACTGCTGTGCTGGTAAAGAGACGACGCAGGCAGATCATCAGCGCTATCACCTGCCACCAAGATTCTGGGTACTTGTGGTCGAGCATAACGCTACAAATTCTCGATACCAATTACGGTGAAGGTTCGGACCCATCAACGCAAGTGACGAGAGCAAACGATTCTCCATTGGAAGGGCTGCAGCACAAGCCTTCCCGCCATCATCGATTTAGAGCTCAATCCACCCCTTCGGAAATATAGATCACACGAAGAAAAAACACCATCCGAGACGTTAAAAAGTAGTAACAAAAGCGGTGTTGAATTGAAGAGACAGCACGAAACGTCAAAAGTAGTAACAACGGTGTTGAATTGAAGGGATCACCTTAACGTCAATTCGATTCAGGGACAGCCACATCCTGAAACGATTTTGTTTTTCGTGTGAATTGAATATAAAAAAAAATTGGCTGTATTGTCGAACGGGGTCATCGTTTTTCTCAAGACAGCAAGACCTGACATCGGACCTCAATTCGAATTGTCGTCATAAGTATTTGGAATATTGTGAGATCGGCTTCTGCTCAGGAAAGTGTTCTGGACTTTCGTCATCATATTGAAGACTGATTCGTGCACGCACTCAATCAGACTCTCAAGCTGGGTCTGAACGATCGAGACTCTCATACAAGGTCTAGCAATTCCTTATCATAGGGAATTGGAGAATTATACATTCTTGACGAGATATCCTCGGCATCTTGAATTCGAATTCGTGGTTAACGAATACCAATTGTTGAAGATCTAGGATTGATCACCTCCGGCTCGAAGCTAAAGTTAGTTGTGCCGTCACTATAACTGTACAAGATCTTCGGTACCATTAGCTGATCGACAACTCGAGACATAATCTCTGCACATTTCGTCCGGGCAAATCCCTCATATGCCGGGTAGCCATCTATCTGGATCTGGTAGGCCGCTTTGAGAGTCTCTAACGACTTCTAAGTTGACTGGACAGCCATATCAACGGCATAGGGCTTACAATCATTCATTACACGTGCGACCGTTAGTTTTGATGCAGTTGTATCGAAATCACCTGGAAAGATAGGAACATTACATGACAACTTACGAGTACCCAAATTCATCTACAAGCACGAAACCACTACATAGTCGTGCATTCACTGTCAGTCTTGAGCGTCCTGAAGATCATCTATCGGCAGGGAGACGGAGGTTTATTTTTCCTCGTTCATTATTTGTAGACTTCTCAATCAACAATCATCCAGGCGGTCTCGGACCAATCCCAGAGGTATCTACACCAATTTCTTTGAAAGACAAGAAAAAGAAAGTTTCAAGTCCCCACATCCATTCATCCATTCATTCCCCAAAGCAAGCATTACATACATACCTTACCGGAACTCCTTTTTCCCCAGTACCATTCACGACAATAGCATCCTCTCCTTTTCCAAACAACTTTTGACCTAGCCATATTACTTCCTACTCGAGTAAGCCGGATAAGCCGAATAAGTTAGAGAGCTGGAGTATAGACGCTACGTACGAATCGATTCCGAGCTGGGCACGCTATATTACCAAGTCCACACTGCATTAACCTACACATCCCAGCGAGCAACTCCACTGCACTCCACTACGACAAAGCGAAAACTTTAAACGCACGGACGAGTCCTACGGCACAACACACAAGCACACAATCCCACAATCCCACAATAAATAATAATAATAATAATAATCCAGAGCGATAGATCGACCCCTGCCAATTTACTAGAACCGGATCTGCACCTGCCTGCCGACCGTACTCGAGTACCTACGCCTACACCTACACCACTTCCTTGTAAAGCTTGGGTGTGGATACCGTCAAATCGACAGATCAATCTTTTTTTCCTCCCACTGGGTAATAAAGATTTGCCACTTTCCCGTTTTAATCAATTTTGCGGGTGAAGAATTGATTTGATTGATACGAATTGACTTGATTGATTTGATTGCTTTGCTGATTTGATTGATTTTGTTTGACTTGAATTGATTTTTGGGGGGATTGTGGAGACAACAGTCATTCAGTCATTCATTCATTCATCATAATCATAATCATCATATCAATTCAATAAATTCCCAAAATCGCTGAGGCATCTCATCCTTTGAAAGTCATCAGCAGCAGCATCAGCCACTTTAGAACCCTTTCTCCACAAAAATCTTTTTTTTCTTCTTCTCTTTTCTTTTTTTTTCCCCCTTCGCATGAATAAGAGTTCGAAAGTTTCCTATCGTTGAAGAAGCCGTTACCCTTTCAACCACTGATCGATTCCTACTCTACTACCACTACCACTCTATCCGTCATACTACTACTACTCTTACTACTCCTTCTTAAACTCTATCCCGCCGGACAATTCATTGCAAGTTCAGCAACCATACTACGCCCACCACACCAAACCCAAAACCACTCCAGACCAGACTAAACCAGACAATCAACGACCCAACCAACCATATTTTACCGTACCTTAGTCATAACCTACTTTCTCCATCTTTCATCTAAGTCTTAAAAGGACTGGACTGGACTTTTGGACTTGACACTAGCAAAGCCTTTTCCACTCGCAACCATTTTCCATTTCCCTCCCACCTTATCTCAAAAGACTAGCTAGGACCTCGACTCAAACACCACCACCACCCCCTCCAAAAACCGGTCATCGGAATATTTTACCAAACCCTAGTCCATTCTGGGAAACCCTCACCACCAGAACCATCGTGCAATATTGGACTACCACAAAATTGAATTCAATTGCGGTTCCGAGTTCCATCATTCAATCGACACCCAGTTCTGTCCATCTCCAAGACCCAGTCTTTTCGCTCGGTCTTCAACTTTAGCGTGGGCCAGGCAATCTGAAGATCGGCGAACACATCCCATTGACTAGCCAAATCTCCCCCTCCTCGAAAGCCATTGGAGTTATTTAAAGAAGGAAGAACACCCCCAGTCTGTCTGAACACTTCACCTCAAACACTTCTTTCCTTCATCCGAATCGTAGAGTTCTTTTTATAGTAAGCGGCCACGCTGTATCACCATAAAGTCCTAGCACTTCTACACCCCCTCCACCTTCCACATCTAGTCGTCGACAAGATTATCTTCCCAAACATTTTCGCTGTAGTATGTCCTTGGCCTCTACACAGCATCCATTAAACAATTCTTTATCCACATCCACCAGCGACGTCGAGAGCAAGAATACTCCAGACGAAACAGAAGCAAATTTAAGTACGCTTCTTGGGGCATATACAAACGGTCAGAAACACACCTCTATGGAACGTGGTTCTACCGCATACACGCAGTCAGGTTTGCAAACGCCCTATCCACACGCATTCACCGACGCTCAATCTGAAGAATCATCTGCAGATAATACATCTGCTGCGCAGTATCCACCGCATCAAGAAGTTCGATCGAGCACTTACCCTGCAGCAGCTACTACGGCGTCCGAGTACAGTGCAGCTTATCCGCCATCGTCGGCGCGTTCGGGCAACTTCTCCGATCACTTACAGAGAACATATCATTCAGGCAGTCATAGTACTAGCAGTGGAGGAATGGCTCAACCAACAAGTCCGTCAATACCTTTGCAAGATGGCCGTTCAACCCATCAAACCCCGCAAATCAAGTCTGACCAGGATGTTCCTATAGATCCATCAATTGCTGCTTCCAGCCCAACCTACGCGTCGCACCCCGGTCAACATTCTCCATACCCTCCACAAGACCAATTGCAGTATGGTTACTCCCAACAACAACACACCGGCGGCGCGATGTACACCCAGCCAAGACCCGATTGGGCCGGTTATGCAGGTCACCCACCTCATGCAAGTCATCATCAACCTTCGCACAATGGAATGAACTATCCAGTCAGTGGCGCCCCAAGCCAATCATCCGTAGTGGCTGCTGGACGAGGTCAAAGTCAGGTAAGTCGTGTCTTTCATCCCATTGATGTATGTGCCTCTATCTTCGCGCTTTTTTTTTGGAGCGGGCTGAGGTGCACCGCGCATAGGCCTTATCTACAGAAGACTGCAGAGAAGTCGCGTCCTTTTTAGTCATGATGAACCACTAAGAATTAACAGGTCCGTCAACAGGTCTATTCATTCGTGCCAATCCCTGGTTCTTCGCAACAGAAGCGTCCTAGAAGAAGATTTGAAGAGATTGAACGTATGTATAAATGTGGACATCAAGGATGTGAGAAAGCATATGGTACATTGAACCATCTCAACGCACATGTAACAATGCAATCTCACGGAAGCAAACGTACACCTGAAGGTATGTAATTCTTGTTTTCCTTGTCCAAGATCCATCGTGGCACGAAATCTGTACGATGGCAGGGGTCGTTCTTTTTAAGAATTTCTATTTTCAGCCTTAAGGGACCAGTTAGTTCTTGTTCCTAGGTAGTCTGTGCCGCTTTTTAGTTTTTGAAATAGTGGCGGACTAAGGTTTGACGTCGGTTGGCCTACAGCCCTTAGCCGCTAGCATGGATTAGCGGGATCGAAAAACGGGTCTGCTGTGTAACATTGGCAAGCTAACGCCTTGTGCTTACAGAATTCAAAGAAATCCGAAAGGAATGGAAGGCTCGCAAGAAGGAGGAAGAAATGCAACGTAAAGAAGCCGAGGTTGCTCGCGCTGGTGGTGCTCCCACTGTTCCCGAGTCTCACGCCGAGGGCGCTCCAGCTCCAGGTTCTTATGCGCCAGGTCGTACCGTTCAGCTTCCTCCTATTGGAGCTCCTATCAACTATCAACCCGGTGCACAAGTTCCTAACCAATATCAACAAGCTCAAGCACCAGCTTCCTCTGTCCAGCAATTGCAGGGTTACAACAATGGTCAAGCTAACATTGATCACTATGGTGGATATCCAGCATCACCTTACGGCTCTTCAAACCATATCTACAACCACCAATGTCAGTATCCCCTCACTCCTTGTCAGTTCATGAGCTAACATTATCTTTAGCTAATTCAGCTCAACCTAAGTACGAGCATTAGATCGTATCTCATGTATCATACTGGCTTTCCTCCTTGCCCTTGTTTTGTTTCCAATTTCTTTTTTCGGAGGGTTTAGAAGTAACTTTCCTACTCGGTTCGGAGCCGTACATGGTTTATGATCAATCACGTTTTTATCCACGTGGAAAAACATGGTACATGGGATGGTGGAAGGCTGCATTCTCTTGCATTTTGTTATATTTGTCATTACTTTCACATGTTGATTGAATGGCCTGATAATTTTCATTTTTGTGGAAAGGTTGGGGAGTTGGCATGCACAACAATTTTTTGTGTCTGGTTCAAGGGTTTCTTAACGATAATCATTGCTTGAAACGTTCACGTAACGTAAAACTCCAATCTGGTTGCTGGCCGAGGGATCGAACCCTTCGTTTGATCAAGGAATAGGAGTTTTATCCTGGAAGCTATCATGCGTAAAGGAAAAGGGATTCCTTCGGGTTAGGGGCAAAGAAAGAAGACTGAAGCATGGCCATTTCCTCCAAATTGTGAGTTTGACTCCAATTGTGAGGTTGCAGTTTATAATGGAATTGCTCAGTTCTTCATGGTAGTTTCAGATACATAAATCCTATAGTTGTTATTGGCGCATTGCATTGCAGTTCAGTTCAGTTTGTTCATGTGCATGTTTTGTTATGCTAGTGGGTTGTCACATTTCTTATCATTTCATCTTCATCATTTCATCTCATCATTTCGTCTCATCATTTCATCCTATGATTTCTTCTTATCATTCCTTATCCATTATTTCATGCTCTATGATTATGATTTGATTTGATCATCCTTCCATCCTCTAACAACAACCTCACATCATGTTCTCTTCTTATTCTATTACTCTCAGATTGGATTGGATTACTCAACTTGTCTTTGTCTTTAGGATTTGATTGGATGGATAAGTAGTTGGAGATATAGTTGGATTAGGGGATGAATTGATTGATGGATTGATGGGTGGATAGATGGATGAATAGGATGGACGGAGTACTGGTGCAATAAATTGTTATTTTTTTACTCGTGTATTTTCTTATTTATGTATTTTTTTGTTTGTTTGTTTGTTTGTTTGTTTGTTTGTTTGTTTGTTTGTTTGTTTGTTTGTTTGTTTGTTTGTTTGGTTGGTTGGTTGGTTGGTTGGTTGGTTGGTTGGTTGGTTGGTTGGTTGGTTGGCTGTTTGGTTGTTTGTTTGTTTGGTTGGTTTACAAAAAAAAAAAAAAAAAAAAAAAAAAAGAAAAAAAAGAAAAACATTGAGTTTGAGTTTAAGTTTGAGTTTGAGTTTGAGTTTGAGTTTGAGTTTGAGTTTGAGTTTGGGTTTGGATTTATTTTGGATTTGTGTTTGGATTTGTCTTGTACCTGGTTATACAAGGACAATAAAAACAGATTTCCTTCGGTCCGTCTTATACTGGATTGGTACAAGATTGGCTTGGGCTGATTAGGGGTCTAGTCCACCATTACTAGATAAAGTTTTGGGAGCCGAGCGAAGGCTTAGAGGGAAGCCTTCGAGGGGGCTATGGCTTTGTGGAAGGGAATAGAAAAAAGGGAGGGGGGATAGAGAAAAGGGATGGGGGATAGAGAAAATGAGAGGCGATAGATGGTTTTGTTTAAACATCTGGTTGAGGACTGGTTGATAGATGGTTTTTGTCTATGCATCTGGTTGATTGGCCGGTTGATTTGTTTTAGTTTTAGTTTTAGTTTTAGTTTCTCATGAAGAGAACTGAGAGTGTATAAGGAAGGGGGTTTGCGGGAAAGAAGGAGAGAAGGAGGGGAAAAAAATAAAATGTTCGTTCATCTGGTAGATAGATAGATAGATGAGGACCTACTTTTTGGAGAAAAGTTTAGTTTATAATTATTACACTCTTTTAAAAATTATTATTTGTTGATTTAGTTGTTGATTTGATTAGGTTTTTGTGTGGTGGGGTGGGAGGTGAGAGGTGGGAGATGGGAGATGGGAGATGGGAGGAGATGGTTGGTGTTGAGTGGGATAGGGTTCGATGTGATGAGGTACAATGAAGAGATTCTGTGTAATAGATGTAGGTGTAGATAGAATATCTTAGTAATGCTTGACTGTGTTGTATATATATCTATATATTATTCAAGATTGTATATTGTAGATGTAGATGTAGATGTAGATGTTAATGCTAATGTTAATGTTACTTGTAGATTTCTTTTACGATTATGGTTATGGTTAAGTATTTAGGTAGGTGACTAGGTGAGTATGGGTGAGTGGATGGATGGATGGATGGATGGAGGGATGGATGAGCTTCAATTTCGGTGTTTATTTTATTTCAATCTGTTTTATATTGAGCAAATGGGGGAAAGTGAGGGAATAGAAATCTCTATAGAATATGAAGTATCCTCTTCCCTCCCTTTCCCCTTCACTCTCTCTTCCCTCCCTCTTCCCTCCTCTCTCCCCTTCCCTCCTCCCCTCTCCACTCCAGCACCAAACCAAAATCTCCGCCACAATAACCCAGAAAAGAAAATAAAAAGAGCACCGTGTTCTTCGGATAATAGATTCATTATGTAAATAGGTATTTATCATTTTCTGTTTCTTCCTCTTACTATTATTCTTTTGATTGTTGAGTGTTTTGATTGTGTTCTTGTGTTTATTGGAGATCTGTATTTATTGGAGATCTGTATTTATTGTGTTCATCATGTTCATCATGTTCCATCACTCATCGTAGATCCATATCCATCATGTCCATCACATCCACACATCCACACACCTACACATCCGCACACCCACACACCCAATTTCCTCCCAAAACAAAAACCAAAAAACCAAAAAGCAACCCAAAATCCTCTCCTTCCCTCCTTCCCTCCTTCCCACCTTCCAAGATCAAAGTCGCAAGCCACATACGTCAATACTTTACATTACATTACATTATCTCGACACAGAAACTTACTCGAATCATGCAAAAACTTGGAAATTAATCACAACGAAGATCTATTGGTGTGTATTTGACTAGTGATTAACGATCTGAAATGGGTTCTTGGGGGATAGGATATGGTGCTTGGTGTTTTTTGGTGTGTGAGTTGGTGTATTGTTTGGTATAATGATTAGTTTGTTAATATCAGTTAGTACTCGGTATATCACTTAATACATCTTTTAGTATATCGGTTAGAATAATAACTAGAATTAATTGATTAATTAATACATGATAGATAACGGTTAAAATAAATAAATGAATTAATAGTAAAGATCAATAAAAAATTGAATAATAATCAAAAGACTCCGATTACCAAACTTAGAGCGATGATCGTTGGTAGCATCAACTGAGTTCTGATACTAGGACTTCATGATTGTGGAATCGGAGTGAATGTGTGACTGTATACTATTTTAGTGAGTGGATATAGCTATGTAGTCGGATTTTGCGTATAGGGTTGGGGTGGTAATACATTTGAGATTCTTTACCCTATAACGAAGAGGAGGTGATCTGTATATGCTTTATTGGGAGGGGAGTGTGGATGTGTTGATCTTAATGTGGGTGGGGATTCTTGGTGTTGATGTGCTTATATGAGTGGATGGATGTGTGGATGGGGGGGGTTACTTGGAAAGATGTGAAGATAGTAGAAAGTTAATCAATTTCTTACGAAGATGGATGTATGGATGGATAGGTGTATAAATGGGGTTACCTTGAAAGGTGTGAAGATAGTAGAAACTTAATCAACTTCTACGAAAATGGGATGGCTGGAAGTGACAACATAATCGCCACTTCCATCTGATTGGAAGCGATGAGATGGATGGATAAAAGTCTTACTCACTTAGCGCAGTATTCGTCGACATCATTAGCGAACAGGGCGTGCATACTAGCCTCCTCCTTCCTTTTCTTCTATAGACATTGATACAGATCCCAGAAATGGACATGGGCTTGGCAATGAGTGGTTTTCTACGGCGCATACGACCCGTACACGATCTGGACTTACCTTTCCTCGTTCGGAGAAGGCGAGATTTGCGTCCGAATGGAGCTTGGTGTGATAATGAGCCAAGATATTGCAGGTTGAGAGCAAGTTACGAATTGGCCTTGTATAATGATAAGTTCTCAATTGGGAAAGAACTTTGATTAAGTCGTTTTTGGGAAGGGTACACCAGAAAGGTCAGACTATTAATGATTTCCTTTTTCAATTTCTTACATATTTCTTAGCTATTGATTTCCTTATCTTAGTTCATGGCGTCTTTACTTTCTTACTTTCTGTAGCTTTGACCTGTACGAAGGTTTAATCCTCATATATTCAATACTTTAAATGACTCGCTTCATATTGAACACAAGCAGGATTAAAGATTGATTTGGTTCTTTCCCCTTTGGGGTCTATGTAAACATCGCAGTATTTCAACTTAGCAATGTAGTTGTTGCTTGGCCAGATCCGAGTTTCCAGGACTCGAGTCAAGTTCTACAATGGGAAGAACTTGTCTTTCTCCCCAGGTATCCTGAAGAACTGCAACTGGCAACTGACATTTTCTGCCAGGTGATCACTTGTCAAGATTGCCGTGTTGATGCCATTGATGTATTCCAGTGCTTATGGGCATCCCTTACTAGATATTACTCAATTATTACCTGAGATTGTAATGATCGTTATTAAGAGGCTCTCAAGTTGAGGAGTATTAATCATTTGAAAATGATACTAGTCATGAATACTGTGCCATGGCTGCGAAATTCCTCATGGATCAAGTTGCCACTCATTGAGATCTGAAATACTGTGGTGGGAATCATGTTCAGCAGTGATCCGATAGTTTGAGCTTTTGCTGTCATCACTACCCGAATCTAACATCACTCTCATATTTACCGTCAATAAATTTTTGTACAATTGGTTGTAAATGAATTGTTTTATCCGGCTCTATCTTATAAAAAGTAATACTTGTATCGGAAGGAAGTTGGAAAGTCATAAGAAGATAATCAAAGGTTAAATTTGTAATTATGTCTTTGAGATATGTAGTGTATGTGTTGGTACGAGAAGGATACGGAAGACGTAGCACCCACGGATTGCGTAGGTCCTGTATGTCTAATTGTATTCTGTCTAAAGAGCTAGCTACATATTGAAAGTAGTAAGTCTTATATAGACTTACTGAAAGAGCTAGTCTCTTTCGCATTCGCTTAGGGCTTTATTACAGTAGCTATATTACAGTGGTAATTGAATTGAAGTCATTCACTTCGTTCACACAGTATGCAATAGTCAAAAGTCAAAAGTCAGCAGGAACTTTCTTGAGGTCATACTTGAACAGTAAATATTGAACCTATCGACTGTTTTCAGAGGCGTTGAAAGTATTTACAGGGTGGAAGCCGTATAACAGATATGCAACAAAAGGATTTGGAAGTGGGCAGGTGAAAGGTGATTGGTTGATTGATCTGATTTGTAGTGAATATGTATTCCAGTGAATGGGAATTCAAAGGAGAGATTTAAGGCATGAGACCAAACACCACTCATCAGCTGCTAGCACTTACTTTTAAAAATCATTATTTTTCTCTTGCTCAAAGATATGTTATATATGTGCACATGCTTATATTTAAGGAGCGAATATCTGCTCTTTATGTCACTAACATTCCTTTTATCCTAACAACTTGTTGATATTGAAATTGACATTAAACCCCTCCTTTATTAAAGAACTCCATCAGTATGTTAGTATCCTGGTATTCTAGCAAAGAGTAAGAAAGATAATAATGAAGTCAAAAACCAGTACCATTTCTCCTATCCTTAACCGAAGAATCTGCAATGATAATGATGACGAGGCAAAACCCCTGCCACTTCCTCCTTTCCCTAACCGAGAATCCAATCACCTTTTAAAACAATCTAAACCTCAAGCAATAGAAATAATTTAGTAACCGAACTTCACAAAATTTACTATGATAGTGCAGGCAGCGAAGTCAGACTCTTAAATTTCTATCATATAATTAATACAAAAAGCGAAAGGGAGGGAGAAGATAATATTCTTATAGCTCTTGTTCCGGAAATATATAATGGTGGCGCGACCTGCTGGTGGGATATTAATCATGAAATTGAGAAATTTGAAATTGTGAAAACAAACTCTACATACAAAATTTTTCTGAATGGTGTTAAAAGTTTCATTGAAAAAATTATTTCGGGGTACCTATCGTATCCTAGAGATTGGGGATAGAAGGTGAAAAGAAGAAATTATAACTCTCTAATTATTTCTGATAATCTTATAATTACTTGATAATTAAATAGAAAAATTCTCGTCTGAGGAAGACTTCAAAATCATATGTCATTAATGAACCATATTTAGTCATCACATTACTTTCTAATCTCGAGAATGGGCGCGAGGTTTTGCTCTTTCTTGTGTTTGTCTTATTAATTAGGGACAGCGTGTCTTCATCTACTTCACATCCTGCACTCGACATACATTTGCCCCTCACTTGATTCTTATCCTGCCTAGTATTCTATCCTCTCAGTTGGGCTATCTTTTCAATCGATCTATTCTTTCTATTATCCTCCCCCTATGTCCTCTGACCTCCCCCCTTCAACTCTCTATCGGACTTCTCTCGAAACGTCCAAAAAGCCCGAAAAATATTCTCGTATAATTATCTACAATCCTTTCTCTTTCTTCATCTCAAGCCCCAGATTTCTCCAGTTCCTCCCCAAATAAAAAGAAACAAGAACCTAATAGGCGAATTCCATTTCATTTCTATTCTTGATTTCTTCAATCCCTCATTTTTACATTAGACTTTTTATTTTGTAAAAGATTAATCTCTGATAATTACTTGAATACAAAGTGAAATCTATTAATTAATATTTACAATAATCAAATAAAAATACAAAATTTGGCTGGGAACTTTAAGTTCTTTTCTATTTCCTTGATTTTTTTAGATCTGGACAGGAAAATAAACGCATAGTATAGTAGAATTTCATATATTATCACTAGAATTACACTCCGTCATTAATCCACCACTTATTAATTATCTACATCTCTTTTCCCCTTTTCCTTTTCCTTGCTTTCTCTCCCAGTAGAAGTTATATTGTACATCTGGAGATGATAGAAGTAGGTTAAGCATTATTAACATTGTATAGTAATAGATATATATTTTATTAGCTGGGTATTCATTATATACTCTTCACTCCCTCAACTCCCTCAGTTCCTCCCCCTTCACTTTCCCTCACCTTTCCACATCTTCCCAACTTCCCAACTTCCCAAGTAAATCTTAAACACTAATTCAAAATTTACAACCCTACCATTAATCCACACCTAAGTATATATATACATACACCCATCAATTAACCAATTAATCAACTAACCTACCTACCAAGTTATCAACCATCCAGCCATCCAACCATACAGATATACAGAATACCAAATAAAGAACAACGCATCGTCCCTATCCCCTCCCTTTTCTATTAATCTCTTCCTCTCCTACTATCCTCCTCTGCTCTACTATCTCAAACCATCATCCACTATTCCATTCACTACTTCATCCCAATTACTCTCCCACTCTATTACTTTTCTACTCATTTTCCAAATCTTTAATCTTTAATCTTCCCCTCTTCTCTATTACCACTTTTATCTACTACTCCATTTTTTGGAAACCCTTATTTATTTTCCAGATCTTCAAATCTCTATACCCTAAACCCATCCATTCTATCTATTTTGTTCTCAAATATTAATACATTACTCATTTAACCTTCTACCTCCTACCTCTTAGTAAAGCCAAATCAAATCCTTATATCTTCTTATTTTTATTAATCTCCCTATCAACTTCTTTTCTCCCTATCTCCCTTTCTCCCTGTCTCCTCTTCTTTCTTTCTCCCTTTCTCCCTTTCTCCCCTTCTTCCCTTCTTCCCACTCTCGAATACAAAACATCAAAACAAAATAAAATTCGAATAACGTAACTTGACTAGAAGTGGGTCATGTCATGATATGGGTCACAAAAATCATATTTTCCTATTTGACCTTGTCCTATATGCTACAGGGTGATCTACAACTATCACTGATCCAACTGAACTATCACTATCCTCTTCTTCTCCTATCTCCTCTTCTACCTGATCAATTTGACGCTTGGATGGTCTACCACGTCGTCGTTTTAGTAAAGGTGTCTGTTCAGCCTCCTCGATAATTTTCAATACTTCCTCAGTACTAAATACAAATTCACCTTTTAATTTTATTCTCTTTCCATTTTTTCGTTTCTTTCGTGTCTCAAGTAACTCTTTATGTTCTTGAAGTTCCTTTCGAAGAATAGCATTTTCAGCATTTAAGCTTTCAATCTGATGAGTAATTCGCTTTGCATATCTCTGTACGGGAGAAGTAGGCAGATTATTAGCAGATAAAGCTGAATTGAATATCTGATTTGCTTGTCGTAGCTCAATATCATTTGGGGGAGAGCTATTAAGTAAAGAAAGATCTAGATCTTCTGGATTTGATGGTGTATTTGGAGTGGAAGGTAGTGGTAAAAGCGGGGCTGGAAGATTATTCAGAACTTGACGAGGACTAAATGGATTCAAACCTGCCCCTTTCCATCCGCTTTTGATATTTTGATAAGTAAGACCTTTTTCTCTTATCTTCTGAAAAAGCTGTACCCAATCAGATCGTTGTATTCGTTGTATTCCTGCTCGAGAGTATCGATCAACCTCTTGGGCATGATATCGCTTCATTGGCCCATACACTCCAACATCCAATGGCTGGAAGTAGATGCGAGCAATGAGGTGGTAGAATAAGAAGATCAATCTCCTTTTCAATACAGAAAGCAATCAAACTTCCTGTAATATGACTGGAATGACCATCCATAATCAATAATCGAGGCTGATCACCTGATATTTTTTGAGATTCTGGCTCAAAAACCTTACGTATCCATTCCAAGCCATGACTATTAGAAGTCCATCCACTATTGCTTGTTGAGAAATACCAATTTGGAGGAGTATTAGTAGGAATCCATGCAGTATTGGTATTCTGAGCCTTGAAAATGATCATGGGAGGTAAAGAGCCTCCATCTGCATTAACACATTCCAATACAGTTATCCATTCTTGCTTTCCTGCTGTAACCTTCCAATTCGATTTGAGAGTAGAATCTACGATTATACGTGTTGATTCTGTTTCTCCAACTGCATATCCTGTCTCATCCATATTATATATATTCTTGAGTTCATATGTTGAAAACCACGCTGATATTGTTTCAAATGTGGCTTCTTTATGCCTTGCAGATTCCAATTTGCGAGAATAAGTTCCTTTGAGTTTAGGATATCGATCTAAGAATCTATAGATCCATCGTTGACCTATATGATCTGATTGAAAGGATGGAGGGGTAGATGATGACGCGAAAATGACGCGTTGATTCAGAATTTCTTGGGCCATTTCTTTCAACAACCCAGGAGTTGCAGGGTATCCAGTAGCTGTCAATCGTGAGATCCATCGTACTAGAGTCTTCTCTTCCGCGTTGGAAAGTTTTTGAAAGGATTCGTGAGATTGAGAGCGTGATTGTCGTCCGGCCATTCGATTTATTAAGGTTGACTTCGGAATCTTAAAATGAATAGCAGCACTTCGAATTGAAGTAAATTGTTTATCTTTTAGACTTTCTATAGCCTTTTGAATATTATCTTCCGATTCACTACGATTTAATGACTTTCGATCCATTGTGTGTTGAATAAACGCGTAAAATAAAGAAATGAGGGGGTGATTTTGACCCATATCATGACATGACCCACTTCTAGTCAAGCTACGTTATAAAAAACTTCTTTTACTTTTCTTTTTCTATTTTTTAATTTTTAATCTTTTACTTTTCTATTTATTTAGGCCTAATTAATATTCATTTATAAAATAATATCTATTTAATGTTTAATTATTTATTTGTTATATATCTTATTTTATTTCGTTTTATTTATTTTATAACTTTATTGTCACGAACCACGTCTAACATTATCCTAGGATAAGAATCGCCCCAGGATTAGTGTCCTGAGGCCAATAGGATATCACGTGATGTGATAGCTCTGCTAGCCAGCTAGCAGAGCTAGCATTCAGAGAAACGTTTAGTATATAGTTAGAATAAGTTTCATAGTTTAGGAGCTTCGTGCTCAACTTAGTTATCAATTAGTTTACCTACATTCTACTTGATCTAGTAACGAATTCACTTCCAAGTGAATACCAGTGATAAAGCCTTAACCCACAACTACCAACCAGACGAAACCTCAGGCAGCCGCTGCCTCCAGCACAGTATCGTTACATTTATATAGATATATACAAATATGTATACTCGGGCTAGTTTTTAATAAAAGCCGGGGGTTTAATAAAGTATAATTTTATATTAAAAATTAATTGTTTCAATTTTTTATAAATGTAATAAATAAATGAATATATATATAACGTAACTTATGGTGAACCGGGTCATATGGGGAACCGGGTCAGTGTTACGACGGGCTACACTACTACCATAACATGACCAAGGCACGTGATTACAGGTGATCAGTAGTGATCATTAAGGATCACTAAGGATCACTGTATAGGTGATCACAGGTGATCATAAAGGATCACCAGTGATCATAGAAGCATGAAGGTCTATATAATCAAGATGGATTTCCTTTGTATAGAGCTTCGTGCTCAAGATCAATCATTTAGTATACCATACTATTAGTTACGAATTGCATCATATTATTGTCATTACTTTAAGTCCCTGCTTGACGCCTAGTTATAAACCACCTCGAGAGCCTAGAGCACTTCCACATGATCTAGACGGCAAACCTCGTAACATATTCATAGAGATATAAAAAGTTGCTATAAGTACCTTTACACCAAAATTTTGGTGTAAAGGTACCTGACCCGGTTCCCCATATGACCCGGTTCACCATAAGTTACGTTATATAAAATAAAAAAACTATATATGCTTTTATAAACTAATTAAAATAAGTTTAATCTATAATATTAATATAATAATATTTTAATACTATATATAAATTTTTTTATTTTATTTATTTATTTATTTATTTTATTTATTTATTTTTTTTCTTTTTTAATTTTATCTCTTTTTAATTTTATTTTTTTTTTTTCATTAATCAAATTTACAAAAATTCTACAAAAATTCCTATCCCTCTCCTCTCGTCCTCCCCTCATCCCCTTCTCTCCTCTCCTCCTCCCCTCATCCCCTTCTCTTTTATTTTCCTCCCTTTTATTTTTCTCCCTTTTATTCTCCACTCTCTCCTCTCCTCTCCTCTCCTCTCCTACCCCCATCCCTCTCCACCCTACCAACCCACCTATCTATCTACATAAACCACACAAACCCACACCAACCCACCAAATTCCAAGACATTCCCAAACCCTCCCACACCCACATCTCGTATCGAGAAACATCTTTTATGTACCAACCAAGTTCCAACCAATCAACCAACCAACCAAGATCCCAGAAACCCAACCTCAGAAACATCAGAAACAAAAGATATAAATAACCACAACCACAACCACAAGCTTAATAAACATCAAACCACAAACAAAAAATAAAAATAACAGAAGATCAGACGAACCGAACCGAACCGAACCAAACTTTTTATTATTTCCACTTCATTATCTCACTCATCTGATCTACTCTATTTATTATTATACCTATACAATATTACCTACCCACCTACCAATATTCATTCTAACATTTATATAGGTATTATCTATACATTCTACTCTATCTACTCAACTCTACCCTCTAAATTTACAATTCACACAGTACTCGTATATAATTCACAACTCACTCACAAAACTCACACAAAACTCACACAAAACTCACACAAAACTCACACATAACTCATACTCTACACAACTCAAGCACAAAATCAAAATCAATTCTCATTCTCATTCTCATTTCCATTCCAAATTCCAAATTTCAATTCCAACTTCAAAATACTAAAAAAAGACATTAAAATCATTCATTAATCTCATCATAAAACATAAAAATCTTCAACTAAGTAATTTCTCTCTCTCTGTGTCTCTCTTCCCACCATCCTCTCTGTCTGTATGTGTATGATATAATTGTGCTTCCATAACTTGTGAACTGTCTTCTTCTTTTGTGTAAGAAAGAAGCAGACAAATGATAAAAGGAAACAAGTAAAAAAAAAAAAAAAAAAAAAAAGAATTGAAAAAATTTTCAAAAAAAAAAAGAAAGAAAAAAACAGCCATTTAGAAAAAAAGGCGCGCCATCATAATTTTAAAGAAATTACATAGAATACATTAAGTACAATTATCTTGATCTTGATCTTTTTTAATTTGTTCGAAAAAAAAAGAGTTTCTTATGTTGCTCTCCCTCCATTTCAAAATTTGAGGAGGGTAGGTAGGTTGTGTGAATATCTCCTTTCCCTTCCAATTCCAACCTATAAAAGAAAATGATCCATCACGATTTCGATTGAGAGTGTTATTGTAGTAAATATATAAACGACGCCAAATACCCTGAATCCTTCCTTGGTAACACCTTGCTTTGTCGTTCATAAAGTTGATCGAGGTACTGAAGAATTGTCGATGAGCTGTATAAAACGAGAAAAGTTTCGATATTGGTGTGTAACGGGTCGAGCTAAGAAGAAGATGATGTCATTTACAACATGGCGTGATGAAATGCTGAAGGTGGAAATGGAAGTCTATATGCAAGATGAATGTATGAGGATCCTCCGTATGTTCATGTGATTTGAGTGAGGTAGGTCCAGAGAAAAAAAGAAAAGAAAGCAAAGTCGTAGGAAAATTTATGACCAGCTTTCCTTCTCCTTTAAACCACCGATGCGATCCATATCGATAGATTGAAATCTGGTACCTCCAGTTTCCTTTTCATAAGCTGGTAGTGAGTCCTCCTTCAAGGGTTCGAGACCAACTCCAGTTTCTCCAACACGAACAACGACCACGCGACCACGTTTCTTACTTCCGGTAGATTCATCATGTTCATCGGGGAAAGTGATGCGAATTTCGGGAACATCTTCAGGTGATCGCGATGCACGGTTTGAGTCCATCATGGATGACTTCTCATCATAGACATGAATGGTGGAACCGCGGCCACCATATGGGGTAGCGGTAATAGTTAATCGGCGGTGATGTGATCTTGGTGGACCATTATGTAAAGGTAATTGCTGTCGAGCAACAGCTCTGTTTCGACGAATCTTTCGCACAACATATAGAGCACCTGCCAATACGAGTCCAATGAATACCAAGATCATCAAGGCAGCAAGAAGGTCAACCATTGAGTTTGACATGGTGGTAGTTGAAGAATCGTCACGGACGTTGAGAATAGATGAACTTCTGATCTTGAGAGTGGATATCGAAGCCATATTGAATATGATTATGTAAATGAATGGATGAAGTTATTATTATTGCTTCGGGTTGTCGTTCAATGGGTCGTTATTTGAGTATCAATGTCATAAACACAATAGCAAGGATCGAGGAGAGTATTGACGTTGACTATGACTATGGCTATAGCTATAAGAAATGATAATGTTAGTCCACGTTATTAAATCCAATATATCTATGATGAGGTCGAAGCTATTCATAGTCTTTCCATCTTTCAAGTGGTCTCTCCATTTTGTGTGCAGGTACTCCGAACTGCGACAACGCATTGTGTAGCGCACCTCGATTGCTCCCTATATATTTACCTCGCAGCAACAACCATGATAATAACCAAAGAGGTACAACTTACACAAAGAGTAAGAAGTTCCAAACAAGACAAGAGCAACAATAACTGCTGACCGAAGTAATGAATGATTGGAGTAGTATTCGCTGAATCTCCTAATAAATTTATTTATTTTGATTGATGTCTTCCGGAACTGTGTGAGTTGGGCTGGACCTTTCGAAAGAATGGACGGTTAAAATCAACTGAAAAGAGTGAAGTTGATTAAAACCTATAAATGAATGAGGATGTTGAGGTAGGTAGGCAGTCTTTGGAAAAAGAATGTGGAGATCCCGAAGGAAGGAGCGGATTACTTGTTGTTGTCTTGTCTTTTTTTCGTTGAAGGGATGTTTGAAGTTTGTCGAGATGGAGACTTCCTCAAGTTATATTATGAATATGAAATGAAGAAGGTGACAGAAGTTGAGGTAAAGGTAAAAAGGAAGGTAAGTGAAAAATAAAAAAAGTAAAGGAGGAAGGGGAGGGTTGAAAGGTGAAAAGGGAAATTGTGCAAGCGTAAATATAAATGCAAGCCTCATTTTCTTTTTACTCTTTTCATCAGTCAGTCAGTGACTTGACTGGCTACCTAGGTAAGTTACTAACTACTGTACCTAGCAAGCAGACCCGATATGAATAACGAGTCAAAAACCAACCAATAGGAAGATTCATATCAATAGTAATTCACTATTTACCCTCTTGAGTAAAGTCGATCCAAATCCTAATTCATTTCATAAAGAGAGAAGTCAGTTGAGCTTGAACCTTGAATAATAAAAAAACGGAAAAGTTGAACCGTGCAATTTTATACATCTGCAGTTCGTACCTGCTTTGAAAAGATCCACTGCCATCCACTCATCCGATCCACTCTCCACTCTCCACTCTCCACTCTCCACTCATCAAGCCATCCACTCACAAAAGCCCATTTGACTCCTAGTCTAGAACCCTTTTCCTCTGTAATACCCTATGAACAAAAACGGTCGAAACATCTTAAAGCAACTAACTAATAAGTAACCAAGTATTCCCGATCTCTGATTGATTGAACGAGCGCCCATGGGAGTAATTTATCAAATTATGGAGAAAACCAAAAAGGGGACACCAAAGTAACATTAAACCATCAGCGACCAATCAAATGATCAAAATCATTCTCATTAAGAATCTTAAGGTTGCATTGTGCCCTCCACCCATCTTATCCCATGCTCCACCAAACGTGCATGGTACCTGACAACAGGTACAAATTTTAAAATGAGCCTTTCCCACTTTGTCCGTACTGTACTTGTTCCTGGATGGGATGAGATGGGATGATAGGATGAATGAGTGAGGAGTCAGGACCTCCGTAGGAACTAGGAAGAAGTTCTGGAAATCTTTTGCTACCTTTTCACTGCCCTCTTTGCATTATCACCATCATTCATCATATGATATGATCCATATCCTTCATATCCTTCATCATCATCGTTCATAAATTCATAATTCATCAAAAATCTAGAAACCTCCATTTCCATTGCGAAAAAGTCAAACCTCCGAACTTTAACTAGGTACCTACCGATACTAGGTAGACTGACTTGTAGCTAGTTCCTGAGTACGAAGAAAGTGTGTAATGTTTCTATGAATAGGTAGATTCATTTATCAGTAAAGACGATGATTCTCTCCTTAACAATCTTAGCCTCCGGTAGATAGTTTAATCGTTGAATCCATCCTAGAAAGTAATAATGAAGCACGTCGCTCGGAATAATTTTTATGCTCATCATTATTATGTATTTCAATAATGCGCATCTCATTCACACATTGCCTTCTATCGATATTTCAATCTCGAACCGCCGATAGATCTCCCAAAGCGTGTATCTATTGGAAAAGACCCCCGTTTCTTACCCCGATCCGGGCATCCAAGTAGCTCGTGAGCGGTTATTGTTTACTCTTTATGGATTTGTGAAGTGTGGGAGAGGATTGATAGGAGAGAGATGCATTTTCCGATGGTCAGCGTAGGTAGTTTTAATGATAGTGTTGTTGTCATTCTTGTTGGTGATTATCAAAGGTCGAATGAATGGTTATCAATCTTTGATGCAGTGAAGCGATATGCATAAATTTCAATTCCCGCGCTGTAGGATGGTAAGGTTAGTGAGTGGGATGGATGAATGTGAATGTGAATGCAACTGCAGCTGCATCATAACTCAATGTGTACATACATACCTCTTTCTCGTACTTGTCAATTCCTCCTCTATGTAATTAATTAGTGAGATAATGCCGAACATACCTTTATCTGCATTGCACATTCTGCTTTTACGAGATGTGTCGTTCATCCGACTTTAGTTATTGCATCAATGGCATTATTATACGTCAAGCTCAATAACAAACATCATTCAAGGTTCAATAATGTTTTCCGTCCCGTCAAAAGCGGAGATGACCACTTGTCGCTTACGAAGTTACAGTATAAAGTATCCAATTAGGAGGAAATGAAATATGCTTAAATAATAAAACCCCCCAAGAAACCAAAAGTCGACCTTTCATCAAACATCGCAGATGAGGATCTTCATCGTTCTTTTATTGGAAGCCTTTGGAATTACGAAACTTTCCCTCCTTACTGCAACCCCAAGGCGCGAGTTGACCTTTTCCTGGGGTTTTATGCCGTATCAATTGACCAATTACTGGGGAGAGCACGGATGATATCGTCGGGATGCAGAAGCCATGAAAAGCCATGAAAGCCGTGGAAGCCGTGAAATTCTTTTGCTTGTTTCTCCAATGGAAGCGGTCAGACTTCGAGGCTGATTGTAAGAAAAATAAGAAATCGTGCGCGCGTAGATGATCAATTAGTTGTGTGAAAGAAAGAAGTGTAAAATCATGTAGAGAAGATGTTCGAGGATTACTAGTACCGTATTCTCGACATATCCGGCGTATGCTCGTTGGGTGCATTCGTAATATACGTAACACGAATAAAGGAGCAAAAAGCGAATTTCCGATCTTTGACTTGTTCAAAACTCTTCGTATTGTTAAAGTGTCATCACAGTGGAAGGCTGAAGGAATACAAAAATAGACCCCTACGTAGAATGTTCCAAATTTTCTAATCGATCAATCCATCGATCATTTCCATTGTAGTTATAGTTGGAGAAAACTTTCCATTATTTCATCTTATTTTAGCTTCCCGTTTTGACATTGGAGAGTTCCGGATCCAGCGTTTTAGGGGACCCGACCGAAGATCCCATTGGCTTGGAATCGAGCCGCTCAAAGTATAACCTACAACTATATCTCGTTTCCGAATTCCGACCGGCGGGAATTCCTTGGTATCGAATATCTCCAAGTATATCAAATAAGGGGGATCCCGCATCATGAAGGCAATTCCTCGAAATTCATTAACGTCGGAGTTTCCGGTCATGTTATGTTTTATGTTTCCATTAACGCTGAATTTTCTTTAAGTTGAAAGCTTCCTCTTCCTGTCGCTCCAAGTCTTTGCTTGTAATAATCCATACGTATTGACAAGTCTTTGCAGGCCTCGGCCTTGGCCTCAGACATTTTCTCCTTTGGTGTGACTAATGATGAACACAACATGCAATCATGCAAGTCATTGATTGATAACCTGGATATCGAATAGTCACGTGTCCCCACGAGGCTCTCGATGCCCGACGCACATCTATGTGGTGTAACCTCAGACTCATCGGATGGAAAAAAGAAGCAAGCAAAAATCCAAGGAAACCCGAACGTTGGCCTCACTTCTCAGTAAAGAGCGGTGAACGACAGAGAAGCTGGAAGAGTAGGGACAAAGTGTCTATGGTGTATGTCCTAGGTGGCGCATACTTGTCACTTTTCAAACCTAAAGGACTCATCCATAGAGACCTTCTAGCGTGTGATGGTATGTCCATACATGGTCTGATCGCCAATGTATCCATATCACAAAGTTTCTTCCTTGCTCTTTTCTTACACAGATCAGACCCGAAGCCAGCAAACGGTGATGCAGATGAAATATCTGATCTCTTACGATTTCGGTATCCATGGCGGAAGGACCAGTTGAATGGAACAGATTTGTTGGATGGGGATACATGGATCTGCAGAATGCACCTAATGCTGTTTCGACGTGGCTGATGATATTCCTCAAGATGATGAAAGGAAAAGCTTTCGAAATATGCAAGAAGGCGACCTACCCACAGAAAGGGCCCTTTGACCACTAGTCTTGGTGATGAGAAAATTTAATCGTTGGTTGATGACCCCCATATAGGGAAGCTTGCCCGAAACGGCGACATCAAGGCTTCAAGCCTTGAGAGAGGCTATTCTTACGTCGCCCTTGAACGCTAGGAGCGAGTAGATTCATCGTTGGCAATCATTGTCATTCGAAGCAATCAAGTGCCACGGTACATTTATCAATATACTGGTGTCTGTGTTATGTACTCATGCTACTTCCCGTTGATGGACCTCGAGCAACATTAGCGTGTTAGAGTTGGATTGCGAAACGAAACCGCTGATCTTCTGGAAATAGATCTTGTAGTAGATATCTGATATCATCGTGTGTCTTTGCAAGAATTTTAAGCCATGATACTTGTGATGGTGAGCACAAGAATGGTTGCTTCTCCAAGGCGGAGTGAATCAGAAAGAACAATAGACTTGGTCGATGAACGCCCAAGCTGGATCTATGTATCGCATAGTAATGATGACACCCGATTTTATGCGGGAAGATGGCGTCAAATGTGTTCCCTGGATGAAACATCAGCGTAATGTATTCTTTCCGGCGAATCACCATGGAGTGGTATAGAATATTGCAGAAGATACAGCAGCTGGCAGCCTATTCAAGTCGGCGAAAACCCTCAGAAAAAAAATTAAAAAATTCATGCTGATGATATCTCCTCATCTGAGTAAATGAGGCTTACTGAAGCTTTGCAGATCATAGCTTGCTGGAAGGTTATAACGAATGATTGAGGGCCACCTGAATAACTCATGGCGTTGTGCTGAGTGTTGTAAATTGGATGAATTCCTACCGGATTTGGCCAAATTGAGGCGGTCGGCGAATGCATAATTAGCTGATATTTTCAATTGCATTCCTTGGAAAGCCCAATAATTAATCAAGCCCAGGAATTGACAAAATCAGAGGGAGGAATGGAAAAAAGATCATTGGGGAATGATGTACAGATAAGGAGAGCATATGATCGATTGATTGCATTCCAGGAAAAATATTTAGAATGTTGGTACCTAGGTAATAATAAGTTACTATGAAAACATGAATACAGCAATGAAGGGGGCTTCCAGCTTATCCGAGATCTACCGATCCGTAGAAGTTGCTCCCTTTAAAAATATATCTTTGCTTCTTCCGATTCTTAATCAATCATTGAGAAGCATCTCAAAAGGAAAAAGATGAATACGTAGATACAATTCTCCCAGAAACTGGTTTACAATAACCACAATGGGCGAATGGCATTGTGCACACTACCATGGTACGGAATCCGGAATTGGGGGGGTTCCCTAGGAAAAGCTTAAACAAACCGGAAGGTCTAAAACCTTTAGAAATGGGACCACTGTAAAGGGTAAAAAAAATACTCCGTCCCTATCAGATCTCAAACAACGACTGTCAAGGGCCATAGATCAGATCACTCATTGTCTGTGCTTTTGCGGCCCATGATTAGTTTGTTAATTGGTTTGGGGCATGCAGAGCGAAGAGATGGCATGCATCGAACACAATCTGGATCGATGTAGCAATTCTGGTAGATACGCTGCTTCAATGGCTATAGTTGTTTGAAACAAGCCGCATGGCCTCACCGAGTAAAGAATTATTCCGTGTATAACACCATTTTCCATATTATCGCTAAAAAGTAGCTATATCACCGAATACGATTTTTGATGGACTTGGGTTGATAGTAGAGGATGGTTAATGGTTCCATTGCGAGTCTCAGTTAGTGAGTGGTATATGTCAAAGTTCAACTGGAGAGACCCACGGACAGTCAATATTATCTATATGATATGAATGTGAGGAAATGATGTATTTATAGAGAGGTTAGAAAAGACATGAATGAATGATTAAGGGTATATAAGCTTATATAAGAGGATATACTCTATATAGACAGAGTATGGTGGAGTTATATCGAGGGATAAGTAAGAGAATCAAACAATCATTAGTTTCGCAGCAAAAGTAAAATGCAACAGAAAAAGCCACCTTGGCCTACTAGGTAATACGACTTTGATCCTTTCAGAAATCCTCCCTTTTCTCGTCAATCACGGCCTGCGCAGTAAGTGCAGTATTATATTATTATTAATAGGTAGTTACAGATTTGTCAACTAGACCGAACCTCACACAAAATCCCAGCTGTAGGAAATCCCATGGGGCCTGATCCCCATACTCAGATAAATCCCACCCAATTGGATCTGTTAGCCATAGAAAGGAAAATATGAATAACTATAATCCATCTTTAAACGAATCTCTACAGCTCTTATCTCCTCTTCTCTTCTTGCTCTCACACTCATTCTCATCCTCATCCTCATCCTCATTCTTTTCAAGTCGCTACTTTGTTCTGAATTCTCGGTGAAAATTCCTTATTCTGTTTTCCTTTTGGACAATCTTCCCCCACGCCCTCTCCAAAATAAATAAATCCAAAAACAAAAAACCAAAAAAAAAAACATCCGACCTTACTATTCATCCCAGACAGGAATCGGGAATACAATACAATACAATAATATATTACATTACATTACGATACCTTCCTTACCTTACCTTACCTTATTTTATCTGGCTTAATTCTCTCTCGCCTCTCGTTTGTTCTCTCTGCCCTACCAACATTACGAACCTTTTCCCCACAATCCCTGCTTGACCTACGCCCCCCAAAGAGATAGATACCTCGGAAAGTGTATTTGCCATAAACTTGCCATACTGTCCGTACTGCCTTTGCTGCAATACTGCAATACTGCGATACAACGAACAGGAAATCGATTTCGACAGTGCGACCTATTTATCTTCCTCTCCCTTGATCATCGACGTAGTGGAACAGGGACTAACCGCTGCTTTCCTACCACAAACCGCAATCCGGGCCCTCGAATCGATTCTCCACCAAAAAATCCACCGAAAAATTTACGTTCCTGACGACTTTCCCCTTGCTTCCCCAGGCGCATCTCCCGCGTCAAAACCAACGAATTCCCAACCCCAAAAGGGCCATATTGACTCGATCAAAGCAAGACAAATCACACAAGGGAAAAGGAAAAAGTAAAAAGGCAATTTACAGCAAAATTATTTCATTCTGGCCACTGCTGCGCGGGTGCCTACCTCTCTACAGAAAAGCGCGCTTCTTTGACGGTGCATATGACAAACGAAGGGGTTGTGTCGCGCGACCTTTGCCCTACCCTTCATACTTCAACATATCCCTCTCTCCCCTCCCTCGATGCTCGATTCCTCTTGAACTCCAACTTTCCGCACACCCTTCTTTTGTAAATGAGCCTTCACCAACCGTCGATTACATATTCCAACTTCTCGCACTGGTAAGATTTTGTCCCAGCAGTTCAGCTTAAATCGGGGGCCCTGCCATCAGCCTTACCACACGGCATATGCTGACATTTGCGGATTTCCACAGTCATATAGATCTACAACCTGTCAAATACTTCGTAGAAAGTCTATTACTTGGTTCAAGTAATCTACCACCAGAAATATCGGCTACTTTCAACATATTTTCGTCCTGTTCTTTTCCCTCGACCAGAAGTTTCCACGTACATACAGAAATTTCATTACATCTTCAATAATGTCCTCGGCCGCTACCAACAGACCCGCAGGTACCATGAATGCGGTGAGCACGCGCAAACTTCCCAAGAGTGAATTAAACCTAATTTTGAATGTAGCAACGGTCTACTCGATTTGGAGATTTCCCCACTGCACCAGGCAGGCACAATAGCGATGACAGAACTTCGCAAAACTCAACGCTTGGCCAAACTTTTGGAAACGGCGGTACCTGGCAGCCTTCGACGGGTATTTGGGGTAGTAACACAATCGGGAGTGGTTTTGCCAACACAAAGCGAGATGCCTCGCGCTCTCGAGGTATTTATACAAGCGAGATGGAAATTTCTACATTCACTGATGGTCGTCTAGCGGCAGATAATGATGGCTTTCCAGATGCTCCCAGTGGTTCTAGTGCTCTAGCCGCATCTTCAGAAGCCGACCCTTGGGTTGCTCGCGCAAGTGGGCCTTGGAATCCTCCAGACACAACATCTCCAACGTTACAATCATCGCATAGCGGAAGTACCTCTCCTTCTCATCTCCGCAACAGTATTCCGTCACAGACACCACAAAGTCTACTCGAGTTACAAACATATCAACAATCAAGACCTGCTATTGGTCAAGGAACCAGTTTCAGTCGACAGCAACCCAAGAGTAGTTTGGACCCCTCTTCTGGAAGCTTTAAGTTCTCACGAAAACCTTCCTTTGGGTTCAACGATGACAAGGAGAATTCTTCCCAATTTTCGTCTAATCAAGAGAGTGCATATGATATTGAGATATCATCCAGGGCCTTCAGAATGGATCAACTAAGCTCTCAGAATCCAAGCTACCTTGGTATAGGCTCCGTTTCAAGGGATGGCAGTATGCCTCCATCCAGAGCATCGGAGAGTGGCCTCAATAATCTGACTTTCGGCAATGGGAATCCAACGCATGGCTCTATTGGTGGTCATACTCCCAACAATTCAATCCACTCACATCGTCCCTCCTTCTCAGCAATGTCAGGCTCGTTTGCGCAAACGAATTCATCCAGATATGCTGATCTTAATACGCAAACAGAAGCCGAGCTACGGGAGAAGTTTGCAGGATTTGGCTTCACCAACGACATGGATCAAACGGGCGCATCTCAGGTCGGCAACGCTTTGAGTACCTCATATTCCCCAACCAACCTAAACTTTAATCAGCAGACTTTCCAAGTCAACGGTGGTTCAGCCATGTGGAATGACGGATCAACTGGTCCCAAAGTCAATAACTATGACCATTTCTCGAACCAAGCACCTTTCACTGATCAGGCCTATTTCACGAAAGGGCCTAGATTTGATAGAGGTTCGGTCTCTCCTGCATCAAGCGACTACCGTCGTGGCCTCAATAGTCCAAAATACTTCTCCGGGACTCCGCCAACAGGGTCTGAGCAAATTTACCGACCAAGCTCAAGGGCTGGCCCTAGAATACCTCAAGGCCCGAGTGAGTTAGACCGCAGACTTCAACATGTCCAATATTCTCAACACCAGGCATATCTTTACAACGCCGGTCATTTCCAGGGGCAATATCCACCACATTTATACGACTACTCACCACAAACCTTTAGGCAAACAAACGTACCGCCATATGGTTATCCAATGCCCATCCCTTCTTATCCAGCACAAAGTATTCCTACTCGTCCAGCCAAGGATCAGGATGTGGGACTTGGAGTTAGGAGCGTACTTCTGGAAGAATTCCGTTCCAATGCCAAGTCCAACAAGAGGTATGAGTTGAAGGTATGTATTGTTCCGTCTCACCTCTTCTATCAGCACTAATCAAGAATAGGATATCTATCAACATGTCGTTGAGTTCAGTGGAGATCAGCATGGGTCACGGTTCATACAGCAAAAGTTAGAAACAGCTAACAGTGACGAAAAAGAACAACTTTTCCGAGAGATTCAACTCAATGCGTTACAGTTAATGACTGACGTTTTCGGAAACTATGTTATCCAAAAGTTGTTTGAGCACGGGAACCAGGTTCAAAAACGTGTGCTAGCTGAGCAAATGAAGAACCATGTAATGGAACTTTCAATGCAGATGTATGGCTGCAGAGTTGTGCAAAAGGTTTGTCTTGGCCTCCACATTATACACAAACCTTTACTAACACTCTCAGGCTCTCGAGCATGTTCTCGCCGATCAGCAAGCTGAACTTGTCAAGGAACTTGAGGCGGACGTGCTCAAGTGTGTCAAAGATCAAAACGGCAACCACGTTGTCCAAAAAGCTATTGAGCGTGTTCCAACGGAACATATTCAATTTATTATCGAAGCATTCCGAGGACAGGTCCATATCCTCGCAACGCATCCTTATGGATGCCGAGTGATTCAACGAATTTTGGAATACTGTCAACCTCGCGATCAAGAACGAGTCCTAGAGGAATTGCATCAATGTGCATCGAATTTGATCACCGATCAATACGGCAATTATGTCACTCAACATGTCATACAACATGGAAAGCCTGAGGATCGTGCCAAAGTTATTAAGATCGTCACAGCACAGCTTTTGACTCTATCCAAGCACAAGTTTGCCTCAAATGTTGTGGAAAAGAGTATACAATTCGGCACAGATGAACAAAGACATACTATCGTTTCTCTATTAACCGCTCTTCATAGTGATGGTACAAGCCCTTTGCAATTGATGATGAAGGATCAATATGGCAATTATGTCATTCGTAAGTCAAGTTATTCTCAATTTTGCTTATCTCATACTAACCTTGGTAGAAAAACTTCTCGGGCAACTCAAAGGCGCCGAAAGAGCAACATTTGTTGAACACTTGAAGCCACAACTCCTGGCTCTCAAGAAATATAATTATGGCAAACAAATTGCCGCCATTGAGAAGTTAATCTGCGGTCAAGATGACTCGCAGCAATCATATGCCGCATCTCCAACTGGTACGGCATCTGGTGCCCATACACAATCGTTGGAGATAAATTCGAGTGCCCCAACTCCGCTGCTCACGAATGGGCAAAACAGTCCCCAAAGCAGCAGTCTTCCTAGTGCGAACGTCAGTACAATCGAAGACCCTACAGATAGTGCATCCTCAGACAAGACGGCCGTTGCTGTTAACGAAAAGCCTTGCCCTGAAGTCGTTATTAGCGGCGTTTAAACTTATCATTTTCCTTCGCCAAACATTCTCTTCCACTTCACGTCATATACTAAAAGCATTATTAAAGGGCGTGACGGTATTGGGTCCTGAAAGGCAATTGGGTATTGGACGGGTATAAAAAGTGAATATTTCTTAATTGTATCGTCTACCTCTTCGGATTATTTCCTTGAGGTGTTAGAAGGCGGGTTTGGTCTGTTTTACTTTCTGCATGGGGGCATGCATATACAAGCCAGGATTGGCTACGGCGGATTATTGTGAATGGATATGGATATGAATGTGTTATTTTTTTCAGATATTTATTATTGTTCTTGAACAGCTACGGGTATTTGATATCATCCTGGGACTTAGGGACTTGTGGGAAAAGTTCATGGAAAACAGAAGAGAAAGTTTGCTCTACTCATACTTGTTATTGCATATTTTGCATTGTTTATCTTTTGATAAGAGAGAATGTGGAAAGGGATACCTATCGATCGTATTATTTATTGTCTTTTCAGAAGATGCGCTGGTTCTACTTACTTTTTTGCATTGGTATTTTTGAGGTTCTTCTATGCTGCACTATTATGCAAGATTAATACTTTTGATTGCTTGCTTGCTTGCTTTGTTCCTTGTTTGTTTTACAATACGGAGGGAAAAAATATACCTACTTCTATATATCATATCATATTATTCTGTGGAAGGGCCGGCACTGGACATTAGGACATAGGGGTTGATTGTAAGGATTGCTTGATGATTTATACATGGTAGTTGGAACAAGTATTTTTATATGGTGGGATAACGGTATTGGATGGATTGGATTGGATTGGATAGGGTAGGATATAAATAGATGGGGGAAATTATATGTGCTTGTTGAAAAATATTGGATGGTATGGTATGGTATGGTATGGTATGGTATGATGTGTGTGGGATGGAATGGTATGGGACTAGGTCTTGGAAGCTGGAACTTGGGATCGGTTATTTGTGGGGATGGTTGTGCAATGGATGATGGGTGGATAAGATGGATGGATGGATACTGGTGGCAGGCGTACTTTGTGCAAATATTATATATTTCATTTGATTTCATTTGATCTGATCTGATCTGATAGATATTGTGCTGGTTGATGGAAGGTGTTTGTGATGAATTATGTGATTGTGGATTGTGGATTGTGGATTGTGGATTTCGATGTTATTATGGTTATGGTTATGGTTATGGTTAAAAGAGTGGAAGATGTTGAGTGAGATGAGATGTTGTATAAGATATTTGTATAAGATTTGTGATTTGTAAGAGTTCTAGAAACTATTCATTGTACGGAGTATAGTGTAATGCTTTTCATCTAAAACCTTGATTTATTTATTCACTTTTCCAAATCCCTTTTGAATGTTTATATTAAATAATAAAACAGATTTTTTTAAAGTGTTTCTATATTTAATTATAATATTTCAAAATAACTGTTCTGAGATGGAAGGAGAATAGATGTTGGAAATGATATAAAGATATAAAGATGGAGAGTATTATATAGTTGAGATATTGTTAAATCTGATAAAAAGAAATCATCCTTGTATAACGTTATAATATGTTGTTTATTTTATTGGCAAATTTTATAACGAATGAGTAATAGTTTGTTGTAAGGAGATAGTATGTGGTCAAGACCAGATTTCCATACATAATTGGAAAGTAGAGGCAAGAAATTTCATGATCAAGAGGTTTCACTCGAACACGGCGCAGGAATCAATCAGGTCTAAGATGAATCCGAATCTGCTTCGTTGGATGTTGATTCTCCAAGTGGTTGTTCCATTCAAGCTCTCATCTAATGATTAATCCGGTTCCTCATGTTCCGCCTCCAGACTTTATCTATGCACTGACTTTTCCATGAAGCTTTCACTGGTAATATTGCTGCGGTCATATATCGCTTTCGATGAGAATTTTAGTATCTACAGTTGAAGTACACTGTTGTAGGTAAAAAGTAGCACAGACATTTCGCTGACCCTAGTAACCCTAATATAAAAGCTTGACGAGCTAATCGTCGTGACGGTGCCAAGTAACCGCAGCCTCCTCATGGCTGATACTATTGTTGTATTACCAATCGAAGTTGCGTTATGGTTTAGAATTATGCAATTGAGTTTGCAAAGCCTGCTCATCTCATGGTTCACCCTGGGTAATAAGATGTGAGGATGAGATTTCCCCGCCTTACATTAGGTTGACAGCCACACTTAGTAATCGTCATTCGAAAATTGAGTTCGTCACAAAGTTAACATATCATATCGAAACATCGTTTCACCCAGCATGCGACTGCCACATTCTGAGTTAAGGTTTTATATGGGTAATGGTTGCTTTTTCCAAGTGGGGAATGAACGTCCTTTGGGCAGTTGTTTCGTAGCTGGGGAATGTTTTGGTTTATAGAATGCAAGATGCATCATCTTAATATCATCAAAGCATTTATGTTGATCGAAAGAGGGAGAGGATGGGAATTGATCTATACAAGAGTTATTAGATTGAAGGGAATGATGGTGATGATAATGGCGGTTGAAAATTCTTCAAAAGGGATTCAATAATTAGTATTATTGCAATATCCTTTTCGGAATATAGAGTTGGAACCTATATCAATCAGTTCCCTTGGATGAGTAGAATTCTTTGGCATATGCTTCGCTGGGCTGAGGAGGTGGCTGAACTGGCTGTAACATATAATGATAGTGATGAGTGGTTATTTCTATCGATATTTGTCTATTCCCTTTCAGCTTCCTCAAAAGTAATGTTATTTTGGTAAGAACATCATGACAAGAGAGAGGGGTATAATATTACATAATCATTGAGTGATGTTGCTGGTGCTCCCTCTTCGTCAGAGAGAAGTGATTTATTATGCTTTTTCCAATTTAGTTAAAGTGGTCTGAGCATCCGAGACTAACCAGTATCACTCTTCGCATATTTCATGAGCAACATTGCTAGCTTCGGGTGTTTTGTAAGACTGCCGAGTTCTACAAATTCTAGAATGTAAGCTAGGTTTACATCTTGGAGAATTTCTCCCCTTCTTTCTCTTGTCCAACTCGACTTCATTAAAGTTAATTGTCGAGTTTTACGATAGTTTCTCATGTCACGCGAATATCACTCACATGGCACTGAGATATGATCTCTCTCTTTTAATCCCGAGACATTAATTTTCATTGTTTGAGTTCTTGAATGCACTTCTTGATGTCGAGAAACAAAATTTCCTCAAATAAATGTTTGAGCGAACCACGCGTCATCTCTTGGGGTTGACTTCTTATTCCCCGCGCCAAGTGAGGCAGTGTGCTTGTCTTGGGCTGCAACTTTATTTTGACATATAACTGTGCTTTGAAGTAGGATTGACTCTCCTTGCTGAGAGCTAATGCTAACAGGTATATAAGTTGTCATGTTTCCTTAACTGTCTCATCATTTTTAGTACATCCTGTGAATTAACTGCATATAAATTCCACGATGTTTCTTTCCCGTACTCTCGCCGCTGTTATACTAGCTTGTAAGTAATAATTTTCTCTTGCTTCTCCAAGCTAACACTAATCAATCAGCATCTACAATATCCGCTCAACAAGCCTCCTACTGCTCGGATGATGTGTGCTTTGCCGTCAATGTACCAGCCGCGACTGCTTCGAGTGGCTCAGGAGACATATATATCCAGATGAGTGGACCGAATACAATGTCTTGGGTAGGCATTGGACAAGGTTCTGGTATGAGAGGTTCAAATATCTTTGTCATGTATGCAGATTCGACTAGGAACAATGTCACACTCAGTCCTCGGCGAGGTGTTGGAACTGTACAACCAAACTTCGACACTTCTACTCAGGTTACTCTACTTGATGGATCCGGAATAATAAATGGTCGAATGGTAGCTAATTTTAGATGTAAGCTCGTGATTACAACTATTAGTCTTTCATTCTAACAATTCGAGCAGGCTCGAATTGTAATAGCTGGAGTGGTGGATCAATGAGCTTTATCGATGATTCCTCTGAATGGATTTGGGCGCATAAGACCGGACCTTCATTGTCATCCGACAGTGTTGAAGCAAACATCGGATTTCACGACGGATATGGATTCGCAAGTTTGAACTTACAGACGGCTGCGGGCGGAGAAAGCGCGAATCCATTTTTGACGGCTGAAACTGTTTCTACACCTACCCAAACAGTTGGATCTGGTCAAGCCTCCACTGGGCTTTCCGATTATACCAAAATGCTCATCGCACATGGCGTCCTGGATTCCCTTGCCTTTGTGATTTTATTCCCTTCAGGTGCGATAGCGATTCGAATCTGCAATTTTCGCAATTTGTTATGGCTCCATGCAGGGTGGATGATCGGCGCTTACATGATTGTACTTACATCGCTTGGAATGGGTGTATGGTTGGCCAATAGACGTCAACTTTTAGGCTCAGCCCATGCAGTCATAGGTCTAATTGTTGCCGGATGTTTGTTACTTCAACCTATCTCCGGATTGACGCACCACATGCTCTACAAGCGTCGCGGTGGTCCAAATATTGCAACTTATCCTCATGTCTGGTGGGGTCGCGCGGTTATTACTCTTGGTATCATAAATGGTGGTTTAGGTCTGAGGTTAGCGGGTAACAGTAAAGAGGGCGAGATTGCCTATGGAGTGATAGCAGGTTTTATGTGGGTTTTGTGGATGGCGGTTATTCTTCTGGCAACAATGAAAACCAGAAGTCGCCGTGGTGGTGGTATGAATAGACATGGAAACTCGGTGTTAAGGGAGAAGTCAAGTACGGAAGCATCGTACTTTCATGATCAAACAACACCCCCTCAGTCTAGCAGTCTACCAATTTCTCATCATACCTAGATTTTTTTTTAGATTTGCCGACTTTTGAAAGGGAGAATTCATGATAGAATCCATGGAAAAATATTCAATGTGTTTAATGATAGTAACGATAACAAATGTGTATTTAAAGGGGACTGTATATGGAGTTATTTGAGCGAACGGGCTACATTTTTTAATTTTGGACATTCGTTCTAGATAGAGTATGACTTAAATGAATTTATCGTTTGAACTACCACCAGATTTCCCGCTGCTGTAACTACATATGCCTTATCCAAGACAATGACAAATTTCCATATTAATTCCTCACCCCGTTAAGTGTTTGTTGAAGGATGATGAGGTCATGAGATTCGCCAAGGACTGATTACATAATAGAACTGCATCTCTACGATACTTACTAGCAGAGTTTCCAAACTCCTACAAATATTCCTCCCTCCCAAATTATAAACACCTGTATTCACATCACCAAGCTCACCATGGGAATAGGACGTGTTCTCGTCATCGCCGGTTCTGATAGTTCCGGTGGAGCGTTAGTACTCCGCAATCCTCTTCTCCTGCACGTTTGCCCCGCCACAGATCTAAACTGACGATTGGTTATTCTTTCAGCGGACTCGAAGCCGATCAAAAAGTAATCGCGGCACATGGGTGCTATGCCATGACTGCTACGACGGCCTTGACAGCTCAAAATACTCGAGGTGTTGAGGATATTCATTTTATTCCTGCGGAGTTTGTTGGAAAATTGATTGATGTGACGATCGGGGATATGGGGGTCGATGTAGTGAAGACTGGTAATTAATCTTTTTTTACATCTCAACTAGAGAAAGCGACGACTATGATCATAAGTATTCTAGAGGCTAACGATATGTTCAAGGTATGTTAGCTTCCGCAGAAACAGTAGAAGTGGTGGCGAAATCATTAAAAAAGCATCACGTGAAGACTTTGATTGTTGATCCTGTGCGTTAATTTTCCTAAAAAGATATAAATTAATCTGATGTTTGAAAGGTGATGATCTCTACAAGTGGGACGCAGCTTCTTCCTTCCATAGCAATTCGCCATCTACGAGAATTGCTGTTGCCCTGTACCACTGTACTCACACCCAATGTTCCCGAAGCGAAACTACTCCTTTCCGATGCTGGCAAGTTTGTTGAAGAACCAAAGAATTTGGACGACTTAAAAAATATAGCAAAGGAGGTACAATCACTAGGGCCGAAATATGTACTGGTGAAAGGAGGCCATCTGCCTTTACGGAAAGATGGGACAGTGGCGACGAAGGAGGAGGAAAAGGAACTCATGGTTGATATTTTGTACGGAGAAGGAGTCATCACAGAGATCCGGACCAAATATCAAAACTCGCGAAACACCCATGGAACCGGTTGCTCGATGGCATGTGAGTTTGTTTTGTGTAGCTTGGTGAAGCAGAAGCTAAGTAGAAGTAGCCGCTATTGCTTCCAACATTGCCAAAGGAGTACCCCTGGTACAGGCCGTGAGGAGTGCTTGTTGGCATGTTGAGGCAGGAATACGAACAGCGCCTGACTTGGGGAACGGTAATGGTCCGATCAATCATTTCCATTCAACTTATACTTTACCTTTCGCTCCGTAAGTTTTCTGCTGGCGATGGATGTCAAGCTCCTAAACTGATCTTCGCAGGGGTCATTTCATAGAATATCTTCTGGAAAGACCGGATGTTAAAGGAGCTTGGCGTGACCATACTGAGCATGCGTTTGTTGCTGGTATGGGAGATGGAACCTTACCGATGGAGTCATTCAAGTACTATCTCATTCAAGATTATCTTTATCTTGTTCGTATGAGTTTTTAAACTTTCATAGATTTGGTCTAACATCTGATAGGTGCAATTTGCCAGAGCTACTGCTTTAGCTTCATATAAAGCCAAAACTATGGAGGGCATTGCTGCAGTATGATGGAGACCCTTGCTGGAGACGTTGTGTGCTGATTCTTGGTAAAGTCTGCAGGCATCGTACTTCATATCCACCGCGAGATGGCTTTACATATCAATTATTGTGAGGGTTTTGGCATGACGAAAGCAGAGATAGAAGCCTGCGAGGAGAGTCAGGGTAAGCAAGCTCCTTAGCATCGACAAATTGAGTTGGTTTTGACAGCATCAAATAGCATGCACAGCATACACCAGGTACATGTCTTTCCCCATGATCATCAACATAATACTGAGAATAGTAGGTACGTCCTCGATATCGGGCAATCTGAGGACTGGTTGGCTCTTCAGATATCCATGGCGCCTTGTCTTATCGGCTATGGAGAGATAGCCAAACGACTCCATGCAGACCCGAAGACAAAGCGAGAAGGGAATATTTATTGGAAATGGATAGAAAATTATGTTGCAGATGATTATGCGGCAGCAGTGAAAGCCGGGTCAGGTAATTCATATGATAGTCCTATAGCTCATGGGATTGGACAGAATTAACGATTTGGGCAGCTTTGCTTGAGAAACATGCTGTCTTGCAGTCACCCAACAGGATAGAGGAACTGGTCAAGATATTCATTCATGCAACCAAGGTACGTAGATATCTCTCCCTCTCTGACTTTTATTTCGTAGAAATCGTTACTCAGTAGAAACGAAACATCTCTTTGGAAACATTTGCTAATTAATTACCTTGCAAAGATGGAGACAGGATTTTGGGACATGGGTGGCGGCGGAGGAAGAGTATAGATTTTTCGAGGTACAGTATCGGGACCACAATAATAGCAAGTACGGAGTACGTATGTAGTCAAAAAGTTTTTAAACGTGGATGTGTGAAAAATGGAGAGAGAAAGAAAAATTGCAATCAGGGATTTATAACATTTTTGAAAACATTTCTATCCTTTTGATTGGCTCGAGAAAAAGAAAAAGATTGATAAAATGGGGTTGAAGTGGAAAACTTCTGGGGGATCTTTTTTAAGGGTCCAAAAACAAAAAAATTCAAATGACACTAGTTCTCTATTGGTATTAGCCACACTTATCTATCACTAACCCAAAATAGATTTAGCGCAGTTTCCTTTCTACCTTTTTTTTACTCAAACCTCTTCTTTCTCATTTTCCATTATTTTTGACATCTTCTCATCAACAACAATAATTTCATCCTTCGACTTCTTCTCATCAACTAAAGGAGTCATTTTTGCAACAACAATCAAAGCAATTTTGAAATCACAATCATAAACCCAACTTCTTCAATTTCTCACTCGTAAAACCCTATCGCAAATATGTCATATGGAGGTGGATATGGAGGTGGCCGTGGTGGCGGTAATGGGTATGGAAATGGAGATTCCTCATATGGCAGAGGCAACTCTTACTCCAATGGATATTCAAATGGGTATGCAAAAGCCTACGAGTCTAGAAATTGTTGATAAGTTTTCGCGCATCGCGTTGCATTGTGTTGAGTGTGTGCGAGATCAGGCTAAGGCTAGCGCTCGCTTTGAAGCTGAAGCCTAATTTCTCATCACAATCACAATGTAGCACCATCCCCTATTCTTAATCTCGATTCTCATGTGACATTTGCTAACGTGCAATTTGTAGTGGATCTAATGGATACTCTGGAGGCGGTGGAGGTGGTTACGGAGGTGGTAGAGGTAGGCAAACGGTTCATCCATTCGCAATCATTGCTAACAATTCTCACAGGCGGCGGCGGTGGTGGAAATGTAAATGGCTACTCCGGAGGTGGTGGCGGCTACGGAGGAGGCGGTGGATATGGTGGTGGTGGTGGTGCTGGTGGAGATCGCATGAACAACCTTGGTGCTAACCTTCAAAAGCAAAACTGGGGTGAGTTTTGAAAAGCAGCCAATGTCCAAATTTCACGATAGAATGCTAACCTCCACACGCAGATCTCAGCACTCTGCCAAAGTTCGAGAAATCCTTCTACAAGGAGGACCCAGTTGTCGCTGCTCGTTCAGAGGAAGACGTTGCTAAATTCAGAGCTCAACACAACATTGCCGTTCAAGGTCCAAACATCCCAAAACCTGTCGAGACCTTCGACGAGGCCGGATTCCCTGCATACGTCATGACCGAAGTCAAGGCTCAAGGTTTCCCAGCACCTACTCCAATTCAATCCCAAGGTTGGCCTATGGCTTTATCTGGACGTGATGTTGTCGGTATTGCCGAGACCGGTTCCGGAAAGACTCTCACATACTGTCTCCCAGCCATTGTTCACATCAACGCACAGCCACTTCTCGCCCCTGGTGATGGTCCAATTGTCTTGGTCCTTGCACCTACTCGTGAGTTGGCTGTCCAAATTCAACAAGAAATTACCAAATTCGGAAAATCTTCCCGCATTCGCAACACCTGTGTTTACGGAGGTGTTCCTAAGGGTGGTCAAATTCGTGATCTCGCCAAGGGTGTCGAGGTCTGTATTGCTACTCCAGGTCGTCTAATTGATATGATCGAGTCTGGAAAGACCAACCTCCGTCGTGTTACATACCTCGTTCTTGACGAGGCTGATCGTATGTTAGATATGGGTTTTGAACCACAAATCCGTAAGATTCTTGGACAAATCAGACCTGACAGACAAACCTGCATGTGGTCTGCTACCTGGCCAAAGGAAGTTAGAGCACTTGCCTCTGACTACTTGAATGATTTCATTCAGGTCAACATTGGTTCATTGGAGCTCTCCGCTAACCACAGAATTACTCAAATCGTCGAAGTTGTTTCCGAATTCGAGAAACGCGATAAGATGACCAAGCACTTGGAAAAAATTATGGAAGACAAGGATAACAAGATTCTAATCTTCACAGGAACCAAACGTGTCGCTGACGACATCACACGCTTCCTCAGACAAGATGGATGGCCGGCGCTTTGTAAGTGTTATTGCCAACATCTACATGAAATATTACTAACAACTTTTAGCTATTCACGGTGATAAACAACAAAATGAGCGTGATTGGGTATTGAATGAATTCAAGACTGGCAAGAGTCCGATCATGGTTGCTACTGATGTAGCTTCGCGTGGTATTGGTATGATTGAAACCCCCTCCCCCCTCACAGCAACGCCCAGTAGCCTATATAGTAGTGCTTTACTCTCGACGCTCCGGTGCTTCCTAGATTGCGTTATATTGCCCGGGCTCTATCGTGTCTTACGGTTCTCTAATTTTAGGGTGTCTTGGATCCTTAGTGTAGCATGACCGTGCTGCGCTCGTAATTCCAAACTCGACAGTACTTTAACAGGTACCAGATATGGAATTGGCATCTCTTGACTTGATCAAGCTGTCTCCAAGACTCCCATCCCCTGAGAGCCTGGATGTGTGGATCACCTACCCTGGCATAAGCCGCATTGGACAGTTTCATGCCAGTCGCCGAGAGAGTATTGGATGCATTTAAATGCAGCTTCTTCATTAGCCGCCCTGGACCGTTGCTATACCAATTCTTCCTGTTCTTGCTAACCCATCAATAAAGATGTCCGAAACATTACTCATGTGTTCAACTATGACTACCCTAACAATTCGGAGGATTATATCCATCGTATTGGTCGTACAGGTCGTGCTGGACAGAAGGGAACCGCAATAACTCTCTTCACCACTGACAGTATGTCTCTTATTCGCTCTGAAGTTAACATCAGCTAACAAAATGATTTAGATCAAAAGCAGGCTCGTGATCTCGTGAACGTTCTTACTGAAGCTAAGCAGGTCATTGATCCTCGCCTTGCTGAGATGACCAGATTTGGAGGTGGTGGCGGTGGTAGAGGATATGGTGGACGTGGCTACGGCGGTGGCCGTGGACGTGGTGGTGGTGGTAAGTTATTCTAAACTCCTTTACCTTCACACACTCTCTTGTTCCATCAAAAGATGGGACTAACGGAGCCGCTGGTAGGCAATTTTTCATCTTCTAACGCTGCTCCTTTAGGTGGAGGCAGACGTTGGTAAGATGTCCAATCCCGTGCGATCGAGCCGGAGTTTCGACAATAACGACCCTCGATAACCGACATCACTGACTACGACGAAATCACGTACATTCATCCCATGATCGTTCTGGCGTTTGGTTGTCTTTTATAAAAGGGTAGGGAGGGGTAGAATTGCCTTTTTATGATTTCTGCGTACCTCTTTCAAAACCTCTTCTGTAATCTGATTCCTGTTTTTCTTTTTATCAAAAATTGGGCGGCATTACCATCATTTAGACTGAGGAATGAAGTTGGGCGGAAAGTATTATAGATTGCTTCACATTCCTGGGTTCATCTATTGAATGATGAAGGCCATGGTTTGTATGTGCTTTTATCATGCATTTCTTTTTTTCGTCAAATAGATTGCTCTCTGTAGCTAGTTTCTAACTAGGCACATCTCGTATTAGATGAGAAATAGTGTTGAAAATATGAGATCGCTTTCTACTGAATCGTTGCTTGCTTAATTACAGTATAATATTTTTTGTGTGAGAAAATCATGAATGGATAACATACAAGCGAAGTTGGTGGTGGTATATTTGGCTTTGCTCGACGAGATCTAAGAGTAGGTACTAACTAAGTAAGCTCTATCGTGGGTATTGGATACTCTAGTACTCCGTAGGCCTTGTCTTACTCATGGAATTTGATATTGATAAAAAAGAAGCACATTGAAGTTCACGTATTTGTGTGTAAGAACGAAATCTGATAGGTCGGATATTCTTTTTTCCGATTTGATCCTCAGCTAGTATTAATCCTGGTACAGGTAAACTACCACCGAAATTCTCATCTCATGTGGACAGGACGCAATTAATAATTCGAGCTTGGCTTAGCTCGCGGTCTTTGCTACGACTCACTAAACAACCCCACCCTTTCGTCTGAATGAGTGGGTGGAAGCAGAGATAGGGATATGATCATGAGAGTTGGAAATCCCCGCCATACTATTGGAATGCCACTAGATCGGGATAGGGGTACAGTGTTCGTGCTGCCAGGGCTAAATCAATAGTTATAGGATCTTCCTGTTGTCTACCATCCATTTGTATAGCCTGTGCTTAGAGTTTCGGCTTACATTGGAAATATTTCTAGTCGCCCGAGCACCAGGAGTATCCCTTCATGGCAAATATTCGATATAAAAAGAAACCCGACAGTCGAAGAAGTCAAGGTGCCAAGGGAGTCTATCCATCCATCAACGCTGTCCGGGTTTTGTCTAAGTACCGAGTTCCCGGAATGTGGCACAAGCATACCGTTTCGGATCATTCTGCATTGATGGCAATATGTAATCATCGTCGAGCCAAAATAAAAATAAAAAAGTCCGCTCGCATTCTCGCAATCCTCGGGACCGAATATACTCTTTGAGGCATTATTTTGTTTTCAGCTCCTTCGTACTCGCTTTTATTCGTGTCGAATGTAGAAAGATCCAACGACGCCGTCGTGATAAGCGACCAATCATCTCGCATCTGACCGCCCGCCTCGCGAGATGTGAGATGAGCTTTCGGGACCGAAGATATGTCGATATGCAACAAATCTTTTGAAAGATAAATTATTGGCTGAGATGGTGGTAACCTCATAGTTGTGCGGAGTGTATATGATTCCGGTGTCCCGTTCGAGTTGGACGATTAGATGGTATTATGTGGAGCCTGCTGCCATAATAAAGGAGAATGCTTGTAGCCAGTGCTGATAGCGTCTAGATGCAGCTATTATAGTTGATGGATTTTGATTTTACCTTGTGTCAAGAGATTATTCTAACTTACTGTACTTGAATTTTCCCCGCAATCCTCAGATTACATCACTAAATGTCGTTTTCTGACGTTGATATCCCTCTACTCCTAAGAGATATGACTGGTCATGGTCTCACAAATTCATTCTTCTCCACGTTCAGCCGCTACCAGAACAAACTTTGTACTTTTAGGATCTTACCCTCATATTCTTTCCATCTATACTATTTTCCCTCTCTTTGTCCTCACTGCGAGTGGCACAAAAAACCACATGCCCAAGAAGCAAATACATACAATAGTGGGAATTGGCTAGTTTTCCCCGCCAACTGTTAATTCATTGCTTTGAAGCTTGGGTATAGCGAATGGGGGGTTCTCGATCTTACTTTTCCTCTTGTGTATCAATCTAGAATTTATAAGCTGGGCTACGGTCAATGCTAGACTTGACTTCTATGATGCCTCATTCCAGGTATTTGACAGGACATAATGCCTTATATAGTATCTTCGAGGCATCAACATTTGGCCTCTCATTTCTTTACTGAAGCTAGTAATTCCGATGACAGTATAGTTCTAACGAGGCGAGAGACTTGTTACAATGCTGCCTGGATGCTTGCGGGATGCATAAATTACAATCTTATAGTCAAGATATGCCAGTGTGTAAAAAAACTCCCTGTACAGAAACGGAGTATTATCATGATGCAACTCTAAACTTCATCCTATTCATATCATCCTCTTGCTCTCCAGTATTCTATTAGATTTACATATAATCCATATAAAACCCCCCTCAATCTGAGGTGGTGATCGTCCTAATAACTGTCAACAAGGACTGGGACGTCGCGCAACGCAAAATTCTATGCTAAATAAAGGAATATAATCACACATTCCGTTTATTAGCAGATATAAAAGCAGAGATGATAATTCCTCACTTACTTCCCCGGTTAATGACTAGGTGAATCAATGCTCTAATGGCAACCGATATAACTAAACCCAGAGAACAAAAGAATGTATTGGGTTTATTGAGACCAGAAAGAGCATCAGATTGAATTGATTGATTATCTAGCTAAGCAGTTAAGCTGCGAGTATATATTCAAAAAATGAAGGAATAGGCTTAGGTATTCGGCCTTCGGAATTAAAGTGCTTTGAAATCAAAATATTGAAAGCAAACAAACAGTATACCAAAAAGGAAAGAATGAATTAAAAGTTGAGTTTTGTTTGCTCCTTGCATCATGCAATATATATGCATATGCTGCCAAGATCCCAGGAGGTCAACAGAATGGTAGTCATGATCCTGCATCAGACAGATCAATACCTGTACACTGCGCATATCCTCATCGCGGTGCACGTGGACTGTGTATGTGACGAATTATTATCTCCCTTCATTGGGATATATTGGGATACTGCGGAACACGGGGTAGTTGGCTCAGCTTTGTAGATTATGATATGTGATTTGGAGTTTTGCCTCGGGATTTTCTGCTGTGCTGGTTGTAAGATTAGGGTGGGGTGGCTTTTGTGATGGAGTGGAGCTCTAGGGTATATGTACTTGGTACATTAGATTATGTTGCTAATTTATAGATTTTCTGTTAATATAGTATAATATGAATACAGAATCGTCGAATCGTCAAATTAGGACTTTCTCTTGGTGATTGTGAGTATACTTGGTAAATATTTGAATCCACAGCAGTGATTATGGATGGGGTGAGGGTTGAGTTTGATGTCTAGCGTGATTTCCCGGTGGGGGGACATATTTATTTAGGTAATCTTGCTCCAGAGTCTCCTTTAAACTCTCGCTTGAGATGGCGAATCTAGATAACTCTATATCAATAATTTTTGGCCAACGATTGGAAGAAGATGGACTCATGCACTGTTTATCGATGCAGAATATATAACGTAAGTCATGGCGTAATGCGTCTAATGGCGTAATGCGTCTAATTGCGGGGAACCACTCTATTAAAATCTCAATTACTCAACAATCAACTATAATACAATCTCCAATATCACTTTCAGATTCATCTTCAACTTCTTCTCCAATATCCTCTTCAGTCTCAGTCTCATATTCAATTACTTTCCCTTTCCCTTTTCCTTTTTTCATTGTCTGTACTTTAGTAGCTTTTTCGGCTTCCACTACTGCATCACATAATTCTTGCGTAGAAATATGAAAATGACCCTTCAAAACTAGTCTCTTTCCTTTCTTACATATCGTACGTTTCTTCATAATAGCTCGTAAATTATTCGCATCGTGTTGGTGAACAATACTTTGAGCTCGAAGTTGCTCACTCCCAATCGTCAATTTTCGAATGTATTGACGAACCGGGGTTGAAAGAGTCGTATCATTTTCAATTGTTGAATTTAAAAGGTTATTTGCTGTTTGTAAGATTGCTACATCCGGGGGTGAGCTATTGACGAAGACTTGATTAAAAATATCAAATTGGGTTGGTTCTTTGGATATTTCGACTTCGGGGGTAAACTCTCGACCCAGTGTACGGAATACTCTCTGTGGATTAAATGGATGTAACCCAGCTCCCCGCCATGCCGATTCGATATTTTGATGATGGCATACATCGGCTCGAGCTTTAATATATGCCTCCATCCATTCAATCTTTTGTATTCGTACAAGTTGAGCTTGATTCAAATCAGAAAGTGCTGCGGTGAGCCGTTTTTCAATGGACCGAAAACCGCAACATCAAGTGGCTGAAGCAAATGCGAGGTATGAGGAGGAAGTATAAGAAGTACAATTCGATTTTGAAGGCAGTGAGCTATAAAGCTTCCACTAATATGAGAATCGTGGCCATCGCAGATGAGAAGCCGATATTTGCCACCTGCTTTTGCACGAGTTGCAGGTTCGAAAACGCGTTTTAGCCATTCTAATCCATGAAGATTGCTTGTCCAGCCCTTTTTATTTGCTGAAAGAACCAGCTACCAAGAACTTCCTTCGGAATCCAATTTTGAAGGACATTTTTACCTTTAAAAATCCCGAGTGGTGGAAGAATGGATCCATCCGCACAAATACACTCTACCATTGAAATCCACTCTTGACGGCCTGGATGTGCTTGATGTTTTGTACGAAGTGTAGAATCGATAATAATTCGAGTTGATTCCATTGTCCCAATTGAATGTCCAGACTCATCCATATTATATTCGTCTTTCTTCTCAATTCCATAATCCTGAATCGCTTTTTGATACGCGTCAAACCAAGTACTACATGTTTCCCTGGTTGCACCATCCATTCTTACAGATTCAATTCGACGGCCAATAACAACTGTAAGATGAGGGTGTCGTTTGATAAATCGTGGAACCCATTCATGACCAAGAAGGTGTTGTGGTGGGAGTTCAAGGGAGTCAAATGAGGGGCAATCCAAATTATAAGTCCGTTTTGAACGTAACTCCTCAGCCAATTCTTTTAACAACTGATGGCCTGGTGAATAGCCGCTAATTGTCAATTGCTTTATCCACTTAAGAAGTACATTCTCTTGTACAGCAGAAAGTTTCTGTTGCGATTGACGTGCTTCAGAACGCGATGAACCCCCTTTGACGCGTCGCGTCACAGTATCTTTAGAAAGCCCCAGTTCTTTTGCAGCTTCATATGAAGACTTATACTTTCCATTTTGAACTCCTAATACTGCTTCAGCAAGTCGAGATTCCATTTCCTGCGCTTTTAAACTTTTTCGACGGACCATTATTGAATTGTTGCTTTTTTGATGGGGTGGTCCCCCACAATTAGACGCATTACGCCATTAGACGCATTACGCCATTAGACGCATTACGCCATGACTTACGTTATATTATACATATCCAAAAGGAAGCAGATAATAATTTCTGGGCAACACGGACATTCCTGTAGACCTCTTGATCAGCCGAACTTGGTTCGATTCGTGGATCCATTTTAGCGAGCAACTTAAGTCTAGACGCCTATTCAACAAGATAGCAAATATATCTTAATCCAATCTCTCGTCTCTACCATTCCCAGCTTTGTTGTCAGTGCAATCCTATTCTTCCATCAGGTTTCAAGAAGGAAATATTTGGTATACACATGTATACTTGACTCGAAAATTAATATTCGAGTTAAAAATTACTTCCACCTTTAGTATTTTAGCCATCGAAAATACAAATATAATTACTATCTCAACATACTATTTCATAGCATACAGGAATTTCTTTCCACAAAAAAATAAGAATACCTCAACAAGCACTAAACCAACATCCCTAATAATCAATACGCAGATCTCGCAGAATAAAGCTGAATCCCCTTCCACAAGAGCACGCCTTTGTAAGAATAAGAATGATCAAAACCCTCATCCACCAAATGCAACAAGTAACCATGCAGTGTGCAAAGATCTCCGCACATTGGACGTCTTAGAAATATCACTTAATCCAGCATCGTAGCCTTAGTCAATATCATTTAAAATATAAACTATAAAACCACGCACAGAGAGCCAGTAAGCCAACGACACCAAAGAAACAAGAAGAAATATTCTCGAATCCCTAGATATAAAAAGACACATTTTAATAAATCACAAGAACCAACCCCTCAACCAAAAAAAAACATAGCCATTAGAGCGAAATACAAAGATATAATAGTTAATTGGTGAATTGGTTGATGACCATATTACAAGAATGGATATGGATGATTTCAAAACCTAAAAGCGATAGATTGATACTGTGGCCGCTAGGATTTATCTGCGTGAAAACTCTACATATAATGATTCAGCGACGCTCTTTGTAGAACTAGATTTGGTGCAACAAGGTTATGCTATCAGCAGTACTCTTCCTGTCTAATCCCAATAATGGCTCTTTCATCGATTCACCACCGACTGTTATATAGCTTGTAGGTTATTGAGATTTCGATGCATGATACATTACTAAAAAACGGTGATGAGCAACTGCCCATAAAAAGCTATTTACAGCTAGACGCAACGATATGAATGTAATCCTGCATGCGCCACCAGGTACCAGACCGGGTATAAAGCACGACAGCACAGTTCGCCCACCCATCAATATAATCTCACTTACTTGATGCTTCCAGCAGTATAAACAAGTAAACATACCAAACATTGAGGTAAACAAAAAAAAAGGATCTATCACAAGCGCCATATTTAAATCTTGCCAGACATAAATCTAAACACCCACAAGCAAACAAACAAACATGCACGCACGCAAACACAATACTCTATAAACATAAGAGGAGACCAAAACTCATAGGGTATCAAGCCATAGATTCATTCATTCGATTAACTGAGCAATGGCAATAGCAATAGCAACAGAAAAAAGAAAGCTCTAGGTATATTAGAAATGGTATAACATGCACACTCCAGCACACATTCCAAAACGTAACAAAATCTCAGACTCGTTCACACCTGGTGCCTCCATTATGTCTATAGAACTCGAGCAACCATGCAATTAGTGTGCTAATCGATGCGCAAACTCCCAAATATTTTAACTTCATCTCCCAAGGAAGAAAGGTGACTTCAGCAAAAAGGCAAATGCAATGCTTCTAGCATGCTTTTTCGTCAACATGGTATCGTACAGAAAAATTAAGGAAAATCCGGAACCTTCATATTATACATAGCCGATTCGATGATATCTAAATGTGATGTGAATTATTTTCATGTCGATCCCGTTGTTCCTGTGTAACCGATGATTTCTCGGTCATCATCAACTAGTCTGCCATATCTTTATGGATGTCAGTATCGTGTCCGGAAGCAAAAATATCAGAACCGATGACGAAAAGGGAACTTACTCGAGCATTAATCTGAAGAACCATACTTCCAGGTCTTCATTCCTGAGCACATGATTTGCCCACTCTCTTCCCTGAAGGGCAATTCGCTCCGCTTCTTTCTTCCCAACATCTTCTCCCGCGAACCATCGTACTGCCTCAACCCATTCATCTCCCCTCAAGCTCAAAGGGATATAATGCACCCAAGGTTTCAACCATTCCTCATGCCATTCTCTGAAGATAGCCATTTTGTACACTAAACTTTTACTCTTCAAGAACGCGTAAAATCTTCCACTGAAAGCATTCCCATCCATATCAAGTAGGTACTTATATTTCCACGCATCTTGTTGCTTCGCCGCCTCTTTAACATCAAAAAACTGTTTTTGTGCGTCACAATCTCCAGGGTCGCATTGTCCGACATGGGAGAAGTAAATATCAAAAATTTCTTTGAAATCACTCCGTGGTACATTCTTCACCTGCCAATCTTCCTTGGTCTCTTCCCCTCGATTGACCAAAATTTTTGCCTGATCGCCAGAATTGACTTTCTGCACCACCTTTTGCCTGTGTTGCCGTCTCCAGCCACCGTCTCGACTAAAGCCTCCAGTTGTCGAGCCCCTCCAGTATATCCTATCTTCCTTGTCTTTCCATGCTTTATCCTCTGCTTCCTCATATGGTACTTTACCATACCAGTACCAAGGAGAGGGGTATAATATATCGGAGAACGACGAGATTTTCGATTGTGAGAAAATCGGGAACAGGTCATGTACGATGTTGAAGGCGTTGGGTCGATCAAAAAATCCGAAAGATTCACTAAAAGAAGGAGATTGACAAACATCGGAGAATGCGGTTTGATTGTAGACAAATCCTAACTCTGTCACGGCATAACTAGCGTAATTGTCCTCTTTCAGTCCATCATCTAGGCTCCTCGCCGCACTATCTGGAGGGCAGGACAGCCTCGAGTGGGTCCAGGTTGGTTGATGAGAAAAGACGTTGAATCGTGTCGTCTTCACTTCCGGCACTCTCAGGCCATCGCTAACAACATCTATCGGTCTTGGCGACCACGAATTCCTGGGTGCTTCAACCGAATTTGCGTTTGGCATATTCTGATCCTTTGCAACGTGCACTAGTCGAGCTAAGTCATCATATGGCACCACCACGCGAGGTTCGTCGTGAATATTGAAGCAGAGGTCCATATCCGGGAGATACTTCAAGAATGGCTTCATCATTCCAACCGTAGCATCTTGTTGCCATTGATTCCCTCCCTCAACCTTTGTAACCTTTCCTCCTCTAATCAACAGTCCTATTAGATTATTGGGAAATCCCAATGCTTCTCGCGCTCTTCCTCTTATAGTTTCCGGTTTCAGCCCCCAAAACGGCGTTAAGGATGTATGGATGTTATCGTATTCGTCGATAAGTTGTACCCCTTTTGACTTTGCGAAATTGTACCATTTGTCGAAGTTGGGAGGTGGAGGTATTCCATATCGTTTCCTATATTCTGCCACTGCTTCCTCCAGCGTCTTTGATTGTTTTGCCTTTACATTCTCGAATGCTTGCTCATTATCCTTGATTAACTGGTAAACTGGATGCGAAGGACCAATATGATATGAAGGTGTCTGCGGTTTCTTCACATCAATGGTAGTAGGTATTCGAGGGTTAGGTATGCTTGGCTGTTTCGGTTTCTGGTTGGAAGACGGGAATGAGCTCGAAGGGTATGGGAAAGGCGCCCGCAAATAGAATATTGAGAATGTAGCCAAGGTGAAAATGGTAATCAGTAGTAGGAATTGGCGAGACTTCATTTTCCGCCGGGTCGTCATTATCATTGCGCTGAGAGAAGGTCTTCTTGATTCATCATGTCCATCGAATGGAACAAAGTGCACTTTTTCAGCGCGATGTTGAAATGCCGCACTCGAGCTCCGGCGGCGACTTTGTCCAGCCATCGTAACGAAAGGGCCAGAAACAGAACTCTTTGTACTCCTGCTGGTACTTCCGCTGCTTGTGAGACCCCCTTGTTCTGGATAATCCGTTAATTTATCCTTGCACAACGAATGCGGCCAGTCCTGCCGACTTGGGAATGAGAGCTCTCGACGCGCATATGAGTGGATTGGATAAAGTTTCTATACGAATTGTGAATAAAACAAGGACGCGTAATATACAAATGTTTGTATATGTGTAGGTGCAGTTGCGACGAATTGAAACTTGCAGGTGATTACTCGATATTTATTTTCTTCCAATACTTTCGTCCTAACGTTGTTGGCTGGATGTGGGTGGAGATTCCTTCCGATGTTCTGGCCACAACCACAAAATGCTACCTTACTTGGGTACTTACTCCGTATAAATTGAGAGTCTGGCTCTACCAAGATCCCCAGCTAGATGCTCCATTCTTTCATTCCGCGAGAGACTTATGTTAATTCACCATATTGTACAGAGGCCCCCATCTCCTGGTTATGAATATGAACGATTGTATAAAAGGATTTGAGTGACGGGACAAATCCTATCCGTGAAACATAAGCTCATTGTACCTTGGCTACTGAAACCTTTCTCGTAGGAGGATTTTTGTTACGTCTCTCACAAAGATGCTTGAAATTATATATGATCCATTTTGCACTGTAGGAAGTAAAAATTCCTTCATTTATCCTACGACGATTCGGGACATTTTCGAAAAGTTCGTATATTTATTAGATAGGAATAGTTTTTGTGTTCAAGCCAAAAAGCTTAGAATATAAGAAAGTTGATGTGTACGCCCCGAATATGCGCCGTCAGGTATTATGATTGGCTCGAGTTCACACATTCAGGAGTTATCGTCAGTGCCGCAACATATTTGCTGACTTGCCGATGTGACATGGCATACGAGTCGGAATACCCCTTATAGTAGCGCTACCCGCGCGTCTTTTGATCCCGTCTAGATAATATTTGTTCACATATTGTTGCTTACATACGACAAAACAGTAGATTTGAAAAGGTAAAGTACAGCATACTTCAAGCCAGAACATTTCAAGAGTATGCATATTCGCAACGGAGAATTGTATGTTCATGAGATTAAATTGACTTTGGCGTAGATCTATTTATTCCTCGAGAGAAGAATTCGAACTTTGCGGTGAAGCAAGAACGAAATGGGTATATTCAGCGACCTGTCCCAGATATTATTCCAACCCCGGAAGCTGGGGACCCTAGATGGCTACATTTCTCATGATGCTTTTGTATCCCTTTAATGATATTTTTTCGTTTAGTAGAAGAAACCGAGGATCTTTCCAGCAACGTGCTTGCGTCTAGCCTCCTCGTGGTCCATGATACCAGCAGAGGTGGTGAGAACGATGTGTCCGAATTGACGGGATGGCAAAAGCTTGACAACCCACTTTTCGAAATCCTCGATCTTGACGTTGTATCTTGGGGAGATAACACCGGTCTTGTTGAGACTGTGGAGTAGAATTAGCAGCGTATCCTTGAGGATGACATCAAGGTCTCTGCTTACCGGCCGTTCAATTGAACGACAATCTTTCCGGAACGGTGGTCATCAACCTCTTCGAACTCTCCGATGTAGCCTAAAGAAAGGAACATTAGTATGTTGCGAAAGATTAAACATATAACTTCATGGGTAAAATTCAGAGAATGTGTAAGATCCGCGCAGGTTGATATATCGGCAACTTAAAGGACTTTGATCGTGTGGAGTTGAGATCATTATCTAGTTATCATGCCGAATAAATGTATAATATAAAATGTTGCTTGCGTACCTTGCTTTTGCATGACACCGAGGAACTTGACAATGACCTTGGAGGATGGACGGATGAGAACTTGACGCTTTCCGGCCTTCTCGGCGTTGTTGATGGCGTTGAGCGCATCGTTGAGGACTGAAGTCTTAACCATTTTGACGGATAGAGATTCTCAAATAATCTTTGTTGATCAAAAGTGAGGTATCTGTAGAGTCGATATGTTAGCCTTCAAGATTTCTCAAGCATAAAGAGTGCCCTCATGATTGACAAGAGGGTTCTAAAGCTCGTGTCGAAGAATAGAGTGAGTAGTGTCGACATCTTTCAATTGCTATGGATTCAAGGTGACAAAATAAGCTAAAGCTTATCAAATGCCAGAACCAAGAAATACCACAATCACAATTGAGTAGATGATCGATTTACTCCTCCGTGTCAATCATGAAGGATATTCGAAAATAAATATCATTATAGCATATACACACCTCGTTGAATTGGCGTGGAAGTTGTCGTGGAGAGGGAATAACTTTTCAAGATCGTGAGGTTTTCACTCAAAATTTTACTATGGAGAATTCTAAAATTCATTGTGGGAACTTTTCGTGCTTATCTAATAAATCGCTAGGGTCTCGCTAAACGTACAACAATATCAACACAAGATTCTGAAGCTAATTTTCTCCATACATTAAAATACAAATATATCAACACACTCTTCGAGGACCTAAAGATATCATCACAATCAAGATGGTGAGTTTATTTTTGTTATTTTTTGATCGAAAAGGTTCATGAATCCTATGCGCCATTGGCGCAATGCATGTTGCCTTATACAGTTGGGAATATTCCCTCCCCCACCAACATTCGAGGTTTCAAGAAACGGATTTTTACATTCAAGCAATCGCCGCTAACCTCCATTCTTTACACAGTCTGACGTAGAAGAGCCAACCTCCCCAATTGTCGCCGAGGCCGATGAGGTCGAAGTTTCTGGAGATGCATCCAAGGGACAAATGTCCGTTATCGACGCATTGAAGGGTGTCCTCAAACTCGCACTTATGCACGATGGTCTCGCCAGAGGTCTCCGTGAAGCCTCCAAGGCTCTCGACCGTCGCCAAGCACACATGTGTGTTCTCAACGAGGCTTGCGAGGAGGAGGCATACAAGAAGTTGGTCGTCGCTCTTTGCTCCGAGCACAAGATCCCCTTGATCAAGGTTCCAGACGGAAAGCAATTGGGCGAGTGGGCTGGTTTGTGTAAGTCCTGGATGTAACAACACTACCGCAGGATATTACTGACGGTTTTATAGGTGTTTTGGACCGTGAGGGTAACGCACGCAAGGTTGTCAACTGCTCATGCGTTGTTGTCAAGGATTGGGGTGAGGAGTCCCAAGAGCGCACCATGCTCCTCAACTACTTCCAAACCGAGCAATAAATACGCCACGGATATGGAGTTTTCAGAGCGGATAGACATTGTATCAATCGGATTTATACACACATAGCGTGGATTACTGGTGGCAATGACATTGGCTATGGGACAACAAAATCTCGTCTTTTTTTTTCGCAGAGTGAACGCGCGTGATTATGCATGTATGAGGCCCTCCTTTGGGAGTCATTAGCGGCTATGGCAAATCCTTTTGACTTACGTTTCTGTGAGTTGTGGGGCAAAGACTTGTGAGGATGAAAGCAAGATAGGTTTTCGCCTTATTCTTGGGCTCATCTAGAACCTGATAAAATGTACCCTGTAAAACGCCCGACGCCTTTCTCCTTGCAACCGTATATTCCTCATTCAACCATTTAATTTGCTTCGTGGCGTCATCCATCCCTCTCCTCCTGTCCCCTACTTCCTCCCCTCAACCATAAGAATATGATATCCAAACCCTGTCTTTACCTCCCTATACTTTGGCTTCGTCGTAGTACTCGCCTCCATCTCAAAAGCCACTTTCTCAAACTCGGGATCTAAATCTCCTCTCCCTTTCCATCCCAATGCTCCTCCTACATTGTCTCATATCAGCTCATTTCTCGTAGTCGAATCTCCCTTCCCAGAAAGAGATACACATAAAACGCAATAAGTAGCAAACAAGAAGAACATACCAGCCCTCGCCTTATCCTCCGAAAATTCACGAGCAACATCGTCAAACTTAGCACCAGCCTCTAGCTTCTGCAGCGCTTCCGTCATTTTACTATGTTTGGTGCACTATTGTAAATACATATTAATATCTACTCCTGAATAATGACACATTTGAAATTCAAAATCAAAATCAAAATCGAAATGTCAGGTGAGACGCACAAGTATATGTCGAACATTGATTTGCTGGGCACCTTTAACCTTCGTTTCTTTCGCATCGCCAGTGTCGTCTTTACCCTTTCCTTTTGCTGCTTTCCCTGTGGCTTTCTTGGCTGGTGGCATGATGATTGATGGCGCGAGGTATGTAGAGTATTGAGGTTTCTATTCGTTGCGATGAAGAGCTGGAAATTTGGAGCTGGATATTGTTAGTGGAGTACTCGTAAGATCAATTTGATATGTACGAAACATGCGCTAACCGTTTTTGATGGAGGGGCTTTTGACATGCCTGTCGGGACCTCGGAATTCTTTCCGATCATGGATGGATGGGTTTGAAAGTTTGACTTCATTTCATTTCTTTGAAGAATGTTTATTTTTCTCTAATACATACAAGTCATTTATCTTCTTATAAGTATTTCTTTACTTGTTTCATAATTTTACGTGTACAAACTGTTCGTTCTTTCTTCTATCTTTTCCCATTTGCCTGTACTATTTCCAGAGATATACAAGTTTATTATTTCGTTCAATAGACTGACTTCCTTTCATTGAAAATATACCCAGCTAGACAATACCTTCACTATTCAACACAATACGCCAGATGACACCATCTATAGCCCTCGATGCCAGCGGCGCATGCTCAAACTCTTTCCCCTCCACAACATCTACCTCACCCCTAGGCTCCTTCCACAAACTCGTCGCAGACCTCTCCAGAATCCTCGGACCATCTTCTGGCCTGACATCCGCAGACGTAGATGTAGAGGAACTCCAATCCTTAATGGAAAACTACGTATCCAACGAAGACGAATGGAAAAAATATGCATTTGCGGATCTAAGTAGAGGCTACACCAGAAATTTGGTCGATGAAGGCAATGGGAAAAGTAACCTAGTAAGACTCAGCTCACCTCTCTTCTCTTCACCCTCGAAATCGCAAAACTAACCACAAACTCCCCATCCAGCTAATCCTCGTCTGGACGCCCGGGAAAGGCTCTCCACTCCACGACCACGCCGACGCACACTGCCTCATGAAAGTCCTCTCAGGAACCCTCACCGAAACACGCTACACATTCCCCTCCACCAACACCCAATCCTCTCTCCCATCCGATACCCAACCTATCCCCTCTCCACCCACAATAACAAAAACCACCACCTACACCACCAACCAAGTAAACTACATGTCGGATAATCTCGGACTCCACAAAATCTCCAATCCCTCGCCTCACAATGTCGCAGTAAGTTTACATCTATATACGCCGCCGAATGCGGCGAGAGAGGGTTGTAATATTTTTGATGAGAGGACTGGGAGGAAAAGTCATATTACACAGTCTAATTTCTATTCTGAGTTTGGTAGGAGAGTTGGTGGGCTGGTGTAGATTGTATTATATCTTATTGTATCATTGTATTGTATGAAGATTCTGATATAGAAGTCTAAACACAAATATTAGACGTAGATATAGATGTAGATGTAGATTGTATTATATTGTATTATTTTATAGATTAAAAGATATAAAAAACTATAAATATATAAACATAGATATAGCTCGTAGAATACGAAAATCTAACATAACATAACATAGCACAATCAATCACTCACATCACAACCCCCCCTCTAAGGTTACCCTTAACCTGAAATATAATATCATAACCAACTTGACACTTGACTTGAGAAAACTCCAGAAACTCTCACAATCCATCCATCCACAAGTAATCAATCTTACATAATACAGATACAACAAACAAATCCAATATCTAATTACTGCACGCACGTCTTAGATATAATAGGCAATATCGTTAAGTATAAGATAACTACCTACTCCTACTTTGAATATTTCAATGTTTGAAAATTTCAGATGATCATGAGATAATTACCAAATTGTATACCTGTAATCAGTTTGATATGTGTGGTGTGAGAGGAGAAGAAGAAGAAGAAGAGGAATATTAGAAGTGTATTAAAAAGAATCTATGAAGACTTGAAATGGCTTCGACGTCATGTAATCTTATCAAAATATACTAGCGAAGTATGGTAGTGGGCGAGGATCTAAAGGGGGTGAATAAAGTTCACTTCAAAATATAATAGTTCAAAACACTTTTTCGTTTCCGAGGATTATATTCTTAACAATTGTACTTTCTATTCATGTCATATCGACAGGTATAGAGTCTATTTACAATTAACTACATGAAATTTGCCGTCGATACCCTCCTACCGGATCTGACTACAATTACTTTTGTCTCAAAATCTCATCTCCAACCACACAGCTATCGCTTCAATGCAAGAAATAAATCATCTGCCAGAAGAAAAGTCTGGTTGATAGACCTGGACTCCTCCTCGCTGCATCAACTCCCGAAGGGCCATTGTAGCATACATGCTTGAGCCAAGACCAAATTTGACAATGACTGCAAGTCGTGCAGGTCTCGACTCCTCGGTAGCTTCTTCGCCACCTGGTGCACTCACCATCTCAGCGTCAGCAGATGTTGCCTCATGTGATTCGGATGGTTTATCTTCCTGCTTGGTCTCACTAGAAGCCACCACTGGATCGCTGATCTTCTCATCGTCAACTTTAACAACTTCTATGACTGCTTCATCTTTCTTGTCCTCGTCAACAGGTCCCTTCGAAATCTCTTCAGCAGATCTCTTCAGACCAATTGAGGATTCGAGCTTGACACCTCCCTCTTGAATCTCATTGTCCTCGTCAGATTCGGCTCCTGGGAGCTCGGTGACGTTGACCCTTGACTTCTTCTCGATACCTGATGCTGCATCTTTCGAGGCGTTCTCTACGATAACCTCGTTCTTCGAACCGAGGGTCTGCTGAATTCTAACTCCAGTACGACGGCCCTCGTCATCTGCAGAAGTTTGTATGAATGTCTCCTTGTAAATTGGCTGCTTGATAGCATCAACATCGACAGGCTTTAGCTTTTCTTCCTCCCGGGCTTCAGCGGCAGCTTTGTCTTCTTCAGCAAGCTTGGTTGGTAGTGCTTTCCAAGCATTATGCTGAGCGCTACCAGCGTAAAGAGCATTACTTTGGCGACCTTCTTTCGCAGCATCGGCCATGTGACGAGCACGGCCACCTTGTTCTCTTCCACGCCGACCGTTCTGAAAGCCATTGTCTTGCTGACCATTATGTTGTTGATTATTGTCCTGAAGACCATTGTTCTGTTGGTCATCACCCGGATGAAGGTTATTCTCCCGGAAAGATGCATAGCCGTGTGGATCGCCTTCTTTTCTAGTATATACATGAGTGGTTGCGATGTGCCTAGGACCATCCGCATGAGCATTGGCCTTCTCGATGATCTCCAAGTCAGTCTCAACCAACTGTTCTCTTTCGTCGTGGTAGGTTTTGACCTCGAAAGTCATGCCCTCTTTGACTTGGCCGATAAGGTTTCTATAGCTACCACTGAGACTAAAGTCCTTGATCTTTCGACGCATATCGGCAGGATCCAGACCGCCGCCTTGTTCACTAGCCATAAACTCCTTGTAATAATCTCCAATTTCATTGCCAGGGTATTCAATGTCAAAACCTGGCATAGGGAGGACAATATCAAAGATGGTGAAATTGCCACTGCCAGCTTCTTCCGCCGAAAGACAGCGTGCACGCTGGAAAACTTCATCGGAACTAAGTGCGGCATCTCCTCCAGATGCATGAATCACAACTTCTCCGTTTTCATCAACTTCATCTCTTTGTTCGGGGGCTTTGCTCTCCACCAAAACAAGATCGCCCTCAATAACTTTATCTCCATAGCGCTCCCATCTTCTGGAGGCTACGACGTTCCAAATGAAAGATTGATATGAATGCACGTACATGGTACGAAGATGGCGCGAAACTGATAGTATAGCACCTGCGTAATCGTCATGCTTGCGGGCCGAAGACAAGTGTTGAATGACAGCACGCTCCGCGGAAAATCTTTGTGGAAGATGGTCCCTACAGTAGTTTTTGCCAGTTTCCCGGAATTTATGGATAGCAAGGGCGCGTCCCATGTCATCTCTGCCAATACTTCCTCCATCTTTTCCTGACTGAGCTGCTGCTAGTGCATCCTCGCTGAATGTAAGCAAAGCATCCACAGCACCCTTGAAGTTTCCTTTCAAGATCAACTTGCCGATCTCATGTGTGCCAATTGCGAAGGTACCGAAACGTTGTAAACCAAAGTAGTTAAGGAAACCACGGGTTTGTAAATGTGCAATAGCATCACCAACAACTTTTTTGGCCGATTGAAGCTTTGTGGCATCGTCCATGTCAGTATTGTCCCCGAAATGACAATCACGTAAGGTAATGGTAAAAACGTTGCCTTCGAGATCACCCAGTCTAAGTGGATACTTCTCATACTTGAAGTCACCGACTCTTACGCCGTATCTCAGCTTATGATTGAGATCAGCCATGCTTTTAACATGATGTCTGAAGGCACTAACACGCTGTGCGGTGACGGCTCGACGATCTTTGGTGCCTGCGTAGGCGAAGTCTTTGGTTTTAGTTCTCAGCAATTTAGACAACAAGTTGACAGTTTCCATGGTGTCCTTATTCTCTTTGTAAAGTGTGAAGTGAAGGTATTCACCGCCAAGCTCTTGCCATCCAACTTTTCCCTTGGGTTTTGGCTGGCCATTCGATTGACCACGGAAGTCCCCTCGGCCGGAAGTTTGTTCTCCTTTCCCACGTTGGTTTTGTCCTCTGCCACGTTGTTGTTGTGGAGCAGCTGCGAATATACTGATAGAATTATCATCCAAAGCTTCAGTCTCCAAACGCGACTCAAAACGCGAACGCACAAACCCATGAATACGCCCACGACGGGGTCTATCATCAATAGGTTCGGACTGTAAAGATCCAAACGAACTAGATTTAGCATTTGGTTTCTGTTGAATCTTTTTGTCGAGCTCAATGACCTGGAGAGCGAGGGTATTACCAAAATATTCAACAAGAACTTCAATATCGTTAGATCGGATTTCTTTGATTTGAACGGCATTAGAATTTGCCGCGGATGGCTGTGCAGGAACATCAACATTGGTTTCGGTAATCGAAGTGATTGGAGCGGCGGTAGTGAGATCATTGGTAGTATCAGCAAGAGGCGCAGCTTCGGCTTTAGCAGAGTCTGTAGAAGTGGCTTGCTCTGATTCATTCTGTCCCGCAGCTTCTGCTACTGGCTGGTTCTCATCAACAATGTCTGCTGAAGCAGCACTAGCATTTACTGGATTCTGCTCACAATCGTCAGCTTTTTGCTCTGCTAGGAGAAGGAGGATGAATTGAGATGTCTTGTTGGCTGATAACATACTCTGTTTTGATGAATCTGAGGGGCTTTTAGATCCTTAAGGTGAACAACCCCTCCTCCTATGGAAATTTCATTGACCAGGAAATCTGTGTATCTGATGACTAGGATTAGCTAGAGTTCATGAATGAAATAAGTTACAATTAACATGTGACTGCAGAAAAATATCTGCAATAATTGCAAATTGCATCCACTACAAGGGAAAGTGGAGGCGAATGAGTCGGATACATCTTTAAAGCATGGATTTTGTAAGGTATTGACGCGAAGATTTGTTGGGGAAAAAAAAGTGCAACGTGAGTAGATTGTTACAAGCAAGCAACTTGAGTGACAATAAAACCAATGGTATTATATTGGTAAGGGAGCAAGACAAGCATACCTTTGCTTTAATATGCCTTGGAATCCGGGATTTTTCTTGTTGACATAGTGAAGTATTCCAGATCTAACTTCTTGCGCATGTTCAGGTTGGGAAGACAATGGAACTTCAGAAACCAGACTTTGACCTGGCTGATCGATTTCCATCTTGTCACTTGTATTTGCGTTTAAATTTGAATCGATTGTTGCGTCTGACTGAGAAGGAGAATATGCAAGAGAAATTGAGGTTGGGACAGAGCTTGGTTTGGAATTCGAAGAGCTCGAGTCGAGCTTCTGCCTCTTTCGAGGTGACGAACCTTGTTCGTTACTTTCGAAGCTAGCCATATTTGTTGACAAAAATTCACTTTCAACACCAAATAATCCTCGAATTGGAAAGAATCTCAATTTTTAATTCGGAAGGTTCCGGACGGGGAAGGCGAGAGCGAAGACTGAATTGAAAGAAGATGAGATTTTTCGCCAATTAAGGTTGTGATATCACGTGATAACCAATCACACTAAGGTTAACTACGCTACGGCAATCAGCCAATCCCTTGATTATGCAGGGGTGTGCGGATGACCTTCTTCAGACTTCACCATCACATCACTACCAACACTGAAAAAGGTTAAGATGAAAACCTTTACTTTTGAAGCCATTGTATTCACATTCGTTCATCATATTCATTGTTATATACATAACCTTACCATTCACTACATCTCATTATTCATAGCGGCCTTTTTTCTTCTCCTCTCATCCCTTAGCATTAAAATTACCCATTCCCACTCCTGTAGTATGTATCTCGATTTCACGTGGTTTAACTACACGCTCTACCCTCAAACTATCGATTCCGTGTTGTATCCCTTGGGGGTGATGCCGGATATGGTTCGAAGGAAAGCGGAAGCGGAAATGCATTCTCGAGTCTGTGGGTCCTATCATCGAGCAATTTGTATGCAGGTTGATCGTAAGCTTTCAATTTCGAGATGAAAACTCTTCGAGCTGTTTCCTTTTTACTTTCCGAAGACCTATGTTCTTTGTAAGCAGCTTCGCCCTCGCGTGCCTTTATTTCGTTCTCAATCATCCTGTTATAGATGATAAAGTTGTCCATCTGCCATGGGGTTGGGACTAGATCTAGTTCTTCCATCGTGTTTTGTCCTGCAAGTTCTACAAGGGTTATGGTGTTACGATAAATGTCAGGCCCAGATGATAGCTTCAAGAGAACTTGGCCCCAACTTTCGACCTTGTAGCTACATAGAGTCAGCATATGTAGAGCAACGGGATACTGATGAAATATACTTACAGGCCATCATACCGTATCCCAAGCCTGGGTGCCCTTTCACTCTTTAGCTTGTGGCCTCGCAGAAGTCTGACCACAGACCCAACACAAGTGAGTCTAACAGCATGGTATGCGCAGACTCTTGATTCGATGATATGTATCCACTCTCGCCTTCCGATACCTTTGATTTCAAACCCGGAGAGCATCGAAAATGCAACAGGTTTCCGATTCCCTCCCCAAATGAACCCATCCTTTGCGTCAGATACAATTCCGTCGCGCACGGCGCAATGTGTGTTTAAAAACCAGCTGTTCGTTTTCTAATAAATACCAGCTCCATACAGAATGAGGGAAACTTACGCTCCTGGCTCAAAATTATCATTTGCTTCCTTCTCTGAAAACGTTTCGACTCTTCTTATTTTCCACATGGGGCCATCTAATTTTGATACTCCACCAGTTGTTTGTAAGTCTAAATGCCGAAGACAGCCATCCTTCTTCATGACCTTCAGTCGCTCTTCATCCATGGCATGATATCTTTCTCCGAAAGTTTCAATCCATTGTTCGCGAAGCTTTTGTACTTTCCTCATAATCTGTCTGAATGAAGGTCCATGGCTCAGGAAATTGTTCGTCACATGTTGCAAGATCTCCTCCACTATTTTATCCAACCTAGCATGGGCAATAACTTCAAATTCTAGAGATGGTCCTTCGTGTAGCAGGTCGTCAATCAGACCTTCCAATGTGTGTATCTCATTGATTGGAACGACGGGTTTTCTCAACTCTCGGCGTATAAAATCCGACTTTTCAAGACGATAATCGTCTCCATCTTCATGTGGAGGCTTCGATAACTCTGATATTCTTGAGATTTCGGATAAAAGAGATTGGTCGGATGTTTCAGAAAATGCCGGCGAGAATGGCAACGGATTCAATGGAGAGGTCACTAATTGATGACGCGAGGCTGTCACAGGATCAGCTCAATATCACCCAAAAGCAAAGAGACAAGAGTAAGTTTCCTCTTACACGGGGGAATTGGAAGTCTTAACGGGCGTTGTTTCGGTAAAAGCCTGTTCTCTGAAGGTAGTTGAGTAGAGCCAAGACGTCGGTCGTATCTATCCCCGGCACCGTCAAATTCATTGGAAAGCAGTGTCGTCGTTGAAATTTTGGATTCTGCAGTATCGATCTCCGGTATATCATCAAGACGTATCGGTATCGAGATTGATGGGGCCATGCGATCAGAGATGACTTCAGTCATCTTGAACTAATTTCCCACACCCCTTGAATGACATATGAAAATCTTTACAGTACTGAGAAATCGCAATCGATTTTACCCAGGAGCTCTTCAACGGGACGAGTGTTTTGATGTGGCTTCCATGATCACGACTTTTTGGAAATGGCAAATAGATGGTCTGTGAATCCTTGATGGGAAGGCAGGTCTGCGGGGAGGTTACTTCCTCGTGAGGATTGAGTTAGTACGATTCCCATTCACATTTAGTGATAAGCCAGGTAGAGTAAAGCTGAGTGAAGATTCTGCAAATACGATCGTATTTTCACGCTCTCTTCTGAGATTGAGGAGCCATTGTATGGATGTATCCATTTCCAAAACTCGTTAACTAATTATTGTTTCTTTTGCGTTGTAAAATATGGAAGAAACAAGTGTTAATGTTAACTTTAACTGAAGTATGTGTAAGTCTTTTTTCTTTTCCGCCTTGGACGATAAATTGTTGAGTAGACAGAGTATGTCCAGGTTCATTGCAAGATTGTAATTCTTCCTCGGTTTATCTTATGGGCATTACTCGTATATACGTCAGACACGAAAATGGACGTTTCAGAACATCAACCTCCATGTGGATGAAGAATATGTCTACCAGATTCTAATTCTAAACGAACAACCAATTGTATGATCATATGAATGATGAAGTGCGTGATGTGATAACGGCTCTATCCGCGACTTTTATCAAAAGAGCAGTAGATACACATGAGGCTTATGATTGGATGTTTGAGCTCCTCTACAATGTCTGTTCAACTCTGTTGTGTTTCTTTGTTGGAAATGTAAAACAATTACTAGCCTTTCTTTGTGAATGGGTATGATGATTATCTACCAATCTCATGTTTTCACTGAATGTCATCAAGTTTCCAAGTTGGCGAAATAAAACCTTGGAGAATTTCAATTCCATCTTAAAGCTAAGATAAACTATTGTGAACAATTTATGGTAAATTCTGGATATGATATCAGATATTCATTTCAAAAACAGTCAACTTAAATCTACAATGCATGCAGATCAAACCGTGTATTTCTCACAACGATGCAATAATTATTTAGGATCCAAAGTTTCCGAAAGACAAAGCAATAACTAATTAACTATAAGCCTTCTCAGTTGTTCCCAAAAGCCAACAAAAATCACAATATTATCATACAATATTTAATATTTAAATTTTCCCTTCCCTCTATACCCAAAGCCCACCTACTTATTAAACTACAGAGAAGATTCCCCATCTTCATAGATACACACAATATATATACATCTGAGATAGTAAGAACTCCTCTCAAATTGAGTAAGAAGTACATGTAATCCTTCATCAAGTATTAATTACCAATTTATAAAATTAAATACCTTTCTTTTTACAAGTAACAACAAAATAATAAATAAATAAATAAATTCCATGTCGTCAAACTAAGCTTTCATGGTGATCCTTAGTGCATATACTCGGGTAACTAACGCCACGATGTCTTTCTTTCTTTCTTTCTTTCTTTCTTTGATAGCTCTCAAGCTAGGTAAGTACTTGAGTAATATGGCAGGCGGGGAGATATGTTTGTATGAATCGGCAAGTTCCTCCGTGTGTTTGGTAGGTTCTTTGGTGTTGGGTATTATGGGGAATTTAGCTTGTACGTATGGGTATGGGTATGCGGTATGGTTATTCGGATATTCTGTGCTGATTGATGGTTATCAATGCGATGCTTTGCTATTGAAATGTTTGAGAGGAGTATGGTCCGCTCCCTATGGTTGGTTTCTAGTTTTGTACTGTGTTGTGTTGTGATTGAGTGTTCTGGTTGTGTGTTCGAGATCATGTGTAAGATTTCGCTTGCGGATTAACCATAGATCTCATTTGTAAAATATGATTTAACTATGTAGCTTTTGCTATTATCTATTAAATTCCATTCTTTTATTCCTGTGGGACCACGGCTGCAGAAGGCTGAGATAAATGATCAAGGTAGTCACTAGATTCTGACTTTAAGGCTACTTCTTCATTGCTTGTTGTGTATGTTTCTATTGCAGCATAGTTTCGGGGTTCTTGATCATGAAGGATTTAATGATTGACGAATATATTACATCACAGTCTTATCGTGTTTCCGTGTAGGGATTGGGGAAATTTGCTCTTGTTGCTTGTGAGATTTCTAACATTCTTTTTCATGGGAATTATTGCGGGTGTTATTCTACTTTACTTTGCGAGTGGGTGTGATAAGATGGGTGTATTATGGAATTTGTAGACTTGAGTTTTCCTGGTAGATACTACCTACCTAGGTAGGTATAATTATAAAGCTTAATAACCAGGACTTCCTTTGGAAGGGATATATTGGGTTTATTGAGACCAGAAAGAGCATCAGATTGAATTGATTGATTCTCTAGCTAAGCAGTTAAGCTGCGAGTATATATTCAAAAAATGAAGGAATAGGCTTAGGTATTCGGCCTTCGGAATTAAAGTGCTTTGAAATCAAAATATTGAAAGCAAACAAACAGTATACCAAAAAGGAAAGAATGAATTAAAAGTTGAGTTTTGTTTGCTCCTTGCATCATGCAATATATATGCATATGCTGCCAAGATCCCAGGAGGTCAACAGGATATTAGTCCTTTGTATTCTTTTGCTGTATTAATAGCGAGAAACTTCAGGAGAATGACGCTTTGAGTTGAGTTGATACTACACAACACGCAGGCTGGAAGGCGACTGATTCCTTAGCTTTGTTTTGTCAACAGTTAATCAAGCTTGAGATTGAGAGGCTTAATGTGACTTTCTAGATGGCGACTAACACTTTTCCTTTCGAGAAAAATCGCATTGTACCTACATGTCTTGCGTAGATGACCTGAGCTCGAGAGGTCCGTCGTGTCTGCAATGAATGATAATCAGGAGGATGTATGCTTCTCTGATGCGGGATTACATTGCAGCGGTAGCAATAGGACGAGATATTCAGTTGTGTTGTTAGATGAGTAGATATGATCTTGATTTGTCCGTGAGGGTTGAGAGTACTTTGGTATTTTTGATATCTCCTATACCGGATTAAAAATCTATATTATATTTATAAAAGATTTAATATTACAACTTTTATTATTTTAAATGATTTTGTTATTGAAATTTTTACTAAAATTAATTAGTTATATTAAAATAAAAACTTAATTAGAAACTTGATATTAAAGGCCTGTAGCCCCCGGACCCTTGGTTTTTTAAAAAAGTTTAATAAAAATTTAAAATTTAAAAAAGTTTATTATAAATTCAAATATATATATTAGAATGCAGACTGTCACACTCAAGAATACTGGGTAAAGTATCTTGTATTAGAAAATACTAAGCTAAGGAGAAAAGAAGAAGGAAAACAAGAGTAGAGAGTTTTCCTGATTAAATACAAACGGGGCATGCCACGTGGCCCGGAGGTGTGAGGTATCACGGGGCAGGCAGGCAGAATAGGGCTCCTAGTAACTTTGCCCTAATTTGGCAAAGTTATATTGATTCAGATAATAGGTTCAGATTAAGGACTAAGACGTAGCTCGAAGAGCTACGATACAGGATCTTCCTGGTTGAAGATATACAGACTTTTCGCAAGTAAGCTAGCCCGATCGGGCATTAGCTCACTTGCGCACCGGCGCGAGCGCCTATCTTGGTCCTATCGGATAGGATCAACTGCTCACGTGACTGACACCGTGACATGAGGCGTCACACAGACAAAAGAAGATTTATTTATTAAAAATAATTTATTAAATAATAAATAAAATTTAAATAAAATTTAAATAAAGTTTATTATTATTAAAATAAATTTTATATTTATGTTACGCCCAAGACTCCACAGAGCCTCCAATCAGGAATCACGTGATGGATCTTAGGACCTAATGGAGCGAAGAGTTTAATCGTCGCTCCAATCGATCCAATCGATCCAATACCCACGAAGGTCTATATAATCAAGATGGATTTCCTTTGTATAGAGCTTCGTGCTCAAGATCAATCATTTAGTATACCATACTATTAGTTACGAATTGCATCATATTATTGTCATTACTTTAAGTCCCTGCTTGACGCCTAGAGCACTTCCACGTGATCTAGACGGCAAACCTCGTAACATTTGGTTAGTAATTCAGCTTTTACAATCCAATAATAAACGTCATACAATTATGATCAATAATCAAATATGTTATATTTCTACAGCTCTATTCTTATTGGTTGTGGAAATGCCGAGGTTGAAGTTTATATAATCTGACATCCGAACGACGGGGAGGGGTTCCAACCGAGCAGACGACAAATGCAGGTCTCCGATCTCATATCTAAGTGAAAGTATTGGGAATTTGGAATAAATTTTTACACTACAACATATTTAGGTATTCAATATACGAGACACCATGACGCAAATCGATTTGATAGCAATCATATATCCTAAGGAGGGAAAAGCAGATAGAGTGAGCACCGAACTCCACCCGCACATTTCCGTTTCCGTAACCATTAACCCCTATTCTCACTAGGTTGCGGAACTCCTCAACGGGATATCTGAGTATATCAAAGCAAACGAGCCCGGCACATTGAAATATGAGGTTAACAAGGAAGTTAATAAAAAGTCGGGTGCTGAGGAAATTATTTTAGTGGAGAGGTGAGCATGACATACATACATTGTCTGCGCCATCAATACATGAATCATGAGACTAATCAATGAATTAATAGCTATAAGGATAAGGCTGCTATCACAGAGCATGGAGCTTCAGAGGCATTCAAGGCTTTTAGTAAGAAGTTGAAGGAGGAGGATGTGATTGCTAAGCCTATGCAATTGAAGTTTTTGAAGAATGTTGGGGGTTTCTCTTCGAGGTTGTGAGGATGAAGGCGGTGCATGGTAGCAAACTTGTACTCGATAAAGATATTGGGGAGTAGATGAGGAGATGTCCCGGATAGATGCACATACTTTACTGCCGGAGTCGAATCGATGTTTAGATGTGAGCGGTCTCACGTGATTGGCCAGCGACCAGGTGGTTGTTGACTTTTGTTGAAGATTTAGATGGGAATGTAAAGCGAGGAAGCGTATCACTTTTTATCACTTTCATGTGTTTGGCTCATTCATCAAGGTTTGTCCCGTCATGATGCGTATGTTCGTTCTATTTCGCTTTCCAAGGAGAAATGAAGAGTCATGCCAATCGGCCTCCTTCTGCTCATGACCCAGTCGCGACTTCCCTATTCAAGTTCATTACCACATTCATGATTATCGATAACCGGGCACTCACCATCTTGAAATTTCAAAATCCGGAGAACTCTTTTCTTTTTGCGTCTCTACATATCATCTTCAATTGACTTCTTTTTTCTTCTATTCATCAAAATCCTGCAATTTTATCATGGAGCACGAATGTGAGCAACAGCACTTCAGTCCACTGGTTTTCACTTCCCACACAGGAAGAGTATTCCAGGTGGATATTGATGATATCTCGCCATTATCGCCAAAGCATGGTAGATCCAACAGCATAGTGTCAATTGTCGAGCTGAGAGCTTCATCTCCATCTCCTCCGGGGCTTGTTATACTAGGAGGATTTGACGGCCATGGATCGGAGAATCCACAATGTCCAAAGTATGTCCTCAGTTTGAACAATCAATTAAGAATTATCATTGCAGCATCAAAACCTAATATGCCTATTAAATACACAAATGGCAAACGGAAAGCGCACTCGATCATTAGTATGCTAACAAACTTGCAGAATTGAACCTTCGCACCATAGAAATCGTTCCTCATGCAGAGATTCTCCTCTTATTTCCATCACGGCTCCTAGCCAACTGAGTCACGGAATGCCAAATTTAAGCATACAATCATCATCCTCTCGCAAGCAAGCACAAAATTCTTTATGTGATGACTTCGACGAAAATGAGGAGTTTGATGTCTGCAGGGCTTATATGGTTTATAATGAATATGGTGAACTGGTCGATGCTCACAGCCATCTTCAGACCCGAAACACTCAGGATTTATCTGTCACTGAGATATTGAGATTGATTAGAAAGGCGTATCACCATGATGTTAGTTCTTCTTGCATCCTTGACTGTTGTGAGACTTGTACTGGGCATCGTTGAAGGTGGCTTGGCACTTTTATGCTGACTTCATGATAACAGTTTAGGGCGAGAATGAATGATATTGAACAGATCAAGGGCCAAAGCTCATTGAGCTCAGAAAAGGGCAATTTAACATCGGAGGAAAAACTATCATCTTGGGAGTACAATCCGAGCGCATCTGTAAAGACTACTCCTGTCAGTGGGGACCTAAAGACTGTTCCCGTATATCAAGGACCACCTCGTGTCTTGGAGGTACGTATTAACTGCCATCTGTCAGCTCTGTGTTAATACATTTAGATTGGTTGTAGTGACGGCAGTTGGTGTTTTAAGGTCAAGGAGGATCAGCCTGATTGGACTGTGGAGGGGGTCGATGAGACAGATCACTGGTCTTGTGTACAAAGAGACATTCAATTAAAGTATAACTTCTTTTTTTCAAAACGATGTTGGGCTTCAAAGTACTAATAAACAACAGAGATTTTATCATCCCAGCTCCGGAGATGGACGTGTCAGATTACTTCAGCCGTGTTAATTCTTCACAGAGACAGACAGCTCCGGATTTCAATGTTCGAAACCTTAACTGTCTCCTAGCGCATCCAGATCCTATCCCCCACAATCTATACTCCTTCATCCGTGGAAGAGATGTATTCGATAGAGTTGAAAGTTACAAGAGTTTTCTAGATGACGTTCGCTTGTGCGTAACTTCCTGCCAGGTATAGAGATCCAGATATGGATACTAACACCTGATAGGATTCTCCAGCCCGGTGGTGTTGTAGAGTTCCTTGAAGTAGACCCTAGGCCAAGGTCCAAATTGGCCGGTCATACTTCTATTAGACGTGGAGACTATCACCAGAGTGAAGCTCAGACTGACTGGACCGACAATATCGCCGATCGACTCAAGCAACCAAATCACGATGGAGAACTTGCAAAGACAGTACCAGGCTGGATGGAAAGAGTCATAGAACGGCACAAGGCAATACTTCGTCCACGAGGTGGAATTCCCGCCATCAAGCTAAAGTCTTGGCTAGAAGGGGCGGGGTGAGCTAATTGATTTGTATCGTGAGGGCAAGCTAATATTGTATAGGTTCTGGGATGTGAAAGAGATTGTTCATCGATTACCTGTAGGTGGTACCACAATTCCTGGTCAGCGATTGAAAGACTTTATCCTATACCAGATTGAACTGGAGAATGATATACCACAGGTACCATTTTCTTAGACACCTTGGTTTTCCCCTGCTGATTGGACTTTTAGCTTCGCGATAGGTTGCTACCTGTTGAAATTGAAGAGATCGAGTGCGGCAACTACTACCTCACTCTGCACATTGTGACAGCACGCAAGCCACGCTCACCCCGAGCAGGCGATCTTCTCATGGACGGCACCAGGCAGGAAATGACGGATATAAAGTATGATCAGATGGCTCGAGGCAATGAATTGAAGAACCAAGCAGGATGGAAAAGGTTGTCTCGAGAAAGAAATGGTCCTTTGACTTTTATATGCTAACCTATTTGAATAGATTTGAATTAGGTCGCATCTCCGAAATGATGACTTCCTTCGAGGAACATCATCCTGGAAATATTCCCAACTCGTCACCGCTCTCTCATCTCCGGGAGCCTGATAAATCTGGGGCGACGGCAGGGTTTGAATGAAGTGTGAAGTATGAATTGACTGAGGCGATGGATAGTTGATGACTAGAAGATGGAATCTGGGCATTACAAAGCGAGCCTTGTGCTTTCACGATATATCACACAAGTTTAGCTGGAGAGTTTAAAACAAGAGTAGCTTAGAGCATGATAATATTTCTTAAATCAAAAAAATTGTAGCTATACTGTTTGATCTAGCACCTTCACCTGTACACTCTGTTAGATTTCAATAAATTCAATTGTTGCTTGATCACTTAGTTGTCTCCTCTGCCCAACGTCCAGACAATCCAAGCACGAGATACCACGTAAACATGAACTTTAGATATAGGTAGGTAAATAGATAGACTGGTAGGTAGGTAGATAGATAGCTAAGGATATGTAAGTAGTACAATCAGAACAAGTTTACGGCACTGCTCATTCGCATTTGAATTCACATTTGGATCCCCGCAACCTGCTCGCTCGCTCGCTCTTAATGCCCTTCAACAAAACCCGAAAAAAAACATCAGAAAAAAACCCCAATCTCTCCTATACCCAAGAAAAGAAGCCGTTGTCGCCGTGCCCAATTCGAGAGGGAGGGGAACAGAATAGGAATAAAGAAACATGGTGACGCCGATAAATGCAGATGATGTAGATTGCTGAGGTGAAGTGAAGTGATGTGGTCGGTACAAAGGAAAAATTTAGGTAGATAGATGTTTGATGGTTGATTTGAGGACTAGTGGTTGTAGTTTGATCTTTATATCTTTTTGCGCTTGTCTGGGGAAATCTCATAGTTTTGCCGTAATCGCATCGTTATCATATCGTTAGGGTTCAATGTCGTTAGACATAATATATCATCGAAGGTTGCTTTTGTTTTCCTCCTATCAATCAAGTAGACAAGTCTCCTTTTTTTGCTTGCTATTCCATCCAGTGGATTCAATTGGTTTATAATGATGCTGCGGCGTAGAATTGTTCGCTGAGATGGACTACCAGCCCCATACCGTGGCTAAGAAGTGTGCCATATTCACACGTTTGCCGCGCATTTCGACCATCCATGGGTGCTCTAACATTCGCCAAGGAGAGGCGCGACGAGTAGGATCTTTTTCGAGACTGTGATTATAAAGTTAGCATGAGTTAGGTCTTGAGAAAAATAAGGAATAACATACCAGCACTCAATGAAGTACTTGAAACTGTCACTCCATTTGATACCAGCATCCGGTTCATCCTTCAATTTTGGAATAGGTTGTCGAACAATGTATGTTAAGAGATCAATCAATCCAGCTCGAGGCTGCATTTCTGATCCATCTGCTGGAAATGGGAAGCGATGTTGAGCTACTTCCAGAAGGGTGACACCAGTAGACCAGACGTCAGAAGTGATAGTGTATGATTGACCAGTAATACGTTCAGGCGCCATGTAGTAAGATGTTCCAATAAAGGTGTTTGCGTCGCCCTTGGTACCGAACTCACCACTGACACCGAAATCACATAGCTTTACCTGACCATCGCGACACAGGAGGATATTGGAAGGTTTGATATCTCGATGAATAATCTTCTTACCATGGAGGTAGGTCAGACCGTTCAGGACACCTTCAGCAATCTTTCCAAGGACCTTCTCACCGGTACGGCCACCAAGTTTCTTTACTTCACGATATATTGAGTCGAGAGAACCACCTTCACAAAATTCCATGGCAATGGAAATGGTAGCTGTTGAGGGTTCGACGAAAGCCCCATAGTAGCGACAGATGTGCTCGTTATCACAGCCTTTGTTGAAACCTAACTCACGGACGATCTGTTTTTTCACATCGGGATCAGGGTTTGTGGTAATGATCTAAGAATGTCAGTAAGCGGCGTAGAAGATATTCGGAGGCGTATAAAATTACCTTCAGAGCAAAGACTGTCTTTCCACCTTTCAGCATACACCGAGTAACTGCACCTCCAGCTCCCTCTCCTAAACTGCCGAGCTCCTCGATCCTCTTCTCCATACTTGCTATCCGCCATCCATCATCATCTAAATCTTCAACATCTAATGTTCGTCCTTTTTCTAAACTCAGTTTATCGAATGCCTCAAGACCATTCATGCTACCATCCCTTTCCATCCCAACGCCACCTTCGCTCCTTTCTGAGTATAATGACCCGACGGCCGATGAGGGGTCCGGTGTTCCTTGCGGTTTGCTCAATCCATACTGCGATGCTAATGAGAATGCGGAGTACTGCGAGCCTGCAGATGTTGGACCACTTCCTTTCCCATCCATTGGTCCAAAGCTCCCTGATCTCGAATGTGCCGCACTACTTTCACTCCCTCCACTTGCAGACTGACCTGGAGCGGTTGCAATCCTTCCAGTTTGTTCGTATGGCGTAGCATTACTTCCCATCGGTGTAGCTAATTGTAATCGAGGTAGCGACGGTCGTGCAGGCATGGAGCCAGGCATTTGTAGTGTAAGGCCTTTTGTTGCAGGGGCATTGACAGGCTTAATGTTTAGAGAAGGTGGTATAGCCAAACCAAGCCTAGGCGTCCTTGCGCCGCCATTTTGTCGGCTACCGGGAATGGGAGGACGTAGTAAGGGTGCTGGAGAAGACATGTTTGGTAACGAGTTGAGGGAGAGATTACTTGAGGACTTTGAATCAGCAGTGTTATCTTCGTATTGTCTACTCATATTACGCTTGGAATGGTCGAATGATTGTGGTGTACAGATGAAGCGGAACGGCAGGATTTGAACTCGTCGCCGTCTTCCTAAGTTCCGAATCTCGGGTTACACCGTTGCCGGTGTTCTTTATGTATTGTACTGATCTTGCATCGGCATGCAGTCCACCGCTGCAAGAGACCGTTGCTGCAAACGAGGAGAGGCTATTATACGATCGAGATGAGGTCGGAGGAGCGTCTTGGTGATTGATGCCGATATCTCGAAATGTTTTAGATGGTAAAGAATGATCCGTTGGGTATGCAAAAGGCTTTTCGTGATAATTCTCGTAAGGTTGGGGAAGGCAAATTGTTGGACTTTCGGATTGAGTACTTGGTTGGTGTTCGTGATAAATCTGCGGGTATTTAAACCGAGACTCGTTTCCGTTTCAAAGCTTATCGCTAGGAAAGTGTGGGTCGATGAAATAAATTGAGGGTTGGTGGAAGGAGGAGAATCCGTGAAAGAGGGGAAAAAGGGATTTTGACTTTTTGATGCTAACAAATATTCTTGGGAAACGACCGAGAAGAATGTATTGATACTGAATGTAAGAAATAAATATATGTAAAAATATTTGAATAAATAAAGAAGATTCTATAATAATGATAACGATAACAATAACAACAACAAAAACTGAAATTGTGTTATATTTGTAAGGATATTGTATTGTACTGCAATGTAATGGATTGCTCCGACTGCCTGCCTGTCTGCCTGTCTGCTACACACAGTTAGATGTCGTTAGTGAATGAATTAATAAGATTATGGCTTGTAATTTTTTGATGAAATCGTGGTGGTCAAGAATGTTTTAAAAGGAAAAAGAATCAATTCCCAAAACGGAAAGGGATGGGATGGCAAAGTCCGACTAGAGACTAAAGACTACAAGACTAAAGCCTACTCGTACAAAAACCTTATGTATAACCAACCCTACAAGTCAAAGCTGCAAGGGAGTGAAATTTGGGGTCGATGCGGATGCGCATACGACCATATCATTAGCTAAAATGGGGCCGGCCCATTAGAGTTTATGTGCAATTTATGTAAGAGACTGTTGGATCTTTTTTATTTTTGAGAAGGGTCGTATCGTGCATGTATGGATGGACTGGACAAATATAGGTAGGTAGTTGATACTCGTACTTGATACGGCGATTGGAAAGTGGGAGAGGAAAAGAGTGTTCTTGTAGATGGATTGTACGAAGAGCGAAGATGAAGGGGTTTACGCGGATACAGTAGTGAACAAGTGAGTGTGAGTACCTAGGTAGGGAGAGATTTAGAGTTAGGGTTAGAGTTAGAGTTGGAGTTATTAGAGCTAGAATTAGAATTAGAATTAGAATTAGAATTAGAGCGAGAGTGAGAGTGAGAGTGAGAGTAGGTTGAGAGGAATCGAATAGACACAACGTCTACTTACCTAAAACGAATACAATATAAATTCAAAAAGTGTATTCACCCATCTAACTCCTCCAAGCAAACTACAGAGTACCTACCTACCTATCCATTGACCAACTGACAACCGCCCGATCAATTCTATTTTAAAAAAGAGGATCAAAGTCTAAAGAACTTTATCGTTACTCATACATCTCTTACTGAACATCTATCAATTCATTCTTCACATCGGTCACGCAGCGATACTACTGCACAATACTATAATCAGTTGGGGATAGAATGTAACATGAATCTTTTTACAGTACGCCAAGGATTGGCTATCAATCAAAACGGGGATGGAACTAGAATCGAGAAGTTCAAGGGACGGCGGATCTATTTTTCGTTTGACGGCTCAACGGGTAGCATGACTAGTTTGTATGTATGCGGCGCCAAAACTAATTATAAATTTTTCTATGATAACAACACAACACTACACAACACAGCAGCTCTTGGCTAACCCTCCCTTCAAAGTACGTATAGGAATGGAAAGTTGATCGGGTATTCGGTAAAAGATCAATTGAAAGCTGTCGTCGTCGCCGGCCGGTGTCGTTTCTTTCCTCTGTGTGTGTAGAGATGCTTGCTTGCTTGCCTTGCTTACTTACTTCCAAGTGCTTTCCCCGGTGTTTCATGACGAATTGGGCAATTAATATTCAGCCATATATCTTATTTCTCTACGTAACGATACCTCCTTTTCAGCCGAATTCTACTCGGTATCCTCCGCGTAATGCCATAAGTGGCGAAGATTATAAGGGGGCGTAAGAATAGGGTAGAGTAATAAAGGTATGAATGTGGAGAGGTAAGATGAGGGTGGTCAGAAAAATGCAGTCATACAGGGAGAAGTTAGATCTTGAAAGTATCTTTCTTTTCATGTTGAATCATTGTCCATTGTTATCAGTACCGCTACCAGACACATATACCTATGCAATGAAGGAAAGTCGCTTCGTAAAAGGAGTAGTGAGTAGTTCTCGTCTTCTGTACCTGCCAACTCTATACACAGTATCCTATATGATCAATCGTGGGTAATCAATTGTTTAGTTGTACATGATGATTACTTGGACCTTTCCCAGGTAGCAGTTACGACATGTCATCTTAATAAATTCATAGGCTGCTGATATTCTGTTGTAGCTGACTCACAGTAAGCCGCCCAAGCTGCCGGTTCCTGAAATCCCCTTCCCCATAATCCGCAGCTTCTATTCACCGAGAATCATACTAGGTAGGCTAGTTAGGGTAAGAAATAGAATTTAACCAAAGTGTAACCAAAAGGAGATATTGATATCCTGGTTCTTTCTTGCCGTTTAGTTCACTAAAACATTTCTTCAAAGAATAACTTAAATAGAAACGCAAATCATCGTAGTATTGGATTTCGCATACTTGATTGATTCCCTATTCTATTTCCATGCGATAAATATATTTACAGCTGGTAACTGGTCATTGGTAGTTAAATCAAGACCTTGAAGTCTCATATCCTTGTAGAAATCAAACCTGATATTCCTATTGGCTGCATTATCCATTTTACCTCTTAGCTTGCTCCAGAAAAAAACGATGAGCAAAGCTAAGCTTTTTTTATCTTTAAGCGCGCGCGAATGTGCAGATAAACAATCGTACAGTCAGCAAATGGTATTCAGCAAAGCCATGAAGTAAGGTAAAGAAAAAAAAAAATCAATTTCCTACAAATTTTTCAAAAAACACATACAACGAGGTACACTACCAAAAATGCCCTCCAAAAAATCAAGACAAGGATCTGAGACTGTTGAGCAAGTTTCAATTGAAGCGCCCAGCTCATCCCCACAATCAAATCACAATTCCTCATCCGATGACGAACAGGATGTCCAGGATGATATTTCGCAATCCGATTCAGATTCATTAGACAGTCAGGCTTCGCGGAAACGGCGAAAGACATCCCAGGTGCCAGAAGATGGAGATGCTCCCTTAACCGCTACTACTTCTGTTCCCTCCCGGGTAAAAGCAAAATCGCAAAATAATTTTCTCGAACCCAAAAATCTCAGCAATGGCGCGATATTGGCTCCTACGGATGCGCAAACAACATTTGCTGCTTTGGATGTGAAGCCATGGTTGGTGGCGTCATTGGGGGCCATGGCCATTAGGCGGCCTACGGGTATTCAAAAGGGCTGCATACCGGAGATATTGAAGGGGAGAGACTGTATTGGAGGTAGTCGTACGGGTTCTGGAAAGACGGTGGCATTTGCAGTTCCCATTCTACAAAAATGGGCTGAAGATCCATTCGGGATCTTTGCTTTAGTGCTTACGCCCACGAGGTAAGACCTTGCCGTAATGAAGGGGTATCATCTGGCTGACATAACTTTCTCAGGGAATTGGCGTTACAAATTTACGAGCAATTCAAGGCCATCTCATCCCCTCAATCTCTCAAGGCTGTTCTGATAACCGGAGGCTCCGATATGCGACCTCAAGCAACGGCCCTTGCACAGCGACCACATGTGGTTATCGCAACCCCTGGCAGATTGGCAGATCATATTCGAACCTCGGGCGAAGATACAGTTTGTGCTTTACGTCGGGTGCGCATGGTGGTTCTTGATGAAGCGGATCGATTGCTTGCATCTGGTAGTGTAGGAAGTATGCTTCCAGATGTTGAGGAATGTCTTTCTCTCCTCCCTCCTCCCAGTGAGCGTCAGACCCTATTATTCACAGCTACTGTTACCCCGGAAGTACGAGCTTTGAAGGATATGCCTCGCACACCAGGAAAACCTCCAGTTTTTGTTTGCGAAGTGGATACACAGGCTTTGGCAATTCCTCCTTCCCTTAATCAAATGCATCTTCAGGTACCTGTAACACATCGAGAGCACTATCTGCACATGTTTCTGCTTACTGAAAAGAATTTACCGAAATCTATCGTGATTTTCTGCAATCGAACCGCTACCGCCGACTACCTTACCCATCTATTGCGACTTCTTGAGCATCGAGTTACGGCTCTTCATTCTAAGCTCCCTCAACGACAAAGAATTGATAATTTAGGTAGATTCCGTGCCTCTGCTGCCAGAATCCTCGTTGCGACTGATGTGGCAGCTCGTGGTCTCGATATTCCAGAGGTCGGCCTAGTAATAAACTATGATGTTCCTAGGGACCCAGATGACTATATTCACCGCGTTGGTCGTACAGCTAGAGCTGGCAGGAAAGGAGCAGCTGTTACATTCGTAGGTCAAAGAGATGTACAATTGATTCTAGCCATCGAGAAGAGAGTTGGAAGACAAATGGAAGCATGGATAGAAGAAGGCGTTAATCTGGAAACGAGAGTGATTAGAGAGTCGCTGAAATTGGTAGGAGAAAAGAAACGTGAAGCTATGTTGGAAATTGAGGAAGGAAGAGAAGTTGGTGGAAAACGAAAGAGGGGTATGAAAAAGTTGAGTTGAGTTGAGTTGAGTCGAGTTGAGTTGAGTCGAGTTGAGTTGAGTTGAGTTGAGTCGAGTTGAGTTGAGTTGAGTCGAGTTGAGTTGAGTCGAGTAGAAAAGAATAATCAATAATGATACCCAAATATGAAGCTTTTCTAAACTTAGTATATCTAGACCTGGATACAATGATCTTCGTATCATTTTTTTTTCTATTGGTCAATGAAATTGTTGTGATGCGTCAGTCGTAGATTACGGCTGAGACTTGTGTAACGTACTATAGATAGTACTACATCTCTAGGATACAGAATACTAAAATGAACCAATTTAATTAGGTACCTGGATAGAGTCTCGTTGATCAATTGGATTATTAGAATTCTTTTAGTTTTTCTTTTATATTTTATAATTAATAACGATTTTTTTTAAATAATAACTATATATATATATATATTTAATAATAATTATATATTTTTCTTTATTAAAATCAAAATATATTAAGTTATATTATATTATATTCTTTTAAAATATACAAAGTATCTAAAAACGATCTTCTAAAAACGATCTTTCAAACCCCCCCCTGCAATCTTCAAAAATACTATCTAGATCTTTTTACCATTTCATTCTTTGATCAATCAAATAAACAGCTATCCCCATTTCACATATCCGGCTAATTATTCGGGGAACTTACAGCAGGAGCGAAACTGATAAGGGGATATCAGGGAGGAGCTAGCTGAGCTGTACGGAGTACGTACGTACGAATCTTTAAATACTTATCGGGGATTCTTTCCTTTAGCTTTTTTATTTTTTGTTTTTTGTTTTTTTGTAAAGTTAAGGTTATTTAATTGTAGGTAGGTAAACTTAGGTGGGTAATTGGTGTTCTTCTGTTGAGATACTTATTTGTTTTGTTTGTTTGTTTGGCTGACACTGATGATTTGTTGATAGAAGCTTTACGGGAAAGAGAGAGAGAGAAATATCCAAGAGAAAGAAAAAAACAGCTCAATTCCCAAAAATGTCTTCTTCGAATCTTTCCCAAAAGAAATTAATCAACACCTTGTCCCTGGGCGAGAAATTGGATGTCATCCTCGGGTGTACGAGTGTCTGTATGCAATCCTGTTATCTTTCTCTTATAATTTCCATCTCTCTTCTTGACGTTCCTAACAAAACTCTCGATTGTTTGGGCTTGAATGATAAGTTTTTTGGGCTAATGAGAGAAACGAAATTTATAGTAGGAAATACGTTTTTGAGTCTTCTGACGGGTGTCTGGCGCACGAGAAATGAGGGAAAGGGAAGTTATAAGAGATTTGTTCTTCATACGGCCGTGAGGACTATGTGTAGGAGGATGAGTCCGAGACAGATTTTGTGAGTTGGTTTTATTTTTATTTTTGCTTTGGGTGAGGTTTGGGGGTAGAGAATCTCATGTTTGGTTGTTCAATTATCTTGCATTTATTTTGCTTAGGAGGTTCCATGAAACGACGGGACTAGGAAACTATAATCACATGCTAATAAGAAATAGATACATGAATCCAAACACAGATGATGCATACGAAAGTGTTTGCAAGCAGCGGGGTGTAAAACCTACGAGTGAGACCTTAGAAGATGGAACACAGGCTCATTGGATAGGTAAAAAGGATGCAAAGAAAATACTTCTTAACTTTCATGGTTTGTCCAGAGCTCTCTCGCTGTGCTAGACAGAAAACTCGAAACTGATTTTGGCTGTTAGGTGGTGGATATGTACTTCCTGCAGGTACCGAAATGGTCGAGTTTGTCTTTAAGCTTGTGGATGGTGCAGAGAAAGAAGGGAAGAGTTTGGCGGCATTGTTTCTGTCTTATGGTAGATTATCCCCCTTTTCTTTCTAGCTATCGGTTAGTATTTGCGTATCAATACTGAGAATGCATATAGATCTTACTCCAAGCGCGACTTATCCTCGACCATTGCAACAAGCGGCCGCTTTACTGAATCATGTTATTCATACTTTGAAGTAAGCCAAACTTGGCACCGTTTCAAACAATTTCATTATCATGACTCCGAGAGCTGACCATATACCTCCAACTTCACAGCTATCCTCCATCCTCCATAATTCTGACCGGTGATTCTGCAGGCGCAAATCTTGTCCTTGCCCTTTTGTCTCACATCATGCATGGCCATCCTGACGAAAGCATACCTCGAGTCCGTCTCACAGAACCACTCGATGGAGCTGTACTCCTAGCACCATGGGTTACATTTTCCACGCGCTGTAAATCATACGAGACGAATAAATATAAAGATCTACTTGATCCATCTGCACTCAAACTTGTACGTCCCTTCTCAATTCTTCCACCCCTTTACACCCATTACATTCACCATCAACCTCTTCACACTTAATCCAACATATCCTACCCAATCTAACACAACCCCTCAAATATTAGTGGTCAAGCGCATATCAATCCACCATCCCATCAGATAACTACATGGAACCACTCTACGCACCTACATCATGGTGGACACATCTCCCCACCACTGTATCCTCAATGCTAATGATAGCCGGCGAACACGAAGTCTTCGTCGATGATGTAAAAGCTTTTGCGAAGAAGTTGCAGGAAATAGAAACGGAGACGTGGGGGAGAGAGTTCAAATTTGTCGTCGCCGAGAATGAGTATCATGATCAGCCGAATTTTGCGCTTGGTGAGGATACGTTGGCTAAGGAGAGGAGTCAGGGTTGGGAAATTGGAAGGTGGGTTTGGGGGAGATGTTAGATGTTGGATGTTAGGTGGGAATGATGGGTTTTAGGGTGTGGGATTTTCTGGGAAATTGGAGATTGGGAATTGAGGACTTCGATATGGTTTTGGCTTTTTAGGGGGGTTTTTTTTTGTCTTAGCTGTTTCTTTTGGTGTTATAGTATAGTGTAATTGCGAATTATTGATTTGTTATTCTGCTTAATTATGTTTTCTAGATGTGATGAATGAGAGTAGAAGATTGTCCCATTATTCTTTCTTTCTATCAAAAACTTAACTCTTTGTTTATTTAACTAGTAAGTAAGTATTATAATGTTACTTAGATATGAATATTAGTAGATATTAAAGTAAAAATAATAATTGTAAAATAATATATAACGTAACTTATGGTGAACCGGGTCAGGTACCTTTACACCAAAATTTTGGTGTAAAGGTACTTATAGCGATTTCTTATAACTCTACAAATATTAAAGATAAACTTTAAAGCTTTAATAATTTAGTTCAATATCCAATAAAAATATAGTATTAGAGTTATAAAACAATCATAAAGAATTTTGTTCTTGAATTAGTACGATTTTAAAAATTCCCATAGTAATTTTTGTTAGGCAAAAATGAAAAATTTAAAGAAACTTTAATATCTTTATTATATATTTGTATATTTATATAATACTTTATCATAATCAATATTTATATTGATTATATTATACTTTAAAATATCTAAGCTATATCTCTAATATTCATAGAGATATAAAAGTTGCTATAAGTACCTTTACATCAAAATTTTGGTGTAAAGGTACCTGACCAGTTCCCCATATGACCTGGTTCACCATAAGTTACGTTATATATATATATATATATATATAATCATTTATAACTATATAAATATATACTCTAAATATCTATAAGTATATTTTATCTTATATCATGTTATATTTCATACTAAGAGTCTATGATGGGGAAATGGGGATTTTCCTGTTATTTTGTCGGGTCTTGAATATATCAGGTTAAGGATTGAGAATTGAGGGTGAGATTCAAGGTTTTTTGCTTTTCCTGGGGGGATGGGCCGTGGGCGATGGGCGATGATGAGGTGAGTGAGTGAGTGAGTGAGTGGATGGATGGCTTTCTTTGATGGGGGTGTGATGGGGGTGTGATGGTGGTGAGGGTATATGGTGAGGGTGTGCAGTTAGGATGTGTAGTAATGGTGAGAGAGGAATGGGTAGCCTTGGTCGAGTTTGATAATCAGAATAAGGGCAAAGTTGATGGCTATCAAATTTAGAATAACTCTAACACTTGAACTTATTAATGGAATCAAAATAGTCGACCACTCTTTTTTTCATATCCCAACGAGAAATAAAGAGACACAGAGATACGAAATGCAAGCTCAATTAATGATAATTCCAAAATCCAAACAAAGCAAAACAAAACCAAAAGAACCATCTTCTTAAATCTTCCTCGCCATGATAAAATAGTGCATCTCATCATCAGTAGCTACACCTGGTGATGGTCTTGGTACGAATAAATGACTCTTCGTATGAATTATCTCAAATCCAGCTGTCTCAATCACACTTTTCCAACCCTGTTTTGTAAAAGCTGTCATGGAAGAACATCTAGATCCCATGAACATCATTTCAACATTTGTGGCGCACAATCCATCCGTATCATACATCGAAGGTGTTGTTTTAAAGTCTTCGGCGCAGATTGTACCAATGCAAAGGAGTCCGTTTGGCTTCAACCAATTGAACATCTTTGAGGCCATTTTAGTCATCTCTTTGCGTGACAAGCAAAAAAGGGAGAAGATGGTGAAGATGACATCGATATCAGGCGTGTTGTTTTGAAATCGAGGTGTATATTCCAACATGTTTGCTTGCTCGAATGAACCTGTGGGAACATTCTTGACGGATAAATCGACCATAGCGCTGGATAGGTCAAAACCATGAACATTGTGACCATGGGCCGCCATGGTATATGAGACAGGCTTTCCAGTCCCGCAACCGACGTCAAGAACTTTGGCATTTTTGGGTAGTTCTAGGAGCGCCTGTTGAATGAATTCCTCTAGACCGACGTCGTGAGAGAAAGCATTCTCATAGACTTTTGCGAGATGGTCGTAGTACTCAACAGAAGGAAACTCTGCTTCTTCCGACTTTAGTAGACGTGAAGTAGGAGGAGCGAACTTAGTCTCACCGACGATGATCGTTGAATCGAGCTTAGGTTCATCGATAACAGCTGAGGGAGGCATTTTAGGTATTAATTCTGTTTGTTGAGTTTTTCTGTGTTGATACAAATTTGGTTTGGTTGAAAGTGCGAGTACTCAGCTTTATCGTTGTATGTATCGATTATAAACCAAAGGGTAGTATGAACCATTTATAAGGTTGTCTAGACCCAGCACCTAACTAGTGTGCAGTCCTTCAGTCACTTGAATTTACAGAAACTATGATACCCAAACTTATGGACAAGCATTGTGACATACATGCTAGGAAAATGCAAAGTTCATGCAAATTTGAATGAGGCATAGCGAATCATGCGTGGAATCTACAAACAAACTGGGTGTACTTCGGATTCAGATCATGCAATGAGTGTTTGACCTGAGGTGATTCTTCATATGCCGACTATGATGATAGTGTACAGGGAAAGCCGTGCGTACACGTTCTTTCTGATAAACATACTCTCCGAAATCGTGCATCCGTAAAGGTAATGTACCTTTTTCGTCCGAGATATCGGAAAGGCCGAGAACTTCCTAGAGAAATAACATCGAGCAAATAAATCTATTGGTGTGGACTATGTTTGACATACAAACCTGTCATAGCACGATGATTGAAGAATCCGCGAAGTAATAGGACATCGTAGTAAGACCAACAGACGAAATACCAAAGATCGCGGCTCAGAATTCGGTGTTCTCACAAGTAATAGACCATCCCTGTTGCAGAGATGTAGGAGATAAGCTAGAGCAGGTAAATTATATGCAACCAACCTAGTTAGGCAGTGTACCTGAGTTTTGCCTTTATCTGTGAAAATTGGTTACGAAGTAGAGTATGCAGGCTCCCGAGCGCTGTATCTACCATAATGACGAGCGCAAAGTTCACCAGTATAGCAGGTACCAAGTAAGCTTTCAGATATACAGCTTGTATTAAAGATTTGTATAGTTTATTACCTGTTATTATAGGATTTCGTTTGACATAGTCGTGCACTACGTACTTACCCTTATGTGAAATGATGATAAATCCAAGTATGAATTGCGTTGAATGGAGTTGAAGATAGGACTGTGCGCTAAATAGGGGCTAGTCTCAAGAGAGTATAGTGTCAGCCCTGAAGAGCACGGGCTTGACGACAATATCTGCTATGTTTCTTTTGGAGATGAGATTCTACAACTGATATCAAATCTTTTCGGACGCGCATAGAAGTACAGACACAGAGCATATTCGCGGGTACTTCACATTTTAGCAAGCGAATGCACTGCAGCTGTATGAACATACACGATTGCAAGTCTATCCTTGCACATGGCAGACATCTATATCATATGGTGCTCAAAGTCATTGGCAGGATACTAAAGTTTGATGCACATGTGAGTTACAGAATCAAAGTCATCGTTTGTTGTTATGCGAAAGAGAGAAAATTTGGAACCGGTGTGCTTGAAGTCATTAGATGGCTACCATAGCTTGATACTTCGCAGTAGGCCATACCTCACCACTTCCATCATTGCGACGTTGTTTTGCATTGGTCTTGGCATTTCTAAAGTACAAAAATGCAAACAGAGAACGAAAAGGAGTGTATATGGCTAGATAACAATTACAATTGATAACCACGAGATTTGAAGCATCACGAGACCATACTTACAGAGAGCTACGTCTCTTCCGAATGTTCCACACCTATCTTTACTACGCAGATTCCCATAGCCTTGGTTGACGAATGTCCCGAATATAGTATACGAATCTTTTGGTGATTAAATCAGTGATTCCATGTCCGACGTCTGTTCCTGGGAACCTTATGCATGCTAAATGCGGAAAGCGAAAATTAGATCACTGGCTAGACTATTGACGAATATTAGCACTAAACGTCATCGATCTACATGATAGCAGGGCTTCCAGGGCATTGCTTTTCCCTTATATCTATCATCTCGGAATCTGTGTGAAGGATATCACACAATTTATTCGACAAGCACCACATATTGCCGTCTATCTCTATCATTGCGGAGAACAACTATGATTCTGTCCCGCAGCTCGTTGTACAACTGATTTGTCAAGGAGAGACTGCTCGTTAGTTGCGAGTAGGAGCGCCCTACTACTGTAGGCTTTGTCGATGCAGACGTGTTCTCGCCTTAGGACCAAACGATTTCTGATTAACTACGGCCACAAATTCAGTTGGTGTTTTCAACAGAAGCATGGGACTCAACATGCTACACGCATACTTGCGGTAAGTCTTGCTGGTATTTGCGACCCATATATTCCAATCCAGGGGCTTATGTCCTCGATAGCGATTCCGCCTTTATCTTTTGGACTATATTTACTTTCATCTTAGTGTCACTTAGTTATAAATCGAGAACATAAGCCCGTCTTCAAATTCTGCTTCTTGAATATTCGAGCCGCCGTCCATATTCACGGTTCGTGTTTCTCCTTGGCTATATCTCACAAACATGCTGCCTGTATCGATTTTTTGTCTGGCCGCCAGCACATATTCATTTCTGACGCTGGTCATCTTTTTGTGCGAGAGAAAAGGTCTACAATCAGGCCATCTTGGAAATCTCGATCTCCTCTCTCCATCCCGGTCAAATATTAGTTTTTTATACTGCTCTGTCAGCCTGAAAGGTTGAACGTGTCTCTGAAGGTTGAAACTAATTGGTCCTCACCTTAGGCTCCAGTTGTTTCGGATAGTGAGTGGCAATATCGTCGGTAAGGAACCAAGTCAACTTGTTGCGCGAGGAAAAATCATAGCGAACACAGCAATCACAACAACACATGCTATGGCACGCCAACTGTATTCTGATAGTCGGATCTTTTTATGGGGGCGAAACTTGATAAATTCCTGAGGAGATTCATCAAGATCCATTGTGTTTATATACTTATAAGTTCTGCACAGTTCCTCGACAACTATACTCCAGGATAGCAGAGAAGTCATTCCATTTTTTTTCATATAATTCTCCCCCTCAGATTGCTCTGTACACAGAGAGACCACTCTATCATCTTCCTGTTACTCCTGACATAGGATCTCAGAGAGGAGATGGAAATTTGAATACTTTTGACGACTCCAAACATGGGTACAAGACGTTATGACCTGCATGCTCAAGATTTGCATCAACAACGATCTATATCCATCTATTATTTCCAGAGATGAATAGGTGAATATCAAAGCTAGAGTTGTGTAGGTAGTAAATATAACATCAATCCGCATGAAGTCCAATTTTTCGTTCAAAAAAAAATATAAAAAAATGCGAACAACCTTCAACCTTCAACCGTTAGCAATAGATACCTACTATATAGATCACCCAGTCCGAATTCTGACTTCCATGCGTAGCACATCATAGCGCACGTACCTTACAACCCCACCTTCTTCCCGTAAGACACAGGAAGATCAAACGCACCAGCTGACGGAACACACAAACCATAATCCAGGATTATAATTGGATAATATTCATCCGATCTATTACGTGCTCAAACTTTGTTATTCCTCATGATACATAACTGCAAGATCCTACTGTGCTTACGAGCCCATAAGCATCTAAAACCGTATTATTTTTACATTTTCCATTTTTAACTTCCTGTTTGAGTCTTCTTCTTATAAGCTATTCTTATTTATATCTTTTTTTCTGCATTGCAGTTTTTCCAGTTTTTGCATTTCCTTTATCACCTTATATCAGATGCGAGATTTGGAATTTCACTGCGTACATACATACAAATACGGTAGTTTGGTTCGTGCCGAGTCTGGTTTCGTTTCGATAAACAGGTTGAATGTCAGGTTACTGTACATGGGTTTAGAATAAGGAAAATGCAGGAGTTCGACATGGATGAGATTAAGGAGGAGGAAAATAGAAGGCTTCTCCCCAAAAGTATTAGACGAGTTAGGAATGTAAGGGTCACTAGGGGATCTTCCACATGGCCGGGCCTTACCGTTGCTACTCTTTTTTTCGTTTGGTGGACATGGTCTGTTGTATCAAGTTTAGTTAGGTCTAGAGGACCGACTCTAGATATGGATGGGGACAAGTATTATGATTTTGATGAGGTTGGAGTTTGCTCTTTTTGTTGAGTGATTTTGGTTTGGTTGACGCATTTTATAGATATTACCAAGTGAAAAACTCATCTGGTATCCATGCTTTGACGTCCCCGGATCATCCTTCAAATGTGCAAGGCTCACTGTTCCAATGGACTATCATCGACCACTCAATGAATCTGTTGATAATCCTAAAGTACATATTGCGTTGGTCCTGATACCCGGTATTCATACGGGACCTAGGCAATTCTCCAAATCACCGTTGCTATTGAATCCTGGTGGACCGGGAGGTTCTGGTACACTATTCGGTGTGGCAGCCGGACGATCGATTCAGAGCATTGTTGGAGAAGATCAAGATGTAATTGGATTTGATCCTCGAGGTGTTGGAGCAACGACACCACGAGCTGACTGTTTCTCGTATGGTGGGACATATGATGGAGTAGGGGATGATCAGGCACGAGGAGATTACCACAGAACGCTTTTCGCAGCCGCAGGCCAAGGGATCGGTCTGGCTAATTCGAGTTCAACGGCGTTGAGGCATCTTGATGCACGTGCAAAGACTGTGGCGAAGTTGTGCGCTGAAAAGGATTCTCTGAGTGGAAATAATAGCATCTTCCGACACGCGGGGACGCCGAGTGTTGCAAGGGATATGGTTAGCATTATAGATGCGTGGGATGAATGGACATCGAATTTAGAAGAATCATTAGACTTTGATTCTACCGATTTTGACCATTTTGAAGAGAAAGAATCTGATGATAATTCCGAAGAAGCAGGTCTAGAAACGAAGAGTAAATTACTGTATTGGGGCTTCAGCTACGGGGTAAGTGCCTTCGGTTTCGGAGTGATAGTCTCAGGTGATAATTGCTGATGCTCCCAGACACTTCTCGGATCTACCTTTGCAGCTATGTTTCCGGACAGAGTAGGTCGGCTTGTCCTGGATGGGGTTGTTGATGCCGATCATTATGTTGCCCCTATCTGGTTAGATAGTCAACGCGATGCCGATAAAGTGTGGTCATCGTTCTTTGAATACTGTCAAGAAACGAAGACTGCGTGTCAATTCTACAGAGAAAACGATGAGATAGCCGACATCGAAGAGAGGTTCAGGTCTGTTATGGAGACTCTGAAAGAGAATCCACTGTCTCTTGTTCTGAAGGATACCCTAACACCTATTCTTATGACCTATTCGGATGTCAAATTGCTCATTTTCGTGGCGCTATATGCCCCAATACAGGGGTTTCCATATGTGGCTCAATTGCTTGACAATCTGGAACGTAGACTCGGTGAATGGTTCGAGCTCACCCCAACCCCGCCATCATACGATCTCAAACCTGTCTGTGAACATGCCCGACCACGGTGGAGTTATCCTAACGACGCGCAAAAAGCCATTCTTTGCAGTGACAAGAAGTACCCAGTAAGCGTAACATAGTACATATTCCAATCGACATTCTAACATGTACTATAGCTTAATCACACATTCCCCGAAATTGAAAGCATGTTTAAAGACCTAGAAGCGCAGTCGGCATTTGCGGATGCATGGATGTCATCCATGATACAGTGTTCGGGATATACCATTGAAAGTATCGATCCCCCTATGCAATGGGATAACCATCCAGCACACAGGCAAAAGCCAATTAAAACGGCATTTCCATTGCTTTATATTAGCAATAGCGCAGATCCTGTTACACCACTAATAGCAGGTGTGAAGATGGCCACAAAGTTTGTGGACGCGGGCTTCTTCGAGCAACAATCCGAAGGACATTGCACTATAGCTGTGAAGTCTAGATGCACGATCGAGAAAATAAGGGCATACTTCCGCGAAGGGAAAGTCCCTGATCCACCTAAACTAAAGGGGAAAGGAACGGATCTTCTTGATGGAGATTGGGAAAGATGTCCGGCTGATGAATGGCCATGGCATGAATATCAACCAAGTGCACAGGCTGCAAACGAGATAGATGCTGTAGAATTAGGGTGGATAGATGCATGGGGCGGCATCCATGATGCTTTCGCGCAAATTGATATTTGGGGCGCGAGGGGATTCAAGAAATTCGAGATTGCATTGTGATTTAGCGTAGATCAATACATCCATATATATTGGATTAAGCGGGAGTTTGCTGGGACGTACATACACATGGGAATTGGTTGGAGGAGCTACTTATCTCCCTGTCTAAATAGAATCAACCGAAGACAGTTGAATATTCAAAATTTCTTCTGCTTGATAGGGCTTAATGAACGAGACAAGCACTAACTTGAATGAACAATACTCCTAGATGAAACTAATTCGAATTTCATAATTGAGGAACTTGATGTGATGTTTCATGTGGATTTATACAGAGCGAGGACGGGTGTTGAAAGTCAGAGTGCAGGTCATTTAAGAAGGAACTGGTGAAGGAAGTAGTACATATACTATCGAAGGAAAAAAAATCTTGCGAACTGGTCGCAATTCTTATAAATATCTCTAGACGCTTAGAGCAAAGTTAATAATTAGTTAGAATCCAAAAACCCTTTTCCCATCATCATCGATACAAATACCGCACAGACCAATCATGCCCTCCACTACGGTGACCGAAAACAACCCAAAAAATTATTTCGAGATGGAATCAAAATATTGTTAGTATTTGCAGAATCCACCCCAACACTCATTTTCCTTTCTTTCCTCTCCATCTTACATTCAAGATGCCGGCGTTTGCGAGATCAGTTACTCCTTTCTTCCAGACCGCTCGATCGGCACTGCGTCAGGGTAATGCTGTTAGTCCTTTACAGCATGCTTTGAGAAGACAAAATGGAGCCGCTGTGATCAATGTTGCTCGTTCATATGCTACTGCTTTCGAGCGCTCGAAACCCCATGTTAATATTGGTATGCTTTCTGTCTGCTTTGGTGCTTTGTCTTTGCTAATGCTTCATAGGTACAATTGGTCACGTCGATCATGGAAAGGTATATTATTGTCCATGTCGATGACCCCGCGGAGGCAAACATATGCTAATGGATCATGAATGCATAGACTACTTTGACGGCCGCCATTACCAAGAGACAGGCAGAGAAGGGAATGGCTAATTTCCTGGAGTACGGTGCCATTGACAAGGCTCCTGAAGAGCGAAAGCGTGGTATCACCATCTCTACTGCCCACATCGAATATGCTACCGAAGCTCGCCACTACTCCCACGTCGATTGTCCCGGTCACGCAGATTACATTAAGAACATGATTACTGGAGCTGCCAACATGGATGGAGCCGTCATCGTCGTTGCTGCTTCCGATGGACAAATGCCTCAAACCCGTGAGCATCTTTTGCTCGCTCGTCAAGTCGGTGTTCAAAAGATTGTCGTTTTCGTCAACAAGGTCGATGCTCTTGAGGACCCTGAGATGTTGGAGTTGGTCGAGATGGAGATGCGTGATCTCCTCACCACATATGGATTCGAAGGAGAGGAGACACCTATCATTCTTGGTTCCGCCCTTTGCGCACTCGAGGGCCGCAGACCGGAACTCGGAACTGAGAAAATCGATGAATTGATGAATGCAGTTGATACTTGGATCCCCACCCCACAACGTGATCTCGACAAGCCTTTCCTCATGTCCGTTGAAGATGTCTTCTCCATTCCCGGTCGTGGAACTGTCGCATCCGGTCGTGTCGAGCGCGGTGTCCTCAAGAAGGATTCGGAAGTCGAAATTGTCGGAAAGGGAGACCAAATTATCAAGACCAAGGTTACTGATATCGAGACCTTCAAGAAGTCCTGTGATGAATCCCGTGCAGGAGATAATTCCGGTCTTTTGCTCCGTGGTATCAAGCGTGAAGATGTCCGACGTGGAATGATCATTTCCGCCCCAGGAACCACCAAAGCACACACCAAATTCCTCGTCTCCATGTACGTCCTCACCAAGGAAGAAGGAGGACGCCACACTGGATTCCACCAAAACTACCGCCCACAAATCTTCATCCGAACCGCCGACGAAGCCGCTGCTCTCCACTGGCCCGAGGGAACCGAAGACGCCGACTCTAAAATGGTCATGCCAGGAGACAACGTCGAGATGCAATGCGAGATTGAGAAGCCCTGCGCGATGGAAGTCGGTCAACGTTTCAACATCCGTGAGGGAGGAAGAACCGTCGCCACTGGTTTGGTTACCAGAATTATCAAGTAAATTATTTTTCAAAATCAAAATTTCATCTAATCAATTCCACTATCTACAAGTAGAGAAAGAAAACCCAGAATGGATCGGATGCTATGATATGTAACGTGTATGAAATGGGTGGCGTGGCGTGAAGGTAAAGGAAAATTTATGTTGCAATTATTTACAACGCAATGAATAAAAAGGACATGCAATGCAAAGCAACACAATGGAAACGCAAGACAAAAGACAATCAAATAAATTGTGGATGAAGAGAACCAGGATGGAAAAAGAAAGAAAGAAAAGAAAGAAAGGAAGGAAGAAAGATGACAAAGAAATGAATCTCCAAATCATTAAATTCATTGTTTGTCTATTTGAACGATGAAAGTCGCCAAAAGAAAAAAAGGAGTTCGTCTATTCAAATCGACATCACACTTTGTAAATTTATTAACCCTTTCTTTTTTTCTTTTTCTTTTTCCTTTTATGTAGATTACAGCAGTAGCAGCGGCGGAAAAATGAAAGATAAAACTCCTCTCACTGCAATCTTGGTGATGTTGTTTTGCGTGCACCGGTATTTATTACATCATTTCATGAATACTGTAATTGGTTCTTACGGGCTATCTGACCCCAAAACAGATCTGCATTGCAAGCGAAGCCTGAGATCTAGTACCGCCTTGCACCTGCTTCATCCTTCCGCTTCGTATGTATTGCATACTGTGTGTGCGCGCTTTTGACTATTGTAAGAACTAAGACATACATAGAATTGCTCTTAGGGAATTTTCGCTATCTTCATCATTCATCATCAATGGTATCATCGCATCATTAGATCCCTCTCACTCCACTTAATTAATCGTATCTTTCTTCTCTTCCCTCAATGACTTCAACTGCCCTTCGAAATCCTTCTCTACCCATTCGAAATAGGTTCTCCACGTCTGGTGTTGGCCTCCTTGCGCACCCATACCCGTGCTTGCTGATGGGATGCGAGCATGCAGGTTTAGTGTTGAGCGGAGAGTGCTCTTGACTGCCTCATCCTGCTTCTCAACTTCTTGTTTGACTGCTGTATCCTTTAATTTGACCGATAGAGTAAGGCGAAAGCAATCCGCAATTGCGTCTAGGCGTCGAGATGTCTCATCGGGATCGAGGATGACTAACTTGTTCAACATGAGATTGCAGAGAGATCGAATATCGTGCTCATCCTTCAAACCCGCGATAATACGATCGTAAAAGTCAAGAATGTTCATACGTGAAAATGCCGTCTCCATAAGAGCATATAAAGTCTCGTATGCGCTCTGTAGTCTAGATTAGTAATAGACGACTGAAGCTATAATATGTGTCTTACCTTTCGGACTTCTAGACCATCATCAACCTTATGTTTAAAGGGTCCCATCATTACCTCATGAACCAACTCCTCCTTGATAATCGATTCACTCATAACAAGGGGAAGTAACTGGTTAAGGTTTGGGTTAATGAGATCTGCTTTGTTGTGAGCAGCAGCGTTCAATGTAGTCAGTGCCAATCGACGGTTCTCCAACTCGGTATCAGTCAGCATGACCTTGAGCATATCAATTAACATGACTCTCAATACTGAGTCGAGCGAGTCATCACTATCAGAGAGAGTATAACGGATTGCTTGGATAACCATAGCCCGGATCGAAGCAGATGGATTCGTGAGGTAGCCCTGTGAAACCATTAGCTGATGCATTTTATTACCTTTCATCACAACGAACCTTTAGTTGTGGCATGAATGCCCTAGGGTCAATCATTGTCAAACGACCAATACACTCCGCACCGACAGCTTTATTGTCCTCAGCTTGGGAAGCGGCAAGCAGTCTTTCCCAAAGAATAGTGGTATGCTTGGTGATGGCAGTGGGGTTGCTGACAGCTTGCTGAAGTATCTCCTTGATGGAGTGTAGAAGTAAGAATTCGTTTCCGTCCTTGATCATATTCAATATTTCTGGAAGATACAAAGGTATGTTTCCAGCTCCAGCACGTCCCAATGCGATCGCTGCAGCAAGAGGAACTTTGTCATAAGAAGATCTAAAGCGAACTGTGAAGGTGGATGGCTTCAAAGGAGATTTTTCACCCAACTGTAACCCGGCTTCTCCGAGAACAGCCAGGGCCAGGCATTGTTTAGCTTCATCCGAAGAAGAGTTTTGTAGTTCGCTTAAGAAGCTGTCAAGTGTGACACCAACTGAAGATCCTCCGAATACCAAAAGTGTACCGATGGCTTTCCCTACAACCGTGGAGTCTCCACTAGTACTTACATCCCTTAACAAACCAGACATCAAAGGTTGGCCAACTCCCTGCTTGCCGATATTAGCGACCAAGAGAAGGACGGCATCAAGTACAGCGCCACCTAAAGTTGAGGTCAATAGTCCGCACAGAGCAGAATTTAGCTGATCAGTAACAACAAGCTTTGCATCTTCCGTAACCAAAGTAGCCAGTACGAGCAGTGCTGGACCGAGAAGATGAAGATCAACTGTGGTCAAGAGTGGAAGAAGCGCATCGATAAGGCCTTGGATAGTGGGAGCGTCGAGGGAGCTTCTAGCTGCTGGAGATACGATGAGATTCTTCAGAGCACCAAGACTTGCACCACGCAGAGATCTGTTGGCCTTTCTGAGTTGCGCAGCAAGCTCTAGGGAGACATCTCGGATCCATGAAGGTTGTAGTTGGTCTTTAGCTGAACTAACCTCAAGTGAGCCAACCGCAATAGTGTCGATAGCTCTTACAGCAGCAAGGCGAGTAGTTTCGTTTTTTAGTCTGTCACTGAGTATACTAAGAGCAGCACTTCGGTTGTTTTCTGTGAGAAGCGATGAACCTTCCGGGCTTGCTGTACGAGCAAGCATGATACCTAGGGCATGTATAGCACGTTGACGGACTTCGACATCAGCATCAGTAGCAGATACGCGGTCAACTATCACCTGGTATAATTTTACAACATCTTCTTGCTGGGTTGGTTTAATCGACTTCGAACGTGGCGGGGTCAAAGCCTTTACAAGTTGCTCAGCTGTACCAATAGCCTCACTAGATATCTTGTAAAACTTATGATGTACAGCTGACGCTACGCATGGAATAATTTTGGGTAGGTGAGGCTGTAACACGCTTGAGGAATGAGTTTGTGAAATGTCGCCTAGTAATTTGAGAGCAGCAATTCGCAAGGTATTTGCAGTTGCTGATGCAGCACCACCACTAGTGACGGCAGTAGATGATGGTCCAGATGATGGCTTGTAACAACCCAAGATAGGATCCACAAGCTGACTGAAGTGTTCTGAAAGACTTCCAACCTGAACCGAAACCATCTTATCCAAGAGATTTATGAGAGCTTGCTTCGTCGGGATAGGGCTTGTCTTCAGTAGTCTCACGACAGCCTTTACAATCATAGGAGTCAATTTTGCCAGGTCTGCGCGGGGGCCTGAAACGGGAAGCGGCTCGATGGTTGGTGATACCAAACCAGCAGATCTCGAGATAAACGATTTATTATCAAAAGTGGCCGCAGCACTACTCTCTCTTCTGCGTTTTCGACTTTGGGGTGCTTGATTTGCATAAGCCAACGACTCATCCGGCGAAAAGTCGAGTACGACACCTTCCCCAGTTCTCCCGATAAGAGACGCCATGGTAGCAATAACTTCAAGTCGGACATTCTCCTCACGTTCATTGAATCTCTGAACAAGGGTTGGAGCGACTTGAGCATATAGAGTTCCGTCTTCAAGTAGATCACCACTGCCTCTAGTTGAGATCAAAGTGTAGAGAGTTTTCGCAGCACATCTTCGAACTTTCCAACTTGCATCATCATCGTCATCATCAAATCCATTGTTTGCCTCAAAATCATCATCGTCGTCAAAATCACCCATATCATCTTCATCAGCTTCAGTTCCTCCCATTTCCTCGTCATCATCGTCGTTATAATTCGGATCATACTTTAAGAATCTAAGGGCTGCCGCAATGGTTTCATCTGTGTGGATTCGCATTTCCGTACCACAAGAAGCTAGAAAGCCGTCTAGCGCAACAAGTGCCGATTCCCTCACATCGTCTATTTCAGGATTATTTTCACCCTCCTCGGCGGCGTTTTCAAGCTGATCCTGTAGTTCTTGTTCGCTCAATGCAGAAAGTACAAAGGGTGCAAGGGTTTTCAGATAAGGACCGAACCTAGAGGGTATTGATCTTGCCATTGATCCTAGAATGGTAATGTACAAACGTCGTTGTGGCGCGGTCAGGTGTGGGTTACGAAGAGACTCGATGATGTGAGATACAAAGCCACTGAGGTCGGAATCCGTCAAGTGCATAGCTAGCAGAGAAACGGCTACTACGGCCCGCTTTTTGACAACAGAACTAGCCTTTTCCGTTTCTAAGATACCGACAACCAATTTTTGAAGTGCTTCAACTTCTGCATGTTGTAAAAGAGGGCCGAAGCATCTTGCGACTTCAATCAAAACATCAACAGCATCAGAGTCAATTTCTGGGTTTGTGGAAGGGTCAAGCATTCCTGGCGGAGGATTCGGCAGATTTTGGCCCCTGGTAGATACTGGAGTGACAATACGACCTACTAATCTTGGTATCAAAACTCTGCTGATGGCAGAATATGCTTCGAAGACTTCTTTGGACGGCGCAACACCACTCACGGGTCTTGGGAGCGTGATGACTACTGTACGTAGAGCCATTGCAGGTATTGAGTTGTCAACGGAATTTTCGGTTGTCAATGTCGAAAGTCTTTCGATTAGCGGGGCAATTATGTTGCTCGGTAACTTTGTGACGAGCGGTCCAAGACTATGTCAGGTCAGCTGAATTCTACTTCTGTTAAGGGCCATTGACAGACTAACCATTTAATGGCTAAATTTTGTACCTCCCCATTTTGATCATCCAACGTTCTGATAATACCATCTACCGTTTTTGCAGCTGTGCTATAATCATTGTGAAGAAGATCCGCTTTCCCAATCGTCAAGACTTGAAAAAGATCATTCAGTGACATGAATCTATAATCAGGGTCCGCATCATGAAGCTTTGGTAGTAAAGATGCGACGGTTTGTGAGGTCGGATTTGTTGTTATCGAGTTAGAAGCCATTGTCACTATGGACTGGCAGAACCTTCGGTAATAGGTGTGAGAAGAAGGCTATGTGTGACACTCAAACTATCATTTGTTTATTGGAGAGACTGGTAGATGGTTGCTTGTTTATTTGGTTGGTTATATGTGGCGTGGATAGGAGGAGCCTTGAGAAAGAAAGGTAGGGTTGAGTTAGCTTTTTAGACTGACTGTTCGAGCTGAAGCTATAAAGTCCAAAGCAATAATAGAGTAGGTAAGGAGAGTAGAACATTGACTTACTGTTGGTATATTGTTACTGTGAGAGATAGAGGTAAGTCTTGCGTTAAAGAAGTTGATATACTTTGTGTAGGTAGGTATTATTTTGGAAATTGATACCAGTCGAGTACGGTAGGTAGATATCCCACCAAGCTCGTTAGTCTAGCACCGGGCCTTGAGGTGGCCGTAGAAGTACTCCGTAGTGGGGTTAAGGCTTTCAAGCTAGGTAAGCAGCGGCACGTGTGCCTCTAGTACCTAAGCAGCTAGGCTCGGGTACGTCCCGTCATCATCTTTGGTGACCACATCAATGAGCTATTGCTGCCTCAGGACACCTTCTTATAGCACCTACCTACCTTACCTAATAACTAAAAGCTCCACCAAGCTCCAAAGAAAAGCTCCAATTAGACCCAGCTGGCATGATCTTTCCCCGACTGCCAGGATTTTTCGGCAACTCGATTGATTCAATTATATTCTATTACCTCACCCCAAGTACAAATACATTCCCTTCCTTACTCCCGAATATCAATTAATGTACGCTCTATCTTTTTCCACCCTTCCTCCCTCGCCATGTTTTTACTGACCAAAGTTCATTAGATTGTACATTTCTTCTAACATTCTTACCCCTCCGATAATGGCATTCTCACGAGCAGCTATCTTGCGCAACTTGCGCAACTTCCGAGGTAGACCAACCCTAACTCGCCCTCAGGTCAACCAAGTCGCAAGAAGAACCTACGCCAGTGGAGGTCATGGACATGCCAAGGCAGGTGGTGATGCAGTTTGGTAAGTGTTACTTTGCCTTGTCATATCCTAAATTCTCGAGGGAATTCATAGCTGATACGTCACTTTAGGGCTGCTGGAGCAGTAGCTGTCACAGTCCCAACATGTTGGTTCTTGATCTCAAACAAACCAGACAACTCTCACGCCCATAGAGGGCACGGTGATAGCCATGCACATGCTGAAGAGCATGAGGAAGAGGAAGAGAAATCCGAGGAAGAGGAGAAGCCCGAAGAGAAAGAAGAAGATAAAACAGCCGAAGCTGAGGAGAAGGCTGAGGATAAAGAAGAGTCCAAGGAGTCCGAAAAAACCGATGAATCCGATAGCGATGGCGGCGCTAAGGAACAAGACACGCCAGCTACTTCTGACGATGAGAGCGTTGAAGACACGGATAAAAACGTTCGCAAGTCATTTCCCGACGCAAAGGGTGATAAGAAGGCTCGGTTAGAGAGCAAGCAAGCTATCAAGCAAAACGAGGACAACTCGCCACCAAAGGAGGATGAACCAGAGGACAAGGTATGCTGAGACGTGTTGAATGACGATGTTCGAGGCTAACATCCCGTTCAAGCCCCGTGCTTCAAAGAAGGCTGGAGGCTTGAACACTCAATCCGGCAAGCAGGAAGGTCTTTCAAATACCGATACTAAACACTCTACCGATCTCACAAATAATCCAAGCAAAAGCCAAAAACTTGAAGGTGCTCCCGAGAGTGCCAGACTCAAAGGGACTGTCGACCCAACCCGTTCCGAGGTATAATCTACTTTTAATTTAGAATCTATCAAAAGGCCGCGCGTCCTCCGTGCTATATACTCACGAGGATACAGCCTTTCCTTGCAAGTGAAATAGGCTATGCTAACTATGACCCTAGGAGAAGAAAGAATCCGATTCTTAAATTTGCAAGTCCATGGTCACGATACAGGCACAGTAATGTATCATGTACCTCGCCGTAATTGTACATAATGTATCAAAATTCTTCACAAAAGCGCAATGGTAGATTTTTGTGGAAATTGTCGTGGACTGCAGTTTTTATTTTTACCTTCTCTTCCGCAATTTGTGCGCTTCCCTAATGAGTTAACGCAATGTTAAAGTTGGGCGACTGGTTTATCGAACAGCTACTGTGTTGTAGCTGTATTGATTGGAAAAGCAAAGGGGGCATGAATTGATAATGAAAAAGCTGTTGCATACTGTGTTGTTACTCGCTACAATGATGTGAACATTCACGATGGATTGCCATTGAGAAGTCAATTTCCTACATTCAAGTGATACTCGTACCTCGGAAGCAGGATCAAGGTTCGAAATTTAAAACCAGCGTGCTTTATACCTCCTTTGGTCTCCATCGGATCTGGAAAGTATCATCTGGTGAGTGGTAGACAGACAGTATGGAAGGAGCGGCAGAGCCCCATTGTTCTTGTTGATGTATGCATTTTACCCATTCACTTCTTAACTTCTACACAACTATCATCAAATTATCATATTTGGCATTCAATCATTAATACGACAAGTGCATCATCGTAAGTTATCTTTCTATAACAATACTGACATCTATCATTGATCAAAATAAACAGGCTCATTCATAAGTATCATTCCATCAAACATGGCAGCTCGCCCCGAAAAGCGAAAGCTGGCCAAGAATCCACCCATCACGAAGTATAATTTAGACCCAACTACCCCCATTCATAGGCAGTCACTGGCAACTGTTTCTGCTCCTACTATGGTCGAAACCAAGCAGCCCAAATCCACTCCTCAACTGCATTATGCCATTCTCGATCAACCACAAAGATCTGAACTACCCCTGAACAGGAACAAGTCTGAACATAAAGGACAAAGCGATTGGATGGTACCATTTTGCCATCATCCAGTTGGTGATCACGCAACTGCTTTCACGGGAATCTTCGCTCCTTGTGTTTTATATGGAAAGACTCACTGGCGACTTAAAAATGTATCTCTCGGTCGGGACCCACATGATTTCAAGTCTTCCGATGGTTGCAACTCAATGTGCTGGATTCATGGTGCTCTAACTGTTGCCTGTTGTCTGTCAAGCAAGTATACACTGATATCATAATGCAGAGTATATTTGCTAATCAGTGGGAATAGTTGGTCTTACTGTTATTCAGCGTGCCCGGATTCGTGCTCAATACAGAATTCAAGGATCTATGGGCAATGATGTCATCAAATCATGTTTTTGTTGTCCTTGTGCTATGATGCAACATGATCGAGAGGTTCGTGCTAGAGAAGGCGATGTAGGACTGGCAAAAAACTTTGGTGGACCACAAATGTACCAAATTCAACCCAAAGCGCCGCAACCAATGAGATATGCCTTGCCGCGAAACACTTCAGCTGAAGATCCCGGGGTAGGGAATAGGATATTCCAGCAAGGACAGAGGCGTTATACAGATTCTGAGCTTCAAGAGGTCCCTGCTGTAGCAGTGTCATGTGCAGAAGACACGCATTGTCAGATATCGAATGGCCACCGTAGTGAAAATTGCGAGGTGGAGGCATTAAAAGATCATCTGCTCATGGAGTCACATAGGAGGACTATTAACTCTAGCAACACTGATGCAAATGTTGCGAAAACTGACGGTGCTACATCTTCACAACAGAAAACCCGAGTAGGTTCTGAAAAAAAGAGTGTCGACACAGACTCACCGATTCCTTCGCTCTACGAGCATCATTTGAAAGTGAAAGGTTGTGAGAAACTCTCGAGGATGCCAGCAAGAGGACATCTGTCCTACGTTCATGATTTCTCTGATTATTCTGCTACTAAAATTGTTTTGGATCATTATGCTGAGGAAGAGAAGCGATTGCAAGAAAAAGGTGTCAGGCGCTGTCTTGCCCGCTTTAGCGAAGAGAAATTAAACCAGCTGGGCTCAAACAAAGCTGCTACACAGTCTATCAGATCTTCCAGTTCAAGCACGATTCGACAGCATAACTCTCAAGAAGGTGCTGTGGAGACGCCGTCTTTGGACCTTGTCAACAAGTCTCGCACCGATAGCTGCGCTACTGGGTCAGTCGATGCTGCTTGGGTATTAGATATACCAGCACAACATCGAATTTCAAGTTGTTCCGTTATAACGGAGGACAATGCTAGTGTACAAAAATCACCGAGGCAACACCGAATAGTCAGTTGCCCTACCACGCCTGGTACTCCTGTTACCAGCAGCTCTAGCGACTCCATCTCAAAAGATCGCTCACTGCACTGTACTGTCGAGACCGCATCTCCATCAAGCTCTTCATCGTCGGCTTTGTACAATGAAGTGTCAGCGACTAAAATGGACATTATGAGTGATTCTGATTTTTCAACTACTCTCATTCAATATTCCCATTATTGTCATCTATTGGACGAGAGCACCCTCAAATCGGACCCATCTATTCAAATATCATCATCTAGACATCGAGCTTCGAGTTGTACGGCTCTCAGCCCTATTGCTTCTAGTGAACAACATTCCTTGGGAGGTTGCTCCGCGCTATCTGGTGATTCCAGTCCTATTTCGGTTAAACAACATCGTATATCTAGCTGCTATGCCTCTATTCCGTCTAGTAGCAGCAAGATTTCATATGGAGAAAATGATTCTCGTCTATCAGGAGATTGTAGCTTCACGACTGGATCTTCAACGCCTCTTCCCCCTAAGCAGCAGATACTTGCAAGCTATACGACTGAAAGCTCTCCAATTAGTCGAAAAAGCTCGTCGGCGGTGGGTCATTTGATGGAAGATGGATGCCTGCTTTCTGGAGCCGCTAGTTCTATCAAGCAGCACTGTGTTGCGAGCTGCCGTGAAAACTCAGGTGGCCAAAATCATATCAATACAAAGAATAATTTCGGAAATGGCTATATTTCATCTGGGTCGACAACTCCAAAACCGCGTCAGCATCGAGCAGTAAGCTTTATTGCTTCTAGCGCTATCTCCGAATGCGAGGAACATTTGCTTGATGATTGCCAGTTCGATTCTAAAATCGCTAGCCCACTTCCCCAACACAATCTCACGGGCTGCGATACAACTTCAGTGTCGGCACAAGAACAAGAACATTTGTTAACGGTATTTGAAGAAGAGCAGCAACACTCGTTAGAAGATTGTGCGGCAGATTCTAGCCCTTCCAGTCCACTCCGACAACATCGTGTAGCAAGTTGCGTCATTTCTAGTGCCTCCAGCAACAGAAATTCCGTAGCAAAACAGCACAGAGTGGCTAGCTGTCCTGATATCAAACTAAATGATGGTACTGGGGCACAAAGCCTCTCACCTGATTTTCATCGTCTTCCTCGTGGCATCCTCATCGACACTAGTGAAAATGATCAATCAACTCACACTAATTACGAAGATTGTCTACATACACTAGATGAATGCATCACTCCAGCCGATAGAGTCAAAATGGAAGCAAACGCCAGTCGGGATACCGAATACGAGAAATATAGTATGAGAATTACCAATCACTTTAATGAACAAGCTTCAGAGCTGAATGAAAAATCCGCCAAGGAGGAACAGATTCAAAGACTTACCCTCAACGATTTCGCATCCCATGAAAGCGATGCCCAGTTTACACTCGCTCAAATCCTTTCGCTAGATCAAGATCAAGGTCGAGAAAATCCCCCGATGACTCTTCCTCTGATATACGGAGATGGAAGTAGAAGTATAGCAAGTCGAAATAGCATTGCACCTGCACCGGCACCACCAGTCCCGTTCCCATCGCCTGCCGCCCCCTATCCTTCACCCATCACTCCACTACATATCTCGGGCGCTTATCCCCCCTCGATCCCCTCTTCGCTAAGCAGTAGGAAAGATAAAGATAAGAGGAGGATCCCTTCAGAACAAAGTTCGGCGGGAAGTGCTTTTGCTAGTTACTTTGGATTTGGGGGCGTGAAAAAATCCCAGGGTTTGTGAGTCGTTCTGATTATAATTATTTGTATATTGTGATTTTGTTTTGTGTGTGTGTGTGTGTGTGTGTGTGTGAAGAATGTGAATTAGTGATGGGTTGCTGACTTGATTTGTTTGTGGGTTTTTAAGGCGGGTTTGGAGGGGTGGTTTTGTTGGTAGTGGTGTTGGTGGTGGGATTGGTGGTAGTAAGAGGGGGATAGGGAATCGGAGTAGGCCGAAGAGTAGGAGTAGGAGTAGGAGTATGGGGTTGGCAATTGTGGAGCCGGTGGCGATGGAGGAATGGGAGTTGGAGGAAATTTTATTGTAGAGATTGATGGTGGGATGGTGGGATGGGAGATTGGTATGCTTGGTATGCTTGTATCGGTGGTGTAGAAGGTGTGAATTATTGTTATTGTTATTGGGTTGGAGCCTGAGGGGGAAGAGAGAAGGGAGGAGGGGGGCGTGTATGTTATATTCATTCCATTACGTTCTTTCTGGGGGGGCGGGGGTTCTGTTTCTTTGAAAGGTCTGTAACTTGGTCTTTTAGTTTAATAATAGATGAGTTTGTTGATGGACTTGATGATAGTGAGCAGATGATGAAATGAATATATATACTTTTGTGATGAATACTTTTATTATCTATCCTCTTGCTTATTTGATTGAACTTACTTATTAGGAATCTTTTAGTTTGTGTATAGGTTATACATGCAAATATATATAAAAATAAGCGAATAATTAGACAGGTAAATATTAAATATTATCAAATCATCGTGTGTGATTTGCTACTTTACTACTTTACTACTACTACTCTCTGGACTCTGGACTCTGGACTCTGGAGTCTTGGATTTTCATTTACCATGCATGACCATGACCATGAACATAAACATGAAAATGAACCATGAGGGAAAAAAAAAAAAAAGAATCTCTTTATTACATTTAGAAGACTTTAGGGGGTCTTGCCTCCTTCCTCTCATTCCTTCCCCTTCGCCCTATCCGTGTCTGTGAAAACCGATGATAGATAGATTGATAGATACTATGCTTCCCCTTCCTTTGAAAAAGCTTAGACTTTATGACGCGGCGATGCAGTTGCCGAGTCAAGATGAGACAAAAAATGGATTTGTTGAAATTAGAGAGATAAAATTACAATGAATTTATTTCCCCTTCCCAATTTCCCCGCGCGCCTTGCCTTGCCTGAATGCCCATTGGTTGATATGTGTGAAATAATGCCAGATTTCGGTAATGGAATAGTCTGGTGTGATGTGTATGGTGTGTATGGTGTGAAGATTTCTTTGATTTTTCCTGTGTTGGGTGGGATTTATGTCTTCCTTCCGCATTTTTAGGCTCCAATCAGAGGTCTAGTAGATATTGGGTGTTGGTTGTTGGTAGGTTTTAGTTGGTGACGTCACAATGGAGAAGGAGAACGATGGTCGCGAGTATGAGGGTTATGGCTGGTGGAGTGATTGTTGGAGGCATAGAGAAAGGGTGAATCCGATTACCATCAAAGGCATCTAACCAACGGACTGGTAAAGGAGAAGAGGTTCGCCGACATTTTCGATTTCCGGGATTGTGCATTTGAGGTCAAAGGCTTTTGAGAGGACAATTTTGAAGATCTGGAAGTGAAAGTGTGTCAGTTGACGTAGAATAATTGAGTAAAATGGTGCGGAGCATGAATAACTATGTAGCAATGATATATAGACAGGCTTACCTTCTGGACATTGATGCTGTGACTCGTACTGCTAAAAATCAGACTTGCGCGCATTGCTTTTGCGAATCTTCGAGCCTAAAATCACTTCTGTCAGCACATCTCAGAGCAAATCAAAATCAAGCACTTGTGAAACCAACCTGATTTGAGATCTCCTCTTGATCCTCTCTCGGGAAGTTCACAAAATGGTCGTATTTCGTGCCGACCAAGAATGGAATCGCTGTCTTATTGAAGCCTCTCCCTTGTCTATACCACTCCTTGATACTATTCAACGTACTCTTCCTCGTCAAATCAAACATGAATAATATAGCCACAGCATCGTTGCAAACAAGTGGTAACATATTCACAAACTCCCTCTGTCCTCCCAAATCCCATATTGAGAATGTGATCTCGGTATTACGTATAGATATGGTTTTCTCCATGAAATTGACTCCCAAGGTTTGAATATAATCTTCATCCCAACTCCCTTCCACGTATTTGACCATTAAGGAGGTTTTCCCAATTTGTGCATCCCCTACCATGCCAACTTTGATGACGACGCTATTCTTCGAGCCTCGTTGTTGTTGTTGCTGTTGTTCCGTACTCGCACCCGAACTCCTGGAATTTTGTTCTTGATATGCATTTCCATAGCTGCCATTTCCTGATAGACCGGAAGCCGGACGCGACAGTGACGCAGGGAAGGCTGTGGGAGGAGTAGGATATCGACCGTTTGTCGAATCTTCTTGTGGAGGTGAGGCAGGGTATTCTTGTGGATATTGTGATGGGGTTTGAAAGTCTGCAGATGCAGATGCAGAGTGTCGCGTGTTATGTGTTGGCGTATGTGCTCTCTCCTCTATTCCAACCATTCCATCATCTTGAGGTGGGTCGACTCCCTGATTGTCATATGCGATTTCGCCGTCCATCGAGTCTACTGCGTCGTGAAATTGAGCGGGAGAGCTCACTGGAAAAGTCGTCGGATCCAGATTGTCGGATTTATGGGTAATTATAAAGATGAAAGTGTAAGGTTATGGTTCTTTAAAAAGGGTGAGATATCGAATTGGCGGCTGAAAGGAGGAGATCAACACTGGGATGTTGTGGTAGATCATCCACACTTGATTGTAGGTATGTAGTGTAAGTTATTTTGGTCTTTTGAAAATTGTCAAGGTATCTTCTTATGAGTACCTAGGGACGGTAAGATGTAAATGATGATACAGACAAGAAATGAATGACTAAGAATCACTGAAATGATTTGTATAGAATTTGTTTGGACGAAATTGAAGTTATTCGGAGAAAGATCCAGGGGGTTTTCCTTTTCGTAATCTGGTGCAAGGCAGCAAAATGTCAGGCGGTGGCTCGGCGCTTGGGGCATGGGGCAAAGACACTACGTAGTATAACTGCTCAACTCTTTGACGATCAACACTTATTCCAACGCGTTTCCCTCGTTTGGAATTGGTTGCTGATATGAGATATGAGAGAAAAAATGAAGTCTATTCTTTTTCATATATATGTACGGATATGTATAACATATCACCTGATTATTAGAAACGTTAAAAGAATAATCATCGACCAGTACGCGAGTGAGTTTCTAGTTTTACTAATAAACCAAGAAATTCATCCTGAATATAGTAGAGAGTTTTTCCTTTTCTTTTTCTGCTTTTCTGTTTGTCCAATTGATATTTCCCATTTCTCCTCAGATGGAGGCTTTTCATTCCATCATATTTTATCCAACTTGGTAGTTCACGATGGGTCGATGGCCGTTTGAAAGCGCCCTGCATTTGTCGGGTTTACTTTGGGCATTTCCTGATTATCCTGGCCTGATTGGTTAAAACTATTGCGCTCCATATAAACAAACCTTATTTTTATTATTTCACACCTCTCTCAAATTCCATTGAATCATTCCTTGACTAAAGCTCAACTTGTACCTTAAATATCTACCCCTCAACACCCTTCACATATACAATAATGGCATCAATCTCAAGGACTTTCAGGCCATGCGCCTCAAAATTTACATCCAGCGCATTTAAGACTGTTCCATCATGGCGATCCTCTTCTTTTGGAGCTGTTCGAGCTTTCTCATCATCTAGAACTGGTGAGTTCATCATCTTCTTATCAAAAGTGATCCGATGCCGGGCCTCGATTTTATAGAATTTATTCGCAGACTGAAAAAATTGCGCAATTCTTTCAACAGACTTCAGACTTTGGCACATGTACTTTTATACTTTAATCATGGGCAGATGCAGCGGATATCAATCCTGCCAATACTATCTCAATGTCCACTAATACCTACTGACATCCTCTCTCTTCAACAGCTTTTAGCAAGAGATATACCAAAGACCACGAATGGGTTCTCCTCTCTCCCGACAACAAGACTGGCACAATTGGTATTAGTGATTATGCCGCACATGCCCTTGGTGATGTTGTTTATGTCGAGCTTCCAACAGTCCCGTTGGAGGTCAGCGCTGGTGATGCCATTGGCGCCGTAGAGTCTGTTAAGAGCGCATCCGATATCAACAGCCCTATTGCTTGCAAGATTGTGCAGGCAAACGCGATGTTGGAGGAAACACCAAGCACCATCAACAAGGGTCCCGAAGATGAAACAAGTGCAGGAGGCTGGTTTGCCCGGATCGAGGTTGGGGAACAGGGCATTAAGGATTTGGAGGATTTGATGGATGAGAGTGCTTATAAGGCATTTACTGAAGAAGCGTGAGCGATTTATAAGCTGGCATATGACATGGGATGAGGGCATGATTGCATGGATGAATGGGGCATAGATGGAAAATTCAACTCAATATTGATGGATGGGTATTTGGGAGTGGAGTTTATTCAACAAACATGGGGCTTGAAGTGGAATGATATCGGATTAGCTACATCCCATATATGTATGCAGCTTTCAGTCTCCTCTGAAATATTTGAAGAAGCTATTGGTGGTCCAGCCAGCTGAGCTATGTAAATTTTGTTTTGTGTAGCCATATGTCCATAAAAAAGCAACCTTTTCCTGTACCACTCACGCATTACCACCTTCTTTGATAACGGGTCGATTAAGGTTGATGGCCTCCAGTATCTTGGCAGCACCCTTGCTAACCAAATCTTGAGCGAGAGTCCATCCAAACTCGTCAGCATCCTTGGGTGTTAAAATTTCCTCCAATCTCTCGGATTCCACACTCTCTGTGCCGTCAAGACTAACCACGATAGCCTTCATCAGCAACTTCCCCTTTTCAATCCAGGTTGTCTCAACTCCGATCGGTACACTGCAGCCGCCCTCTAGCGTCCTCATCAGACTTCTTTCCGCCAAACCTGCTAATTGAGTCGGTTCATGTTGCAACGCCGAGACCATTGTGTTTATTTCTTCATCACCATCCCTAACCTCCAAAGCCAATGCACCCTGTCCCACTGCATGCAACATGCCACCCCCTTCCGTCTTACTATCCAAATACTGCGTAATCCTCTCTCCCCAACCCATTCTCAACAAACCTGCCGCCGCCAAAATCAAACATGAATATTTTCCATCGTCCGCATCCAGCTTATTCAACCTAGTCCCAATATTACCCCTCGCATTCTCGAACTTCAACTCGGGATACTTCATCGCTATCTGTGCGCTTCTTCTCACACTACTCGTCCCTACTACACTTCCAGCTGGTAGCTCCGCCAGGCTCTTGTAATTACTTCCTGCCTTCATGATCAATGCATCCCTAGGATCTTCCCTCTCGAGAATTGCGCCAATGGTACATTTTTGGGGTAACTGCGTCGGCATATCTTTGAGACAGTGAACCACAATATCCAACTTCCTTTCCAATAACAAAGCCTCAAGCTCATGCGTCCATAAACTCTTTGCGCCGAAATCATGGAGAGCAGTTACTTGGTTCTTGTCGCCCATCGTTTCCAATTTGGTGATTTCAAAGTTTAAATGCGGATGAGCTTTTTCGAGCGCTGCTTTCACTTGTTCAGTTTGTACCATGGCCAGCGCAGATTTGCGTGTGCCGATGTGGATAGTTGCTGGCTTTTCATTTTGGGATGTTTCGCGTTCGGATTGGTGATCAAGGGCGCGGAGGGGTGCAGTGTCTTTGGAGGACTTTTCTTGGATACTAGTGGTGGGATCGAGGATGGAGCGGGAAGAGGTAGATTCTTTTTGTTCGTGAGTTGCCATTTTGGATAGGGAGGGATGGGAAGTAGTTGGAGCTTTCAATTTGCAATTCGGAGGATCAGGAGATGGGGAGCTGAACATTCCTCTCTCATAGTGGGGGTATTTCGGGTGAGCAGCTTGAATCTCACTAACCCCTCTATTGACAGGGGTGTAACATTTGCACGAGTTTATCTCACCAAAAACGGAATTCACCAATCATAACAAGTTATATACATGACTATATTTACCACACTCGCCATTCTCCAAGCACATCTTGGATTTATCTGCTGGTGAACGGAACATGGTTTTTTTACTTGATGTGCACACTACTACCAAACAAGTGGTCTTTCAACCTTCCTCTATCCATGTCTCATAAAGAAACTCGAATTCATCAATAATATGTTTATTACACAAGTATTAAACTAAACATATGCAAAACGACTGATAGTTTTTCATATGTTATTAACCTACAAATACATAGTGTTTAAAGTCAAGCTCTGCTATTTAGAATAATAATAATAATATCTACGTATCAAAACGCATATGTTATGCACCAAAATACTCAACCTTCACTAACCTGTTACACCTTCATATTATTCTTCCGTATCTCCTTTGCAATCTCCAAAACACTCTCCAACTCTGCCGCATCCGCACGATCTAAACCCACTCCGTCGCAATACCAAAGTCTTCCACAAATTCACTCGCTCTTCTAATTCTAATTTTCGTTCCATCAAGATCATCTTGATGCAAAACTCCCAGATACAACTCTGTCTCATTCTTTTGCAAGTCTCTCAATGGTTCAAAATACTCGCGATCAATACGATCTTTGGGTACAGGCATATGAATACAATTCACAGGTCTTCTCTTTCTCGTGCCGCTCATGACTCGATTCGCAATATCGACTAGTAGACTCATGTCTTTCGGTTGCGTGAAGTGTTGATGTCCGAGATCTCCGTAGCAGAAATGAAAGCCTAGTTCGACGGATGGATTTATAGCATCGGCTAATTGAAGAACTCGATTGACGATACTGTCTTTCAAAGCCATGATCCACTGAAACATCGAGTTAGTACCTGTCTAGTAGGTCGAAAAGACAAATGGTTGGCTCCTATTGAGCCAGCTGAAGCCATGAAGCTGAACTAGAAGCATGGAATAAACAATTGATTATACTTACATGCGGTGGAGGTGATACAATCCCTTCCAGAAACGCAAACTCCACAGCAACATCCCACTGAATAGCTAAATCTTCCGCGGGAATCTCATCTCGGATATGACGAACAGCTTTCAAAAAAGCCTTTGTATAGACCGGTTCAAGCGCTTCTTGAAAAGCAGGCTCGATCGATACATGAAGAACATTAATCGGTGTAGGAAGCGAAACCTGGAATTTTACCCCCGTCAGTATAATACCGTCATCTCGAAGTCTGCAGAATGTAGCATATGAATTGATAGCTGCATCGTCATATCCGATAGGCGTGAGTTGAATTTTCTCCGGGGAAATAGGAATCGGCCCTGGATCCTTTGCTAGAGAGAAATAGAGAGAGCGGACTAGGTAAGGGTATCTGTAAAAAACGCTTCGTTGCCAGAGCACAAAGTTCCCTCGATTCCGGGCTCGCCGTCGGGAATTCGCTTTGGTTGCGTGGGAAATGTGGTACTGAGTCTGCGGAATATGCTGGATGTGTCGGGGAGACAGATGCTACCCACGAAATGCACATTCTTGATAGAGGGAGATGCCATGACACAGCTAGTGCTTTAGAGAAGAGTACTCGGGATGATATTATGATAACAGAGGTAGACGGAAATGATAGAAGAACATAAACTAGCTAGTTATACGACTTCAACAGAAGAGAACAGGACGAGATGAGATGAATGGTATGATATGATATGATATTACCTCACATTTATATCACCCCCCCTTCTCCAATTCCCTCCTGATTAATACACTTTAGGAATGAAGAAACCATACATCCACGCTAACTCCTTCAAAAGCTAAAGAACAAACAATTCTTCGTCCCAAAAAATCAGCCCCGTTGCATATATAACCTTAAGCTTGTTTAATCTACCTGGAAAATTGCTCGTAGATATACTACACTATACCTATACCATACATGGATACGTACTCGTACTAAGCGCGTCGATATGCATATTTCATATTTGACATAACTAATGAGTAAGTACGAACTAGACACTAGACTAGATCTTCTTTTTTCCTGATAGATTAACAGTTTAACTTATAGTAGGTACTCTAGGATAAGAAGAGTCAGATTCCACAATCTGATGTGATACGACTCACGAGAATAAATTTAGGAGTCGAGTTGGGCTTTTTTTTTGGGAATCCATATGGTTGTAACTTGTGTGATGTTCTAACGGTTGGTGGCGGACGGCGGCGAGTGGGGTCCTCGGTAAGGGCTGTGGAATTTGATGTTAGTTACGGATACTCGTTGATAGAGATGTTGGTGGCTTGTTGGTGTGAAGATTGTATGTTGAAATGTAGATGATAATGTATGTGATGTTGAATGGTATGGAGATGTGTGTGATAAGTTAGTTTTACTAACATTTGGTGATGAGAAGCTTGTGAAGAAGAGGTTGCTGATCGGGTCTTGGTTGGTGATGGTTGGTGATGTGATGTGTTATGTAGTTGCGTGCTTATATTGTTGGTTTTGGGGGTTTGCAAGGTAAGTTAATTGAGATGTTGGTATAGGATGGGTATAGATACAGAAACAGATTCAAATGGATACAATGTAGCTCGCTTAACCTTGGGTTTTAACTGGACTGACTGGACTGGACTGGGAGAATACTGTTGGTACTCTGTACCTAGGTGTGTATATACTGTATTTGTATGTGTATGTAGTTTATTTACATCTAATCATACAAGTTGATTGGATTACTTACTACTATCTACCATTTACTAGTACTAGATTAAATCCTTTTAATAAAGAATTAGCAGGTACCTATTTACAATAAATAGGATAGAGAATACACGAATGATTTTTGGTATCAAATCAAGTGTATTGAGTTGATCAGCTACCTATTAACTCAGTAAGAATGAAAATAAGCGCGATATAACCTTAACGCTGATGCGGCGTAGTATACGGAGTACGTAGGTTATGTGGTATGGCGCGGATAGATGGGATGAAAGCTTCCATAGGAGCGAAACGAAAAAGAACAATTACGATGGGGATAATGATAACGATGATTGGTGCAGTGGATACGATGTGATATTAAGCGGCGCGGAAGGTTATGAGCCGGCATGGCTTTTGGATTTGTAGAATGCATATGGGTGTGAAGATGTGGATGTGGATAAGTGGGTGAGGATGGAGATGAGGATGAGGGTGGAGAATTAGAATGTTGATTCGTGATACGGATACGATACGATGAGGCACGGCGAGGCACAGTAAGGTCATGAGTACCTAGTAGGTAGTCAATGGTGAGTGGGTGTAAGAGCTCATCCGTTCGTGCTTATAACAGAACGAAGTAACTAAGTAGAATCGATTAATCTAAGTGAGGAAACAAGAGATATTAATCCTGTGTGAACGAAGTGAATGACTTCAATTCAATTACCACTGTAATATAGCTACTGTAATAAAGCCCTAAGCGAATGCGAAAGAGACTAGCTCTTTCAGTAAGTCTATATAAGACTTACTACTTTCAATATGTAGCTAGCTCTTTAGACAGAATACAATTAGACATACAGGACCTACGCAATCCGTGGGTGCTACGTCTTCCGTATCCTTCTCGTACCAACAAATCCAAAATACAATATTCACATCATATCTTCACACCAAGCTAAAAATTCCACAACCTCATTCCGATATAGTTTTTTTTAAATCCAAGAAAAAAAAATCACGCACTGCATAGTATCAAGAGATAAAATATAGAGGAATTCATGCTCACGTGCAGTTCATCAAATAATTATTTGAAATTTATATACATACAACCAACCAAGCATTCATTATGTTTGCTATGTATGGACTTGCTATATTGTACTATTTATATATGTATATATATCTATCCATAGCTACCTAGGTATATGATATAGCTTCGATATCTTTCCACCACCTCATTTTACTGCGTTAATTTTTCTTCGTTGTTTCGTGAAAGCGTTTCCGTAAACAAATGCATCAAGTGAATTTGTTATATTTATTTGGATTGCCAAGCAAACTGAACAGAAACACCTTGGTTACTTGTGTAGACGGTTGCTTGAGTAGATCCAGATGGGGTGGAAGTAGCGTAGAAGGTGGAAGAACCGCCGTAGGTTAGGTAGCCGCCGGAGGACTGGGAGATGTTAGTTAGGTGAGATATGGGGAGGGAGAGGAGTGGGATGCTGCAGTATGAGATATTGGAATAGAAAGAGAAAGAGAAAGAACTTACTCCGAATACGGTAGAGCTGACGCCGGAACCGCAGCTGAATGTACTGCCAGAGATACCGCATGCACCTTTGGAGGATTTGAGGGTAAAGCCGGAGCCTGGGGTGGGATTAGCATGTTTTCTATTAAAGTAAAAGGTGAAATCTTACCAGAAGGAGTCGCAGTATATGTGGCACAAGTTCCTGTAGTGTACCAAGTACCTGCACTAATCAAACATCCATTGTTGGAACCTCCGGAATACGCCTGTAAATATCCAGTTCCAGAAAATGTTCCGGTTCCAACAGGGGCAGTAGCGGTGGTAGTTGGTGTTCCACTGCCACCACCACCTCCTGATGAAGAACCGGATTTGACACCGTATTTAATACCACTTGAAGGACATGATCCAGATTGACCCATAGGAGCAATAGGAACGAAAGTTCCGGTAGCAACGGAACCACGTACTTCGAAAGAGTACCAGACTGCGTTGAGAGAAGAGGAGCTACATTGGATGGTGGCGGGGTAACCAAAACCGGCGGTAAGGGCTGCTTGGATTTGTGCAGAGGTGTAGGTCTTGGTGTTGGATGGCACGATGCCTGCATTGGCTAACCACTATGATGATGTTAATTACCTGCTTCGTTACTTATATGGTGAAAAGTTACTTACTGTGTATGTAGGAAGAATCTTGAAAAGATCAACAGCAGCGTTGAAAAAATCTACGACTTCAGCACCGGTGGTGTAGCTGCTATAGCAAGAAGGATCAAGGGTACTGATACAAGTTCCATGCTTGCTCCACTCGTGCTCCCAGAATACCTCGTTGGTTGAATCATCACTGACCCAGTAGGTGTTCATGTACGAGAGCAAAGAAGTTTGACCAGCAGCAGAAAGAATGTTGGTTATGCTTGAATAATCACGGCTGCTGTCGCAGTTTGAATCATATGTACCATCGCAGTGATCGGGCCATAAACCGTGGATTGTCCAAGAATCGGAAGGACCTGAAGTTTGATTAGTTACTGGTTTCTGAAGTGGACTTCGGAAAGGAAATATGTGTACCTGTGCTAGGATCCGAATCCCAAAATTGGGTTTGAACCAGTTGACCACCGGGAGTATTGAAGCAGCAGGTATTGGTGGAAGAACCACTACAACTCAATGCTGGGCTCGAACATACTAATGGAGTTGCAGCTAGACCTGCTGCATGTGTAGCTGGTGCTAGAAGCACAAATGGCAAAATAACTTTGGATACCGAGGAAATCATGGTTGCACGCGGATTCAACTACCAAGGGAAAGCGAGGGAAATCGATGCTTCTATTTCATTTCAAAGGGGATTCCATCTTTTCATCAGGCATGGCGGTAGATATAACATTTTCCATGCACCTGCCATGATAAGCAATCTTCCCCCAAAACGTGTCATACTTCATTGGTGTCGGACTGTAAAAGAGGCATTTTCTACGAGAAGAAGGTGTATGAAAAGAAAAGGTTGGAAGAAAGGGCAATACTTAACGCTCATAGGTCAATTGTGAGATTGAACTACGATCTTTTGAAATTCCTAGATGGACTAGAAATGCGGCTTGACACTACATTGATCCGCAACTATGCCTGTCCCCTGATCGGCAGTCAAATAAGAGGATATGATTCCTCCAACGGTACTCCGTAAATGAAGAAAGGTTGATGATGTGTGATATGGGGTTAACTGATGGTCAGGTACATTACGTTTCCCTAGCAAGGGAGCATTCGGCTATCTCTCATTTACCTTGGAAGGATTTCTCCCGGAGCAAATGAGAATCAAGATGTTGTGCAGGTGTCAAAGGTGGAATCCACTGAGGTCTGAAGATAATGAATTTAATTAAAGTTCCTTCGTACCTTCCGTTGTGGATGAGATTGATGGGTTGTGACTTGTCGTCGTAGCTTCTTAAGTGATTTTTGGAAGGTGGTGGGACAAATTGCCGGGGTTTTGTACGGAGCATGGGGGGCTTGGTGTAACCTTCTGAGATAAGAAAGGACAAGCACAAGAATCTTTTATACTTTTTTCGCTTCTCGCCGTCATCCATACAACATTGTCAATATGTACAGGACTAGATCTGTACTACATGTTTAAATTATTCATTCATTCATTTATCCGTTCACTTATCTGATTCCATTATCATCATCCTGCCGCGTCTACCACGGTTTATTTTATCACGATTCACATGTGATCTACTCGTGTATCTCCGTAGTAGCCAAATGGCTTGCTGTGGATCGGTACGCGCCGTGGATACAGTCAAGATCTGCCTGCGGGGACACCGAGGCCTGAAGAGATGATAAGCAGGGCAGAGCAGAGCAGAGCAGGCCATCATCTATCAATTATGGATAATTCCGTCAATCAATCAAACTCCAGAATGGGGTCCAGCTGTGACTGACGGGCTGACAGTTCGCTTGGCTGCGTTTTTAGGTATGATGATCTTCCGGCAATGATCCATGATAATGTATATAAGCTTAACAATGAATTCTTTTAGGCAGGTGTTATGTACCAAATTTGGATATCGCGGAGCTACATACACCGAATGATGGACAAACCTTTTTGCTCAAATCCAAAAGGTTTGACGGTGCTTTTACCGAAGAGATTTTTCCAACTCGGAATCAATTACTCAAGACTACAACGTCGTCGTAAATGTCAAACATGGTTTTACAATCTAGGATCCAGTACTAGGCAAGCTATTTACTGTGTAGTTTATACCCACGCCAACATAGGGTCTACAAGCAAATGCTATGCTCTTATGCCCAGGAATGTCAAGGTAAGCTTGCTAGGTCCTATAAGACTTCTGGGCGCCCAAAGCTTCTGAATCAAAAAAAGATTAACGACGGCACAGCAGGCTGACCTTGGAAATCATGGTTACAAGAAGTGGAGGCATGCCCTTTGTATCAGAACGAAGCATCAAAAATAAACCTCTCAGAGGTGTCAAAGGAGGCAATCTTACGATATCGCGGACTGTGCTCTCCACGTTTTTCTCCATGGTATTAACCTAATTCTGCAATGTGCTCTGGTCCATTAGACAATGGGCCTTTCAGTCCATGAATCGTCTCTCGATCTATTCCTTCGCTTAATATAGCTATGGGTATTCAAGTGATATAAAAAATTGTCATGCAGTTTCAAAGTATGGAATCAGCCGCGGGACTACATCCAAACAATTCGTCGTTGACTACAACAAAACTTCTTCCATCTCATTTCTCACATTACATTCTAACTTTGACCTCTTTGCTAGGAAAGTTCCTACCACGGTTGGATCTATCTATATTTTATATGATAGAAATCATAACCTACCTGTCGCTTATTCGTGGTACGAGGAACATGTATTCAGGGTTTTACAAAATGTCAGCCAAGACTTGCGACGAAAAACGTCAAACGTATAGGGGTCTTGCCGAAATTATTTCTGAGAAAACCATATCTGTTTATAGTACACCAGAGTCATAATATCTAGAGGGGCAAAAAAGTTTTTGCTAGTGTCGGGGTTGCGCTGTGACCTTGGGGGAATTTCTCATACGACGCTAGAACCTGCCAAGAACCAGACGTATCAAGTAACTAATGCCAAAAAGGGACAACTAGGCTTGCCAATGCTATTTCAAAACGTCACCGCGACTTCTCAATCGAGGCCAAGATAATGGCTTCCTCGCATTAAACCTGTGCTGAGTCGCTTGAGAGCTTCGTACCATTTCTGTGCATCACGTTATCTGTGTCACTGGGCGTTGGACGAAACACTCCATCTCTCTGATGTGGAAAATGTTTATAATCTAAACCTATGAGATTTCAGAATCTCATTTTAGATCAGCCATACAATTGGCTCGAACTTAAAGTCGAGACCCGTGGGATAGGATGTGGGGTTGGCCAGACCTATACTGCACGGCCCTAGAAGTCATTGGCAGCGCTTTTCCTCAGTGAATTCTTGATATAAGAGGTCTTGTCCTCATGCATCCAAGAGTTTTGATTCCTCAGCTGTGCTCCTTTCAATTCTCTTTCAATCTTCATTTTACACTTGCAAGCTTGACGCTTCTAGATTCACGTCCAATCCATTAATTCCAATACCTTTCTTTCACAGCCCACCTCTTAAGCAAGCACCTTTCACCACCCTAATTTCAAAATGTTAAGTAACTATCTCGTCATGGCCGCCATGCTTGCCACTAGCATCTCGGCACTTCCACTTCCTTTGAACATCAATCTCGGAGCTTATTCACCTGCCTTGGTAGTCGGTGATGGTGAAATATCATTCGGAGGAAAAGCAGATGTATCCAATCTTATGAACGCACTTGAAGGAGCAGCCGTTAGCGGGGCCGCAACAAATGGTGGCGCTAAAGCACAAACACAAGCACAAGCAGCTCCAGCCGCACCAGCCCCAGCCGCTGAAGCATCTGCCGAAGACAAGACTGAAGCCCAAGTAACAGCACTACAAGGAATGGGCAAGGAAATCGCACCTCGTGTTGTTAAGCTCCAACGATCTGATGTCGAAAAAGCTGCCAAACGTGATATTCAAACCTTGACTGCTGCTCTCAATTACGCTGCCGGTGCCATCAAGACCAGTCCCGAAGTCCAACTCGGAACCGAAGAAGCTGGTGTTGGTATTCTTGTCAAGGCTGGAAGTACTGCTAATGCTCCTGCTGCTGCCGGCGCTGCTGCGAAGGTTAAGATGGGCAAGCGTGATGACGGTGTTGCGGATGCCAAGACCAAGACTACTGTCACTACTATGTTTATCCGTGGTGGACCAGCTGGTTAGTTACTCTTCATTCATTCTCAACCATAAACCTCAAGCTAATATAAAAACACTATAGTCGGACAAACAAACTCCATCTCTACAGTCCACAACGTCGAAGATCTCAACAACTCAGCTGTCACCAAGCGTGAGCCTAGTCCATCTATTGATGGTGTTAACCTCAACATGGCTGAGGGACAAGTTGCCGAGCTTACTTTTGTAGAAACAAGAAGTGCAGATGATGAGGAATAGATTTCCTATCTCGTCTGCGTGGCAGAAGGATATGAATATGGGGAGGAGCGGAATTTCAATTATTAGCGTCGGAAACAATTAAAGGATAATTCGTTTGATAAACTCTCTTGCACGGCATGGTAGTCATGAGTGTATTTCTTTGTTTTCTTTTTCCTTTCTTTCTTTCTTTTCTTTTCTTTTCCTATTTCTCGGTTACCACAAAGGCGTTTACACACATAGCTCGGTTCGGCTCAAGCTGTTGTATACCACATGGGTTCTTCATGGTTGTAATTGGAAGGAAGATGGCTGGCTGGTATCCTGGGGACGGACGGTCATATAAATGATGGATTAAAAGTAAAATATATCTCATTTCTCAAGATCATTTGCTTCTATCTTGAGGTATATATTGTATTATATATCAATACCTGAAGAAAGATTGTATTCAAATTCCTATCGCTTGACTTGTTATCATTTGTTCAAGAAAAGAATATCCTAGATTCGATGGGTTCTACATGTGATGATTGAGATGAAGGTTATTTACTAGCTTCTTTTTTTCTAAAATCCTTTCTACTTTTTTACTCGTTTTTAAGATAACCTGTGAAAATTTGGAAGAAAGGTGAAACCCCAAAGTATCAATTCCCGGAAACACCTTTCTTAATATCTAAAAATTCTAGACCCGTCTAGACTAGACTAGATTAGATAAGACAAAATCCCGCGTTTCAAACATCTGTCATGTTATATCAAGGGTTCATATCTTACATATCTTGTATATTTTGTGTATTTTGACTTCCACCCCTCTCGAGAGAACCGCTCTTGTGGGATTTGAGTATGAGAGTTGAGTGACTTGCTCATCCATTCGCTTGGTCGTTTGGGGACGTGCGATGTTTGAGATTTTAGGGTTTTTAGGTTTTTGGGGGGGATTTTCTTGTTTGATCTTTTTTTATTTTTGGGGGGTGGGAGGATGTTTTCTTTTCTGAAACCTTGGGGTTTTGTTTCTTTGTTGGATTGGATTGGGGTTGGTGGGATATGCATGGATTTGTATAGAGGATTTTAAAAGTCGGGGGATCGGCGGCGGGGATGCGTGTGTGATGCAGGGATTTCTTTCGGGTTTGATGGACGTTTATTTTTGGTATGGAGTATATGGTCTTATTTTTTTCTTTTTTGTAGCTTTTGTGGTTTTGGTTTGTGGTTTGTGGATATTACAATTATCATGAGGAAAGATTCTGATTCTGATACTCGGTGATTACTCGAGTAGAACTTGGGGGAAAAAAATTTAATTGTTATTTTATATAGGGATTAAAAGATTTCTTTTAAATTAATATCAAGAATAAAAAGGATTTTAAATTTGGAAAAATATAACTATTAAATTTAATATTTTATTTCTAGGTTATTTTCAACTTGATTTATTTTTATTTATTAATAATTTAATAAAATTTGAATTATAAATAAACTTTGAAAATTTCAGATATTATAGTTTATTATTATTTATAAGATAAATATAAATCTAGTGTTTTATTTATAAATTATTTTAAATTTAGATTATTTTTTTATATTAAAAATTGTTATTTTTAGTTATTTATAACTTTATAATTAATTAATAAAATTTGATAAAATTTAAATTATAAATTTATAATATAATTATAATTCAATTATTCAAATTTCAATCAATAAAATTGCAAAAAATCTGAAATTTTCAAAATGGAATTATAATTAACGTAACTTGACTAGAAGTGGGTCATGTCATGATATGGGTCAGGTACCTTTACACCAAATTTTGTATATAAAGGTACTTAGAGCGACTTTTATAACTCTAGAAACACTAGAGATATAGTTTCAATATTTTGCAGTATGATATATTCAATATAAATATTCAATATGACAAAGTATTATATAGAGATGAAATTGTTTAATAAAGATATTAAAGTTTCTTTCAAATTTTCAATTTTGCCTAACAAAAATTACTATGGGAATTTTTAAAATCGTATTAATTCAAGAACAAGATTCTCAACAATTGTTTTATAACTTGAATACTATATTTCTATTAGATATTAAACCAAATTATCAAAGGTTTAAATTTTATCTTTAATATTTGTAGAGTTATAAAAAGTCGCTCTAAGTACCTTTATATACAAAATTTGGTGTAAAGGTACCTGACCCATATCATGACATGACCCACTTCTAGTCAAGTTACGTTATATAATGAATTCATTGTTTAAATTTCAATTTATTTCATTTATTTGTTATTGAAATATTAATAATTGAAAATGACAATTTTTGATATAAAAAAACAATCTATATTTGAGATGGTCTATAAGTAGAGTATTAGACTTATATTCTAAATTTCATTGAATTATATTAATTTATTATAAAATTATTGATAAATAAAAACGATGACTTTATATACAAAAGAGTAATCCAAAAGAGGGTGGCCCGAAAATAGAATACTAGACTTAGAGTTCTCAAAGACTATATATCTAACAGGCTAAACTTCAACGGCTTGTTTCTAACGGACGGGAAGCTGCCACACCGTTACGAGATTGGAAGAGTGAGAAGATAATGATAGCTTAATGATACACTTCTCTGAACAACCACTCTGCCATATCATCGTACATTTTCTTTCCTAACGCTGTATTCCGCTCTCTCTTTACTTTGTTATTTTGCTTAAAGGCCAGCTCATTATCAAATCCTAAATTGCAAAAGTCAGTAAACATATTCTTCTTCGTCATTCAATCAAAAACAAAATTAAAAAAATGAACAAGATCCTCAACATACCATGCTCGACCCCTATAAACTTCTTCCACCTAACCCCATCCACCTCCCAATCCAGCTCGCCCTCCACCCTGTCCTTCCCTACCAGCCTCTCGGCAAAAAGCTCCGCATCATAGCATAACATATCAAACTCACATCCAACGATAAAAAGTTTCTTCGGCAAATCGTCTCTCTTCGCATACGCCACGCTGAGTCTCGGTTCACACAAATCTGTTCCCCGAGGTATATAGCCATAATCATACAGGTTATCCATATCGGCCAAGAGATCTTTAGGTGCATGTGCCGGCCTCGCAGCAATGCCAACCGAACGCGGCGTCACAAAATCACACAAGGGATAAATTGAACAGACAGCCTTAATCTTGCCTTGAAGGGAGGCAGCCTGTGGAACCGCGAGGGAAAATGTTCCGCCGGCGCTGAAACCACCAAGGGCTACTTTTGCGCGATCAAAGGGGAGAGATTCATCTTCAAAGATGATGTTTATGAGATCGGTTAATTCGTTGATGGCTCCTGGATATGGTGATTTGGGGGCTTTGGTGTAGTCGAGGGACATGACGAGGACGTTGTGTTTGGAGGAGAAGTAGGCGCAGAATGCATCGTCTAGGGCGGGTTTTCCGACTATGTAAGCACCGCCGTGGATGTCGAGGTAGAGGGGTAGTGGTGCGTCACCTGATTTGTAGGTTGAGGGGATCCAGATTCGGTGAGTGAGGGAGGGGTGTTTGGGGTAGGTTTTGGTGAAGGTTGGGAGATTGGCTCGGCCGCGATTATAGGGGTGCGTGCTGATTGCTACGGAGATATTTGTTATGAAAATGAAGACGCGGAGCCTGATGGAAAGATATATGCGTTTCCATATTGAGAATGTGGGCAGATAGATTGGTCCTTTGGGTAGTGGTGGTGGTACCATTTTTGAGTAGATGGTTGGGTTTGTGATTATTTAGACTGTATACTGATATGGAAATGTATTTACAGATGAGCTTACTGCTCAACCTTTATATACTTAGTGATAGCAACGAAAATTGTGGTTCGGATGCGGATGCAAAAACTACCGCCGCTAGCTAACACACGCAGTAATGTGTTTATTTGGTATTAGACAACAAGATCCATCGTTTCTCACGAATACGATTTACATTATGGAGTCTCATACGGACATTTGAGCCGCAACGATCCACCAACGGCATGATTTAAGAGAGGGTCGTCCGTTAAGTGAAAAAGTGAAAAGGCGAAAAGGCGAAAAAAAGCAAAATAAGCGAAATATCGAAAATCCTTTCACGGAATTCCGATGCTGTACGGTCGGCCATGTAGTACAGTACTTGCGCACAGCTGTCCGTCGGTAATCAAAATCACATCAAAAATCAGCATTTTACTATATTTTCAATTAAAAAAAAATCCTATATAAAATTATTATAATTAATCAAAAGTTGAAAAATATATTAATTATATATTAAATTATTGATATTTTATATTTTTATTTATTTAATTCAATTCTAATATTAGAGATATAGCTTAGATATTTTAAAGTATAATATAATCAATATAAATATTGATTATGATAAAGTATTATATAAATATTATTATTATTATTATTATTGTGATTAACGTCTACTCTGACCTCCCGAGGGGTATTTAGACGTGCTAAGCTAAGGGGATTAACTACAGACAGCTGTTGACCTCCTTAATTAACAATTTAGCATCTGAGAAGGGGACTGTTCGTCCCTTTGCGTGAACGCCCTGTCCACTCAGTTGTGGCGAGTGTGTGTGACTGTTATTTTATAAGTGCGTGTGGAAGGGCTCGCAAGGCCTATCTTTATACATTCCCATTCTGTAGCTAGAGGGTGGGGAGTGAGGGGGGCGCCATTTGGTTAGCTAGGCGTCAGTGTTTGCACACCAGTGTGTGTTTTATTATATAAATATACAAATATATAATAAAGATATTAAAGTTTCTTTAAATTTTTCATTTTTGCCTAACAAAAATTACTATGGGAATTTTTAAAATCGTACTAATTCAAGAACAAAATTCTTTATGATTGTTTTATAACTCTAATACTATATTTTTATTGGATATTGAACTAAATTATTAAAGCTTTAAAGTTTATCTTTAATATTTGTAGAGTTATAAGAAATCGCTATAAGTACCTTTACACCAAAATTTTGGTGTAAGGTACCTGACCAGTTCCCCATATGACCCGGTTCACCATAAGTTACGTTATATTAATTAATTATATTTTTTAAATCATTTTTTAATACTTTTAAATAATAAAATTTATAATATAAAAATTAATATTTTAACTTCAAAATTAATTTTTTTTTATTATAAAAAGAGTATTAATATATATATATAGATATTTAATAATATAATTTTCAAATATATAATAAATAATAATATAATAATTTTAGTAAATAAAAAAAATTAATTATTAAATAAATTTAAATAAAATAAATATAAAATAAATTATTTTATTAAATAATTATTCATATTAATATTATTAATAATAAATATTTTGTTTAATAAAATTATTTAATTTATATATATTATTATTATATATAATATATTGAATAATTGAATAGTTTTGATTTTTTTTAAAAAAATTAATTTTATTTATATTTAATAATAATTGAGAATTAATATAAGTTATATATTTTAATATTATTTAAATAATAAAATATATTTTATATTATTCTTTTAATTATTCTTTTAATTATTCTATTAATTATTCTATTAATTATTCTTTGAATTAACTTTTTAATTACTTTTTTTATATTATTTAATATTTTGATAAAAATAAATTATATTTATTGTTTTTGATAATTTATTATTTTTGATAATTTATTGTTTTTGATATATTTGTTGTTTTTGATAATATATTGTTTTTGATATATTTGTTGTTTTTGATTAATAATTGATTATTAATATTGATTTGAAGATAATTAATTCAATAATTTTTATTTAAAACTTTGAAAAAATAATATTAATTCAAAACTTCATTATTTTGATCAGGGCTTATAAGTTTTTGGATAAAGATATAATCAAAATCCTATAAAAATAAATTCTTTTGAAAAATTCAATTAAGAATATAATATATTATAAGATATAAAAATAAAGTTTAAGATTATATATTTTGATGTTCATTATATAATATAATATAATTTAGAATTCTAGTTTTTAAAATTCTTTTAGCTGAAATAGGAAATTTCAAACAAAATAGGAAATATAGTCGAGATTACAAGGATTATCCGGGCATCTTTCTTTTTTTAAATAGAATCAAAAACAAAATAATATTTTGATATATTAATTGATAACCTTTATTTATAATTTTTTTTTTTTTTATACTCCTTTAATTTATTTTATATTTAGATAATAATGTTACGTCCGCTACGACAAGTACGTCACATGACCCTAGAACACGTGATTGAACGGTGAGGAACGACCGTTCCTAGGAACAAGCAGGAACGACGATTCCTAGCTAGCCATAGGCATGAAGGTCTATATAATCAAGACGGATTTCCTTTGTATAGAGCTTCGTGCTCAAGATCAATCATTTAGTATACCATACTATTAGTTACGAATTGCATCATTATCATTACCATTATCTTATTAAGTCCCTGCTTGACGCCTAGTTATAAACCAGCTCGAGAGCCTAGAGCACTTCCACGTGATCTAGACGGCAAACCCTCGTAACAAAAGATCAATGAGACTATTAGAATTCCTAGTATTTGATAAGATATTTATATTCATTCGATGAAATAAAATAAAATTGATATAAAAATAATTTTCAAATTTAATTATTATTAATCTGAATCTATTCTTTTATATTTCTTTTTTGATTATTTTAAAATATTGAAAAATTTAAATCAAAATAGAATTCCAAAAAGAAGATCTTTGAAAGGTTCTAAGAGATCATATTGACCAACCAGAGCTTATCATTCAAGGTATATTGTACAGACCACCCTGACGGCGGTTGTTGACAGTTAAAGAGATATTATTATATATTATATTAATAAATTTAAATAAAAATTGAATATTATTTTTATTATATTAAATTTTAATTAATAGTTTAATTTTGAATCAAAATATTATTATATATAACTAATATTAAATAAAGATTTATTATTATTTAAATTATTTTATAAAATATAAATTTTATATTATTATGATTTTATTGAATAAATTTTTATAATATTAAATAACATCCCGATATAATTATATTATATTCATTTGTTATTATATTAAATAAGTTTTCAACATCTTAATTAATAAATAATATTCTAAGATAATTATACTATATAAACTTGTTCTTAATATAACGAAGTTGACTGATTTCAGAATCAAGTTCATTGGCGAATAAGCTAGGCTGGACATTGACCAATGAGCTGGTTTATTTCTGACCCAATGTACCGACGTACTTCTTCGGAATGAAAATATTAGCCTACATCCGTAACAAATGAAATGCTTCCGCCGGTGTCGGTCGATAAAAGAATGAAGAAGGACACAAATCCCCCAAATCTTTTTTTTGATCGAGAATTTGCTTATCCCAACAACCTTGGAATGGGATATAACCTTATGATATAGGGTGTGTTGGACCCTGAAGATGAAGACTCAATGAATGAATGATACGATTAGGTTTGAAAATACTCGTAGGCTTAAATCATCAGTGCCAATGTATTCCGTAACGTTGGCACGTGCTGGTGGTGGATTCTTTTACAGAGGCTGGTTTCACTTCATTTCACTTCATTTCATTTCATCTCGACCTCTCCCAGCCTTATTATCTTCAATTATCACGTTTCCATTCTGCGAGACTCTCGAGGAACCATTTCACTGGGGACATTACAGCTGAGTATGGTGGCAACAATATCAGGAACTCGAAAATCTAGGTATCTAGACCAACCGTCAGATCATTGCGCGTATGCTAACCAATTATGTAGATATATTTTTCTCTTCCATGACCCTTTAATCTTATTCTACCTTCAATGCTAAATCTATCTCACATCATTGTTTGAGATACATGATCTCCCAAGGAAAGTCTTACTTTGCCTATGGAATCACCTCTCAATGCTTGGCCTCAAGACTCGAATACCTACGTAGCCAAGGATCGGGGCCCTTGACGAAGATACTAGCAATAATCTCGTCATCCGTCTATCACTTATACACCCCTCCTGTATGTCGCATTTGAGGACGTCGTACCCTATGCCTTGGGTGTATCTCTCGTGTCAATTATGAGTTGTGGGAAGACTAGCACACGAAAATAAATCCATAGCGATGATAGTTCATCACGATGAACACTCGTGTTGCTGTACCAACAATAACAGTAATTAAAGGTCACGATGTAAATATCTTATAAATGGGACTTATTCCGATCTTGGCAAGTTGTCATTCCTCCTCCGCTCAAAGCCAAGCTTTACGATGTCAGAAATTGATTAATATAGTCTTCGTCCGAAGACCATATTTAAGCACTTGTACGCTGCCTGCATCCTATCCCAGTCGTTTCATCCGTCAATTTGGGATTTTAGAGTTCTCTTCCCTGAATTATTCTAGATGTGACGGTGATACATCAACCACATCGATGTAGGCTTTTTCTTTTCGGAAGAAGTTCGAGTGATCTTCATGGGTGTATGTCTGCTCATTGGAATTCATTTTAGGCAAAATATCTGCTGAATCAACATTTTCACACAAATTCTGGCAACTCTCGATTGGGCTTTTATCCGTAGGAATTAGCGGCTGAGGGCATGCAGGCATCTGTCGCCGGTGATGAAAAGTCTTCAATATGTCGCTTCAGGCACCATCGGTGATAAATTAAAGGCCGTCCTTACAGGGGTGTTTGTGATGTTGAGCACAGAAGAATACGGGCTCTTTGTTATCAAAACTCTACTTTCATTAGCTTCGGTGTAGACGGACTAAATTTCAAATACCGAATATAAGTACCGGTACTCGTGCTGCCAGAAAGTATATGACTCCTGCCTAAACAGGACTGAATCTGCGGGGGAAAACTCTAATTTGGTCAATGGAACTCACTACTTTGCTGGAATTCTACTTGATTTCTAGAGATTTTCAAAAATACTAGAAGAATATAAATAAGAATACTCGTTTATACCTACATTTATGCGATCTAATTCACAACCTTGCTGTATTAAGTATAGGAATAATGGATTTATACTCCTTTTAATCAAAAATGCCATTGTTTAGGCAGGAGTCACAGACTTACTGGCCGCACGAGTAGTGAAAATCATCTACCAGGTAATTATTGTGAGTTTCCTAGGTGAGATGATAGAACGGACGAGAGGATACCCACATGCCACCCTCAATGCCGAGCTGTGGAAGATATAATTCAGCCTTAGTGGAGGTCGCTAGTATTAAATGCAGGAGCCATATTATATAACAATTACTTAACCAAAATATACAAGCTAATACTATGTACACGAAGTTGAAATATAAATAGGAGACTAGACTGCATACGCCAAGGTTAAGTTGTGTATGTATGAATCTTATGCCGATGATTCTTCCAATAGCTCAACCTTGCATAATTTCCCTCAATAGATCCATAGTTCCGTTTCATATACAATAGTATTTCCATATTCAGCAAATAGTGTGTTTCGTTCATATATTCACAAAAGCCTTTTACATAAAGTCATTATTAAAAAAAGCCCTTTCCCCGCAACCTCAGCAAAGTATATAGCATGCCAGCCAGCCAGCCATGAAAAACGAAATTTAATCGATCCCAATTCCACCTCAGATTTCTAAGTCAAGTTCCGAAATCATCACTTTCATTGCAATGATGTATTCACTCCTCTTCTGGTTCTCTGCCGCGCTCTTCACTTTGGCTCATGGAGCAAATGATACAGCATCTGCTCAAGGTGCTGCTCCAGGTGCTGCTCAAGGGGTAAGTCTACACTCTGCTGCCTCTTTTCAATTAGTAAACTGACCTTCTAGGTTACTGGCGGAGGAAATGCCACCCCCGTTACGCCTACTACAACTGCACAGTAATATCAAATGGGCACTTGACACAGAAACTTTTAACTAATTTACTCTTCAGATTGATCTCGTACCTTACGGACTCATCGCCGCGAGTTATCCTTATTACCAAAACCTTCGATTTCCGTGGTACTATGGGAAGCACAACAGCAGTTGGATGCATACCTTCGAGCAATAAATGCGGATCTAGCGGACAAAATGCCATTAACGCAAATGACTGGTGTGGATCTAGTCCCAAAACCACGGTCACCTACGACAACGCTGGTACCACAGCAATTCGGGTCAAGAGCAACAAGAGTATCATAGGTGTAGGCAGCGCCGGTGTTATCATTGGCCGAGGATTCAGTCTACAGGATGTTAGCAACATTATCATTCAAAATGTTCACATTACCAACCTCAACCCTTCATTGATTTGGGGTGGTGATGCTATTGCTTTAGTAAGCTTCACACCTTAGATGTAGAGGTCTAACAGACTAACAAATACTTTTCCAGGCCGGCACAGATTTAATCTGGATCGACCACTGTAAATTCTCACTCATCGGCCGTCAAATGCTCGTCACTGGATTTAAAGCCGCTGGCAGAGTCACTATTTCCAACAATGAATTCGATGGCAAGACTTCCTGGTCTTCATCGTGCAACAATCAACATTACTGGACAATGCTGTTCCTAGGCGCCGAAGACTATATCACTCTCTTGAACAACTATGTCCACGATTGTTCTGGTCGTGCACCGAAAGTTGGAGGCAGCGGTACTATATACATGCATGCGGTAAACAATTACTTCGCGAGCAACAAAGGTCACGATTTCGATGTTGCCGAAGGCGGTGCCGTCTTAATGGAGGGAAATTACTTCAAAACCGTTACAACCCCTATTACACCCCAATCTTCCAAAGATGGAGGATCTATCTTCGATGCTGTGGCTGGAACAGAATCTTCTTGTTCTGCTACCTTGGGCCGTGCTTGCTTCTCAAATGTAGCGGTTGACTCGGGGGAACTTACTGCTTATAGTAACAGTGGCTTTTTTTCCTCGTTTAAATTGAAGGGATCGGGTACTGTTCCTGCGGCTATTGCTGCTTCCGCTGTTCCGGCTTATGTGATGGCTAATGCTGGGATTGGGAAGATGCAAGGGGAATCAAAAGCTCAAGATCTAGCTGTTGATTCGGATGTTTGTTATTAGTATTCGCAGCTTCCTTTTTGAGGGATGGGCGAAGGGTTGGGGGGGCGGGGCGCTTGGTTCTGAGCAGTGTGATCAGTTGCCTGTGGGATTTTCAAGTAGTTCATCCCAAAAAAAAGAAAATGAAATCACCTAGCCCGTCCAGTTTTGGGGATATGCTCAATGTCACGGGCTTTTCCTTGAAGGAATGTATTTTCCATGTCTATATTCTCTATTGTGTATAATTCAACATCCCATCCCATTCCCTAGGCAACCAGATTAATGGATTGAAGAATCTTATGAATAACCATAAACCTACGTGTCGGGGCTTGCGATACGTACTGACCTCATAAGATCTGGCTGATATGAAGAGAGGTGAAGCTTAGCTAAGAGAATCAATAATATCATACCGATCTATATTCAAGAGCTCTGATGTGGTGACGCGAGTCTAGAGAGTGTATTGATAGGAATAGGCGTAGTGATCTGATTAATTATAGCTTATCTATAATGAAAACAATGGAGACTTGGTATTCAATAAGTGAATTAATTCTATAATTATAAATTGATCAATCACTTAGGCTTATACTAAAGGCTAGTATATAAAAAATCTTTGCATATACCTCAAATATCACTCTCCTATAACTAGCTACCCTTCTCCTTTCATCATTATATGATTACTGCCCGTCTAATCCCAACATAATTATACTCGGCTCTGCCCAGGGCTTGGTTCCCTAGTATTAGTTTTCACTTCCCCCATTCAAACATTAGAAGATTGAGGCTCTCAATCTCCCCAACCTGTATTAGCTACGGTCGAATAAGGCCAGCTACCCTCCATTTATTATTGTTAGAAGCCTACAAAGCTCCTAGCCGTCTTAGATAGTCATAGACTCAGTGTAGACGTTAATTTAATCAATCAATCAATCGGCTCTGCCCAAGCTTCGGCATCGTATTCCAGATTCTCATAAACCTTATCATCTCTTCCTAAGATTTCCATAATAGATGTATTCTTGTCACTCTCGTGAGGCTTTCTGTTCTCTTTTTAAGTGGATATATAACAATTTATCCCAAATCTTCATATTCATAAAAATTTCCCTTTTTTTGGTGAAATGATTTTCTTTTTCAAGCTTCTAAGTCTTTGTAATTATCTCTTTATGGCGGAGTCCTACCGATTCTCTTGCGGAATGGATGCTGGATTACGTTATGCAGTGCCAAAGAGTGATAGAGTAGTTAGCGGTGTGTTGTGATGAGGCTACATGAGGAGAAGATATGATGTGATATGAGATAGTAAAGTATTACAAAGCATGCAAACAGCTACTTCTTTCTATTTCATTCCATTTGTTCATTCATTAACTCAGCATCTAACATAACCACTAGGTTCATTCTCAGCATATATATAGGAAGACAAGAGACAGACATAGCCCCAAGTATAAGCATAAAAGCGAATACCAAATTTATGTACCTCCTGAGATCTAACGAGGAAATCCGGCGAAGGTCCCAAATCTTACTTTTACATTCAATACTGCTCATTGATTGAATCTATCAGATTACCTCACGAAGTCGTACCTACCTATCTACTTGAGATTGTGATAGGAATTAGATCTGGTGTATAACATATGTGAATGCATAGCTTCAACAATACGATCTGGTTATAAGTGCTTATAATAATGGGTAGTGCCATGGATGTCTACCTCTGAATATTAGGAATAGGAAATTATTAGATATAATGTTCATTGACAATAGTACTTCTGATGTTTTCGTATCTTAGATGGGTAATTATGATATAGAATGAATAAGAATATAAAACTAGATATACTAATAGCTCTCATCTCTGTGGTAATGATTTAATATTTACCTGATATATTTCAGACGAGAATTACAACAGTAATCTAATATGTAAATTTATAGTCATAATCAAAGTTTAAGCTGAATTTCAATAAGAAGGGAGTATAACTGATACACACCTGCTAAACAAGAATAATAAATCCATTCACTACCTAAGTTAGCACAACTTCAATATTCTCATCCTTTTTCTCATCATCATTCTCTAATAACATTCCACATAAGAACACCTCCAATACCTCCAATACCTCCAATACCTCCAATACCTCCAATACCTCCAATACCTCCAATACCTCCAATACCTCCAATACCTCCAATACCTCCAATACCTCCAATACCTCCAATACCTCCAATACCTCGAAAACTTCGAAACCCTCCCAACACTCTACAAACACAATAAAACAAATCAAGAAAACAAACCAAAAAATATCTTTCTAAAGGAAATCTGACATAACCATCCACTAGATGAGTTAAAGCCACTAGACACTAAACCAGGGATGATTCACTCCTCCATTATCTACATAATGCCCTTATTATCTGTAACACAATCCTCTACTCTTTATTCTACGCCTACGACCAATATCTAAGTTTTACTCTATCTATTATATACCTATTAAGTATTAGAGATTTTCAAATTATCAAGAAACTAATTATTATTAAAATAAAAAAAAAATAAAAAAAAAATAAAAGAATTAAAAGAATTAAAAGAATTAAAAGAATTAAAAGAATTAAAAGAATTAAAAGAATTAAAAGAATTAAAAGAATTAAAAGAATTAAAAGAATTAAAAGAATTAAAAGAATTAAATTTTTTTAATAAAAAATACATTTAATAATCTTTAAAATAATTCGATTTCTTATATCTATTTATATTTAATTAAAAAAACCCCATTGGGTTTAACTTTTAAATAAAAGTGATTCTACATCCGACCGTTCAAAAATCACCCAAAAGTCATATCAGGAAAGACTTTATATCAAGTTTCTCGATTCTCGAATCTTGACTCTTCAAGGAGCTGAAAACATCTATTGTGTCGTTTTATAATTATTAGATTATCTACATCCTCTATGTCATCTACATACTCTATATCCATATCCATTGCTTACCTATCTATATCCCCCGCATCACTCTCCCTCCCCTATATCCCTATATCCCCCCATTCTATTGCAATCCTCTTATCCCTATATCCCTATGCGTAATCCTGGAATCTCTTTCTCTTCATATACTACCTAGTACCTAATACCTAGTACCTAGTATCATACCAATTCATAACCTATTAATTTAATCGAATGATTAATCAAATAAATAAATAAATAAATAAATAAATCAACTAATTAACACTAGTATCGATACCCTAGACCCATACTCCCTTCCCCTTCCCCTTATCCTTACCCTTTCCCCTTCCCCGCCCCCGCGCCTGAAGCCCAAGCTAGAATCCTAGAAATAAGATTTAGGTTTATATTTACTCGAGTACAGATAATAGATAATAGATAATAGATAATAGATAATAGATACCAATCTAATCTAATCTATTCCTAACTTAGATTCACACATACATACCCTATACAACGAGAAATCTCAAGCGAGAAGGTACACAGTTACACAGCTACTGTACGCACATACATATAAACACAATATATAATACATACAAACAAGAACCTCAATCATTAGGCATTAAAATCTATCATGGTATCATTAAAAATATATATACAGACAGATACAGAATAACCACTCCGAAGAAACATAAGCAGCCAAATGGCGATAAGCTGTGCAAGCTGTGCAAGCTGTGCAAGTAGATAGGTCATTGCCCATCCTTTCCCATTCCATTCCATTCCATTCCCCATCCATTTAATCATTTCAATCATAACTCTTCAAACGATACTTAAAAATTCCCATTTCCAGTTCGATACTGATGAGCACCTCTATAACCATCCGCGGGCATCTCCGCCGCATTCGGAACCGTATTATACGGAGAACTCGTTCGATAATCAACACCATTAATTTGTTGACCATGCGTAGCCGTAACGGGAGATACGGGACTATGACCATATCCCGTTTGGGAGCCATATCCCGTCTGGGAACCATATCCTTCATGAGATCTCCCCATCATTGTCGTATCTGTTGCGTATGAGTTTCTCACATCGTCTGGAGTAGTATGGACGGGTAATGAGTCGGGTTTTTCCGAAGCTATTCCTCCCGCCATGTATTCACCATCGCGGGCTGGTTGACCTTGCCAGAACTTACGGCGGGATCGACCGGCTGTGTAGCCATTGTTGGGAGAGGGACCGAATGCTTTTTCTTTCTTGTGGTGTTTGATGAGGGCTATTTCGACGAAGAGTGAAATGAAGAAGAATACACTGTGTTTATTATTGGTTTTAGTTTCTCTAATTTTCTTGCACTCAATATAATGAAAGAAAAAGGAAGACAAACTTACGCAGCAACGATTGCAACAGCAAAACAAGCCGTGTTTAATCTACAACTAACACGTAGACCAGGCAGACTTGTATTTCTCCCAGCTCCTACACCTGAAGTCCTATCATTCGTGTCGACTAGTCCATTACCCAAAGGTGTAAACACCGATTCAGTACATGATCTACCACCTCGAGTAGCCCAGGCTATATAGCTAAACGCACCGGTGAAGCAGAAATCGAGAATAATAGCGATGATGGAAAAGAAGATGAAACCGGCGAGACAGCAAAGGAGAGAAAGTCCAACGGCTGTATAGACAAAACCAGCACCAGAAATACCTTCGACGGCTTTGATGTGATCGGAGATGGGTAGATTATTGGTCGAGAGTTTGGCGAGGAAATAGGCAAAGATTCCGAGGATGATGGCTGCGCAGCAGAATTCTACACCGCGGAGGAACCATTGAAAGGCTTTGAGTGCTACTCCACCACCTCTCATGATGAAGTGTATTGTATCTTGAAGTATATATTTCTTTTTTTGATATATGACGGGTAAAAGTTTTGATAGTGGGTCGAATCAAGGAGAATTTGTAGAAAAATAATGATATAAAAATATGGGGTGAGTCGATGTCTATATGAAGATAGTAAGATCTGCATGTAATGATGTCGTCAAACTAAGCAAGCAGATGATAATTTGGAAACGTAGCATTCGTCAGTGGGTACGCCGTACTCGAATATCAAATACTATAATAATAGCAAGTACAGTACGCAGACCGGCAACCTGCTTCCAGAAACCCTGGTTTTCGTTTTGTCTAAGATTTTTTCTTTGTTTCCTCTGGCCTCATATGATATGCATTCGTTTCTTTGTCGATGTCGAATTCAAACTCCCGGTACTTGGACCTTTGTGGCTGTTCTCGATCTCTAGATTGTGAACGGTATCGATGTTTAGAGATACTTTAGACAGATCTTGAGATGATTCTTTTATTCACACGGCAGTGCCATATACCGCGGTAGAGGACTCGGACGAAAGCACCAAATCACGATCATCTTTTCTCAAAACAGAAAATTAAGAACATCAATGTTCAGGACTCAGGAGTGATGTTCAAAGTATTCCACATTAAGCCTTGGTACTCTTCTTTAATTCGTCCTCTCATTCATTAGAATATCCTTAAGTAAGTCGAAACCCTCATTCTAATTTGTTCGGATTCCGAATTATCCTTGGGGAGCTTTGGTCGAGACTTGCTGACGTCATTATTGGAGCATTGCATTTGGCTGTGTACGTATGAATGAATCCTTGAAGAGCTGGATCATCATCGGTGGGGAAAGGGGAAGAGCTAAGCCACAAATTCAAAAAAAAAAAAAAAAACAAGTTATCATGTGATCACGTGAACTTGGACGAACTTGGACGGGGTCCGTGATGTATGGCTTGCCACTGAAAGAAATCCCCAGATTGGTCGGCGATGATTTATAAATAGATTTATTCAAATAGAGAAGTAGGTTTTTCTGCATACCGGCTAGATTCAGTCAAAACCATATGAAGAAGACTAGGAACGACTAAATTTTCCTGATGAGGAGACCTAAGAAGTGTACTCCATACGCACCCACATAGAGTGGTTTTGAAATCTGCAAAGGAATACCTTTGAAGGTTATTGCCAATGAGACGGACAATACAGCCTCTCTACAAGTAAGACTTGCCATACACACAGGTGATTCTGACAAAGATAGAGACGATTGATTGCCCCCAAGCAAATCACAAAACACAAAACACGGTTCATGAAACCTTTCTCTCTCTTATGTAAAGCACCGAGGAATAGACCAACAAATCCCTCCCAAAATCCAAAATGCCTCGCATCTCGCATCTCGCATCTCGCATCTCGCATCTTGCACCTCGCATCCCCTTCCCCACTCTCCAAACAAACTTCAAATTTGGTAGATGTCTCATACAAGAGAATATAAGAACTTGAGGAGGGGGATAAAGATACATCTAATTTCTATATCATGTGTTTTTAAATACAATGAGATAATAGATAAAAAAATTGGATATCATGATAATGCATCTCAACCCACCTCAACCCAACTCACCCCAACTCACCCCATCTACTCTTCGCATACTCTTCAACCCCCTTTGAACTCAATTCTTCTTCGCTTGTTTCTGGCTCTTCATAATCTCGACCCTGGCGTTAATAACGCTATTCCTCACCTGCATCGCATTACCAATATCGTAAAATGCAACATACATTGCATAAATTGGCAAGAAAACCCACAGCATATTGAAAAACACCAAGTACACCCATTTAAACATAAAGTTACTCGTGTTTAAATTTTGATTTCCCGTCAACCATTCAGGCGCAAATGTCATGAAACCTATTCAATCCAGCAAATCAGCATCTACATCTCAAATTCGAGAAAACGGGGAAAAGAAATAGCAAAAAGAGGAGTATAAAAAAGCAAAAATTCATAATACGCACCACCATACAATTCCCCCGTAGCAAGCACCACCATCCAAAAATTAACCCTCCAATCCTTCCTCACAATCCCCAAACAAATCCAAAGCGCCAACGGACCCGCTCCAAGCACCGTCAATAATTCCAAACTCACAACCGTGAGATCCGCCCCCGCCCATCTCTTATCCGCCTGCGCATAAACCATCCACAATTTACTCGCCCAATTATCCGCATACTGAGCTCCATAGACAAATTGACTCGTGCCCAGGAAATTGGTAAGAGCGACGGGATGAGCAATCGATGAATCGAAGGGAACGCGGGAGAAAAAACAGTTGTAGAGAAATGATCCTTCGAAGATGGTGTGGATGAGGAAATCAAAAAAGTGCCAGATGAAGAGGATGCGCAGGGAGGAGGGGATGGTAGGACTGAGGACGCGGGTGGAGAGGATGTAGGAGGAGAGGAGAATGGCGACGACGCCGAGGAGGGAGACGATGGTGGTTTGGTCTATGTGCTCCATTATTGAGGACATGGTCAATGGAGACGGAATTTGAGGATTGATAGGTTTGAATTCAACTCATGAAACTGGGAGACTTGAAAAGTAGAACACGGATAGATTTTGGAAGGTAAATATCATGACATAAAGATGGTTGAAGCCAATTGACAGCTTGACAGCTCATACTTTCCTTTCCACTATTGGTCTTTCAAAAATTAGAAGCTTCAGCTGGAAATGAAGCTTTGGCCACTTTTCGGCTTGACTTTGATCCGTAAATCTAAATGGACCGTCGTGAACGTGATTTATCCGAGGGGGGTGTTCCTTCCCCTGATGACATCATAGACAACCCCACCTCAAGGTAAACAAAGTTGGTTGAGAGCTGCCCTTGATGGAAAGATCTTTCAACTGAGAAAATTCCCATATTCGGACAGGCCATGATTATTCGTCCGATGACCAGATTCAAGATCTTCCCACTAGCCACAATATTGACGAATTCAGGATGCGATTCGTACCGGCTATCAAATTTTTTTCACATATGCATAATATGCAAGACACAAAGTAAAGTGGGAGACAAATTTATTGATTATTCATAAAGCATCGTGATTGTTATGAGGGTATTGAGACCACTAATACATGAGTTTCGGACTCATCACCTCCCCAGAGAACCTCCCGTCCATCCCAGACGCCAAAGTCATTATGATCGAATGCAGATTGTGAGATCCATCGAATTGAAGGATTTAGTGCTTAGCAGCCTCTGTGATAAGAATTAGTATATGAACATGCCAAAGTAAAAGGTGAGTAACAGAACATACCCTTGTGGACATCAGCCTTGGTGTTGTGTCCAGACTCGTCAACCTTGTCCTTGATGGCATCGACACCGGCGTTTGCACGGGTGGAAAGGCTGGCATCGCTGTCCTTGGCTACTTGCTTGTTGGCCTCCTTGGAGGTGGTGGCAGTGGCACCTTGAACAGTCTCGGCGACGTAGTTGGCAGCATTCTATAGGATAAATGTTAGAAGATGGATGGAAAAGTGAGAAGAGATTGTTGGATCATGAGTAGGAAAAGACTTGCCTTGACAGTCTCCATTTTGAAAGTTTGGTAGAGTGTTGATTTGAAGGTTTAGTTGAAGTTGTTTGAATTGCTGTAGTGTAGTGTAGAGTTGTGAGTTTGTAATGTTGATGGAAAAGAAATTGAGAAGATGAGGGACAAGTTGAGGTTTATATATTTTACTCTCTTGCCATCAAAGTGAGGCTAAAACCGCATTCACTCTTACCCTGGTGGTTCTTGTGCGTCATACTTGGGAAATTGGTCGTTGCCAACTTATCGTGAATAAGCAGTCAAAGGGAAGGAGCATTTCCTCCAACAAGAGAAGGAGCTCATGTTTTGTTTTGTTTTGTCTTGCTTTGTTTTGCTGTTTTGCTGTTTTGCTACATAGAATGCCGTTACTAGCTAGGTACATAGCTACAAAAGCTGCAACAATTGAGTTTCAATTTGTTCACAATGACGTAGTAGGCCAGGAACCAGGGTCATCTTAGCCAATCAAATTTTGTCAAACATGACCATGGTGGCATGAACTAAAAGAGGGGTGTGGTTAAGCAATTCATGAAGTAGAGCCATAAGTGATACAAGTAGCGATTGATGGAATCTAATTGGTAGATGAGGAATGTGCTTAGTGCTGACACTCTGTGGCTTGACCAACTTTTTTCCCATCAAACAAATGCGGCTTTTCCCTTTCCGATGTCATCCGCATGGCAAAAAATGGAAGATCCCCCGCTATTTAGCTGAGCGCAGGAACCACTAGTTCCTCATTGGAATTAGGTCAATAGTTCATTGCATATAAAAATCAAAATACTTGGTTATTGGAAGGAAAGTAGGACTTTCTGGAACGCTCTACTCTAGATGCCAAAAGCTGTAACCCACTTTTAATGTACCTCGTGAGGTCGTGCTTACGAAAAGTCATCAAACGGCATGATGGAAATTCCATGCTGATAGCCTGATATTAAAAGAATTGCATGCTGCTCCTTCCGTGTCTCGACTCTCGATGCTTTTATGCTCGCTCGATGGTGATGGAGGATCTCGATGCACTTCTCCATCTCGATCATAGACCCCCCTCAACCCGAGGATTCCATGATTGTCCTATCTTCACATGCACGCGTACAGTAATTGCCTCGGACGCTGGCGGTGAGGATCTTTATGTGTTACAGTACTAGCAATGTCACCTTGAAGGCATTGTGCTGGCACTTATCAAAGTCTGCTGATAAAAAAGCCCTGGAGCCAAAATCTGGTTTGTGAAATGACTGATCCTCTTTGCCTTCCCCTTTCGCATTACATCGGTTTGGTGGCATGATCAAAAATGAGTACAACTTTTGATGGTTGGAAAGAGGACAGCTCTTTTTCTCGTCTCCATGAGTTGCGACGCCTTTCCGGGTCATGTTGTGCACATCTCGAGTCTCGACCCTGAAAGCCTACCTACCGTGAAAAAGTCTTCTACATACCATTTTTTAATATTGCCATTCGTCTACACCACCAATAATCACGTCGTTTATATCCTCAAAATTTCACCACCTTGTCTAATTCCACCGCGGAACATTTCTTCGATGACCTTTCCTTCCAATAATGTCTTTTGCACGATACCCTCTACGTGTTTCGGCTCGACCCTCCCGTACCAAATTCCACACCCTGCCAATGGATGAGTTTCACCGTCTTTCGTCTTAGACTCAGGTGGAATGTATAATATGACATTTCCAGCAAATTTATGTCCCCCAATATGACTTATTAACCCAATTCTTGCAGTATTCGCATTCCCTTCCTTCGGCCCTTCCAAGAGCTCTGGAGAGCTATCGACGCTAACCTCCACTGCACCTTTTAAGACCTGCACTTCTTTCGTCGGCAGAACTCTCTCAAACTCAGCTTGCAAGATTGGAGCTAGGATTCCACATCTCATGTCTCGTCCTCCGTGTCCGCAAATCAATATCAATATATCCTTCACATCTTTCACAGCAGGCAGAAATTTTGCCTGTTCCTTACTCCGCCGCAAACGATCTTTATGTATGGGAGATATGCTGTCATGTGCAGCATCCAGTTTGGTTGGAAGTAGATATCCTTTTACCAGAGACTGCACCGAATCGAAAGAGACCCGTGGAAGGAATGGAATATATTTGAAGGACGGTACTATGTACGCTGATGTCGTTATAATTTCGGGTCTATGTGAGGCGATGGTAGAAGGGAAGGATGCATTCGTAATCAAAACATTGTTATAAGGCTATGACCTGTTAGTACCATCTCAATTGAAGCGTACGAGATTGTCTTGTTACATCACTGTACATTCCACCGCGACCCATCAACTCCTTGATATCTGCAGCGAGGTTGTCTCCTGAATTGTCTTCCTCAATACGAGAAGGCCAATCTGACTTTCCCGTGCATATTAGAACCTGTTCGGCATATGCCGCCATGGTACCGTTGAGTGGTTTTGAATGATCTATCTCCAAGCCTTCTGGCATCTTGGGGTTCTCGGCGCAGGAACATGTTGGAGAGGGGCATTTTGGAATGGTAGGGAATGGTGGAGGTTTGTGAGTCTGAGAAACATAACGACCACTCAAAGAAGCATATCGAAAAGAAGTAGGTCCAATTGACCTACAAAATGAATGCAACAACATAAGTAAAAAGTTGTAGCGAAGCAAAGATGATGATGATACAGTGCTATCAATGTATTCCTGTTACCTTGAATCTTATTTAACCTCGCTGTATTCTTTCTTATCTCCGTAGACTAAGGGTCGATCGGATCTGGAACCCGCATCTCGGGACCGACATTATGGGGCCGTAAGGAAAGCCGTGTTGCCGCTTAGATTATTATATACGGAGCAGAGTACTCGAGTATGCATTTCTCTCTTTTCCTACCTATACATTGATTCTTGAAGTTTATTAGGTATGTGAATGTGATGTCCGTCGGGGTGATTGAAAGAGTACTTGGGAGCTGATAATGCCCTTACACCTTCACCCGTTCATTATCTCTCTGGATACCTACGGCCGAATGTCTCAAGAAGAAGTTGGTTGGATGTTTGAAACAACGTCAATGATTATGTCATTTGTAACTCCTTATATATTGATAAGCTTATCCAAAGCAAGCTATTAATAAATAGCAAGGATCGACTCCGGAGTGCGGAAACTTTTCATTTCGTACTTCAATCTTCTGTTTGAAAACAAACAAAAGACAACCCATTTCCTTCATACACCATCGTTTTAAGGAAACTTTTGTCATTTTGCTACAAGATTGGTAGCTCATACTATGTACGGTTGAAACGATAGTTGAAACCTTTAATATTTATGTCTCTTTTCCTCATCCATTCATTCACTGTTTCCTTGTCTTTCTACATGTTGCTATAAGCGACCAGGAGGCTTTCTTATATTGACGAACCTCCTCGCCTCCTTTGTTTCTGATGCGTAACCTGCTCCCTCTCGCTGCCACAAGCAAATTCCATATTGAAACTATCAGGAATACATACTCATTTGCACTCGGTTTCTATAAAAGCTACAGCCATGTCCGACTCGGAGATGGATAAGGACTTAAAGAGAGCTATTGCCTTATCTTTGGAACAACCTTCGCCGCCGACAATCCGTAAAAGGGAGCTTATCGATCTCACTATCTCAGATGACGATGATGACCTTGATGCACCTGTCACGACACGTTTCCAATTCTCACAACTTAATCCCGTCCCTAATACAAGTATGGATGTTAAACCGAACACCAATTTTCAAGGTGAGTGTAGTTCGTACGCCGAAGAATGTTTAATACATCATCCTGATCCTGACTTCGCCTGTAGTGCCCAGCCAGTCAAGTAATAAACTATTGAATGGCTTGAATCGTAAGCAGATGGAGGAAGAACGCATAGCAAGAGCTCAGCAGAGGAGTAAGAAACCAGATGCCATTTCTAAGAAAAGAAAGGCATCCGTTTCGTCCCCGACATCTTCACTCAGTAATGGCCGTCAGTTAAAATCCTCTCGACCAGAATCGCTACCCTGTTCCGAGACAATCGAAGGCCACCAGACAAAGTCTACAGATCGGAGCCTCGTGGACCAAGGCATGAATAACGTACTCGATGATTTATCCAACGGATTTACAGAACCAGGCTCCGAGTCTGCCATTGGAAGTTCCGACATCCCTCAAATGCTGCCTAAACATAAGCCACGAGTTAAAGTCTCAGAGGTCGGTGTGCAATTTCCTTATGGGGTTGTGAAAAAAACCTTCGCTCATGGGTATCCGCGAGAGGATGACATCAAGATTGAAGAGGTACTCCAACATTCAACCCTTGAACACGCTGTAATGAGCGCCTTTCAAATAGAATCTGATTGGATTGCATCGAAAATTTTACCAACTACAAAGGTTACTTGGGTTTTGCAAGCAAAATCCGAAGCCGAAGTAAGTAAAAATGTCTTGATTTATCTTCACATTTGACACTGGGAAATCTTCCTTGGCATCATTTCCCAGCGTGTTTATCTTCTCTTCTCTCCTCCCAAACCCGTAACAGTATCAATCTGGTCGCGGTACGTTGTACACAATTCTCTCATTGTACAACGAACCTAAACAGGATGGTTACTTTAACAAAAAAGACAGAGTGCATGCGAGGACATCAAATGAGCTCGGAATTTCTGGCTCAAACGACCAACCACAACCGGTCAGTGCCACCCTAGATTGGATTGAGGTACTAGAAACTGCTTGGTGCTCCTCTAGAACTAATCTCGACACCGCAAGGAATTCATGCAATTGGATGGCACCTTCAATGGTTCCACGCTGCATCCCAAATAGCAATCTGTCGGTCGGTACACTACGTTCATGCTGTATATCGAATTTCACTTGTCATATTGGATTTGGTTTGGAACATCCAGTCCGCAAAAGTTCTTAAGTTGCCGAATATTAAAGACTACCAGGTCCGAGGGACAGTTGGAAAAAGATCCCGGCATCGAGACTACCAGAATTTCCGTTAATGTCACTCTGTGCGAATCATTGGGGCGGAAAATAAGCACTGTGCTTCAAGTGCCATGTTAGCTGATAATTCTTAGAAACTGAACTGGCAATCATCGGCGGCAGACAATTATCGATTTTGCTTTCCCCCTATGGGAGACAACGTTAATCTGATGCATTCGAAACTCCAACTCTTGGGGCACCCTACGCATTTACGACTAGTCATACCCTCGGCAAATTTGACGCCATACGATTGGGGAGAGATCGGTGGGATCATGGAAAATGTGAGCGGCTCACTGTCATCTTAGAACTGCACTAACACAAGATGATGAGGTTGTATTCTTGATTGATCTCCCGAGGCTGCCGAACGCTAAGAGAGTTTCCGACGAACAATTAACACCATTCGCGAAGGAACTGCTGCACTTTCTGGAAGCCATGACATTACCGCCTAAGATGATTGCGAGTTTCAGAAGTTTCGACTACTCTAATACGGCTCATCTGGCACTTATACATTCTATGTGCGTCCATTCCAGAATCCTTCAATATCAATCACATCTAACTCCGATCAGTGGAGGGTCTCATTCGGGAGCGGAATTGCTACGAACCGGATATCCTGGACTTGGCACATCAGTAAGCAGCCTTGGGCTGGAGACGGACAAACCTTTGGAAGTTGACATTGTAGTAAGCTACTTATTCAATAAGATATAACGTTACTATTGGATACTAACCCGAACAGACAGCGTCTATCGGCAACCTCGATGACCGATTTCTCGGAACAATATATCTAGCAGCACAAGGTAAGCATGCCATTTTGACAACTGCATCATTTCCGAAATTTCCCCACAAACCCTGCGAGTCTTGTTATCCGCGTGATAAGGCAGGTTATAAATCAAAGTCCGGGTTCTTATACGAGCACACAATTTTGTCTGGTCGTTTTTTTTTCCTTCGCTAAACGGGGCTGAATCATGATATGTATGTACTAGGCGATAATGGATACAAGGAATACAAGTGGAGAACCGAAAAGTCCACAAGGTGCAAAACGGACACTGTGATGGAGAGACAGCTCTCCGAAGAAATTGGACGCGGCCTTCGCGTGTATTTTCCCAGGTACATTTATCAACCCTGCATTTCAGAAATGGTCACTAAATACCCATATACAGCAAGCAAACAGTTGCAGAGAGCAAGGGTGGTACAAATGTATGGTAACTCCAATGATTATGCCGCGATAAGGAATTTAAATGTCATTCACTGACTCTGCGATTTACAGGCTGCTGGCACGATTTGTTTTCGATCGAAATGGTACGATGCAAGTAGTTTCCCAAGACATCTCATGCGCGACTGTCACAGTCGTAGGGAAGGATTATTGATGCACAACAAGATGATATTCGTGAGATCTCAAAAGGGCCAACCAAATCCACAACCTATCGCATGGGCATATGTTGGAAGCGCAAATCTTTCCGAAAGTGCATGGCAAGTATTTTCTGTTTCCACAACATAATTTCCTCCCTTTCAGATTTTTCTATAGCAAGATAATAACCCCCCCAGCGCGGACTTCCCAGCTAACGTAACCCAATAAAGGGGCCGCATGGTGAAGGACCGGGTAACAAAAGAGCCTAAGTTGAATTGTAGAAATTGGGAATGCGGTGTTTTGTTTTCCGTTCCCTTCACCGATCTGGATACATCAGCTGCTGTCACTAAAGCGGGCATGCCGTCCATGGATGCATTTGATGGGTCCATCCCCGTGCCCATGGTTTTCCCGGGCAATATGTATGGATCGAAACGTCCCTGGTATTACGACGAAAGTCCTTAATCAAGTCAATCTTCCGGTGCCATTTTTCCCTAATGGAGCTTTCCGAATATCAAGCCCAAGGTGGAATCCGTGAATGGGGGATAACCTCCTATAGCGTGCGCTGGCGTTATAGAAAGATCTTGGTTTCGACTGCGGTATGCCGTGTGCCACGTGCCGTTGGGTGTTAGAAATTGCTCGATATAACTCTTTTATGATAAGCATACAGTTAGATCAATGTGCAGATCTGCAGAAAGCAACAGCCATAACCGCTGGGGATCAAGGTTTCATGAAACGTGTTTGTAGGGTAGTGTCAATAATTACTGTTCCACCTTGAAGTCTGACCCCTGACTCTGAGAAAATGCGGAGAAACTTTAAGCCAGTTATTATGCCTGACAGGAACAACGAATAAACTCCATGGTCGCATCATGCCGGACCCTTGCCCAGACAAAAATGTGCCAGTTCCTGAGGACGGTGAAGAAAGACCGCCCTCTATCATCTACGATATTTTTGGGGCGAAAACAAGGCGAGCCCCTCCCAGCATCCTTCTACCGGCAATGGATCTGCATTGCCGACGCTGTCGACATCCCATGGGGACTCTTGATCTCGTATTGATCTCATCCGAAATAGTAATATCTCATGGCTTCTTCCCATCGCATCCTGAAGATCGGTGTATGATTACTAATGTGGGCCCAGCATCACCGTCTTGCACAGCCTCATAATGGGCATCATAGCATTCCCTTGTACGGTATTTTGCAGGTACGATCTCATTATGCACGAGAAGCAAGCATGGAGTATTTCACATTGTCCCGCGGTGCCAAAAATATCTCTGTGTGTTTGAAAAGAATTGCATTGTGGCCATTCTTGCGAGAGTGCAATACTGACAAAACTATTGCATGAGTTTTGAGACGTTCGTCCATTGTTTTATCCGCACCAATGTCCATATTTCTTGATAACAGTTAAGGCAAGCATGGTGGACAAAACGTGTTAACCAGGCAGACTCCCTGCTCACGTATAACTCGCTTACAGGCCCTACTTGGCCAATTCATCGGCCGCCCTCCTCACCTCATGGTATTACAAACAATAAGCCCACTTATCACCATCAAGGACATTATGTTCACGTACCATATTTCAATGAGACAATTTTGGAGCATCATTGGTAAGGATTCGTAAGATTGCAGCTGCTTGACGTGGACACGACCACTTCTTCCCCAGAACCACCATAGGGTATTGGAGTCGTTTCGAAAGACGGCGAAACCGGTGTCCGTCTACTGAGTAGTCAAGTCCTGAGATTTGGCGATCTTCACTGGCATAAATGCCGATCAATCTGCGTGTACCACTTTCCACCTTGCCCACTTCTGCCGTTGGGCAGCTGTGCACTCCCACGTCGGAAACAGCAAGGGTACAGCGCTTGACACAGGACTCATTAGAGGAAAGCGTCTGCCGTCCAGTGAAATTGCTCTTTTAAATTTGAGAGAAGCGGATCCCACCAAGGACCACTCAAGTGAGAGCATCTGTAGCAATAGCCAAGTTCCAATGTTCCACAAGATTTAGCGGGGGTATTGAAGTCATTGTACGGTAGTTGTGGTCGAAGTCGGTACTGAAATCTGGTGCGAAATGAAATGTGGACAACCCCCCACTAATCTAGGATCAACCCATGAAGAGACATGAGACTCAAATCTTGATTAGGCTCAAGTGTGATCACGGCTCCGCCTGGAACTTTCGGTCAATTCTGAAATTTTCGCTAGATTGGCACTGCGCATATCTACGAATAGAATCACTGGAAATGTGCATTAATTTACTCCTCTTGGCTCTCAGGGCACTTTGCTCGATTGGGAACATGCAGGATCTGTCATAGGTGGACATTTAGGTCGATTGTTAATCTTCAATCTTGACAGTTGATGGGCTTGGAAGCAGGGGAAGAAGAAAAGGAGGGAAGACTTTGTGTCGCAGACTCGCAGCATCGATAACCCTTTCAATTTATCTAGCAAAATACCACCTCGAGTAAGGCTTGGCGTTTGCTGGCGGGCTGCAAATAAAATTGTTGCATCTTTGCTGTGGACATAATCGTATGAGCCTTTCGGGATTTACCCATGCACCAATTGTGTCAAGCGGCGGAAAGTCGATCGATATGTTTCCTTCCTGTCGACCGGATTAAGATGAACCGATGATGAGTTTAGGCTTCGTTTGGATTTGATGATCGTTGCGTTAACCTACCTGCTTCTAACTCCGAGGGGCTTCGATGAATCCGATGATCAATTTCATAGCTCAATATATTCCTGCCGTTCAATACGCTGCAGCGTGACTACACTTACTATTGGACAGATGGTCTGATGAACGTTGATTATGACTCGCATCCGCACCAATTTGTTTAGTCTATTCGATAAAGCTCGAGGAAGTAGAACACCACGAAATCAAGAAAAGTTTTCACAATCCACCTCTTGATCTTGAGTCTTGACTCTTGATTCTTGAATAAGTGTATGTGTACTCGGTACCGTTCCGACAATGGCAGCATTTTGCGGTCTGGATTGCCTCTATCTGCACTGTCGTGAAGGATCCGGGGCCAAATTGAACACCGCCGAATCGCATGGACCAATTCCGATTCGTCAATCGATCGTTTAAGCACTCGCATAATCGCACAGTTTATTGCTGTATTTCAGCACAACCTGGATGAGGTAAGCACCATTATGTAGGTGGCGTTGCATAGTACTTTTACAAGTGCGTCCTTAAAAGACTAGTAGAATGGCGAACCACTAGTCTCAAGTTCTCAACCTCGCACACCGTCCATAGACTCTTGTTATTCGATATTCTTGAGATAGCTCGCTACAAACAAGCAACTAGGGCAACGACGATCTCTTTATAGCACCGCATCAGTAATCATCAAGCCTTCACACAAATCTCTTTATATCAAAAAGCACAAGATTTATACCCAACAGCCCGTTTCTGCAACGCGGAGAAGTAAACGCATGCTTGTGCGTACGTATTTGAACCAATACTTAGTGAGGACCACACAGACTTCCTCTCTAAAGATATCGTGAAGTTCATGCAAACAGTAGAAGTCGATTTCAAGGACGGGAGATGTATTTGAATTCTTTAGCTCTAAAGTCAAATCGAATTAGTGATCACCATCAATTTCACACCCGATGGCTCGGACATTTTTCTGTGGTATGTCTACTATTTTGGTTCGAGGCCCATGGGAATCTTCAGAACGGAAACTCTAATACACCAAACAACCACTAAATCACACTAGATGCCTGTGGCAAAGGCCTAGGCAGTGCCTAAAACATAGGTAGCTACGCTTTGATTGTGGTTGTAGGCTACAAAATCCGGGTTTTTGGCAATCGATGGTGATGAAGTCACTGTAACCCGAACACCACCGGGCTGTAGCACATTTGGTAAAAGGGAGAATATTATTAGGAAGCTCAGTATAATAGTGTATACATATAACATCCGATGCCGCGACTTTTGACATATTTTTTATTTCTTGGTGATGTAGTACAGTTCGCACCTGGATTGTACTCACTATCGTAGACTGAAGTAACAACCAATGATTTGAAGAACCAGCTGAGGACCACTACTGGACACAACGACCTTCAAGAAGCCCAATCCAAACTCTTTCACCATTGATGGTTAGCCCCGTCGGGCATATAATCACCTTACTCGGACACACCGTCCCCCCCTTAGGTGCACAGTCATTGTCCACTGTTTCTCAAGCACATAAAAAACCGAAGAGATAATTTCCAAGGAAGAAAACAATAACCTTCATTTACGCTCATATGGTACCTCCTTACCGAAAACCCCTCGTCTCAAGCATCATTCGTTCTATTCAGTGAGTCCGATAATGTATGCACACAATCCAGGCAGACGTAAGATCTGCTACGGCTTGGATACCGAACCGTGCAGAGTTGTCAATGGGGAATCCTTTTATAGAGTTTAGACAAACCGAACTTCCTCTCCATTACAGTTTGACCATTATTTCCATTGGAGCCGCACAAGATGTTTCAACTTGCTTGAAACAAAACGCCCAGTAGCAGAATGCATGTGCCAATGCTACCAAAAACAAAAATTTCCTCCATGAACATGTGACAGTCGAGGGGAAAGTTCCATCTTTCTCCACTGCAATGTCCTCCGCGCCCTTTGCTTTGAGAAATTGACCATATGGATAGCAAGGATTAGTCGAGCAGCAGAAGTATCAGCTTAGATAGTGCTAGATGGACTTTCGTGAGGTAACCTAATCGGCGACTTTGACACTTCCTAAGGGAACTTGGAGGAGAAAATAGTGCGAGCTTTCCCTAACTTTGCATCGTTTGACCACAAGATGATCACCTATCGGAACCAATCACAACACTTTCTCTGCCATAGTATCTCATTATGTATGTTGTAGGATAGTACAACAGTTGTACATATCAAGCATTTCTTCAAAGTTCAAACTAATGTCTCTTGAGACCGGTAACTGCCACCGGGCAGGAAACATCATGGCACGTCTAATCCTACAAGCATTTTCAAGCGCAGAGTTTGTATTGTTATCTGTTCATGAATGACATAAGTGTTCATCTATAGAATGTTACGGTAACATGCTTCTACGATATTTCCGTCTTCAGATGTCCGAATACGCCGATGCGTCGTTACTCGTATAACGACGACATCGGCTCCTTGTGAGCCCATGCTGCTTATTCTTTGCAGACACCGGACAGAGATGGCTAACCATCGCTCGCACCTTGTCCATCGATATTGGAGTTAAATTACTCAGCTGTGTTCTGTATGAAATTAAGTCTGTAGGCTACAGGGATGACGCTTCACTCGGCGGAGATTTCCCACTCCCAATGACCTCTACCCCAGCACCCAGTATGAGCGAAAGCGCAATGCATTGCCATCATGGGCACGCAGCTATACGCTTGTAGGGAACTTGATCCAAGGCGAGCGTGTTAGGCCAAGCACTAATGACTAGACCCTACCACCCGTCCTTCATGATTGTTGATTCATCATTAGATGTATTATTCTTGGAGACTTGGACTCCTTTGGAAACCTACGCCAGGGCCACGGGTAGTCCTGATCATGAGTCCCTGCATTCTATAAGTGCAACACAGCTTTATATTCGAATACACAGGCTCTGCTCCATAGGCTAGTTACCGGCGATGAACCATTCGAAAAATAGCCGAACCCCCCATGTAGGTGATGCACAGATGTGTGATCACTAGCACATTTCGCAAAGTCTTGGTATGTCCACTTCTAACTTTCAACCAACATGTATTTCCACCCGCTACCATGCATTACAGATTAGGACGAAATTGGTTTCGTCAAAATCAAAGACTTGTACAAAATAATCATTTTTTTAATGCCTGACCTACCCAGATACCAAATAAGTCTGGAATCTTTAGAAAAGTCCGTCCTGCTACAAACTCCACTTTTCCGACCTCCTTCCCTCCTTAAGCTAAGCGTATTAATTCGCTGCTTTTTCCTTTTGCCTACTAAAATAACCTACTATTTTAGCTCAATTTCTCCCCACAACTTCTATCTTTTTCCTCAATTACTTCTTTCTATTCTTGTCTTCTGCTCCTTCCTCCTTCGTTCTGTCCTGTCTCGTCTTTCCTCGACTAACCCAACCTTGACTTCGTGGAAACCCAGCAAAACCTTTCCCATTCCATTCAATCGGATTCAGAATAGAATCATCCTCTTCTGTCACTCGCCGGCTATCAACATTCAAAAGAGGATCGGAACGTATAACGAAAAGCCCAAGCTCTAATTCGTTTATGTATAAACTCGTCAACCCAACACCAAGAACATTTAAATATCCTCACGACTCCAAAGATCCATTACCACGGAACAGTCATTCAGCCTCATAACTCTAATATCTCAAACCATTATACTTTGTCTTCAGCCTTATTCAATCATTTTATACTTTACCTCTGAGTCGTAGTCGTTCGGGTACGTGTGGAGCGGACAACTACTAGTTTTCTTCTCCTTCCCACCTAACATCTTCGGAAGGGTTTGAAGATTCGATATATTCAACACTCACTGTCATCATTCGTTATTGGCTATTTGGTATCCAACTACTGCACAGGAAACAAACAAGGGATCATCGCCAAACTGCACTGCTACACACACCATCTTCTCCCGCTGGCCCATCCCTTCCCTTGGCCTTCCCGTCGTTGATACATAACTACCACCTACCTATCACACTTTACACGGTATCGGATCAAGCTGCACGATGGCATCAACCGGCGTTTCCATACCCATGCCCATGCCAGTCGCAACAAATGGTACCCTCGAGCCGACCTGGCATGGGTACATTGGCAACACACAAGATGCAGCCATCCTTCTCGAAGCTTGCTTTACAGGAACCCTCAACCACCTTGCCCGTCGCCCCCATGATAAAGAAAGACCTGAACTCATCAAGAGCGGAAACATTTTCATACACGAAGCAAATTCATCAGGGGTAAAACGATGGACCGATGGTATAACATGGAGTCCAAGTCGTATGGTAGGAAACTTTCTTGTCTATCGGGAGTTGAATAAACCATTTGCACCAGGAGAGAAGAAGAGAGCCACGGCGAAAGATAAGAGACTGGGCATTCAAAAGAAACGTGGTGGTCCCGGAGTAAATACAAGTCGCGTTTTCTCTTCTATGCATGGGGCACTAAACAAAGAGATGGAACGATCACTGGTCGGTTCGCTAGTCGATTCGTACGACTTTAAGGAGGATGATGTTTGTCTTATTAAGAAGACAATAACCATAAGTGTAGGAGACCTTACTCACCACATTGTGTCTTATTACACGATCGACGATGTCGTCTCCGGTAGACTCATAACTCCACGATCTGAACCTCGATTCCAGCACCTCAAGCCACGTAGGGATATTGTCCTTAGCAAAAGCTACAAGCACCCTCTTGATGATCCCAACGTTCTGAGCGAAGACGACGACGTACGTGAAAATCACTCAGCATTTCACAATAACTCTGGTCGCGGCGATTATTATTATCAGAACCGAAATGCGCCGAGACTACCCGCACCATCCTCACATGGAATGCCATATCAATCTAACAATTTCCCGCTCAATAACCATTACGCAATCGGTGTGAACCCTTCATCATACAGCATCCCACAATATAACTCAAACGTTCCTGCAGTAAGTTCAGCTGCTGGTTCATATAACACACCTCTTTCTGGAGCAAGTCCAAATGCCATCACGCCTTACAACACGGGAATTCCTGTGTCGGGTCCAAATGGTGGCTCTTCTTATGCTCCTTTCGCACAAGTCCCGGGCATGTACGATGCACCAAAACCAGAAGCGTACAACAATGTTTACAGACATCAGCGCCAGAATTCCAACCCTGCCATGAATGGGACACCGCTTGCTCAACGACCAACGAATTATGGCCAGCAACCGCTTGGCTCTGGGGTGCCTGATATCGTGTCAGGCATGGCTGGAATGTTCCAGGGCCAAATGGCCTCGAGAAACTTCAATGAAACTTCTTATTCTCCTACAAGCATTTACCAGTCGAGGGATACACCTAATTCTTCTCACGGCTATCCTCAGGCGCAACGAACCTTACCGCCTAGCCAACCATATAACCCACAAGCCGCAAACCAATATACTCAAAGCATGGAAGCCTCGCCGGGTAATGCCAGCACTGGCCATGCTCACTACATTATGAATTCTCATGCAGGTTGGCCTTCTCCACACGGAGTATAGAGGCTGTTTGTTGGTAAACCACAGACATTCCAATCTACCATATTGGAGTTCTCATCCATTATCGGAATCGGACCACTCATCACCTGGCCACGATTTTCTTCCTCCTAGGCGACATGCTCCTTCGAATCAGCATTGAGAGCAAGGACGGCGAGCAAGTAAAATTTCACTGTATATTTCGACAGTCTCTATGGCGCCTTCGTCGAGAAAAAGTCTTATGATTGTCACTTTGGCGTTCCTTCCATATTAGTGGGAAACTTTGTTATCTTGGTTTTGGTTATTTGAAAAGGGTTTTATGGGACGAAGTATTTACTTGGGGCTAATACATCGGTTTCATGAGGCCTTGCTTTCATTTCAATTGTTTAAATACATGTATGTATATATGGGTTACGGGTGCTACCGGCGCAGGCAGATAGATACTGGTTACAGGCGGTTGTTGGCTCAGGCGTATGTGTACTGCAAATCTTCAGCAGCGGTATCTTTGAGATAATCGCAGGGGCGGATACCATTTTTATACCACTGTTAGACGATGATTCGGACGGTATCATTCATTTTCTGTTTTTGTTTTTTCAAGCGTTGTTGATTTTATTCCCCGACACCGATGTGTGCTCAACAAGTTCCACGGAGATCAAGGGAGGGAAAGAAGGTCTCTTTTTGTAATGGGCCAAAGTTTAAGAATCATATATCAATGTTTTTGATCAATGTTTTCCACGAAAAAATAAAGGGTTATGTTATCCATGGATTTGGGGAGGGGATTTTGCTTCACGCTTTACATTTGTTTGATGGTCGTTCTTCCTACGGGTATCTGTATTCATTCTTTTTTTCATAGATGTATTGTATTAATTATACTATTATTATAAACTTATATTGTAATTTTATATCAATGATTATTCTTTAAAGTGCTGTTGTAATGATTTTCTATAGATGGATAGAATATATCTGTTTTATATTTATTGTATAATGATGAATGATAAAAATTCAATACTTGGAATGATTAATTAAAAGAATTTATTTCTATTATATATATATAAAGAAAGAAGAAAGAGAGAGAGATTGAGATTTGTAATAAACACCTTATCATTGTAATACCTCCAGGCTCCCACAAACAAACGCGCGGTCGCGGCTGTTTTGTGTCCCGGTAATAGAACCCCCGCCTTCCCCGCCGCCAACTTTATATTTTGATAAGAAACCTAGGAACCTAATCTTACAATCGTAGACCTATCTAAGGTTCTCACTCCCTCCTTCCAAAACACAAATTACATTACCTAGGTACCATTTCATTATTTTTTTTTAAATAAAAAAGAAAAAGTTGAAGTTAATTGATTGTTTGATTGATTGGCTTTAAAGTTTTTTGCCGATTGGGGTTTTGGTAATTAGCTGTTGGTTTGGATTGGAATTGCAATTGGGACTGGACTTTCTTTTTTAGGAAAAAAAGCAGAAGAGTAAAATAAAAAAAGAAGATATTATATTAGCATGCGATGAGTTCGTCGCGTGTGATATCGATGGTAGGAGGACGGGGTTGTTCGGTGTTGTCGAAGGAGGGATTGGTGGGTTTAGGAATGGGGAGGGAATCTACGAGATGCATGCGCTTGCTTTCGGGGCATGGGCGAGGGCGAGGGGTACGATGCTTTTCGAAATCGATTGCGGTTTGTAAAGGGAGGAGTATAGGTAGTGCGGGTTTGGCATTGGGTTTGCGATGTTCGGGGGGGATTGGAGCGGCGCTTTTTTCTGATATGTGAGATTGCTGTTTGCTATTTGCTGGTGGTCATGTACGGGTGGAAAGGATGTGTATGGATTGGATGCTAACGGGTTGTAGATCTAGACCGGAGAGAGGGATTGTGAGGTATGCGACGGAGAGTACTGGAAAGAAGGAAAGGTAGGGGATACTTTTTGGCTTTTTTTTTGGTAGGAGCTAGGATGGGGATGTTTCTTGGAAAAGTTATCTCTGTCACGTGATTGTTAGATTGATGTCGAAGTTGATGCTTTCGATGAGTCAATTGGCGGGAGGTGGTGAGCTGGTGGTATCTAGGTTTTTTGGCTGCAGATTGGATGGGTTTTCTGCTAAACTTGATTTCCTTGCTCTTTCAAATCAGAAAGCTAACACAAATACCCTCTAGCAAACAACCAACACCCACACCTACCCCCCTCAAAAAACCTCTCAAAGTCCTCAAGTCCATCAAGTCGCTCACCCCGCATGAAAATATCTATACCATTCCCAATATCCTCACCTTTTCTCGTCTCATCGCCGCCCCAGTTTGTGGATACCTTGTTCTGCATGACCAGCATGCGTGGGCTGTCGCACTCTTTGCTTATGCGGGGATTACGGATTTGGTAGATGGATGGATTGCGAGGAAATGGAATTTGCAGACGGTCGTGGGAACGGTTATTGATCCGATGGCGGATAAGACTTTGATGACGATTTTGACGGTTTGTTTGGCGATTAAGGGAGGTTTACCTGGTATGTTTTCTCGGATTTATATTTTGCCTTGTTGTGTTTGACTTGATTGATATTGTTTTCAAACATCTCAAGCATAAATTCCCCCCATTTTGAATTTCCCTAAAAAAACACAACTCAACAACTTACTTTCTATCTTAGTCTGGCTCGCAACCATAATCCTCGGCCGAGACATCGGACTCGCCATCTCCGCCATCTACTGGCGATGGATTTCTCTTCCTCCTCCTAAGACCTTTTCTCGTTATTGGGATTTCTCTCTTCCGTCTGCGGAAGTACATCCAACTACTATTAGTAAGTATAATACAGCACTACAATTGGGGTTGATTGGAGCGACGACTGCATTGCCGTTGATTACTTGGGATGTTGGGGTTGCTATGACGGGGTTTCGGTGAGTACTTTTTTTTTTTTTTGGTTTCTTTTTCCTCTTGCTTTGGGAGTTTTCGACTTTGTGGGATAATGGGGAGAAGAGGGGTTTGAGAGTGATGAGAGGGCTGTATGATGTGGTGTGAAGAGGAAGAGGAGGAGAGGGCGATGGAGGATGAAGGGCACAGAGAGCGAAACGACGAAAAAGAGACGATAAAAACGGAAATACTAACAAACAAACTAGATACCTGGTAGCCACAACCACCATTTGGAGCGGAATGAGTTACATCTACACCAAAGACGCCGTAAAGATAGTAAACCAACAACAAGATCCTATAAAGAAAGAGAAGAAGCAGGAGTATGAACAGAAACAGAAACGGGAACAGCGATGAAAATAGAAATAGTGCTAGTGGAAACGCACAAATAGATGATAGATGATGGATTATATATAGTTGTAGGAATTCGGGCTGTACATATATTTATGTTAAGAATAGACATTGATTGTACTTTCGTCCCAATGACGATATATGTATAATTAAATTTTACAATTATCACACAGTAATCAAGCAGCTTGATTCTTAATAAGTCTTACCAGTGTTTGAACTTGTAGCTTATAATTAGCTGCTGTGTAGGTTCTCGGTGCTCACCTTGTGCTAATATCTCACGCTTCCTAGTCATCAACTTCACTACTACCTATGTTTCTCTAGTCTAATCTGATCTGATCTGAGCTATCCCCCGTCGTACTGGCAAAAATACCCTGAAGACAATTAAAAAAAAGAAGAAAACCCTCAAGAAACAAACTCTTCAAAAGAGTTTTTTGAAAAACCTGATAAATTTTATATATCCAGGTATTGTAATCACGTGGACTCATCAGTATATAATTACCTACATACCTACATACCTACATACCTAGCAGGCCTGGCTGACAAGAGGGCGAGCCCGGAATGCCGCTTGTGGAGCAGTAGGTATACGCTGGTGCCCAGCACATGTCGGTATCGCTGGGAACGAACTAGCAGATCAACTAGCCAAAGCCGCATGCCTGCTGCCTACTACACGCAGCAAGGCTTCTGTAGCACGTGCCAAGCGCTTGTCAAAACTAAGATACGAGCGAGCTGCAGCCGAGTACTGGAGCGAGAAGTGCCCAACTCAATACGAACGTCTCAACCTACCCTTCCCTACATCAAAAATGCCAATGGAACTTACACTCCCCCGCCCTACCTTAGGGTACCTACTAGCCGCCCGCTCGGGGCATGGTGACTTCAGAGCCTACCATGAGAGATTCAATCACGAGAACGCGTCTCTTTACTGCCAACACTGTAATCAAGATAGCTCCCTAGACCATTTTGCCATCTGTGAGGCAATATCACCACCTTTCGAGCTCTTTGCCCCAATACGCTGCCCAAATCCTGCCTGGTGGGCGCTAAGCACTACTGAGGGCGCAAAAGTCTTTGCTAAATGGTGCGCAAGAACCCGTTTCTTCGCACATTCTTAATTCTTTCGTTTTACTACCCCTTTCCTATCTAGTCTACCTCAATCCTCCCCTCCCTTTTCCTTTTTCCGTACCATACAACACCCATCGACGAAGCCATAGCCTTTAGCTACCCTATATAAGTCTAAAAATGCTCATAACAGCATTCCCCTGCCCGGCTGCCGCAGTAATGCGTTGGAACTGTCTGGTAACTATGTATATAATCCGTATATAGCTGCGCAGGCACGCTGGATACCCTTCGGGAGGTTTAGTGGCACGTGCTATGACACGTGACCAGCCCAGCGCTTAAACAAAATAAATAAATAAATAAATACCTACATACCTAGGGGATGCGAAGACTCAACACCTGTACGCGGTGCATCCTACGAACCTCCAGCTCTCTTATGAGAGTCTGCAGAGCTAAGTTTGAGTCATTTGATGGAGTCGTGGTAATTGGAAGAGGAAGAGGCGCCCGATCACGACGTTTTTACCCGTTTGCGGTTTTTTGACAGTCGCATTATCGGAGTGCGCTCTCTACAACACTACCTTTATTACGAAACAGAGGACAACACCATCATCTACGACAATACGCCACGAAATCATCTCACTTCTTAAGAGTGAGACTCCTCTGAAACATATAGTACAACTCGACATCTTTGACGCGTATATAATACATATTGTATACCTCCCACGATCGATACGACCGAAACGACAACAATTTATATACTTTCCACACGGGAACACCGGAGGAGTACTGTTGAAGGACCTGAGCTGATGACGAAATTTACTCTGCTCTCATCCAGCGGAGGTATGCTACTTACGGAATTGGGTCAACCGTACGAGCCACTATCTGTGCATGCTATAGTTACGTTATATGAGGATTGGTGCTCCTTCATAAGCTTTCTATTGGCAGGATGATTAGAATGAGGACGAGGCAATCTTGACGGTGGGCGATTACAGTACGTTTTGGTATATAAGGAGCAATTGGATTGGTGGTATTGGGAAGGGGAGCAGGAATGAAGGGTTTTCGAGTACAATGTTTTGATCGGCATTTACTTTTCTTTCTAGCAGCGTTTCGACGCGATAAATCTTCTTTAAACCAAAACAAGTACGAGGAGACAGGGAGAGAGATCAAGAGGTAGTGATCTAGTGGACGAGGATGACTACAATTACAACCCCAAAAGGCCTACCGGCCCAAACCCCCCCTGCGAAGGCAATCATGTAAACCCTGCCCTAGCCCCTTTAAATTGTATATAAATACCCTCCCTAGCTAGCTAGTACACTACTCAGAGGCATACTCCTCTGAGCGTCATTTGTCCAAATCTGGAATAGATGGCTAAGGTTATCACGCGCCAAGGCGCGTGGGGGCCTATGACGATAAACACAATCAATCAATCAATCAATCAATCACCTACATACACACATACACACATACACAAAATACCACACAGAATAAGAAACCTATTAATTACAGATCAAAAAGTAACCATAATAAACCTATCATCCCTCCTTCCACGATATTTTATAAAATGAAAATAAAAACAAAAAATATCTAGAAATGAAATGATTTAAAAGATTTAAGATTTAAATCTTAGATCTCACTAGGATCTTTTTTCTCTTTTCCTCTCTTTCCTCTTTTTCATTCTGCACGCAAAATGTAAATACAAATACAAATACATTTACTCAAGAACAAGTATAGAAATAACACTTTCGTTTTCCCCTCGCCAACTCTCCTCCTTCTCCACCAGCTCCTTCCGCCTCTCCCCCAACTTCTTCTCTATAACCATCTATCAAACTTCTCTCTTAATCCAATAGAGAGAAAAAGAGAACAACATTCATTTTTAAAAGATTTAAAAAACAAATCTATAATCTCATTCTATAATAACAAACGCTCTGAGTTATAAATAAATATATTTAATAATATATATATTCAATGATTCAATCTATTGAAGGTTTATCACCTATTTGAATATTTCAATACTTTTGAAAGATTTATAATTCTTTATAAGATTATATCAAAAACCATATAATTATATAGAAAATTTTGATTAGGAAACCGCGACGGCTATAGAGAAGTATATCATATACAATATCACAGTCAATATAGTAAAAGATCATATTTATTATAACGGATTCATTTCTGTTTAGCTACCAATGATAACTCTAACGAAAAGCCACTTGAGAGTATCTCCGACGATAAAACTCCAGTGACCAAGAAACATAATCTGAGATCCGAGAATTTTTTTTATGTTTTTATTTTGAGTATTGCTGGTTCCTCCCACACAGCTAGGAACACCGTTCCTCCTCCCCCAGTAATCCAATCCAATTGTTGTAGCCCAGGCAGTCGAGCCTTGCCTTAAGAAATTAACAAAACAACTGTCGCAGTATGAGAAACAATTGTTGCAGTATGAGATTTGAGGTATGACCATTAACCGTAAGAACATTTCCGAAATTGCTCCCCAATAATACAAGGCAAACCAGCCCTAACATTGCGAGAACTAACAAGGGTATACCAAGCCATCATCTCTATAAAAATGCCACAAACCCTGAAAGTCACATGCACCAACTCGTAACCATAACGCTCTCACTGGAGGAAGGGAAAAGTGCATAATAACCAGAACGCCAATATAGTAATCCTACCTGTGATGACATATAAGCCATCACCCGGACGCCATTTGAAAAGAGAAGTGAAACTTAATTGGAGCAAAAGACTACCTTGCTGATCCCGAAAAGCCAGGAGAGTCCAATTTCAGGATTCGCCTTAAATCATTCTCCATGCCTCGATAATCAGGATTCCCAGTTCCAAGTATGGTACCAGAAGATCTTTGTGGCACGGGGGAAGAATCTGTGACCTGACTGGCAGTTGCAAAGTTATTTCCATAGATTTGAGAGAGACTCTGAGATGGCCCATATGAATTCGCACGGTCCGGTGTTCTTGTGGGGGTTTTTGTTGGTGAAACTTCTTGGCGAAGACCAGATCGAGCGGATTTGGGGATATCGCCCGAGCTTCGTGAATCACCTTTGAGTTTGTAGTTCATTTGCGGAGACCTTCCAGAAAATCCAGCACCTCTGGGACCAACAGGAGAGCTTTGTCCACCTTGATAGGACATTGCTGAACTTGTTGTTAAGCTTAAGGCAGGCCCAAGGTTACCATTGGTAGATGGTTCCTCGGAAAATAAATAGGCCTTAAGTTGCTCTGATTTGTCTAATGATGATTGAGAGTTGCTTGGTGAAGGATGGTGTGGTTGTAAAGGACTCGACGTCTTCCGTGCTGCTTTGATCCTCTCGTTGTAAGGTGTGGAGAATGCCGGTCCCAATGGCAACCCGGGACTATTAGATCCGTCCAGCTCCATGGAGAACATACTACTTGCTGAACCACGAGAAGTGGGCATGTTCTTATTGCGGTATTGACTGGTAGGCTGCCGTGGAGTTCTCGTATCACCGGGCGAAGCAACTGGGGGATTGAAAGGTCCAACGGAACCGGTTGCATTTGAGTTTGTACTTCGTGCTCGAATTTTTTCGGCCTTCTCCCGTTTATCTGCTTTGAAGAAAAGGTCAAGAGGTGACTCCTCCCTATGTGACAAATCACTAAATATTTGTGCTGAAGACGGAGTTTGTGAAGATTCGTCTGCCGACGAATCTGGCTCTTTGATCACATTTCCAGCTCTGATTGCTGGCGATTCTGGAACAGACTTTGAATAAAAACTGGGCATAGGCAAAGCTGAGGGGGCAGGGGATGCGTGAAAAGTTGGCCCTGCATAGGCCTGAGCTGCCAATGGTGTTTGAATAGGCCTGGCAGCAGATGAACCACCGGTAGATTGAGCGCCAGTCAATGGCGGGGTAGTTCTATCATTCCTTGTTGTAGCAGGAGACGTTTGCACATTTTTGGGTCTTCTCTTATTGGTCGACTTCCTTGAACTATTGTCGGGTAGGGCTGAGTTTGGTTTGTTTTGAGAGGCTGGCTGATTCTGCTGGGCTCTTCGAGGAGTTCGAGGAGGGGTAGTAGGTTGATCAGAATGAGTCATCGCGGGGTGCATATTCTGCGAGTATGCTTTGCTGTTGAAGTCATGCGGACTTTGAGCTGCGTTTCGAGGCGAGGCTGTTCCAAGCTCCGCGGCTGAATTTTGGATCTGACGTTGCCCTTTGTGGGGAGTCATCGAGGACATTTCTTCTTGACGCCTTTGTATATATGGTTGGGCGGATAAATTTTGTCTGTTTAAATAATAAAATCTAAAAGATTGTGCTTGATTAACAAGACACGGAAGATTTCCCGTATTTGTGCTATTGCGGGCGTGGATCGGACGGGGACGAAATGGTGTACTATAGATAAGGAGGTGGCCGTTCGCTGGAGATATCTCGTAATCTAGTAGAGGAGTAGTTTTTTTGGTGGAATCTATTTAGTTGTATGTGGTGGATTGGTCGAAGTAAGTTATTCATTGTTCGGTATATGGGTTATAAGATTTATGGTTTTAGCAAGAGAGAAGAAAGAGGCTGAAGGAAGGTATATACGATACGCAGCAACCGCCCTACGGTATCGTCTCACTTATGGGGTTTAGGTATTAGTCATGCTTTCAATCAAAGTTAATTAGTTAGAAACCTAATTACTAGGTACCTAACTACCAACCCTAAAGTAGATTGATTATGCACGTGATCCACATACGACTACAGGCACTACGGCGAACTACTACAATTTTAGGTTGCGGCATAACAGATAGTACCGTCATATTCCCTTGATTGCTATCGACCCTACGCTCAAATCCATAAGCCCTCGAGAAGCTCTTTCTCTTGAATTTCCAAAAGCACTATTCATCCACCACAAAAAAGACGTTAACTGCATTAAGGTCTATCAATACAATTATCAACCCTTCGCATCTTGAACTACTAAACTCGCATAATCATTCGCTCGGCGCCCTCGAAAAGTACCCCGCCAACACCAATAATTTAGACAACCCGTCGAAACCACAAATACTCAGGTCACCATGGCAGACGTAGATATGACAGACGCCCCACCAACTACAGTGAAGAAGGGCGGTGCGAAGAAGGCAGCGGGTGGTGAAGGTTCGGAAGGCAAGAAGCGCTTCGAAGTGAAGAAGGTATAAATCCGTTGTGAAGTCACATCTGCGCAGCTCTAACCAAATGTTTAGTGGAACGCGGTAGCTTTATGGGCATGGGATATTGTTGTTGATAATTGTGCTATCTGCAGAAATCATATTATGGATCTTTGTAAGCTTGAGTGTTTCAAAGAAGAAGCCAATACTAACTTCACAAAGGCATCGAATGTCAAGCAAACCAAGCTTCTGCCACAAGTGAGGAGTGCACTGTAGCCTGGGGAATTTGTAACGTCAGTAATCCCTTCCGCTAATTACATCTAAGCTAATATTGAACTCCGGAACAGCACGCATTTCATTTCCATTGTATTTCCCGTTGGTTGAAGACACGCCAAGTTTGCCCGCTTGATAACAGAGATTGGGAGTTCCAGAAGTATGGTCGTTAAGTTTGGGGTTTGAGAATGCGATTGGGATTGCTCGGAATTTGAGGGAAGATGATGAAGCTGCGGTCACGAGCAGAGAAATAATATACCAAAAGGAGCGGCATGAATATCATTTGTGTGGTTCATCCAAGGATTCATTATGGAGGGACTTGCAGAATTTCTAGCAGGGTTGGCGTTATGGACACAGAAGTAGAACGAGAGTTCGGTACAACGTAGCTTTCAATTCAAAGCTCTAGTTTGTGCCAAAATATTATCCGCATTTGTGGTATTCCCAATCCTATGACGCCCCTGTGTAGATATCCCTTAAGCAATCGTTCAACCAACAGTCTTGCCATCCACAACAATTCCTTGCGACGCATCCCTTCCCCCTAAAGGTAACCATCTAACAGGATGTCTCTTGTAGAATGGCCAAGGAGGCACAACTATTGCGAAGGTAAATGCCGTCCCAAGCAAGCCGAAAGCAAGCGCAAGTTTAATATCTCGTTTGAAAAAGCCTACGAAAAAGGCAATGGCCTACCACTATCAATCAGTACTTTCCGAATGACTTGGGGACCATTGGATCATTTACTCCGGATATTGCGAGTACAGCGGTTGTTAGGAATTCGGCCAGTCTCTGTCCTTCAAAGTCCTAGAGGTGGAACAGGAAATTAGCATTCAACCAGTGTCAGACCAGCTTCTCATCTCCCGGGAGTAAGAGTGAGTGCATATGATTGATTGTACACTAACAATTTGTCCTTCGGCAAGATCCCGAACCTGGTCAAGAATTTGATCTGCCATATTCGTAGATAGTCTGAAATAGGATGACGGGTTTACAGTGACAACAAATCAAGCCTTTTTCTAGATAAGAAAGTCGATTTCGTGAAAGGTTACCAATTCCCAAGGTGTCCCTTGAGCTTGAGTTAAGGCCACACTTCAGCCTTGTTGTGGCTCCTAATGGCCTTGGCCGAAAATTGATAACCGGGATTTAGAGCACATGCATAGATTCCATAGATTTTGGGTGAGGAATGAGCGATTTTGGTACAACTACATGTACAATTTACATGATACGGTTACTCAAATGGCTTGATATTGAAGTTATCATGTAGCTGGTATGAGCTGTACGAAAACCTCCAAGTCTTGGTTAAATCGATAAGATGTGATCAAACAAAGTCAGACATGTATGTACTTCCGTATGGCGATAATTCATTCACAAGGTGAGAAGAGGCTTGAGGGATACGAAACGAGCAAAGAGTTATTGGATGTACAGTGTATCAATTAAGAACGTTCCATTCCTACCAATTAACACTCAATATTAAACTTCAAGATGTCATCCGATTGAACCAAAATAGCAATTAGACAATTATTCGAGGAGAATTCTGACAATCCAATGAAACAATACAGTAAACCAACAAACCAATGAATGAACCCCGTATTCGAAAAAAAATAACTTGTATCTTTTTGGTCTTTTGAAGAGTATTGCAAGGTCTTGGCCTTCTGATATCAATTACACAATCTTACCACACCGAATACCTTTTTATGGTCCCGAGCAGAAGGAATTTGCTGTAGAAAGTTGTTCATGTGGTGTAGTTGAATTTTTGTTATGAAAGGAGAGAGAGGGGGTTCGAAATGGTCCCGTACGTACCCAAACAAGTGCTGTTTACATGTAAGATCTTATATAAAATGGCTGAGGATGGTAGGCTAATGCCCTCATTCTCATTGCACTCACAATACTCCTTACCCATTCACCCGTGTGTACTCTACCAGGTATCTACTCGGTATCTACTACGAGCCCAGAACCCAACTTGCAAGAAGATGCAAGAGTCTCAGATGTCAGGTATTCTTAGCTAGTCACCTCACGGTACTTTCTGTGCAGTAAGCGCCTCCCGTGTCCGTCTCCACCAAGATTTCTTTCAAGCCTTCTTCCTCCACTTCTTGTACTCCTTGAAAATTACAACCTCAAAAACCAACAGATTGGTTTCGACCTTTCACCTTCTTTTTCATCCCAAAAAGATATCTTATTTTGCACTTATTATCTTAAATCATCATTTTACAACCGGGCAACATCCAAAAAATAAGTTATTCGGCCTTGGGCTGCAACCTTAGCCTGAACCAGAGAAGTACGCTTAGGGTTTTCCAACATCACCTTACAAAGGCCGAACCTTTCTACAAGCTTCTGCCCTCAAAAAACTTCAACTTGAGACCGGCCACCCACAAAACCTCTTTTCCCACTCTTCCACTCTCCCAACAACCTAAGCCACGATTAACTCTATTCAAATACCGTCCCATATCGAAATATTGAAATTGTCGCATCAGGATTGTCGAACTCGAACGTCAAATCATTTCGGCATTCATCGCCTCGGCGGCTTCACAAACAACAAACCACCAAGTTGGCGGGACTCGTATTTCAAGACTTTTCCTTCATCCGTCCCCTCCTCGGTCCAGTGAAGATCTGGGCCTACTGCGGAGGCGACAAGAAACCCCCATAATTGCACCTAAAGCAATCCAAATCGAAATATATAAACTGCGCATTTACACATAATCCAAAGGGGTAGCGGATGGACGAGTAGCCATTCTCATTAGGAATCACACTGTACAGGGACGACCTGTGCAAAGTCAACTATCAAATTGACGCCAAACAAGCGGTGGGCGCTCGTTGCGACCTGCCTAGAACTTTGAAAGCTTTGGCTTCCTAGAAAATTTGTATGCAGTCGTCGTTGCAATTGTCGGAGCTGGCTGGCTAATCCGGACGCAGAACTTAATCCAAATATATTTTATTCAGCTCATAACTCAAAAATGTCTGAACACGAAGATACCTCCCTCGATACTGGCTACAGCACGCCGGTGCCAGAGTTGGATGATCACAGATACCAATCGCAGCCTGTACCAAAGGCTCGCTCCCGCAGTGGCACTATTGATACTTTTCACGCCCCATCTTTCCGAGCTCCACAAAGCCCAGACCTAACACGCGTGAACAACACTCTTCTTCAGACAATCGCAAGAGATTTCGAGGAAGCGGTTGTCGACGAGGATGCGAGGGGAGTTTCTCCAATGGCTGTTCGATTGGCAGATAGAAGTCGTCGAGGAACCGCAGATACTGCTGAGATTCGTTCTCTATCGCCACCAAGTTCAGTAAAGGCCTTCGCTGATGCAAGAAGAAGGGAAAGGGAGATGTCCATTTCGGACCCAAGCTCTGGGAAGGCATTTGCCGATGCTAGACGACTTGAAGATCACAATGCTCTTCATAGAACTGAATCACGCGCGAGTCACCGCAGCCATCGCACTTTCCGTAGCAGACGTTACACTAACGATAACGATGCAAAGAGCTTCGCAAGCTCCTGCAAGTCAGCAGAAGAGGATGTTTGCTTTCCGCTACACCCTTCTCCAACCAAGAATACGCTCCAGATTAATTTTGACACTCTCGAGGATTTCATTGAGGAAGAGGAAAATCGTGCCAAGACCCCAGTCAACCACGCGCAACCTCGAATTTTCCACGACTTGAGAAACAATAGTGCGATACCCATGATTGTAACATCGGAAGGTACAGCTGTCGAGATTCCCTCAGGCCCACCTTCTATCAATGAAAAGTTGGACTTATCTAGCCTCGAAGAGATTACACGACCGCAGCAGCCACATCTCGACACTAACAGGTTCGAATACTTCTCCTCGCATGGAGTAGATACTATCCACGCTCCAGAATTCGGGGATCTCATTTTGGAAGGAGAAGATATTCGAAACCTATTCGCCCGTCCACAAGGACAACAAGGAGAGGGCGTTTGGTGGTTGAACATGAACAACCCAACAGAAAGCGAGATTCGGGTAATCTGCAAAGCATTTGGAGTCCATCCCCTGACCATTGAGGATATCACAGCCCAGGAAACACGAGAGAAGATTGAACTTTTCCCTTCGTACTACTTCGCTTGTTTCCGTTCCTTTACCGTCGTGGAAATTGAGGATGGCCAGGAATACGATCCATTCAACATTTATGTCATCGTTTTCCGAGAGGGCTTACTAAGCTTCAGCTTTTCACCCAACACACATGCAACCAATGTTCGGCAGCGCATCACGTTGCTTAAGGATTACTTGTCTTTGAACAGTGATTGGATATGCTATGCTTTAATGTAGGTTTGCCTAATTCGTTTTAAGATCATAGACTAATAACTTTTCAGCGATGACATCGTAGATTCTTTTGCACCGGTTATCCACAAAATCGATAATGAAACAGATACTATTGAGGATCAGGTATTTATCGCTCGGAGTGATGATATGCATACCTTTCTACGGAAAATTGGCATGGTCCGAAAGAACGTCATGGGATTGATGAAACTTCTTGGAGGCAAAGCCGATGTTTTGAGAGGGTTCACCAAGCGCTGTAACTCAAATTACGAAGTCACTCCTCACATGGATATTGGTCTCTATCTAGGCGACATTCAAGATCACGTTGTCACTATGATGACCAGCTTGGGACACTCTGAGAAGATGCTCTCTCGGTCACACAGCAATTACCTCGCACAACTCTCTATCGACAACATTACCCAAGGGAACAACGCGAACAAGGTCCTCAGCAAAATCACTCTCCTCGCTTCCATCCTGGTTCCACTCAACTTGGTATGTGGTATGTTTGGTATGAATGTTAATGTTCCATTCCAGAACGCTCAGAGTCTCATTCCTTTCTTCACAATTTTGGCTGTATTGGTGGTATTCAGTCTTGCTTCTCTGGCACTTGCGAGACGTTATAGATATATTTAGATTCCTGTGGAAGGAGAAACAGTTTTTGAACTAATAATACTTGTGAGGAGGTTGAGAAGTTTGGTTTATGTAGTACAGAAAAAAAGGGCCAAAGTCGTGGTGGTACTATTACAGATCTCTTGGATATATAGATGTCTCTAGATTTTGACAGTGTTAATATTGACTAGATGCTACGGACTTATGACTTCAGTATTGTGATGATTGACATTTCCTCCAAATTGGCAGGCACCACAGAATTTACCCCACGTGACCCGATGACGCCGATGCCGATATCCTTTGTTGAAGGCGGCAAATTTTTTGAAGCTCTCTGAAGCTCCAAATATAAAATCAAACAATTCCAAACCACCACATTCCCTCTCGCACACACAAACAAAGACGATCCCCTTTTCCCTCAAACCCATTCTTTATAGCACAAGTACGAATTCTCTCAATATATAAAAACGAAACAAAAAGCCAAAAATGGACTCCTCATCTCTTCAGCAAACACCGGATCTCTCCAAGTTGTCGGATAGGGATAAGCAGGAATTGCAACAGTTTATTATGAATGAGACGCAGAAGGCTAGGATTCAACAGTGTATGTGTTTTTCTTTTTCTTTTTCTTTTTCTTTTTCTTTTTCTTTTTCTTTTTCTTTTTCTTTTTCTTTTTCTTTTTCTTTTTCTTTTTCTTTTTCTTTTTCTTTTTCTTTTTCTTTTTCTTTTTCTTTTTCTTTTTGTATTTGTATTTGCGTGGGGTTTTGCTTGGTTGATTGATTGGTTGGTTGGTTATTTGATTTTGAGATGGGGATTGGGATTGAGGGTAGGAAGTGGGAAATGGGAAATGGGAAATGGGAAATGGGATTTAGTCTATCAGTTTCCATTCCCCATCATTTCACCGCGCTCTCTCTTCATAAAATCCAAGGAAGAGAAATGGACATTGAAGCTGTATCCAAAAAAAAAAGGAAAAGGAAAAGAAAACGAAATCAAGAATCAACAAAAAACACTAGCTAACAAAACCACAACTACAGCCGTCCACTCCCTCACAGATGTCTGCTGGAAGAAATGCATCACGGGTAATATCCGCAGTGGGAAATTGGATAAGAGTGAGGAGAGCTGCACGATGAATTGTGTAGAGAGGTTTGTGGATAGTAGTGTGGCGGTTATTGCGCATTTGAATGCTATGAGGGCGAATGGGGGAGTTTGAGGGTTTGGATGTGAGGTTTGGGAAGGGGTGGGAGAGGAATAGGAATAGGAATATGGAGAGGGAGAGGGAGTATGATATGATATGAAATGACGAGATGAGAAGCGATGCGATGCGTGGAATGTTATGGCTTTGGAAGGAATATAGATTATGGAGATGCCGGTTCGGATTCGATACTTTATCTGGTAGATGTGATGTGTGGAAAGGTGAAGGGAAGGGGCGGTCGATCGGACGGACGGACGAGGTCATGTCATAGAGTAGGAATATGGATATGGATGAGGCATGCATGATGTGATGTCTTTGTATGAATAGAAAATCCGGGGTGGCGTATGCCAGATTAGATAGGATTAATGAATGATATGATATGATATCCTTACTTGAACGGCGGACTTGGTCGAGCGCTGTAGAGGATGTTGATGAATCGTTCTTGGCATTTTAATATACGCCTAAATGAAGATATTGCAGATTCAAGGTAGGTTAGATGTCAGTAGGCGAAGCTTCAGGATGTGAAGTAAGGACAAGTTGATGTAGTATCGTATGCTTTACATCACCGTGTTGGTGCAATGTAGATCCACGGTTGTCACGCACATCATTTATAAGTGGAAGTCGAGCCGTCCACTCGATGCGAACCCTCGATATCAGGTTCACAGGAGCAGGACGTCGATCGTAAAGAGCCGTCACCAAGTGCACATATAATCAAGTGTATCAGGAATTGTCATTGGCAGGATAGTACTGCAGTACTGCATTGGTGTACATATTTTTAAATTCATCTCATTGCGCCGCATGGATGTGGGTATCAGCCAATCGTAGAAAAAGTTGGCCATTTATCAACCATATAACTTTTTATTCCCTCAAATCCAAATTCCTAATTCCACTCCCATTTTGACATTTAGACGATTGCGAGCTTGGTGGCAGCAATGTCAAGAGCATCAACATCTGCGGTAAGACGGGCAAAGGCCTTCTTGGATCCATCTGGTCTGTTATTGGTGTATTAGCAACTGTCCATAAATTTGTTTGTCAATTTTAAGCGTACCGGATGAGGGTGTTGATCTTGACGGTGTCAATGTCGTAAAGCTTCTTCAAGGCCTCCTTGATTTGAGCCTTGTTTGCCTTGATGTCGACAATGAAGACGAGGGTGTTGTTCTCCTCAATCTTCTTCATGGCGCTCTCGGTGTTCAATGGGTGGATGATGACCTTGTGCTCATCGAGACGGGGTTGGGAGACGATGGAAGTACGTGGATACTTTGGTGCACGGGAGAGTTGAAGGGTCTTAGGTCTGTGGAAAGTGGTCGAGAGACGGACCTTGCGGACCTTGTGGGAGTGGACCTGATGGAATTGTTAGTATCAAACGTCAATGACAGCAATAGATAGAAGAACTTACACCCTTCAAGGTAGCCTTAGCAGCGGCATTGGCCTTCTTGTTACCACCCTTGGCGGCAGCACCTATTAAAACTTACGCATCAGCAAGCGCTCTTGAAGAACTCGCAATATCTGCTACTGCTGGTGCGCATCTTTCGCATTCCTTCGCGTTGTATTTGGAAATATTTTCATATTTTCGTATTTTCAAAGCGACCCGCAATATTCCCCAAGGAGAACTTGCGATCAAGAATGCGATCAATGCTTATTTGAGAGAAAGGGAACTGTACCTTTCTTTGCTGGAGGAGCCATTTCGACGAATATACTTCCTAGTGGATTAGTATTGGATTTGAGTTGTCGAGGAGTTGATGGTTTACTTCAAAAAATCAACGAGGTAAAAAGATCAAATTGAACGATCGTGTGAAAAAATTTCGCTAGTCGGCAAAACTATATTTCCGGCTCCCGAAGTATCGAAGATACATTTTTCCCTAGGACTTCTTCAAGTAAAAATTATATATACGTATTAGATCAGTTTCGTTATTTTTATAGTTGATTTAATTCATTTTTCACCTTGTGGAGATCCTCAGGTTTTAAAAGATTCATACTGGGTTTTGTATTGCTTTGAAGTTCTTAAATCTTTTACAATGGGCTTCAATAAGAAAACCAAACTAAAGTCCCTCTCACAAGGTCGACCGCCAACGATCAAGAAACCAGCTCAACGTATATCAAGCAAAGCTACTCGAACTATAATTCGTAATCATCATACGTTGGAGAAACGAAAGGCTAAAGCTTTAGCTGAGGGAGACGAAGTTACAGCAGCAGCACTAACACGTGAAATTGCTTCACAGGGTGGATTGGAGCGCTATCAACGTGCAAGTCTAATCGGACAGGGCAATGATAGAGGTGGTGATAGCAGCAAAATCTTGATGGACTGGCTAGCGCCTCTATGTAAAGACCTCAAGGATCTAGCGGAAAAGAACTCGCCAGTCCGCATGTTGGAAGTTGGAGCACTGAGTACTACGAACGCTTGCTCAAGAAGTCATACCTTTCATGTTGAGAGAATTGATTTAAATAGTCAGTCGGAGGGGATAACACAGCAAGACTTTATGGAACGACCGCTACCAAAAGATGAGACCGAGAAATTCAACATTATCAGCCTTTCCCTTGTGTTGAATTATGTTCCAGATGGCTCAGGCAGAGGTAATATGTTGCTCCGGACTCGAAAATTCCTGGAAACAATCTGTCCGGCTGGTGAAGGATTCAGCGAATGGTTTCCTGCATTGTTCTTGGTCCTACCATTGCCTTGCGTAAACAACTCTCGCTATATGGATGAAGCCAGGTTAGAAGCGATTATGGAGAGCTTGGGATACGTTATGGTAAAGAAGAAGCTCTCGAACAAGCTAGTATATTATCTCTGGCGTCTACAATCACCATCAATGAAACCACGACAATGGAAGAAGGAAGAGATTCGAGCTGGGGGTGGTCGCAACAATTTCTCGATTGTGCTTAAGGATTGAGGAGGTTCAGAGGGAGAGACAGTTGACTTTATACATCGTATGTTGATGAATTAGTCGCAGCCTGTCTGCCCCAACTTCTCATGAATGTACAAACTCAGACAATGATCGTCACAAGCAACACGGATACCTGGAAATGAATAGAATGTTTAACTGGCCCCCGCGCATTGGAGGGGCGACAGCAAGATGCAGACCAGGCTACTCAGACTCCAAATTTTATATGGTGGGTCAGCTATCCTCGAGAAACAATTCGCTCTCTCCTCGCTCTCTCCTGATAAATGTATGGACGAGACGAAAAAGCAGGCAATAATCAAGTGTCGAGACTCAATGCGGAACAAGTCAGAATCACGCCTTCAGAGGTGGGGAGTGGAGAGAGGAGGTACACTTTTCGGGCAATATGTTATCTGCCTCATCCGTGGATACCCTTTTCCGTTACATGGTGCTTTCGTGTAATTTACACTCCATAAAGGACTTGACGGGCAAGTGGGGCATCTAATCCATGCTTTACCTGCGCCTTCTGCATTATCAAGTTTCTAATCTCATCTCAATGTTACATTGTAATTTGTGAGAGAGCAAACTTGGAAATGGAGTAAGTTCTGGAATGGCAAGTTCTGTGGCGGGGGAGAGATCTCAGAAAATGTTGCTTTGAGAGAACTGACCGTTGAGAAATAGAAAGAGAGAGGAAAAGAGCAGGAAGAAACCAAAACCACCATCCATCCATACCTGATGCTTGCACAAACATACAAAGGGAGTGGTGTAAAAATCTGAATGATGCATAAATTGAATTTCGTATGATTGTCGGCTTTTGGAAAGAAATAGCGATAAGCCTTATCTCTAGGAGAAGAAGCTTGGTTTTTGAAAAGGCGGACTAAAATCTCAAAATATTTCCTTCTAGATCTCTCGATTACAGTATCTACCAACTCTCTACTAACCTTCCGCACAACCCACATCAACCACACTCAGCTTTTTTGATCTTGGCCATTTTAATTTTGCTCGTGTGTCCCTTCTCAAGAGACTTTTAGTACTTGCGAAGAGATCGATCGAGTGGAACTGAAAATATTTGGAGACTTTTCGACTTTATCTTATCAGGTTTTCATCGGCGGACGTTGACAATATCACACATTCACTAATAATTTAATACCTCCTCATCATGGCGCGTCCTCCCAATCGAAATCCAACAAGTTTCTATGAATACGAACATGGAACATCAAGATCTCCTAGAGGCTCTATTAGTAGTAATAGAAGTGTCCGATTTGACTCGGGCGATTTCTCTCCATCTGCAGAGTCTGATTATTTAGTCCCCGGTGATCAAAATGATCAAAATGAAGGTCTTAGAAGACGAAGGTAATCCTTCCTTTCCCTTCTCCGCCTGTCTAGACAGCTAATATGTTTTTCGAAGGTCCTCAATTGCCATGCGATTCAATTCCATTACCCATGCTGGAGGCGTGAACAGTATCGAAAACTTCGCACGAAGTCTGACAAGAGCTTCCGCATTCCACGAGATTACTCCGCGTCGTCCATCATTTATACTTGCAGAGGATAGCACGGAGGAGGGTGATGGTGGAGATCTAGAATATGGAGGAGTGCAGACGGACTATGGGCGGATCCCTCGTTCTTCCTTGATCAGAGAGCAGTTACGGAGATCGACTTCAGATATTACGGTTGATGATGAGTCTGCACTTGGAGATGAAACAGAAAGTAGCCTGTCCCGAGTCGCCAGTCACGGGAGGTCTGGGGGGGAACGTGTTGCTGGAGGCGATCATGCAAGCGTACAAGGAAGTGTTAGAGGGAACCAATCTATCTTTGCGATTGCCCCGCATCTATCAACTCCTCTAGCAGGAAGCTATGGAACATCTTACGGTACCTTACGTTCAACCTTGAACGAATCATCTATGGTTCATGCCGGCCAGCTTTGGCGACAACAACAAGCTACTGGCGCAAATGTTGCAGACGGGGAACACTTGCCACTGATTGTCAAGGAGGTCGAAGAAGATGGGAAAATTGTGCTTGTGGTTGAGGGGCAGTCCACCCTTCCACAGACCATCCTTAACTCCACAAACGTTCTTATTGGAGTTGGTTTACTCAGTCTCCCCATGGGGTTGAAATACTCGGGATTGTTATGTGGCATGATATTACTCCTTCTATCGGCGCTTGTCACGTCATATACTGCGAAGTTATTGGCTAAGTGTATGGATCGAGATCACAGTCTTCTGAGCTTCGCAGATGTTGCCTATGCATCCTATGGCCGTAGAGCAAACATAGCAACTAGTATACTTTTCACTATGGAGCTTCTGGCGGCATGCGTCGCATTGATTGTTCTTTTCGCAGATTCCCTGAACTCCCTAATTCCATCCGTCGGAGTAAATGAGTGGAAAGTCCTTTGCGGTCTTCTTTTGATACCGCTTAATTTTGTTCCTTTACGTCTATTGAGTTTCACCAGCATTCTTGGGATCATCTCGTGCTTTTCAAGTATGTAAAGATGACCTGTAACTCCAATACCTTGACTGACGGTTATAGTTGTACTAATAATTCTCATCGATGGCTTCGTTACACCACGAACTCCTGGTTCTTTACTGGAACCGGCGACTCAGTACATATTTCCAGCTAACGTAAGTCATCTGCATGTTGCTTATTTTAATTCCCCAATCTATCTTCACTGTGGCTCCTCCGCCATACAATAACAAATAATTTTTTGCCTGAACCGATACATTTAAGTAGCGGTTCTCACACCCGAAAGAGTATCCCTAGTTTAAAGTCATCGAGGAGGAGTCCGCTCTGATTTTGCACTATACTGACTCCTATTCCTCTTTAGTGGCTCACTCTTCCACTTTCGTTCGGCCTTATGATGTCGCCTTGGGGAGGACACTCGGTTTTCCCTAACATTTATCGTGACATGAGACATCCATACAAATTCGACAAAGCCGTCAAATATACATTCAGTTTCACAGTAAGTTTCATTCAATCTCCAGCTCTACATTGTGCTAAAATAAATCCCCAGTATGTGCTTGATGCTACAACTGCACTAGCTGGAATATTGATGTTTGGAGGTAAGTTCCTATCGGTTTTCTGATTCAACTCCCGAGCATGCATCCCTTGCAAAACGCATCTGTGCCAAACGGCTACTGACATTCCTATAGATAATGTCATGGATGAAGTCACAGCCAACATTATCGGAAACTCAAGCTACCCTCGCAGCTTATCTCTTATGATATGCATATTCATTGGCATCATCCCGTTGACCAAAGTTCCCCTTAACGCTCGCCCTATCGTGTCTACAATCGAATTGCTCTGTGGGCTTGACGCCCACGCTATGGCTGAATCACCAGCCCTTACTGGACTCTCGGGCTACACCCGTGGTATAATGAAAATCGCCGTTCGTATCATTGTACTAATCATATTTGTGATCATAGCAATCGTCTTTCCGGCTTTCGATAGTATTATGGCGTTCATGGGTTCCGCTTTGTGCTTTAGCATTTGTGTGATTCTGCCGCTTCTGTTCTACGTCAAGATGTTTAAGAAAGAGATTAGTAGGAGAGAACTGATCTTGGATTATTGCTTGATTGTCATTAGTTCTATAATGGCAATTGTGGGTACTGTTTGGGCTTTCTTGCCCAAAGAGCTGATTCATGCCGAATAATGCGGGCACGATGAGTAAGGCATTCATGGTATTTTAGGAAAGGTTGTACATATTTTTCTGTAATTCTCTATGTGGTTAATGTTTATATGGGTTAATATTGGAGTTCTGCATCATATACGGATGGTGGTCATTTGATACTCCATACTGAAGTCGTCGATATAGCCTGTATTCAGTTCCTGGGTTCTTGTGGAGAAAGGAAGAAAAGTTGTTGTTTGCTGTTTGCTGTTGATTTTGTACACATGACGGGGATGAAACACATAGATACATACTCGGAATTGGAATAAAATAGGATATACCACCCACTACGCCGTCTGAATACAATGGTTCTTTTCTTTTCCCCCTTTTTGGTGAATATGCATGCTTATGCGTAATAGCTCGGTATAATCTGTCTCAGCACTAATTATGATCTCAAAAGTAACTACGTAGGATTAATTACTCCTTTATGTCTAGTGTCATGCGAGAGAAAGAAGAATAGTAAAAAAAATGTTGTGGTGTTTTCTTTTGTATGTGATGTTTATGGTTGGTAGATAGATAGCTGGGATTGGTGATGGATACTTTCTGTGTTGGTAGGTGTATGTGTAGGTGTAGGTATAAGTATAAGTGTCCGATAGCCAGGACAGGACAGGACGGGGTATTCGATAGGATTGAATTTGAGAGGTTGAATATTGATACGTATTTGAATTTTTGGATACGGAATATGAATGTGAACGAGGTTCAAAACAGTGAGTCTACTACAATGGATCCATTTGAGATTTTCAAGACAGCTGGGGCGAATGGATTTGTTCAAAGCTAAAGAATCATTACCATGCTTGATGTAAATTATTTGTAGTAGAACTTGATAACCAATGACCGCGTCGACTATGCCTATATTAGAAATTTGTCGTCTTTTCAAGCCCATTGCTTACCTCATATAAGTTTGGAGAAATATCTTTACATTGTGACATATGTCCACATCTAAAAGTTCAAAGTATCTTATCCTTCCACCAGACCTTCCACCTAAACGCCGTTACAATGCATATCTATACACGTTCATCCTCTCACCACAAAACAGCCCAGTCATATCAATACTCCTTCCCCCTCACTAAATATACCCCTCTCCACTTTCTTCCTAGCAACCTCCTCAAACATATTAGCCTTCTGAACCGCCCTCGATCTTTCCCTGACAAAAGCCAACAACCTCAAACATCCACTCGGCGTCATACCCTCAATTCTTCTTGCCTGTCCCACACTCTCGGGTCTCGTCATCTTCAACACCGATTTCTCATGCAGGGAAATCCCATGTATAGAATCATAATCTAAATCCACCGGCAATTTAAGCATTTCATCTTTTTGAAAGACTCTCTGTGCTGCTTTTTGTTGGGCGACATATGGCGCATAAACGGCTTCAATCCCAACTCTATCCCTGATTCGTTGGGTGTAGGTTAAAATTTCTGGGATGCGGTTTGATAAATCGTTCATTTTTACGTCTCGGATGCGTAGAACGTCCAAAGCACTTCGCATGGTGCTATCGTTTGATACTTTAAACCCATCGTTGATCCAAACCGGAGCACTAAATGTACTTTTTTCAAGCGCTGATTTGAGACCTTCCATTTGAGCGACCTCATCATTGAAGGCGGACCAGCGTTTTTCACCTACCACTCCTGCCAATCTCCCCTTTTCTGTAAGTCGCAAATCGGCGTTGTCGGCTCGGGCGCTCATGCGGTATTCGCTGCGAGACGTGAACATGCGGTAAGGTTCGGAAACACCTTTAGTGGTCAAGTCATCTATCATGATTCCAATGTACCCATCGCTGCGAGATAACACCAATTGTGGTAATGATTGTGATGCAAGTCCGGCATTAATGCCTGCTATGATACCTTGTGCGGCTGCTTCCTCATAACCTGTAGTACCATTTATTTGACCTGCTAAGTAAAGACCTTGAATTGCCTTTGTCTCCAATGTTGCCTTTAGACTTCGAGGATCAACGTAATCATACTCCACACCATAACCTGGAGCTGTCATTGTGACATTTTCTAGTCCGGGGATAGTCTTCAAAAGTTGCTCCTGGGCCTCCGCTGGTATAGTCATGGAAATACCATTAGGATATATGATGTCGCTATTAAATCCTTCCGGTTCTAGCCATACAATGTGTCTATCCTTATCAGAGAATCGTATGACCTTGGATTCGAGCGACGGGCAGTATCTGGGACCTTTCACAGTCTCTCTAATGTGTATAGACTTATCCAAATTCGCCCGGACCACAGCATGCGAAGCCTCGTTCGTATAAGTAGCATGGCAGAGTAATTGCTCCTGGACAGAGACAGTTTCGTTGAGGTAACTGAAAGGCGTCGGTGGCTGATCTCCTAGCTGTACGGCAAGATTCTTAAAATCGATCGAGCCTTTTGCAAGCCGAGGAGGTGTCCCCGTCTTCAGTCTTCCCAGAGTAAAACCAGCATCTTTCAACGACTTGCTCAAGCCAAATGTAGCCGCCTCACCCATGCGCCCTGCAGGATAACATTCTAAGCCGATATGGATTTCACCGCCCAAAAATGTGCCAGTCGTGATGACCACTTGTTTCGTAGGTATGATTTCTCCCGATTCCAGTCGCACACCTGTAATCTTACTATTTTGCGTCTCGCCCTCCTCCTTTGAAACAATAATATCGGCCACACTACCCGTTACAATTGATAGGTTCGGATACGCTTCCAATTCCTCCCGCATATGCTTCTTGTATAAATCCCTATCGATTTGAGCTCTAGGACCCTAACAAACATTAGCACGCAACATCAAACTGCCGCCACCACAATAACCACCTACCCAAACCGCAGGACCTTTCTTTCGATTCAAGACCTTAAATTGCACGCCCGCTTTGTCAATAATCCTCCCCGCAACACCATCCAGCGCATCCACCTCCCTCAACATAGTCCCCTTCCCTATCCCTCCAAAACTGGGATTGCAAGAACAAACACCAATATTCTCGAGTTTCGGGGTAATCAATGCAGTCCTAGCACCAGATCGCGCAGCCCCCGCACAAGCTTCTGCTCCCGCATGACCTCCTCCAATGACGACGACATCGTATGGTCTAAAAGTAGAGAATTAGTTGAGAAGTGGAGGATCGGAATTGGAGGGGCGCAATTTATACCTTGTGTCTGCCACAACACTCGCAAAGGAGTTTCTTTGGATGAGCCGATTTCTATTGATAGTCCGCAGTAATGGGCGACCATATGCCACCGCAAGGCTTCGATTCATATTGGCATTTCGAATGCGTTTGTGCAATTCTTGGAGCAAATGGGGAATTTATGGGTGGAATTATTTTTCTATGTTTTATCGGAGTTTTTTTACCCCTCGCCGATTGGCTGAGTGGGATTCAAGGAATATTAACAACAACGGCATTGGCACATTCGATTTACAACTAATTGTTGTCATCAATCATGTTTGATTGTACATAGTTGTTACAGGTATAATTGAGTATTAAATTCATCTATCTCCGTGATATAATAGTTCAATCATCTTCCGAAGCCTCACACAAAATTGTCGGTAAGGTTAGATAACCTTGCCCCTCATTATGGAAAAGACGGGTCGACGTCAATATCGAATATCTCAACGTCTAAGGTTCAAATAACAGACGTGAACGTAAAAGCGTCATGCCTTTCCTGTTTGCTTTTCTGTATTTTCATGTGGACGAAATAATTAGTAGAATGATATTGAAATCGGAAATATGTTTATACGTATATATAGAGAATCCATGTCAAAATTTGTTCCGTCAAAATGGTCGGTAAGAGTGATAGGGGCGTCGAGATAGTAGTGAATTAAGCGATAGGTTGGTCGGTGATAATTCAAAAGTAAGTGAATAGATATAAATTAAGTAGATGTTAGATGTCAGTATTGAATCGTAGTGAAAGTTTAACATTAAACAGGGAGAAATGAGAGGGTAATAGTTGATAGATTATAGTTGAGCGAGGAAGTAATGAAGGGAGAATGAATTAGATGATACAAAAGAAGATGTTCAAAACCAAATAAGAAGTCTCGAGCAAAAAGGGGTGGATAAGAGAGTGAGATACATATGCCTTTTTCAAAAGTACCCAATTCATACTACTTACTACCATTTCCACCCCATTAATTACTACCAACCATCCTCAGCTAGCACTCCGATCACTCCGCTTAGAGCCCTCAAACCATCCCACATAGAAACTTTTGTTGCACATCTACATTTCTTCCTACAAGCCTCACCATGATAAGTATAAAGGATATATCGATGACTCTCTTCATAGCCCAAACTATGACAAACTATGACAACGTAAATACCTAGGTAGCCAATGATGTCACTATTCACGCTGCTTCAAGATCCACATTCTTGTACATCTATCCCAGATCTCGATTCATATTCCTTCCGATTCTGATCTTCTTGGTCTTTTTCCTTGATCTCAAGGGCATCATTACTAAAAATGTCCCAATGCTTTGAATTAAACTTCCCTGTTCACCATCGTCCTTCAACTTGGCAGTATTCAGCTCGATGCAACAACCCAATTGGCAAAACTAACCTCCTTTCTCGCGAAAATCACTCCATCTACTCTGTTCTTTTCATCTCCTAGAGAATTATAATCCAACCTCCTAGAAGGTGCCATAAATAGATTCACTCCCCAGCCAATCCATCAACCCGTTACCCGGAACCCCGCGCTAACAACCAAGACTGCCAGCCATTAGCCTCCCCTAGCGGATAAACGAGTCGAGTCGAGTCCAACTTTGTCATAACTAACCCAACTCAACCTATCCTAACCTAAACTGATACTAGAGCTTTTATTCCGTCCCACACAGGAAAAAAACTTGGAAAGGACACACAACAATCTCATTCATCTCATCACCTACTCCCTCTCTCCCTTATCCTTTGCCTTTCTTTTTCCTTTCCCTCTCTATCTTATATTCCCCCAAATTGCTTTCCAGAAACCATCGTCGCACTAGCAACTTCTTCTTTGCAACAACCACTCATTCATATCCTTATATATCCGCACGTCGACATCCGTACATCACATCGTCATCCTCATCCTCATCAAACTCACTCCGAAACCCACTCTCCTTATCACATGGACCCCTCTACTTTCGTCCTATCCACTTCTTCATATTACATTCGTCATTCTCCTTTCATACGATTAAAAACGAACATGCTGGCGCCGCATCGCGTCGCATCATATCAAGGAAGAATATCCAAATGGAACTACACCGGCCCATCCAATGGTCCGGTGCACACCAAGGGTCCAACACTGGAGGTTTGCTGAATATTTAAAGCTTGCTCGAAGCATTTGAATCATCCAAGTTATTCAGACGAGGAGCCGCGCCCACCTGCCAACAACCTACCTACTTCCTGCCTAACACATACCACAACACACATCGACCATCCATCCTCTATCAAGATCAATCATATCACAAATGATGTCATGTGGAGAACAAAGATATAGAGCGGGTAATTATCTGGTATTTATCTAAAATTCATCCCATCAACAGAGCTCTCTGAGATGATAATCTATCTAATCCACCAGAAAAGCGAGTCCTATCTAAAAATCCTTTCTCAGTCTCTCTCTCTATTCGCACTAGCTATTCCACCAAAGAGCCAATATCGACACATCTTCTCCGTTCCTATGATAAAATTTGTTGGTATATTCAAGAACAAAGCTCCTCCACGATGTTCGATCCTCCATAAGCAAGTGCGAGTAGTATGTTCGAGAGAAAAATAATCAAAGACAAAAAGAGTACGACTACAAGTGGAGGTCATGCCAACCTCCAACCCACTCCAAATCTCCGAGATCCGATTGCTTATCCTTGCGCTTCTCCTGATAATGGTGGTCTCGGGCCTTGGCCCGCGCCCATGGACATTCTCTGCCACCCTTATCTTTGATAACAATGTTTGATTTAGTATCCCAAGCATTGGTACCGAATCCTGTGAAGCCTAATCCAACATTTCGGCGTGGTATATTCTGAGTCTTCCACGTTTCCATAGATCGTTCAGTGTCTGACGCTCCTGCGTATGCCCTTCTACGGTCTCCAAGTGCAGACCACTTATCAAAAGCGGTTCTCTTTGAGGGTGGTGAATAGCGAGGCGAGTGTTGTTGAGTGGGGTTGTCGTGGAAGAAGAAACCATCAGCCACCAAATCCTCATCAATGTCATTAGCTACTGTACGATGAGTTGCAACTCTTGGAATGTTGACAAATGAAGAGGTGTGAGGTTCCAATGGAGATCTAGTAGTCTTCTCCCCATCGATCTTGCTCTCATGGCTCCAAGTTCGCGAGTTTGCCATTTGGCGTGCTTTGAATTGATTGTCGAGCTCTTCCTCTTCTTCCATCTCTTCGTCCCAGAGATCGCCCCAACTCTTTGATACCATGTCACTCTTCTTGCCAAAGACTGATGCCATAGATGGCAACGGGATTGGCTTTGCCATGGCGATGGGTAGAGATCCAGAGATTGGGGTAAGACTGGCCTTTGGGGGACCAGCGTTCATGTGGCGCCGGATGGCTAGAGATTGCATCGAGGACCCAAGGGAAGAATCGAGGACTGATTCCATTGAAGGAGTTTGTTCTCCCATGGAAAACCAGTCCTTCTTGCTTACTTCAGAGCCTGGGAAGAGGTCCTCGGAGTCGTAATCCTCATCTGGAATGGCGGAGAGTTGACGGAATTGTTGAGGTGGACTAGCATGTAATGCCTTGGCCCATGGGAAGGAGGCACCCGCATCGATTTGAGGGCTTTGAATGGAAGGCGTGCGCAATGGCTCACGGTTCGAGCTGGGAATGCCACGACGATCAGCAGAGCTGAAGTCATCGGCAAACTCATCGAACGTTGTGAAGCTGAGTACACGTTCGATGGCCTCACGAGCGCCAGCAAGCGATCGCTTTCGAGGATCAAGACTCATACACTGAGCAATGACTTCATACGTATCTTGTGACATTGTTGGGAAGACATCGAAGAGTGATTGCTTATCTCGAGTGAAGTCAAGGAAGAGGGGATCTGCCTCTGTGGGTGTCGTGAAAGGGTTGCGAGAGAATAAGATGTTCAAAAGGCAGATGCCAATGGCCCAGATGTCGGCTTGCTCTGGGGAGTACCCCGCACCAGCAGAATCATATTGTTCTGGAGACATGTAGCGGTCACTTCCCACGGTAGTTTCGTATGACCACTTCTCCGACGTTGCAAGGCCAAAGTCACCAAGCTTCATCTCCCCGGATTGAGTGAGAAAGATGTTTTCAGGCTTGATATCACGATGGTACATGCCCTTGCTGTGAATGTATGCAACAGCATCGATAAGTTGTAGCATAAATTGACGGACATGTTCTGTTTCGAGCGGGCCAGTGCCGGTTCGAATAGCTTCATAAAGATCACCCCGGGAGCAAAACTCCAAGACAATATACACATGGGCTTCGGTTTCGAAGGAGTGGATGAGATTGACAATATTTGGGTGAGAGCCAAGTCGAGCGTGGCAGGATAGTTCTTCCGAGTGCTCATCAATGGCAAATGCTGAATCGGCATCAGTCATGGTGGCAGATTTCTTGGTTAAGCACTTGATAGCAACGATTTCGTTGGTGATTAGGTCCTTGGCCATGAAAACCATTCCGAATGAGCCATGGTTGAGCGGAGATATTGTTTCAAAACGTCCATCAAGGACGACACCATCGTAGAACTTCTCTCTTAAGCACTCCATTGTTGTGATAAGGGTCGAAGTAGTGTAGCGTGGTGTGAGAAAAATCAAGGTTGAAGGGGAGTGAAGTGTGCAATTAAATAAATAAACTTAGAAACAAAAGTGCAGCTTTGAATACTGTTACAACCGAAATGTTTTTGGGCCCTGAGAGGTAAAGAATCGAGAGATACAAGGTGGAATTCGTGAAAGCTTTTGTCTTCTCTAAACAAAGTTGATGGTGGCACAAGGAGAGCTATGCTCTTTGACGACTGTCGAAAGTCGGAGGGAATAAAAGAGGTTGTAATTCGATCTGAATGAAGCAAGGCGATAAAAGGTATGTATGGGGAATAAAAACAAACTCGCAACGCTATATAAATGTATCCTAACCGCCGAAAAAGGAAAATGAATAATTGTTGAATAACTCCGGATCGTAGAAGTAGGGTGTTCAGAGGCTCATATGGGTATTTCGAATACGCTTTGACAAAAGAAATTTGTTGTAATAGTTCGTTAAATAGGACAAAGAAGGGACTTGAGGCCCGGTTTAAGAGAAAAAAGGAAAGAGTTGAGAATCGTTATGTTGACATAGGAGTCAGACGTTGAAAGAACGAGTGTCTGAGGTTTGAAATGTTCCTCGAATAGTACGAAGCAACGTACTAAGTGGTATGAAATGTGATGTCGATTTGGTAGGCCGAATCGAGGGAGGAATGTACAATTGAACCTAATCAATTATGCAATATCGAAATAGAGTGGCGTGATGATATGGCAGGGCAGATGTGGTGGATGAATGCACAGATCTAGGAGTGATGATCTGCGAGTAGAAGACTTTGGCAGCGTACGTATCACAGATCGAGGATGATCGAATTGGCTATTGTGACAAACGCTTAGATGTTGATCTGGAACTCATGTGTTTAAATTGATGTGTTGATGGAACAAGGAAGTAGAAGAAATGACTCTTCTTCTGCCAATGTTCGAAGTTTCTGGGTCGACGACAAGAGGAGTCCGTTGCAAAGTAGACGAGGAGAGGGTGACGATTGATCAAGAGTTGGAAGAATGTGGTTGACCTTTGATGAAGTTGATGATTACAACAGGATCTGCGAGGCTTTGTTGAGTGTTCAAGAATGTGGTTGTTGTTGCTGGGGCAGCAAAGCAGTATGACGCAGAACGAGGCAAGTGATGGTGGAGGTTGTAGCTTTCAAAGGAATGGGCGATGGAAAGGGATGAATGAGGATGGCACGGTCGAGTCGTTGTGAGATTTGGCGGAGGGTATTATCGGTCGGGTTATTGGATTGGATGGTGGTGATAGGAAGTCGGAAGTATAAAGAAAGAGGAGAAGAGATGAAGAGAAAGGAAGGGGGGAGGAGGGAAGTTAACTGCGAACGACGATGATTGTAGCCAGTATGATCGTACGCATATGTGGAGTTGAAGGTATGAGGTGGGTGGTTGAGATTCGGTAGGTGGAAAGAGGAAGAAGAGTGTAAATAGAGGATGAGTCGAAGGGAAGGGAAGGCTAAGCGAAAGGCCGGATTTGGTGTAGGGATATCGAGATGAGGTGTCTAATAAGTGTCTTCATCAAATGGCAGGGGGGACCAGGTAAGAAGGTGAGAAGAGAACCTTGTTAGATAAATAAACCTTGGCCCAGAACGCAGATGAGCGTCAGGACTCAGGACGCAGCAGGTAAAGTACGTAGGTACTAGAAAGAAGGTACGTACTAGGTAGATATCTAGAACTACCTAATGAGGCTATTGTAATAATCTAATGTTCGGGACTTGACACGCAACCTCCTCTCATACGGGAGTAAAAACGGCTTGCTAAGTAAATAAATAAATAGATAGATAGATAGATAAAACAAATCACAAATATAAAGATAAATATAAATATAAATATAAATATAAATATAAATATAAATATAAATATAAATATAAATATAAATATAAATATAAATATAAATATAAATATAAATATAAATATAAATATAAATATAAATATAAATATAAATAAATAAAATGTTCAAAGGTCAGATCCCGAGTCTGAGTCTGAGTCTGAGGTCTGAGGTTTGAGAAATTGTGTGAATTGATTGGTGAAAGGTGACGAAGAGGAAGAGTTGGAGTGGCCGTGGGGTCGTGGCTCGTAAGTCGTAAGCCGTAGGTCGTTAATAAAGAAATATTATAGGTTTGGTCTGAGAGATAGATGAAGTGATGAAGTGATGATGATCTTAATATTATGATTTGTACCGTCTCCCCCGTCTCCGTTTCTGTACTGCACGAGGTTGTTGTTGTCCTTCCTGTATGTATGGATGTATGGATGTATGTATGTATGAATCCGCGGCAAATGTTTATAGGAAAGTCGCTGATCTTTCTTGGTTGATGTGAGCACGGAATGTATGGGGTTGTATGGACTTGTGATAGTTAGTTACCCCGTCTGGCTGAGGGGTGATGGTCGAGAAGGGATGAGCCCACGGGGTAAACAAATATTCCAATCGGTTTGGTGGCCTTCGACTTGACTGACTATTATCGAGGATCGCGCGGTTCTAAGTTGAAGGGTTTGGGACTTTCTAAATCTTCTAAATGTCCTGGGTATCTTGGGTGATTCTAGTTCATTGAAAATTGACGCTCAAGTGACCAAATCTCCAAACGGTACAAGCATACGATGATAAGAAGTGAGGGAAGGATACGAGTACTACTATATGATATTAACGGCACTTGTATCCTAAATCTACATGGCCTTTCATTATCTGGGTATTTAGAGTAAATGCTCATTTTTTTGATATCAAACAAAGAAAATGATTAGGAAATGGTAAGTGGAAGTGGAAGTGGAAGTGGAAGTGGCACCCTTTTCCCCTCTCGTTGCCAATGCATCCATTCACTTCATTCTCACCCCACCCCAGATTTGATGGGATGGATGGGTGGAAGGTGGATGGATGCACACGCTCAAGCCTCAGTGCTTTCAAATCTGGTACCTAGCTAATACACACAGAGTAATAACCAGTCATTCATTAGATTCATGCATACTAGATACACACACACACTTTCTCTCTCTCTCTCTCTCTCTCTTTCTTTCAATGGCCAACGCTTTTCCCTTCCTCACAGACAATTCAAAGCTTATAAATTCCACCAGTGCTTGACCGTCTCCGGTATAAAATGACTCAAAGGAGTCAAAGGAAAGCAAAGACCTCCATGACCAATTCCACATTCCATTGGAAAATCGATAAGAGCAGCGAGGGACGTAACCTCAGCCACCAAACACTAAATAGATACAACTACTCGAGTAGCTAGTCGTGGTATCAAAAAGGCATCACTTTTATCCAATCATTCTAGAAGGATTCGAAACATTTCATCACTCATATGTTGCTGCTCTTACAGACTTCCATTTGATTCTTCTCTTTTAGATGGGGCGTCGTGGAAAATTAATGATTATTGGTTGCTAACATTAATGCTAAAAATGCCCAAAAGCCCCTATGAATAAACAACACCAATCTTAGCCTTTATGCAAGCCCCCCCCTAAGAGAATGAGTGAACACTGAACATGAATGAATGCATGCATGCATGCATGCATCTGCGTCCCGTCCACCCACCAAGTCGTTCTTCCCACACCCATTTCAGAATAGCTAAACCAATAATCTGGAAGCATTTCAATGAAAGAGAGGGAAACTTAACCGCTCTCAGTGCTTTGATCTCCCTACCTGAGTATATTTTTACGTCCTTGAGCTGGGGAAGTTACCGTTACCGTTGGCGTGGGTGAGTTCTGGCCTTATTGTTATGAGATGATCAATGAACTTTTGCCAGGGGATCGGGGGATGGCGAATCTGGCGAATGCCTTGGCTACTTCCATATTCCCATTACATACTGAGCAGTGAGTACATTACCTATCATGCGACGACGGTGGGGTGGATATTTGCATTTCCGGAGTCCGTGGTACGTACTAGGACCTTCTAGAGGTCAAATCTACAGGACGGAGTACAGTAATGAGAAAGGCCATGTCGGCGATAAGTGAAGTTGTATTTAAAATACTTCTATGTGTTTCCCGAGAGGAACGGACTTTTGGAATTCAAGGATGAAGCCCGAGTGACTTGAGAGATTTCTCGAAGGAATAAGTGATCAATGATCAATAATTATAACTAAACAAGGATTACATGTCATCAGTCATCAGTCATCAATTCAACCCTTCATGTTACAACGGTGATCTGATTGTGATATTCTTGCCCACGTTGTGATATCCTTGTGTACAAATGACACATTCAGAGACTTCAGCGTTTCTCGCCTATGGAATTGTGCTTGAAACAGTAATAACAAGAATCACAAAGAACAACATAATACAGAATATCCCAAATTTGCATCGTTTCCCAGTGACACATCGTAATTTAACAAAGCAGAGAGGACAGATAATGCAGATTGATTGGGTTGTGATTCGTGAAGCTTAGTAACCTGTAAAACAACGACATCTCTCTTACTGGACTCGACCTCTACTTGCCGCTGCCGCTGCCATTGTCACTGCTACTGTTACTTCTACTGCGCTGCACTTCTACTACCTACACTTCTACTACCTACACGTCTACTACTACTACCCCAGCCTCGCAGAATGATTCCTGATCTCTGGATACCGCTGCTTCCGAAAAAGCCCATAATGGGTTTGACTTATCCTTTTAGACCCAGGTCGTGTGACCACCTATTTTCGAGAGACAAAGAATTGTTACAAGCCACTTATTGGCATTGGGAAAATAGGTGAAAAGATTTGAAGAGGCGAAAGAACTTGGTCCAGCCTCTTTTTACCTTCTTTTCTTTCATCATCTGGATGATCTGGTAGATCATTGGAATCACTTCAAATCATTTGATCTGCTGTTACACGTATACATTTCTAAAATAATCATCCAGTGACATATTTCTCATCACTGCAGGCAAGGTTTCCAGATTCTTTGCTCATATTGCGCATTTCTTAATTATTATTAGTGGGTTAAGTGAGTGAGTGGCAGGACATTCCGAAGTCGCTTTCAGGCCTTATCATTCATGTTCGACAAAGGGGGGAAGATGATGGATTCAAAAATTGACATATTTGGCGTAATGCGTGGGAAGTCACCCCATTTGCTCACTATTTGAAGCACAAGACAACATTTTGTAACACGGATTCGTCTTTGTTATTGTTATTGTTGCATGGCATCATTGGCATGTTCTTCAACATCAGTAAATGAGTTGACCTTGAACATTCACGGAGGTCTCCGATTACAACTTCTTCCCCGCCTCAATATGAGACCCAATTCAAGACGACTCTTCTCAAGTCTTTGACTTGTTTACTTGTTCAAATCCAGACCACATCATTTCTCTTCAATGTAAGTCAACATGACTCTCCCAAGCAAATCAGCAGACTCACAGCATCTTGCTTGTTGAAACCCCTCGTTTGAAGATCCCTTTCTTCCTTTTCACTTGGAACTCACTGATCTTGAAACTCGCGCTTATGTACTGCTTGCTGTACTCCATAATTCGGATGTTGATGCATCAATTGATACACATACCTCTCCCACATCACGTCTCCTCTATGCCCAGCCGTCCGTCCTGTTAATGCTGCAGCTGTGCAGGTTAATTATTCGCAGGAAGGTGAAGCATGGCTACCCTGAGTATGTAGGGATGATGAATGTATTAATTAACACACATCAATTATTGTCGTCGTGGGGTATTTTGATGGGTCGCACAGTCGATTAGCTTGGAATCTTGGATGCTCTTGTGCTCCTTAGGATGCAAACTGTTTGCTCACTCATCTATCGAGTCTTCGAATCGCAATGGTAAATTGTTTCATTAGAAACTACTCGAGTATCTACTGTGTGATGTCTAATCTATCCTCGAAATTGAGGGCATCATCTATAATATATTACAATGTATATTATCCTTAATTGAAAGGCACATCTTCATTTCACCTATCATGACTCACCCCGCTACACCCTCATATCTCTCTTTCCATTCCAGAACTTGCCGACTGGTTAATCGTAGGCGAGCGCCCTGTGTTCGTACTGCACGAAATGAATTACCGTTTGCTTCAAGAAACGTATGATCGACGACACCACCCTTCCGCCGGTGTTTCCATGTTCTAACTAAAGTATCGTACTCCAGTCTCCATCCCGGATATCATGCCATTAAAATATCCCCGAAATCTTCCCTCACATATAGTATGATCTACTTGATAAGCTAGCTCATCTATTGACGCTTCTCACTTCTCCCAGCAAACCGAAATCCATAGTTGAATCTCGCATATTTTACGATGCTTCATCAATTGGGAATGAGAACCCTTGATGACTCAGTCCATTGATTGGATCTTCATTTGGAATTGAAACATCTAATTTCTTCCATATACAAATAACAGCATGGTTTGAAACAATTGAGCGGGTAATTAAGTAATTGGGTGTGCTACGTATGTATGTCTTGTGAATTGTTCGCTGGGTCGAGTATGATGTTGTTATAACATCATAAAGAGGAAGATCAGCTTGTTATCTCTACTTTCAAATCAGGATTCGACGGCTCCAAACTCAATATCGGAACTTCCCCATTTTCGAGCATCATAAAGTTCTTAGCTGCGATAACAGATAGCAGAGCAGATATCAATCATCATGTATCGTTCGTTATCATTATCATTATCATTATCGCTATCTTATCGGTTATCGGTTATCGCTCCCCACATAATATGCTAACTAACCTTTTGACTATCCAATGCTATTTCGCAGGTACAAGTGCACGCATGCGATTTTCGTAATCACATCATTTTGATTTTTCCTCTTCGTCCCTGTACGTATTCTCCCCCATCCCCACAGATTGAGTCGATGGCGGCTTTCGGATACCGGTTCGAAAAACGGAGAGATGAGGTAATATTTGAGGGAATGCTGAAAGTAAGATGGTAGATAAGACTTACCCATCTCACGACAACTTCAATCCATCCATATTAGGAGAAAGCAGCGGTGAGGGATTCTCGTATGACGATTCTCTCAAGGCACATCCCTTGAGCTGGGAATGTGAAGTTGGATACGAGGAGAAATGTATATCGAAAGCTTCAGAGACCAGTAGACACCTATTTTCCGTAGAACAATTTATGCTAATGGTGTACCTACATACCTATTTCCCTACCTTTCCTTAGACCAAAACACTATCGCTGAAAGGTTTTCTACCAACATCTCACCATCGATGTCTAAAATATATCTATATCGATATCACTTGATACATATCCCTTTCCCAGGGTAATGTGGCTCACCGAAACCTATCTATTCCCCCTCACTAGATGTTTTTACACCTATCCAATGACAAAACGATCGTCATCAAACGATGCTAGCTATCGATATCTACCTACCTCTTTGAAAGTCATCATAGCTTTCGTCGACACGGCGACGATCTAAAATGGGTCTAGATGTCAATCTGTATCCTCACTCGCCTCGTACATATGCACATACTTAGGTATATACCATGCGTGTGCATCACGGGAAACTAAGGATATGTACATGTCTCCAACATGCGTCCCTGAGTTATAAACGAATGATGTCCCTTTCAAGTGGAACCCGCGGTTAAAAATGTCAAATGCTTTGAAACTTGCTCTATGATGAATTTGAATAACGTTGGGTTTTGTCTCAAGCACTGCGTGGAGCAGTAAGGGTCTTATTTCACGTACTCTTTTCGTGTTGGGTAAGTGGGGGTGTATCTCAATTCATACAAAAGATAGAATGTGATCAAATCCAAGCAGGTCGTTGCCTCTAGCCATTCCACTGGGAGAGCCCCTTTGTGATTTATATCTTCACCGCCATCATATTTTGATAAATTTTTGTTTCTCACCCAACTCACTTGGCTATGCCACCAAATCCGGAAAATTATCAACAGAACACAGAACACGTTCCGCGTACCTACATGTATCTCAAGCATCTCTGTGGTGCTCTCTCCGAATGTGTTTGCAGGCCCACTGCTTGCTTATTACTGCATGAAGCATGAACAGCCTGAATTCATCCATACGAATTGCCGAACCAAGCTCTAGCCTAAGGACACCACGCAGGATTGGCGAGAAATCAATTTACTACCCCAAAGAGTATATTTGACGAATTAAATAAATTCTTACATCAAAATATGTACCGACGCTACCACAGGAATAAAAGAACGGAACGTGCTATTCCCTGGTAAGTATTTCGTACGGAGTAGTCTAAGGGTCGATCACTGCCAGCGTGCATCTACTACGCATTGCCTAAATCCTTACCATACATTCAAAGATTACGCAAGAAGCTCGCTACGTTCGAAGGAAGTTCGGAGTTGGAAGTTCGAAGTTCACCGCTATCTTTTTCGATCTCGGGATTGAGATATCGATAACTATTATCGAGGGAGAGGGAAAGGAAGAAAGGGGAAATAAAACTAGAAGCATTCCGCGGATTGACGAAGAAATGGAGGCAAAAGCACGAGTTAAGGTGGTATTACTGGATATTGGTGAGTGATGAAAACTTTTCCCTCGGGCATTTACGGTTCCTGTTTTGTTTGGTTCCTGTTCCTTCCTGTTCCTGCTTTTTTTCCAATATCATCCCGTCTGCAGAATTTTCGCCGGAATGGGATCTTCGGATTAAGGTATATCACGTGCGTGATGTTTGGAGAAATGGGTTTGTGATGGAATGCTGATACTTTTTTCTTTTATTCTTCTACAGAGGGTACGGTGTGTCCGATTTCATTCGTCAAGGATGTGTTGGTAGGTAAACAAAAATCTCCTACTTCTTTCTTTCTACTGGTCAATTTCTTCTGTATTCTATGCAAGAAGTCATGGGTCGCATATTCCTCTTTCTATCTTTCTAGCAGTGCGCTTTACATGGAACAGGTAGTCAGTTACTGTTACCGTCTTGGTGTAGTTACCAGCCACGTTCAACGGTTGCCAATTGCGATGATTGACCACCGTCTCGATGATTTGCGCCTTTTGCATCTTTGCACAACTGCAGAAAACTGTTGTACTTCCTAAGCTACAGCATGCAGATATCTTGGGGGCAGGAACCTTGATTTGCGCATAGTCAAGTGAGAGCTGTGATGTGCTGTCGTGTTACCAAGCATTTGTCTCTTTTCCAAAATTCCCAATGCTTCTACCTCGCTGTCATTGGTTAGATCGACAACGACGATGGAGTGTCCCTATTTGCTCTGCATCGTCGAGTCGAAGGATGGCGACGGAAAAAAATAGAATAGATAGGACAATTGGATAGCAAGTGTGATGATATTTCCAAGTCGAGCAGAGATGGGATTAATTCTTCATTGCAAATGGTCGCATGCCACGTTCTCAACCACTGCGTATGGTCAACTCAATGCACGGACGGATCAGCGTCCATGTCATTTGCGGGGAAAAGCGCCCCATATAAGTTTCTCTATGTTTGATGGCTTGGTTGCACCATATCCCATCGAAAGTCTCACTCCATAGCGTCAGCGTTCTGTTTCATTTTGTCTTGCTCCGAAGCAAGCACCTCAAACCCCCTGAGTTCAAAACCTCACCATATATACACCACTGGCTTACCCCGCAATGAGCATGCCAGTAACCGATACATTTGAAACATGTATCTCTATGTATCAATGAGTATGTCAGATTAGTTCATCTGCCACGACCGTTTCAAACTATTACTTGTCATCAATGTAAAGCCGTAACCCGACAACTAACCACGCCAGCAGTTCCCATACGCTCTCACAGCACTCCCAGAAACTCTATCCACTGAATGGGACTCCCCATCGTTCCTTCCCTATCGCTCCGCCTTCCCACCCGAACACAGCTCTACCCCTGAGGCACTCCTCTCTCATGTTCGCGACCTCATGACCCAGGACCTCAAAATCCCATATCTTAAATCTCTTCAGGGATATCTCTGGCTACGCGGTTACGAATCAGGGGAACTAAAATGTCCACTTTTTCCAGATGTGTACCCGGCTATGAAGAGATGGAAAGAGAACGGAGCTAAGATTTGTATTTATAGTAGCGGGAGTGTCGCCGCGCAAAAGCTGCTGTGGAGATACACGACCGAGGGGGATTTGAGAGGTTGCATCTGGAATGGAGTCGAGGAGATCGAAGGTGGGTATTGGGATACTGTTAATGCGGGGTTAAAACAGGAGAGCACGAGTTATGAGAGAATCGCCAAGGCAAACAGGGCCTTAGGGGAGGTAGGTGAATGGTTGTTTTTGAGTGATAATGTTAAGGAGGTCAGAGCTGCAAAAGAATCTGGAATGAAGAGTTTTGTGGTCGTAAGGGAAGGGAATGCGGACATTAGCGCCGAGGAGAGGAAGGGGCAGTTACTCATCAAGAGTTTTGAGGAGGTAGAAGCGATGGTTGAGGTTGGTGGTGAGAGGGCATAATGTTTACGGAAATCGAATGCAGATATCAATATTGAGAGGGAAAAAAAGTCTTGTCTTTACATTCTCTTTCTTTCCGTATACTATCAACTCTCTTGACCGTGCTACATTTTGCATTCTTAGCTCATAGTGTGATTTTCCTTTCGATCTATCAAATCGCTATCCTCTTCGCTATCACCGGCTTGCCATGCCTTTCATTTTCATTCTCCCCTGCACCAAATCTACTTGTCATACAGTACTACCTACTCATCATCCATCACACATCATGCGTCATCTCTTCCCATCCTAAACATCCTAACTCTTCCTCCAACTGCCATTACAATTACACATCTTTGAAGACTGAAGCACGCGAGATCGCAAACTTTCCCACCCGTTCTACTAGTTCAAACTAAAAACACTGAAAACAATCTCATTTTAAAATCCCCTTCCTTGTTAGATTGCAGTCCGAAGTTATTGACAACGATTTATTGCCTGTATATTTTACCTCTATCCCATGCACCTCTTCCGCCGCTTCCTTTCTCTGTCTCTTCTTCCTTGCATACCGGGCATGTGTGTTAGTGTAAGATTAATTCATGCTAGAAGTATAGAGAGATTGCAAACTCGAAAAGATGTAGTTTGAGCTCAGTATTGGGAGCACGGCGTAGAGGTGATATCCGGTACAGAGTTGTATGTGCAGATGTTGAGTGGTGGGTCTGGATATGTGTTGAAAGTGAGGTTCAGGTTTAGGTTTAGGACTCGGTCACTCGCAATGTTAGGGTTTGAATGTTTGGGCTCGGAGGGCAAAGTGAAGGTAACTGACGAGTTAATGACAAATTACATACTTGACGGTGGAAAGGGAGCGATTAATGTTTGAACTGATTGAACAGAATGTCTGTTTTCTGTAGAAATAGAGGAAACGGCATGGAAAGATCGTACTCCGACTCGAAGTTAGATTATTGCTGGGTGGGGACCTGAAGGCATCTCCTTGTGCTCAGCTGGGATCTTTGCTGAAATTCGATATGTGAATATAATATTAAGTTGGGGTTTCCATAATATTCCAACACTAGCAGGCTAGATATAAAAGCTTACAACTCTTAAAAGACGATGAATGGTTGGATATAATTTATTTTCGGAAATTGGTTTAGTATCACATACAGCCCAAAAAGACCTCAATTTTTCATTCTTGAAGCGTAGCTTATCATTGGAAACTCAGACTCGTCTCCTCTCGGTAAGAGTGTTCAACAGCATCGGTATTAGCTTGAATCAATTGTTCAATTTACGCAGATACATGGCTGCACATGTTGATCTAAGCATTCAAGACGCTAAATATTGATATTCCAGCAACAGCCCGTGGGAAATGGCGGCAAATAAACAATTGCCGTTATCATTCCTCTATACCGCCCATGGAGCCTCAAATTATCTGTTGCATACTTGTGGAATTTTTTGATAAGGTTAACCTTTAGCGAATATCCGTCAGGTAGATGAAATCAAACCCTCTTATGTGCTACAGCGTTCGACTACTCTTTTCTTGAAGTCCGAGGGGTTGACTGGGTAGCTAGTGAAGATATTGCATTTAGAAATATGAATGCCCAACTGCATCGAGGACATCTATGCAGGTGGATGATATACAAAGTAGCAATGGCGGACAAGCTCCTGTCCTATTTTAATAACAAAAGGAGAAGATAGCAAAATTTAGAAATCGAGCTTCAATACTATTAAAGCCATTGCCAGAAACTTAAGTAAAAGACCAGGATAGAAGTATTCAATGCTCAAATGTGGTATGAAGATCCGAACCATTTTGTGGTGTTCGATATGCGTATTAGAACGCAAGTAAACGCCTAATTTGTTTGCCGTATCAGTTGAACAACTTGGTCTACCGTGGAATACTTGGAGTGAATCGGACAGGAAAGTTTTTCCAGATCTTGTTCCTTCTCAAATATTGTAGAGAGAATGTTTGACGGAAAGAATTCTCAAGACATTATACACTGATTACAAACACTGTCGGCACTCAAAGATGTTCATCTGGCATACTTATGCCATCGGTGTCCTGCCGGTCCATATATCTCATCGAAATATGGGTTTGAGATTGGCAATACGTGAGTGATCATGTTGAGATGGAGATTTCCCAACTTGGGCTGCGATGTTCGCCGCAGCACACATTTATTCGCGGAATTTCTTATGATTGTTGGGTACCCTAGTTCACCATCGAGTATTATCATACATATTAACCTACTATCCTCGAATGTATCAATCGCCCATTTTTCGCATGTTGCTAGGTCATTTTTCTTCTGATATTTCCCCTTAGAATATAAAGTTCACTAGTAGATACTAAGGATGCAGATATTGAGCCAATAAGTCAGGCACACTTTAATGTTTTTGTTTGGCTGGACCGAGATTTTAATTTGTTGTATCCGAGGAGATGGGACAATTGTCTCTTCGCAATTGCACAAATATGTCATGATACATACTCATGTAATAGAAGATGTTGAGAGGGTTGTGAAATAGTGGGAACGGGTGAATTCCGCCATGTAAGCTTCACCACAGCTATTCAATTCCTCAAGCGCACGTAATATTCAACTTACACATCCAGCTTAGCGGGAAACGATTCATGAGCTGCATTCATGTCCCAATCCGTGTTATAATCTGCGTTTCCCCTTAGCCTTGCCCGTAATGCTAGGAATCTGACAGACTAATGTGTAGATTTGTCTCATACCATCATGTCAACTTGCTAACGAAATTTATAACATCCCAAATGGCTTTGCGAATTTCACATTCGGCTTGTAGTGACGATTGGTATGTAGCATTGCACTTGCCGGCGCCCTATCTACGGAATATACTCTGATGGAGAAGGCGCGGAATATAGGAGAGTGTACATTTAACGACGTTGGAGAGAGATTCTAGTAGTTCTGATGCTAGTTTGACGACGATGAATTTCTATTCTTGTGTCCAATAAGACATCTGATCTGTTTTTTCAACGTACTGTCTGAAACATTGAGATTGCACGGAACGAAAAGAATCATACAAATCATTAAAACCGTGAAAGATTGAGTTTTACCTCACATTCCAGCCTTGCAATTTTATTTTGTACTTGCAGTCCGGACCATGGGAAACCCATCTGCAGACGAGCTACGCCTGGAGGGTCGCAATCATTGCAGGTTTCCTCCTAATATGTAATCAATCATTTACCGAAGAGGAAACTTGATGATTAAATTTGAAACATAGGAATATGTTTTTTCTTAAAAAGGCAGTAATCCTGGCTGCTTGTGGGCCGCAGCTTGAGATTGGATATGCCATTTGAAAGAGACAACATGCTTCTTCTCAAAAGCCATCAAAAGATCATTAGCATGAGTAAGTGTACTTCAAAGATGGAGCGGCAATGGCGCTCGAAGGAGGACACATATTGGAATGCTTTAGCCTATGGGGCCACGTAGAGACTAAGCGGAGTATTGTGAGAATTGTGGTTAGCTATTACGGAGTTTGAAGAAGGTCTCGGCTGGGCATGAGTGGAACCTTCACGGTAAAATGGCATATTATTGAAATGTGGATCTGAGCCTCGGGAGTCGGGAGTGGTATCAGGTGAGAAGAGAAAACCCGATAGAATGGTTAGGGGTAGTTGTGGTATGAGTGCCGTTAAATAAAAACATAGATGGGATGGCAGGGGAGGTCCTGAATTCAAGAAGTGCACCCAACCTAAAATAGAAAGCACAAATCGACAGACCTAGAAAGAGATGAAAGGGTGACAGGATATTGATGAAGGTAGAGTGGTCCGTGTTCTACCTAATAACACGGACAGAACCTATTTCCGCATGCACAGACTAACGGTCCGTACCATGACACGGGAGCTAAACAAGCGAGAACTTTAAGGAGGACGCAAGTTGACTAGATTGCAGCTAATAATTCGGATTTGCCGCTAATAACATTTGTTATTCTTGGAAGGACAATTTTGCGAAGATGAAGAAACCGGGTGAGAATCTGCTTGTTTACCCAGATGGCATAATGTTCCTGCTCTACTTCTCGCTTCTCGTGATCTAACGTCAGGAATACCTACATAGATTCGAAGCTAGTGAGAGAATCACGTTGATACCTCGTACAGCTATTGCGGAGTTAGTTTGAGATTTCTTGTGAATTACTTCGAGAATAGAAGGACGACATGTATTAGAAGCTCATGTTAGATCTATTAGCGACTTTGAGATTTTCTCGGAGTCTCCTATACGTCAGAACTTAGACTTGGAGCAGATTGATCAACTACTCACCCAGTTTGAGTTCTGGAATGGACCAAAATCGGAATCACAAACACGCTTATCGTGTAGTAGCGTTGTCTAGTGACGTGGGAACGCCAGTGCAAGCCCGCGAGGGAGCCAAACTAAACATGCAGCCCCACCACCAGGACATCCTGAGTGGCCGTTTGTGAAAGCTGACGCGAAGAATTTTTCTTGACATGATCTACGAAGTACTAAACTAAAATTCCATCTTGAAAGGGGGTTCCGTGCATGAGATGATGCATGCAAATATTCACATAAAGTATCGAATGGACGTTTAGCGAGATCGGGTGCTAAAGACCTGAATCAACGTTCTTCGGCGTAGAATAATTTCAATGGCGTAAATTATTGTACATGGGTCTTAGAAAAGCAATGCATATGACGAGCCCGGAATGTCTGTTGCTGTTGCCGGGGATGCAATCACACACCAAGGTCGGCTGGCATAGCGAATCATCACATGCGCCCAAAAGACGCGCCACATGTGAGAATGTCGGTCAAGAAAATCCAGGCCGCAATTCATGCATCTGTCCAAATCTAGAAGGCTCTTTGTTTAGATATATTTGTAGCCGTCAGTCAGCAGCTAGTATAACAGTGGCACATTTCTGTACATCCATGTCTGTCGAACGTGGCTGTTGCATGGAACCTTTTTTCCTTTGAGATGCAATAGCACTTCCTTTAGTGGGGGTCTCATGCGGATGTGGTGTTGTGAAAGTGTTAAGCTCTATTCTTGGCCGCCAAATTCTTGTACGACGCTTGAATAACCCCGCTCATGTAGTCTTGGCTTTAGATTGAAAGATCGCAAGCGACTGGGGCTACGTGACCTATGATTTTCTTCCCGGTATTTCATGGGACGATTTCGGCCGACGTTACAACTTTGAAAGTATCACAACAAGTGCTAGGACGACTTCGAGTTGCAAATTTCAAGCGCGGATTGCTTGCGTGTCGGAAAATTTTGTCCCTCGAATATCCATAGTGGTTCCTTCGATTCCACCGTAATATGTATGAATATATTTGAGGTAATGATTCCGCTTTGATCACAAAACTTAATGATTTAATAGCTTATCCAGACCCTTGTCTATCACCCAGCAGTATGACACGCTCCAAATGCAGGTCCATGCTAGTATCATTCATGCCCAATGATCCGGATATATGATGTTAAAGGCCATGCGTATTAAAATTATGGGGCTTCATTTGCTATTCTTGTTATCGCTGTTCTGATAATTTGTCAACCCTTCAAGTGTATCATGTTATTTGCAGGATCATCATTGCGGAGGAAGAGTCTTCGTAGCATCCTTTGTGGAGCCTTTAGAATGAACAAATGCTCCGTAAAGTCAATTTATATATGCCGTGTCCTTCCAAACATCGCGGTACTTTGCCCATTCCTCAAACCCTGAAAAATCAGTTCCGTTCTCAAGTACATAGATCAAAATGAGACCCACCGAGTTGTTTTAGTTCGTCCACATCATTTGCCACACCATCAAAGAACATTCTCCTCATACCTTGCTGGTATAATTTTTTAATACATGCGTTTAGTAGTTCAGGGCGTATTGAATCTTTTCTTTGTGCTTTAAACCAAATTAGTATCAAGAGAATTGCCCTAGTGAAACAGTCAAGACCACTTACGGGAAACACATATGCATGTAACCCCCCCAACATCGTGGCCGATCCGCCCTGCCCAGGGCAAATTAGAAGATATTGAACTGCCACAGGACGGAGTGTATGTGAGGGCCGTTGCAATGATTTGATCCCCCTCCAGACATAATATTATATCTTTTACGTAGGGCCCGTTCATCAGATCAGAGTATTGATCGAACCATCCCAGGTTGCCTTGTTTGATGGATGCATCTTCTACCAAGAGAAGGACCTGGACCATATCCTCTTGTACACTCTGTCGAAAAGTGAAACCTTCTTGCTGTTGACTCTGCCGAAAATTCCATCTTGTGAAGTCAAGAATCAAGTCATACACAGATTGGCCCTGGCCCCGTAATTCTCTACTTAGTGTCCAGCCTCTTCGGCGAAACCACTCGTCGTTCACAGTCAGTGCCCGGGAAGAAGAAAGAGGTGGCCCATACAAGAGTCTCGGAAATGTACTGCCAAGCTCAAAACGGATAATCCCCCGCGATTGTCCAAGTTGTTTGATAGCATGATTATGAAGACTGAGACCAATACCTTGCTGTCGACATGTCTTTCCAACCACAAGGATTGCTAGAGACGCAATAAGCCTCTCGCCTACTCGATCAACGTATGAAAGGTATGTAGCACAGAAACCAAGGACTTCGCCACCTCTAGGGTGACGAACTACATAATGTTTTGCGTAACCTGGGCGCCGAAGGAGAGATGCGAGAGCCTCAAGGTCTAAGGAGAAGCGGACATCAAAATTATCAGTCCACAGATTGAGAACACTCGATACGTCTCTGGTTTCGTTCCATTCGTCAACAGCCCAAAGCCTAGGCAGCACTGGCACCGTCTCGCCGGATGTTGCACTAGCTAGTCCTACTCTAGGACTGGGCTTAAGCTCGCCAAAGATCACTGCAGCTGCATCTTCCATCTCTCTCGCGGTGTATCCGGAGGTTAGAATGACTGTGGGAAAGGGAATTGGATCTTGTAAGTTTGTCTGATCACCACATACCATGATGATACTACGGACCGTCCAACTATTAGTAATTGCTTATGGAAAATGGCTTTTTCGGGGGGAGTGGGGGGGGGGGTGGGGGGAAGGGAGGGGCAAGGGGGGATGGGCAATTAAAAGAATATAGAAGATAGAAAATGTTCAGAAGTAGACTCAGTGAAAATGCACAACAAGGAATGTGATAAAAATGATAGATTAAGCATACCAAGGCTTGTGGTCGCTGACTGCAAAGAGGACTTCTGCGTTTTCGAGCTGAAGCCGCTGTTGCGGCTGTTTGACGAAGCAAAGTATGATGACATGGCCCCTTTTTATAAACCCCAGATGAGTAGAGGTAATGCCATATCTGCATTGATTAGTCTCAGCCTCGCCAAGATTGATATTCCACTTGCCTTTTTGTGTAGGGAATTTGCCGGACTTTGGCGTGTCTCCTAGCTAGAGCCCGTCCTAAACATTCAAATGGATCGCTAGTGTCACTAACGTCTCGACTGACTGGTACTACAATCGGAGTGAGAAGAACAAGAACGTCTGATTCATCGAGGGATCGGATTCTCGTCAAGAAATCCGTAGAGTCTCTCAATACTGTAGCTGAGATATTTCCTTCAACTGGCCGGTCTGATATTTCTAATGACGTAAAAATAGACTCTGCACCTACATCCCTAAGTACAGTCAGAGCGCTGATTGTAACTATCTTGTGGCTATAAGTGAGGGTGCATACATTAGATCGTTATTGTTTCCTGGCGCCGCATGGAAGGATGACATAGCTGAGACCTGTTTTGAATCAACATTTTGGTCTTTCTTTTGCATTTCAAAGCTACCTCAAGTTACCAAGTTGTAAGGGTCAAAAACTAGAGAAGAGATTGTGAGAAAGGGTGTACCAGAAGGAGTGTACCGGCAGCATGGTTGCTCAGCGTTTCTATGGCTTGCTTGATGACATCCCTAATTTTCGCCTAATTACGTTCCTTGTACAGGTGATAATACAATGAGTTAAAATATTGGTTTACTGCGTTTAGAGATCAGGCATGATACGACGTTTTCCACTTTTACACAAATCAACTGTAACACAGTAACACTGTTCTCTTTTACTCCGGCCGAATTAGATTGCCGCCAGTGCGAAAAAGCGTGTGGATTTTACACCCCTGGTGAGAAGGGCCAGAGTCAATCGAGGGTAGGAACGAATATCATAGGACAAAGACAAATTCGTGCACCCACACGTTGCAAGGGCCGACGCCGACGCGCACAAACCCAGATGCGGGTGCTTTTGTAATTGATCATCGACAGACTGGGCTGAAGTGTAAAACCGTACCATGATAGGGTGGTTCATTGGTGCGCCAAAATGTGACCTTTTTGTTCCCGATGAGGTATCATCCCGTGGTGGTGTTAATACCACGGAAAGCTTTGGAAGAACTAACAAGGTTTACCAATTGGTTTCGCCCAAGGGGACAATAGCCGCACCACAGGGGCACCACAGAGTTTAGCGTGATGGACCAAAACCGCTGTGGTAGAGCGAGTATATATGTAAGATCACCCGAGGATACTTTAAATGCTCCAGCAATCAAAACCCATCGAGGAGTCGCAAAATTTCCTCTCCTGTAATTCAGTATATATTCCTCTCCAAGATCGGTGCCAGAGAAGATTTGACATGTTTTCCGTCTTAGATTCCAGAGGCATAAAGGTTCAGCACCGTGGCCTTAGGGCATTCCTAGTGCGTGACGAGCTCGGGCTTGTGCCTGCATTATGCATGCTCTGTACTCAAGTAGGATGAACAAAGTCCAAGGGAGCCGGCGATTTCGTACAGGCAATTGATGTGTACATTCCGATATCCCAATTAGGGCATGAGCACGACGGCCTAACAATAGGATCTGAACATTCGACTGCATATTCTTGTTTGAACAGGCGATTGGCCAAATTTTCTAGAATCGTTCCATAACCCATAAACAGAAACGAAGCCAAGCCCAACAAGTCAAAGGTTTTTCGAGGTTTATGTATGGACCTGTAGTCTATACGTCACATGTCCTGTTCCAGACATCTAGCAGGATGCTGTGTAATAGTTTTTCTTTCCCCAAGAATAACAAAACGAGGTCTAAGGCAACAGTATCAGCACAATAGCTCGAAGCCTTGGAAACATCTACTCACAAGTAACATTCGGCAACGCATGTGCATCGAAGAAGGCTTGCATGGTCTTGATTCGCCTCTCTGCTTCTCGCGGGAATTCCGAAGGACAGATTCTCTAGAGCACCAACACATCCCCTGGACCAGGGCAGAGTTGCAGATTTCCAGCTGACTATCTTGCCATAGAACACATCCATTTGCTGGCACACCTTCCGTTGCGTGGCACCGGTCAGCGCCATTCCCTCACATGGCGACAGAAATGGCCTTTTAGCCAGACCGACACGAATCATCCTTTATACATGGTGCGGTTGGCCGACAAAGAGAAATGACTTCATAAGCGATGAATAAAAGCGATTGTACAATGGAAGCTTAAAGCCTAGAGATCATATGGCAACGAAGTCCCATCCAGAATCGAAAGACGTCGTATGCATAGTGGTCACGACTAGATTCCGACAAGATGTGCCTAGACATGCAGGCTTAGCGGTCCGGTCTAATTACCAATGTCGCTGGTATTGAGATAGGATAGATGATATCTTAAGCTATCCGATTTTCTGAATCTTTTCGATGTTCAAAGTGGATGCGGAGGAGAAGTGTAGATTGCGATTAGGGATAATTTTGAGGTTGAGGCGGTCACAGTGTGTAAACGCGAAAGGAGTCGTCAGGGATCAGCTGTCTTCGGTCTTCGCGCACATTCTTGGTAACACAAAAAGGCTGAGGGGGGAGTTTTGTATATACTAGTTGGTCCCTCTATCTGGACCCGATCCATTCTTCAAGATGATTTGAAAATGTTAATATATTGTTCCATTTCGAAGTATTCGAAGTACTCTGATTAGACTGGATAGAGTTCCAATATACATGTTTATTTTGTTAATTAGAATATATATAAATAAAAGTATATATATATTTTTTTTTATAAAAATATATTACTTTTCTTCTGTTTAAAATCCTTCTTCGATTGAGTAAATTAGATCTTTCAAATAAACCTTTTATAATTCAATATAATATAAAAAACCTTTTATTTTAAATATATAAAATAAATATAGATATATTTTGACTTTCATTAAAGATCGAAGAAAGTATTAAAACAAAGTAAAGATACTCTTCTGTTTTTATTTCTTTTTTCAAACTTGCCAACTAAATCAAAGTATAAATAGAATACAGAACCGTGAAGTTATGTAGATCCTATTTCAATGAGGTAGCTGTCCGAGAAGAAGGACCTACATAGGCCGGGTAATATCAGCTCGGTCTTTTAGAATCCAGAACATCAAAAATACGCCACATGTATACCTCTGAATGCTACATCACAACTCCACAAAGAAATCAAATAGAGATCAAGAAGAGATCAAAACAGGTATTCACTGACTATGGAGAGTCCTTCGGGAGAAGAACAGAACATCGATGATATTCTTGATGATTTAGAAAATGGTAAGGAAATCTACGCGCGACTCTCGCGACCACAACAAGATAGGCCCTACCACAAAACTACGATGACGGATGAAGAGATACTGACAATCGGTACAGCTTCACGCATTCCTTCAAAGCAACGATCTGTGAAGATTTCAAGTCACGTCGATAGGCTGTGCTCGAGAGCATATGGAGAGGGATTATCCAACGCGTCGTTAGAAAAGCTTATTGATATCATCACTCTTCCCAACGAGCTTGATCAAGTGAGCATTGGCAATTTGATCAAGCATCTCTATCCAACCAGCAAGGTTTCAGATCCAATAGTCATCAAAGTAGTAGGGAGCCTGGGTCATGGAAAAGCCAAACCTTCCTACGCAGCTCAGGCAGCGTTGCTGAAATGGATAGTCCTGGTCTATGATGTTCTGGAGAATCAAAAGATCTTGTCACAGCTTTATGCTGTGTTATTCAACTTACTCGATACCATCACCCTCAGGTATTGTCTATACTTCACACGTGTCGGCATCTCATCTCACGTTCACGCAGGTCACAGTTGTGTCACGTGTTGTCCATCATCACCCGCCGAAAACACGTTCGGCCATTTAGGATACAAGCATTGTATGTTGAGGCAAGATAATTTAACTTGATCGCTAACTTCTCTTAAGAATGCAATGGACACGTAAGGCGGGCCACGATCCAGCTCTGGTAGGACTTATGAGGGTATACAAAGATTACTATCCGGAGGTAATCGTAGGTGATGTTACTTCCGGAAGGGCCTCAGTTTTCGCGGTAAATTCCACTAAGTATTTAGCTGAAAATCATGTATTGATATCGCCAGCATCCAAATCGTGAATGGCGAGAAAGGCTCGGCGAGATACAAGAAGACCATCTCAAGAAGATGGAAGAGGAGCTTGTCTCTGCCCATCGGAGCTTCCATGTGTCACGAAAGACCGTCAAAGACAGGAATCATGGATTCTTACCAGAAGTAAATACGTTGTATGCTCAGGATGTAAGTGCTCGTTCCTAAGCTCATCATTTTATCTGACCAGTTGGAAGACTTCAATTACACTAGAAGAGGTCGAGGATGTGAACGAGTTCGTCCAGAAGCTTGAGAAGATCGAGCTACCAAACCAATTGGTGGCTGGTATTCATGACCCTTTGCTCCAAAAGTTACTGTATCTCAGGTCTTCTGAGGCTACACTACGACGAATAGATTATTGGCTTCTGGCCTTTTTCGAGGATCAGCTCGAAAATGATCAGTCCTCTGAGAAGCTGATACTAGATATGCTGGAAGTTATTCTGCAGTATACTAGGTTTACCAAGGTCGGTCAATATACAACAATGTTTACTCACTCTACTAACAATTAAAGATACTGCCTTCCGCATGTCTTTCCTATTTGAAATCCTTGCTGCCTTGCTGGGACGGTTTTACAAACCGTGATGTAATCTTAGAGCTGTTGACTTACATTCGTATTGGTTCTTTCGATGGTATACCTCCCGTCACAATCAAAATTCTAGACTAACTAAGCAATAGACCTTTACGAAACAATTTTTTACTTAATTGAAGATGCAGTTGTAGATGGCACTCATGAGTCACAGCTTGCTCTCCTCAAATTTTATAAAGCTGTGCTCAGCCAGTGGACTCTCAGCCTAATCTCACCAGCTCCAAGCCCGTCAAACTACGGCACAAACATAGTCGCACTCGTACATCACGTCAATGAGCTAGCTGTTGCAATACTCCAACAATCTTCGAGCGTTGTCACTCACGCAACTATCCTTGATTTCTACGAAGCGAATGCATTCTTAATATCTCATCCAGCTCTAAGATCAGCAGTTCGGATAACTATTCCTCCACCTCAAGTGGTTTATACGCTCTACTTCAGCTCGAACTTGTCGTTAATCGCCCGCATTTGCAACATCCTCGCCCTCTACAAAAAAGCTTTCGAAGTAGCTATGGCTCCGCGCACAAACCCCGCTGTACCAGGCAGTCAATCATATCCCAAAGAATATGTCAATCGCTTCAATGGTTTTCTGATGGATATCTGCAATTGTTTATGGAGATCACGAGCATTCTATACAACAGATGTGAACGCACTAGGCTGTTTACTTCCAGAGCAGACAATGGAGACATTAAGTTCTTACGTGTCCAAGCTAGAGACATCCCTTTCACTCAGTTCTCTATTCAGTATTTCGTGCTCACCAGCGACATGTTGCCATGCCATCACATACATGAGGGAGTTAGAAGACCGGGCTGAGCTTGAAATCAGCGTCAGACACGCTGGGCCAGTAACACAAGTGTCACTAAAGAAACTTGGAAATGACGGCGGATTGTCCATATCATGGCAGGACTATCGACTGGGTGTTTTAAGGTTTCTGGAAGGCAAAGGTCTTCCTGGGGCTGGAGAATTAATGTATAACACTATGAAGCATCTCATGGCTGCAAGAGGAAATGCTGTATAGTGTAAGGATTTGACTGACGTTAACGCAGTGCACTGTATCACAACATGGTCCTTATATGCTAACCATATCAAGACATGTAAAAAAAAAAAAGTCCCAAACCAAAGTAAATTCCATGTTCGTCTTACGATTAAGTATTATAACATTGCTAGGTGTATATCCATCTGCTCTATCCCGCTGTAGTAATTGGTAACTCCTCTCCGAAAATCATATGAACCCAGTCGTCACCGTGCCATTCCTTCTTTCCTAACATGCAATCGTGGCATCCATACGTATCATCATCCATGCTCAACTGTAGGTATCCGTACAAAAGTGTCAATCATAATTCCTTCCCAACTCCAGCCATAGTAGTCTTCCCAACTGTTTCCTTGACCACAGCATCTAGTATAGGACTCGCAGATGTCAGAGCAGACTTGGCTGATTCATCTCCGTTATAGTAAAACCAGGCACGGTTGGTAAGGAATGTGATGTGTTGTGGGAGGTAAAGTGTCATAGCAATGATAATCATGCTGAAGAAGAGGAAAAGGAACGAATCTGCAGAACAAGATATCAGCCACGCGTGCCTTTTAAAGTGGATTCCTCTGAGAAGGAGATAAGAAGCGCAATCAGTGGAAATGATCAGGAGGTTTGCCAGCTCAGAACATTAAAAGACATACTGAAAATGAATTTCTCCGTGGGTGTCAACATATACAATGAGAATGTGACCTGCTCAATCAAGTGTGTCAGAATATATCTTGTATGAATTGGAGGAGCGCACATACCTCATATTGATACCTCTTCCTCTGCAGCCATCGAAATGTAGATGCGAACATAGACATTGTTGCCCCTTTTTGTTTCCTGTGATCCTGATTCGTAAAGAACTCTATTCTCAAGGCGTGCTTCTTCAATCGTGTTCAACGGAAGAATAGCAGCAACTTCCAGATCTTGGTAATTCAAAATAACCCAGTAAAGTAGACTGACTATACACAAGAATACAAAGAAAGTTGCGATGTGAAATTGAATATGATAGAGAGAAAATTGAGGGTTGATGAATTAAGGATAGGGAAGAAGAGGAGGACGAAATGGAAATGGAAATGGCGGAGGGCGGAACTTTCTGTGAGTTGTACCTGAATATCGAATTTCCCGGGGTATGATAATTATGCTACCTACCTAGTAATTAATGCAATCAATTTTTATCAATCCGAATATTCCACCTCGATAAAACATGATTCAATTGAAGTGACAACTATATACAACTACGAGATTATTTCATGGCAATTGGCACATTGTCAAGATGTACAATGCTACAAAGATTACTTTCAATACTTCCTAAAGGCGTCGGCCTTGAAAATGCTAATGTTGTTAATTCAAGCTCAATCATCAAACGTAGCATTTGCAGCACAACGACATTATGGAAGAAGAAGATGCCAGACCGTCCAGCACCGATAGATGAAGCCGATTTTACAGAGGTATTCTTGCATGGCAGCGGGCCTGGAGGTCAGAAAATCGTAGGTCATCCTTCTATCGAGTCGAAACCTTGACTGAAATCCACAACTCATCATTTCATAGAATAAAACCTCCTCGGCAGTCCAGTTAAAACATATTCCAACAGGTATGGTCCTCAAAGTTCAAGCCACCCGCTCCCGTACACAGAATCGTAAAATCGCCCGGCAAATGCTGGCGGAAAGGATTGAGCTGTTGGAGAAAGGGAAGGAGAGTAGGGTTGCGATTGTGGGGGAGACGAAAAGGAAAAGGAAGTGCAGTGCAGTGAAAAAGAGTAAGAGAAAATATCGACTTCTGGCGGAAGAGAAAGCAGCGGAAGCACAGGAGGACAAGGTAGAGGAACAAGATGAGCTTGACGAGGACGACGGGGAGATTTTTGAAGACAAGGAAACTTCAACGCAAGAGTCGCCAAAGAAAGGGGCTTAACCTTGATATTAAGAATATCTCTTCAAATTTGCCGCATCATGATTCAACTAGAATTCTTAAATGTCTTTCTAGAGCCATGCTACCATTGATCATGGTCGTGTATATCCGCATATTTTGATGCTATATCCGCTCACCCTCCCACTATATACTTGGAAGTTAAGCATATATAGCTCTATCAACTACTGCTTCACATTCAGCACTCAACATTCACATGATGACAAGCTCAAAACTTTACGGAATCAACTCCTCCCCTCGACTAATGTCCTCTCTTCAGGCGTACCTAACTACTCACCAGCCCTAATTTTTCTACATTCGGGGGTGGTTCTTCTAACACCTATCCCTCTCTTATGAAACTTCTCTCCGCCAACTATTATTGCTTAGCTATTGATTTCCGGGCCTGCGGCTCCTCCACAGGCATACAAAGATCCAGATGCGTATCATATCCGGGACCTCTCCAAAGACATTTTGACTCTTATTCCCCAGCTGCTACCCCCAGATCATTCTTTCATTCTAATTGGCCATTCAACGGGCGGAGAAGTTTCCATGCATTTCTCTTTTACAATTGAAACGCTTCCCCCTACAAGGCCTTTTTCTTAAGCTTCAAGGCCTCGCACTTCTGGCGCCCGCTCCTCCTACGTCCTTGGTTCTTCCCGAGGAAATGGCAAAGCAGCAGTTGACCGCTTTCGATACTATTGAAGCTGCTACTTTACTATTACTAAGATCGTGTCCGCCACGCCTCTCGCTTGACCATTGGGTCGGTAGTCTAGTGGCCAATGCGGTGAGATGGTCCAGCCCAAGGATTAAACGCAAGCTCGTTGTTCAACGAGTGGCATATATTATCATTGATACCGAAGGTAGTGAAATGAGTTATCACGAATTTTTATGGTTGACGAGAATCCGCATAGTGGGATCGAATAAGAGTTATGGCATTAATGCGTAATGCTATTACCGGTGTTAAATATACTAACAATATCGGATATCTAACCCTAGTTCATTGAAAACTACATCTCATATCAACTTCCCTAAGCATTTGCGATAGATGCTTGACTACGTCGATACCTTAATTGGCCCTATCTACTCATATTTGTCGAAGAGGAGACCACTACTATAAATGATTTGATAGTGTTTGTATTATTTATTTACAAGGTCTGCAGTAATGACCGCGTGTTAGCGAACCATGGTCCAAATCCGTCATCCTTTTCACATAAATCATGGCTCATAGGAGCGCTGATACCAATTTTTCCCCTTTTGTAGCCAACCCTGAACTCCATAATCCACATCTTGGTATCATGATACTCGGCCCAATTGTATCCCACCGCGAGCATCCGTAGCCAACGATCGATCTACATCACATTTAATCAGACGCAGAATCAAACTCAGATTCGGCCAGTTCCCTTAGCAGTGCGAAGTCAAATTTGCCATCTACTTTCGCAATGATTCCTTCTCGGACAAGCTGTTGCTCCAATGGCGCAAGATTTTGGTCAGAATTCTGACTCATAACCGAGAGTACAAGACCTTGGTTCGTATCTCGTAAAGTCGAGACATAACTCAGCAGGCCGTCGAGGGTAAAACTGGAAATTGCTGCGATAGAAACATCTCGCAAATTATGTAGATTTGATAGATATGGTAAGATCTCATCTCCAACGCCATAGCCTGAGAAGTGGAACTTTTCGAGAAGGGGTAAGCTTCGCGCGAGGCGTTTGATTTCGTTACTACTAAAATACTCAAATGACTCAACAATGGTGAGTTCCTTGAGCTTAGTGAGTTGACAAATAGACGTGAGGAGGTTATCAATATCATCTCTGGCTCTAAATACCTCATCCGAGCCACCTCGGAGCTCCAGGACCTCGAGCTCGGTTTGGTGAGAAATGGCCCTATGAAACTCCGTATCGTTGACAAGAGAAGGCCCGGTGACTACTAATCGTTCTAGTCGAATATTGTTTCGCAAGCAAATCTGCTTTAAAATGGCCGGGGCACAAACAATTCTGTTTAGAACCAATTCTCGGAGCTTCTCGCAGTGTCCCAACCATTCGACGGTTTCAAGAAATACGTCGTTTTCAGTAGCTTCCAAGTCTACAGCATGTTGACTATCTTCTAGATCAAGTATCTCAAGTGCAGTACAACTTTGAAGAATGTTGAGATTCTTGATGGCTTCCGAATTGAGGCTCTGTAGCTTTAAGCTTTTGAGTGATCCACAATGATGGTTCAAAGCAGATAGAAATGCCGGGCCGATCTTGCAATTAGACAGAACCTCGAGGGAAAGAAGACTGTTGCGTCGAAGACCTTTGATAAAGGAGGCGGGATTGCGATCCGTGTCGTCTGAGCACACAAATATGCGTATTTCTTGAAAATTGGCGCATTTAGTAGAAATCAGCGCCGCTACATTCTCGTTCAAAGATTTTCCATCCCAAATAGTCATAGATTTCAACCTTGACAGCCGACCTACCCATACTGGTAATGCAACTGATGTGATATCCCCAGAAAGATTCTCCAGAGCGACGGTTGTTTGGGTTTCGTCCGCGCGGTCGCTAACGTATTTTGTTATAGATTCTCCTATTAGATTGAGAATAGATGTGGTGTTGATTCGGGTTTGTGGTCTTCTCTTGGTGCGCGTTCTTGGTGTGCCACCAACACTTAAGAACTTTGCCATCTCATCAGCAAAGAAGGTGTCCATCGCAGACATTCGGAAGGTGCCATCCTCAAGGAGATTTGAAAGATTGGTTAAATCGAGTGAGCGTATATATAGACAGTATGGATAAGCGGTAGCCCCCAGACTTGAACGTACAACGGATTGCCACGACAACGCCCATTGGGAAACCGCGTTGTATTTAGAATTGCGCCCTTGTATTTTCGACCACTCGGGAGCCTCTCCTTCGCTACTAATAATCCTCAAGTATTCATTGTGTGATCTACAAAAGGTTATTGAAAGGCTTGATTTAGTAAATGGATTAACGGCCAAGATTCCTACCTATATAGCCATCGCAACGCCGGACCAACCAATTGCTTGCCAGCGATGGCACAATTGAAAAGAACTCCAAATTCTAGTTGGGTGGCCAGTTCTTCGCAGATTTGGAGAAGTATATCTGCAGGCAAGCTTACCATCTTCTGTTCATCATGTATAATCCTACGTGCTGGACCAGAGATGCTACCCTTCGAGCCTGCCTTGGTCCCGAGCCTTGGAGACATTGTATGTATTTTTGTTGCTTAGAGGGCGGCAATTCCTCCTGAGAATATAGGTGGCGATGCACCTGTCGATTATTATTGATGTTCTTAAGCGGACTTGATCAGAAAAAACAATGAGATAGGACTTATATGTACGTATATATGAAATGAAGATTATATATTACATCAAATTTAATTAGATTAATAAAGATTTTTCCCTCAATGTTAGATGTGGTGTTTGTTCTCTTCTCCTCCCTGTGGATGTTTGAGATAAAGTATCGAGTAGACGCGGGGCAAAGCGCGTCATTAAGTAGTAACGCGACAGGAGCACGTGATGTTGTTTTTCTCTTCATGATGGCCAAACTTATCATATATCACCAAGAGATGTTTTTTTTACTTTCTTCATGATTTTTTGTTAACCAGTTTTAGAATATTTTCGGTATGAAGATTATGAAGATCAGTGTATGGTTTTTTTCACACCTTTGAGAGGCTATCTATCTACCTAGTATTTATCGCATTCACAAGATTTTGTTCTTCGAATTGGCCATGGCGGTTCTGACTTTCACCCTCACCCCGGAAGCTCTGGGAAGATTGCATGATGCGCTCGTGTGTCTCGGAAAATTCAGTGAAACCGTCTCTATCGAAGCTACTCATAGCAGGGTGAATTTAAATATCCCATTATCGTATAATTAGATTACTAAAGTCTTTACAGCTCATTTTGACCACACTCAACTCCACAAAGTCAGCTTATGCTTCCTTCACCTTGGTGGGAAACAAGTTCTTCTCCAAGTACCAATATACACCAGCGCGTAGTGGTCGTCAAACACAGGAAAAGTTTAGCTGCAAGATTTATAACAAAGTACGTCTGTGGTTTGATACGCCATTCGGATTGTTAGTTGATTTATTTGATAGGCCTTATTAGCTGTCTTTAAGGGTCGCATTGGCGGTGATGCTTCCAAGGAAAAAGACGCTGCCATTGAAAAGTGTGACGTATCAATTGAGGATGGAGACGGGGCAACAAAAAGTCGTTTCATTGTGAGAATTTTATGCAGGCATGGTAAATGGATGAGTCACCATGGTGGGCTGTATTCTTGCTGACGACAGCAAACAAATTAGGGGTATTGAAGATCTACCGACTAAATTTCGAAGCGGTTCCCCCTCTGCATGCGCTGTTCTCAAGGGATGCGGCTGGTAATAGCTGGTCGATATCTTCAAAAACAATGCGCGAGTTTGCGGAGCATTTTGGGCCGGGGACTGAACAGCTGGAGATTATTTCTAACGAGGGCCGCGTGAGCCTGACCAGTTTTACAGAAAAGATCATGTCCGGAAACGGCAAGTCTCACCATCTCGGCCTCATAATTTATGCAAAATACTCATTTTTTATAGCAGTCTTGAAGCAACCTTTGCGCACCACAATAGCCGTGGAAACCTTGGAATTCGTCGAGTTCAGAGTCGAAGAGCAGCTTCGTATTGTTATCAGCGTCAAAGACTTCAAGTCAATCATCGCTCATGCCGGGATAACCAACACAAACATCAGAGCTTTGTACTCAAACCCTTTAAGTCCAATGCAGCTTACGTATAGTGAGGACGGAATGCAGTGTGAATTTATCCTTATGACAACCGGTGAGGCAAGGGCGGTATCTGCAATACTAGCGACAAATGTGATTCGAAGTGCAAAAGGACCAGCTGCTAGACAGACCTTGGAAGCCACATCGAGTTTGAAAAGAACTAGATCTGGCTCCGAGATGACTGCACCAGTTAATCCAGAACAAAATCTGGTTCGAGAGACTACGAGGAGAAAGATTTCTAGGCCTTCTCCTCCACCTCCCCAACCTAGCATTCAATCGCAAGCGCTGTTTATGCCGGCGAACGATGACGACCGTAGATGGGACCCTGTTGATTATGAGCATGAGGACAATGAAATGCTATTGTGGGATGCAAATGTAGACGTAAGTTTGGTGAAGACCTGCCCGAAGTTATTTCTAACACTTCACAGGAATCATCGGCTAGTGATCCAAGTCGTCGATTACAAGAGACTCAGAACAAAAGTAACTCCAAGGATTCAGAGGTACCCAACGAAAAATACATAACCGTGCCAACACAACGTGTGGCACCAACTCAGCGACTATCACAAGTAAGTCACCAAAATCTTATAGCTAGGAAGCTTATTAACGTGTTAGGTTCGTGGTATATTTGATGAGTGATATCTTGGGGTAGGCGTCCATAGACAGAGACTTGAACGAGTTACAGATCGCTCAGATCGGACAAAGCGGGTCGGGTCCTGGTATGACCTTGCAGAAATGCAGCCTGCATACTCATGCTGACAACTAAGTACGTCGAAATTTCGGCCTGAAGGAAATAGCCCTTGAGGAAGTAGCGGGTAGCTTGTGAGAATAATGATCTGTCTGCCTGTGTAGGCTATCATGAGTTCAGGCAGATCCAGCTCGTAGCACACCCGGCGCCGATATATGAGATTTCTGCTTCCACTGGCATGTATTTAGTAGATGCCACTACATTCCAGGTGTCCTTCACATCTCCATCTTTAGTTTTCGGTCCGCAATTCCCGTGCTCACCCCATCCCCATGCACAGACTTCGTCTTCCGCGGTGAGTGCCAAGCCATGCTCACTGCCAATAGCGATTTGACTCACGGATGGTAGTTGTGATGGAGCTAACTGCCCATGATCACCTCGTCCCCAAGAAACAAGTGACCCATCACTTTTTAATATTAGAATACTTCCCCATGTGCTACCAGCATCCGTCCATCCGGATATTTTCTCCAGCGCCGAAGATCTAATGTTCCACTTGTCAGACCCTATAGTTCTGGATTGGCCACTGGATGGCTCTGCCAAAAGACATGTGAATTCCCTTCCACAGACAGCTCTAACAACTTTGAAATCGAGGCCTTCAATCTTGCGAGGAGCATACACGACACTGTTAGGGCGGCCAAGTTGTCCTTTTCGGCCACTTCCCCAACCATATACATCACCGTTACTCAATACAGCGACCACATGACTGACAGATGCGGCAATATCGACTACTTCCAGCCCACTGGGTGGAAAGTTTTCAATCATCTGAGGTTTAGATGATCGAAACATAAATTGTCCCAGACCTAATTCTCCTCTATTTCCTGTGCCAAAACAATACACCTTCGTTGCATGACCATCTGAATCTCGCTGGACAATAATAGATGCTTCCCAAGTTGCTGCGCAGAATGCTACAGGTATATCATTAATTGTGAAATCATCCGAAAGTTTCACACGTCGAAATGTTGATTCAGCAGGGTGCGAATCGGGAGTGAGTCCACAGGCACCGTAGGATGAATCCCCCGAACAGTATAATTCACCTGTGGTCGATAATATGAGACTGTGATTACCTCCAGCTGCGATTTTCTGGACTCTTTCGGGAACATCATCTTTGAAAATGACCGGCTTGGGAACCGATACATCTTCTCTATGACCAATTCCCAATTGTCCTGAGCCATTTGAGCCCATGGCATAAATTGTGGACATTGTTGGACACAGTCTCGCGATGTAAATGAGTAACTTCTGTATAGCCGGAATTGAAACGAACTGCGTCTCAAAGAATAATAATTAAAGAACGTGAATGTATTATCATGCCATGGAAACTTCAGAAAATGTGTAAATCACACTCTCTGGATGTTAGCACGTGATGTGTGCATTGGGAGTAGAGCTAAGTTCACTAGCGTCATAATTAAGCGAGTAAATTTCTCACACATCCGCTTGAGAATAAATTTATCGATTTAATAAATCGATATTTCCTCCTCCGACACGACAACCTCGAAATCGCCAAACCACCACGATGTCTGCCACGTAAGAATACTCCCAAACTCCTCCAAAGAGTCAATCGATTGTGTTGGATTCAGATATGGTCGCGTTCCTCTCGAAAGCTGGAACCTGAAATGGTTTCCAGCTCGAACTGTCTCAAGCTACTCCCTCGTTGATTCAGGTCTTTTGACTTGAGCTTCGAGAGACGTAGTATGGGGTCTTGAGGTTGAAGATGAAAATTTTCTCCTTTAAAATAATTGTCACACACGAATGGAAATACAATGGTACCTTTCAAGACCACGAAAACATTCAATAATGCTGTGCATATATCCTAGGCTTCTGCCAAGGTTTTGTCGGATGAGAATATTTGTCAATTGAGATCTGCAATTCTACCTTCGTGGGAAGGGGGATTGTGGATATCGATTCAGTTTTCACCGATTAAAGTCATTACAGTCGAGTCTGCCTTTTGTGAGAATGCTGCGCTACAGCTGCAATTCCCTCTCGGCGCTCTTCTCCATACATCTGTATGCGGGATACAAGACTAATATTTGATACAGAACCACCCCAACCGCTCAGCATGTTCTCATCCCTGAGACGCTTTTGAAGAAGCGCAAGAGTCAAGCTAAGGAGAGAGAGGCACGAGCTGCCGAGACCGAGAAGGTCAAGAAGGTACGTCGTGAACCTACTCCACTTCCACCTTCAATGGCATGTGTTGCTTTACATGATGCATAAACAACCATACTTGTGACTAGACTTCACGTCAATGTTGTCCAAAATTAATCATCTTTCGGGTCTGAACAAAGTTTCAACACATGCCATTGGTATTCACATTTATATATGATCGCGAGACTAATCTTTTTCATCATATAGGCCAACAAGGAGAAGCGTGGTGTCATCTTCAAGCGTGCTGAGAAGTACGTCAAAGAGTACCGTGATGAGGAGCGTGAGAAGATCCGTCTTGCTCGTGTCGCCAAGCAATCTGGTTCTTTCTACATTCCAGCTGAGCCCAAGTTGGTTTTCGTTATCCGTATCAAGGGTATCAACAAGATCGCACCCAAGCCTCGCAAGATCCTCCAGCTCCTCCGTCTTCTCCAAATCAACAACGGTGTCTTCGTTCGCATGACAAAGGCTACCCTCGAGATGCTCAAGGTTGTCGAGCCATGGATCGCTTATGGTTACCCCAACCTCAAGACCGTCCGTGAGCTCGTATACAAGCGTGGTTACGGAAAGGTTGACAAGCAACGCATTGCTCTTACCGACAACTCCATCATCGAGGCCAACCTCGGCAAATACGGCATTGTCTGCATGGAAGATTTGATCCACGAGATCTTTACCGTCGGCCCCAACTTCAAGCAAGCCGCCAACTTCCTCTGGCCATTCAAGCTCAGCAACCCAACCGGTGGTTTCCGCCCAAGAAAGTTCAACCACTACGTTCTTGGTGGTGATCTTGGTAACCGTGAGGAGAAGATCAACGCTTTGGTCAGACAGATGAACTAAAGCTTGGGACTGGGTGTATTTACTTTGGCTTAGCGTTTACTGGCATGTATGGCGTATAAGAACCCAAAATAATGACACTTCTATGAAATAATTGATAACATTTTTGATTTCACTGCGAAATAACTTCCATTTCTCAAAGTCCCCACGTGCCATCTCAACACCTCCGCCATGGGATTTTTGTCACCTGTAAAGCATTGTGCTCGACGATGTCCTTCCTGCCTATCCAGTCTTCAATTGAATCGGAACATGATATCTTTATTGTACTTTCTAGATGTTTGCTTTCTAGATTCCCAAGTCTTTCCAGGGAGAGTGGGACCTCAAAAGCACAGGAATTGACAGCGCACGCAAAGCCATGCGCAGGTATTTGTAGCTATAGAGACTCCTCCACAAATTCATGTCCATGTCAACTTCAAGCTGCTGATTTACACCATATTAAATTGTACCGCGCCATTCAAGCTAAACCCAAGGTGGTATATCGTATCCCGGAATTTATAAATAGTGTTGAAAATGTCTCTTTCATATCCAGTAATTAATAGTACAGTCATCGACCTCTTCAGACTCAAAACTTAATGTCAAAACTTGTTCCGCAACCACAACTGCTGGTGGCAGCAGGATTGTCAATAATCTTGAACTCGGCACCGATCAACTTCACTTCGTAATCTATTTTGCTACCCTTCAAGGCGTCAAGACTGAAGACATCCATAACGACATTGGCATGTGAATGATCGCTAATATAGCTGAATACTGTATCATCTTCCCGAAGATCCATTGTGGCCGGGGTATTTGGCTTCGAAGTGCTCGGCGAAGTAGGCATGGCATTCGGATCTGTGGATGAGTTACCTGGAGAGGAAAAGGATTCAGATTGGACAGGATCTTTCGAGAAAATATCTCGAGAGATATTGGCTGGGAGATCGCATAAAGACATTACATATTGAAAGCCGTGGCAGCCCCCGGATTGGACTTCGACCCGGAGAGCGAGATTTGGATTGTTCTCTTTTTGGCGGAGTTGTTGTAGACGCTGGGGACAAGCAATTAGTACATGATCGGATTTTGCGGCGCTTGAAAAGGGCGGTAAGTGGGAAAGACGACAATACGTACATCTGCAGCCCGCGGTGTAATTTCAATCTTCTGCTCCGTGCCATCATCGCTCTTTCGCGGATTGAATGTAGTGACAGTAGCTTCCCGTGTCCCAGTATTCGACAAAAACCTAATATAGTCTCTTGATATCTTATTTCGTGTGATAGTATATGACCGCAAAGGAGCACCCAAACGTGGAGCGAGAAATTCGAAGACTGGACGCGGGGTGTTTTGATGGAATGGCCGAGCTGTGGTGGCAGTCTTTATAAATCCTTGGACAAGTGATGGAGGAGTGGCAGAGGTAAGCCCGGCACATCTACGTGTAAGACATCGGGTCGCCATGATTAACAAGAGTCAGAACCAACGCTATTGAACTAGATTGAGTATGGAGAGAATGGAAAGCTTATGTAAGGTGAGGTTGACAACATATAATCACAAAAGTTAGAAGCCCTTATTGAAAGCTCAACAGTGGCGGTGGGAAAGGGCAATATTTTACCCCTGTGGGGATTGGTGGATGTACTGAGAACTCATAAGCTCTCCTCGTAAACGATCTTTCTGAATCAAATTTATTCTTATTTATTAAGTCTAGTACTCTAATTATGAGCCACTTTAAGTATAAACTATATTTTTATATCAAAAATTATCATTTTCAATTATTAATAATTTGTTACGACAGACATCACATGATCATGGCACACTGATATGTCACGTGAAGGAGCCTTAGAGAGCTAAGAGCTCCTGGAGTGTACAGCTCCTAAGGGATCCAGGAAACGAAGGTCTATATAAAGGAATGGATTTCATTACAATGTAGAGCTTCGTGCTCAAGATCAATCATTTAGTATACCATACTATTAGTTACGAATTGCATCATATTATTGTCATTACTTTAAGTCCCTGCTTGACGCCTAGTTATAAACCACCTCGAGAGCCTAGAGCACTTCCACGTGATCTAGACGGCAAACCTCGTAACAATTATATCGTTGATTACAACAAATATATTTATTATAATTGTGACGCCTCACACCTCCGGGTCACGTGGCATGCCCCGTTTGTATTTAATCAGGAAAACTCTCTACTCTTGTTTTCCTTCTTCTTTTCTCCTTAGCTTAGTATTTTCTAATACAAGATACTTTACCCAGTATTCTTGAGTGTGACATAATACTAAGCTCATCTTACACTCTTTCCCGTACGCTGGGAAGTAAAAATAATTGCGTATAGACTACGAACCTACGAACCTACGAACCTACGAATCTACGAGCTCTGAAATTTACGTATCGATCAAATCGTAATTGATTATCACACTAGAATTCTGAACCGAAAGAAACAAACACAGAATTGATCTCGAAATGGCAACTCAGAAATCCCCAGCCCCTCACGAAGAACAGAAGGGGGAACACGACATTGTTCCCGATCTCCCTGAATCCGTCAGTCAAGGCAAGAGAAGAGAACGCAGACTCCTGAGTGCACTTGATGCAGTCGACCAGGGCCTTTTGCCAGATATGGCTGCAGAAGCCTATAATTTCTTATTTGGAAGCGTTGCTGAAGACTTTGAACGATACCTCCCGGCGGACTTGCTATCTATTAGCAACGAGATAGCAAGGTGGTCCGACGAGGTATACATAGATCAACAGCGCCATCAAAAGGAGATGGCCTCGATCAAAAGACAACGCGATCGTTTAGCTGCTCAGAACATAGAGATATCGCAGAGCCTTCTAGAAGCAGAACAGAACGAGGTTGAGTACGAAAGTCGGATCACCAGCCTCGAGGCGGAGATCGTTGACCTTCGTAAAGCCCGGTCAACGGCGTCGCCTCAACCCGCCTTCAAGATCCCAGACCCTGAGTTCTTTGAGAGCTCCTCCACTGGCATTTCTTGGGAACAATGGAAAGATAAAATGATGAACAAGATTCGCGCTTCTGGAAACTCCGACCCCGTCGCACAATTGGCGTATATACACAGTCGTCTGAAGGGACCTCCTGCTGAGCAGGTACGAGCTCGTTACCGTACTGATGCTTTGAACCCTTACACTAGCATCGAAGAAGTCTTTGCTACTTTGGAAGATATCTACGGGGACCCCAACAAGAAACAGGACGCCCGACGCAAGTATAATGCTTTATACCAAAGAGGTCGGCCGTTCCCTGAGTTCTATGCCGAGTTCCAATTGTATGCGTCAACCGCTGAAATCACCGACCAGGACCAATTACTGGAAGATCTGACCTACAAGTTGAGCAACGAACTCAACGATAAGATGATCACCTCCCATGCAACTACTTTGACTGAATATGTAAAGGATTGCCAAAAATTCGATTATCTTTTGCAGCAGCTAAAGCCTGCCAAATCGCATATGGGAACCCGCAAAGGCATTTACAGAGGGACCACTATTCCTTCACCCTCTTCCGCCCCCAAAATGCAGATGAAGTTCGAAAACCCGGCTGTGCTCCCCGCCAACAAAACCCCTGTCAAGAATCGCCCGGTCTATGACGATCCTGCTCGGCAAGCGCTTAGTCGTGCTGGTGCCTGCTTCCGCTGCCATCTGCCAGGACATTTAGCCCGCGATTGTCCCAACAAGGTACAAGTGATCGATGTCGATGAATCGGATGAATCGGGAAAAGAAACCCCTTAAGGGAAGACTCCTCCTTAAGGGCTCTACAGATCGGGAAACTCGATATCGATCTATGTCAGAAGAAAAAGAGGAACTTTGAATTCCCATGTACTATAGAAAAAACGGGATAACCATCTCTGCTTTCTTTTTACCTGACACTGGAGCAAGCGGTAAAATTTACGTGAATAAAAAACTCGCCTTTGATATCGCTGAAAGAACAAACCTCCCCCTCGAACCCATCAAGCCTCGTACTGTCCATGGCTACAATCAACAAAAGGCTAACCCTATCACTCAACGTTTGAAAACAACCCTCACCATCGGTCATCGCAAGTTCCTTGATGTTTATCTATATGTTATAGAAGAATTAGCTTGTGATCTCATCATTGGAAGAGAGTGGTTAGCACAACAAAAGGTATTGTTGGACGTAGCTAGATCGAAGATCCTATGGCCCGGAGAACTCATGAATTCACCTGATAAAGAACCATCACGATCGATGAAAGGACCAACGCCCGAAGGAACTACACCTCATCGGATAGCATTGATCAACGCTATCGGATACCGAATGAACGCCCGGAACCGGAAGAATCAATGCTTTACAGCCACAAGTTGGGAAATCGATCAGATCCTATACCAAAGGGGAGCACTCTGTCGAAGATCGCCCAGAAGAAACAGAACTGGAAACGCTGCAACGAACTATCCCTAAAGAATATCATGATCTCATTGATCTCTTCTCCAAGAAAAAGGCAAATGCTCTACCCCCTCATCGGAATAGCGACCATAAAATTAGATTGACACAACCCAACAACTTGACATTGTCTCCATTATATCGACAAACGACCCAGGAATTACAAGCTTTAAAGAAGTTCATCGATGAAAACTTGAATCGGGGATGGATCGCTCCTAGTAACGCTTCGTTTGCTGCACCTATCCTCTTCGTCAAAAAAGGCTAATGGGGATCTGAGGTTATGTGTGGACTACCGGAAATTAAACGAAATCTCAGCTAAAGATGGCTATCCGCTTCCAAGGATTGACGAGATCCTCTCACAAATGTCCAAAGCCAAAATCTTCACGAAACTCGATCTACGCGCTGCCTTCAATGCTATTCGAATGCATCCCGATTCAGAGGAACTCACTGCGTTCCAAACTTGCTTTGGACAATTCAAATCGCTGGTTTTGCCTTTCGGATTGTCAGGAGGACCTGGGACTTATCAACGGTTCATCAATAATCTCTTGATGGAGAACCTGGGAAACTTCTGTACCGCGTACCTGGATGATATCATTATCTACTCTACAGATCCATCAGAACATACTGCCCAAGTCAGATGGGTATTAACCAAATTGAAAGAGGCCGGCCTGTCTGTTGACATCAAAAATGCGATTTCTCGGTGTCACGAATCAAGTATTTGGGATTCTATGTATCGACAGAAGGCTTGGAAGTTGACCCTGAAAAGATCAAAGATATACTGACCTGGAAAAGGCCTACAACAGTCAAAGGAGTACGAGGTTTCCTAGGATTTTGTGGTTTCTATCGCAAATTTATCAAAAACTACGGACGAATCGCACGCCCTCTAGATAAGCTCACGCAGAAGGGACGAACCTTCGATTGGGATCCGGACTGTCAAAAAGCCTTCGAAACACTGCGACAAGCTGTAACAGAAGCTCCGGTCCTGCATTACTTTCATCCAGACCGCCTCACTAAGGTAGAGACGGACTCTTCCGACGGGGTGACAGGTGGCATTCTCTCCCAATTGGATCCTGCGACAAAGGAATGGCATCCGTTGGCGTTCTTCTCTAAGACTATGAATCCCGCAGAATGTAATTACGAGATCCATGATAAAGAAATGCTGGCTATCCTGCAAGCATTTCAGCAATGGCGAGTGGAGCTCCAAAGCGTTGAAAATCCCGTCCAGGTCTATTCTGATCATCAATCTCTGGAGATCTTTATGCGAACTAAAAAGCTGACAGCACGCCAAGCACGATGGGCAGAATACCTTTCTCAATTCAACTTCCAACTGGAATATCGTACTGGAAAAGCAAATGGACAAGCTGACGCCCTAACCCGGCGCGACGGCGATATACAGAGCCAAAAAGAGCGAATGGAGGCCAATCGCCTCGGTATTCTCCTAAAGCCAACAATGCTCTCCCCCGAAGTGCGAGCAGAAGTATTAGCGCCTCTTGTGGAAGATATCGATCCTGGCCTGGGACAGATGCTACAGGTTTTGCAGGCTAACCGTACTGCAACAGAACTAGAAGAACAACGCACCTTGGCACGAACAGAAGTGAACGGGAAATGGACGATGGTTGATGGCTTATTGCTTCGATCTGGTAAGCTAGTGGTACCAAACGCTATGGTTGTTGACAGACCATTACGAACACTCTTGATCAAAGAAGCTCATGAACAAGTTTCTACGGGACACCCTGGTATTCGTAAATCGACAGAACTATTGATACAACGATATTATTGGAAAGGATTGCCTCAGGATGTTGAAAGATATATTCACAATTGCAGCATATGCCGACGTGCTCATATACCCCGTGACAAGACTCCCGGCTTGCTTCAACCGCTCCCTGTCCCTGAAAGACCCTGGCAGCATCTAACGATGGATTTCAAGAGCTTCCCGAAGTCAAAAAAGGGTCACGATGCAATCCTGGTATTCATGTGTCGATTGAGCAAGAAATCGACAACCATTCCGTGCTTCCAAACTGCAGATGCTAGAGATCTCGCTCGAATGTTTTTGGAACGAATTTACCCTTATTACGGACCACCTGATAGTATCGTTTCAGATCGCGGCCCACAATTCGTGTCGGACTTTTGGACGGAGGTATGTTCGATCTTAGGTATCAAAATGAAGCTATCGACAGCAGATCACCCCCAAACAGACGGCCAAACGGAAAACATGAATCAATACATCGATCAACGCCTACGCCCCTTCGTGAATTTCTACCAAGACAACTGGGACGAGCTGATACCTATGATGGATTTCGCTCAAGCTACCTTAATACAAGAATCGATTGGACAAACCCCATTCTTCACGATTTTAGGTTTTGAACCCCGCACCAGCTTCGATTGGAAGGAAATACCCGCCAGAACACCAGCCGCCGCTAGGTGGAATCGAAGGGAGGCTCAAGCGTGGACCGAACGTCTATATAACGCTTGGAAAATCGCTGGCTCTAATATGCTGGTCGCACAGGAACGTCAAAGAATGCAAGCTAATAAACGACGTCGCGAAGTTGATTTCGATGTCGGGGATATGGTATATGTAAGTACTAAGTCCTGGAGGACTAATCGGCCTAGTCGCAAACTTGGAGACCAGATGAGCGGCCCCTATAGGATCCTAGAGAGACGCGGAAACGCATTCAAGCTAGAATTGCCTGCAGAGATCAAAGTACACCCGTACTTTAATCCTGAGAAGCTCCGCAAAGCCGCAGAAGATCCTTTGCCTGGACAAGTTCACGCACCACCTATACCTGAAGAGGTCGATGGCAACTTGGAATGGGAAGTCGAAAAAATACTTTCAGTCCGCAAAGTTTACGGACTGCTCCGCTACAGGGTTAAATGGCGTGGTTTCGATACCGACATCGATGAATACTCACCTACCGATCTTAAAAACTCACCGCTAGCACTAAAAGCTTTTCACAACGAGTACCCTGACTTACCCGGGCCACCAAAGAATCTTAATTACTGGTTAGAATGCGCATTGGAAGATAAGGTTCCGGAAGATCGATTGGACGACAACGAGGAGAACTAGACCCTGCTTCAGCGGAAACGTATGGCTCAAGCCTGAGGACAGTCTTGACGTTTGAGAAGGGGGGTAGTGTGACGCCTCACACCTCCGGGTCACGTGGCATGCCCCGTTTGTATTTAATCAGGAAAACTCTCTACTCTTGTTTTCCTTCTTCTTTTCTCCTTAGCTTAGTATTTTCTAATACAAGATACTTTACCCAGTATTCTTGAGTGTGACAATAATGATTGAAGTTTTTTTTAATAACAATATAACAATATAACAATACAAATGTTTTTTGCAATAAATATACAAAAGTATTTCAATTTTTCAAATTTGATTAATAAAACAAATTCAATTTGTTTTTTATATTTCTTTGATTTTGTAAATAATTGTCACGAACCACGTCTAATATTATCCTAAGATAAGAATCGTCCCAGGATTAGTGTCCTGAGGCCCATATTCGATCACGTGATGGAGCCTCTGGGAGCGCAGGCTCCCCAGGGCTCCAGGAAAGGAATCAGTATATAGTTAGAATAGTTTCATAGTTTAAGAGCTTCGTGCTCAACTTAGTTATCAATTAGTTTACCTACATTCTACTTGATCTAGTAACGACTTCACTTCCAAGTGAATACCAGTGATAGAGCCTTAACCCATAACTACCAACCGACGAAACCTCAGGCAGCCGCTGCCTCCAGTACAGTATCGTTACAAATCCATGATTATACAAAAGATCCAGATATATAGGTATCAATTATTTCATTAAAAATCTAACAAAAAAAAAGATTATTACTGATTATATTAATATATACAATATAATTACCAATAAAATAACAAAACTATATACAAAGATCATCTTTAAAAGATTCAAAAAATATTGAATTTAATAATATAAAAAATCAACAAAATGTTTTTAATAAGAAAATATTGAAATTAAAATCATTTTGAGTTTAGAATTGAGATTATATGATTATAATATACAGACCATAATTGAGAATATCTTCAATTCTACTATTATTGTAATTTAGATTTTTAGTTGAATTTACATCTAATAATACTACTACTTCCATACCACTCATTTTCTAACAGGTACTAGATTTATATTTAACTTATAGATATATATATCATTAATCAATTATGAATTATTTATATTCAATTAAAGAATAACAATATACTAGTATAAACATACAATCCACATAAACATGACATCAAGTCGAACGTCGTGATGTGATTCTGATTGTGTGATGACTTCACACATCTATATCAGATAAGATCTCTTCTTTGGAATATGATTCATTGTTCACATCGCACATTCCCTATTTTCCTCAACTGTCGTTTTATTTATGTAAATTGTGAACTTTCCTTAGTACGCCCTGCTAAGTGTAGATTCTAATTGTTGGTACGAGAAGGATACGGAAGACGTAGCACCCACGGATTGCGTAGGTCCTGTATGTCTAATTGTATTCTGTCTAAAGAGCTAGCTACATATTGAAAGTAGTAAGTCTTATATAGACTTACTGAAAGAGCTAGTCTCTTTCGCATTCGCTTAGGGCTTTATTACAGTAGCTATATTACAGTGGTAATTGAATTGAAGTCATTCACTTCGTTCACACAAAATCATTTAAGTAGTTCCATTTATTCCTCGCAAATGTCAAAGCACTAAAAGCAGTTGTATTTCTTGCACAGTATTCCCCTAAATACTGCCTAATTTCTTCCAACTAACGTACTCTTTCCTACCTCTAGGTTTATCCACTCTCTCGCTTCCTTGGCTCGTAGTTGATAGAACAAACACTACATAGAGAGTGTTCTTTGTAGTAAACCCTTGATTGGGATTTAGAATATATTTTTAATTTTGAGCTAGACTACTAACTCTATTAAGCTTTGTCTCTCAATGTTGATTATGCCGTTCGGTCTTTCTGCCGCTGGTAAGTAAATAGTCTAAAGAGGCAACTTGCCAGCAGAAACGCACATCTTATCGTAGTTTAATCTTGGAGCTGTTTGGTCCAAGTCGGAATAAGCTGGCGAGATATATTGCCTAGCGCGGCGGCGGTTCAGGGTATTTCAAGCCCAGAAATTTTCGAAGCTTTCTTCCATTATCAAAACTTACCGTCAAAAAATGGGTGTCAATTTATTGATGATTAGAGGGCAGATACAGATAGAGCAAGGGTAGGGAGCAAGATCATTGCTTGAATCCTCCACTACTCCCGTCTCAATGGTATGTGTTCGCATTATTCCAGATCATCATTCCGCCGAGGTCCAGGGCTTAACGCGAATCGAATTGAATGAGGTGTATATCTAGGCTCACTTACGCAAAATTGCTGAATGTCACCATAAATGGACAGAAAGTACTAGCCAAGGACGACGTCTCGCACATCAAAGCTCGGTCAGCCGCCGGTCTTTAGATCATATATTTAAGGCTTGCCCTTCCTTGCTCAAGGAAGAGTAGCGCAATTCTACATCTAATGCTATTAAATGCTATGTCTTCATTCAAATACGCCGCCCAGGATCTAGTCTACTATGCGCCAAAGAAACAAGACTAAATAGATTGATACACCAATGATTTGATTGCTCATGTCCAAATCCGCAGATGTAAAAAGAAAAAGACAGAAATCATGCTTTTCCTTCACTTTACTTTGCTGTTGTCTACCTATGAAGAGGTAAAGACTTCGGTGACTGCAGTCACTAATAACCCAAAAAGAACGTCACTTGCGGCTGTATGCCAATCACCCAATCCACTTATTACCAACCAAACTCCTTTTAAGCTAAAGAAAATCAAACGAAACCGTGCGATGCTAACTAATGCATCTTATCATGTTTTCTTTTTCAAATCATTTCGACTGTATCGCCCAAAGTTTCCATGCCAACACCATTAATAACTCCTTTCCATGCAAAATATACCCATAGCCACTTGATTGCATTGGCCCCACTTACAAAGAGGGAGACCTAGGGCGAACATTGGCCAATCTCTTCGACATAAAGTCGAAGAAAGCGAATTGACCCGGCGAACTGCCGACCTCATAAACAAATCGGCTTGCAAGATAGCTACCGAAGATTGCACGGAGATAGTTTTCGGGTACCTATTGATATTAGTAGAGTGATTGCGTAAATACAGAAGATAAACTTACTCTTTGCATAATTGTGTCAAGACCAATCTTGGACAATAACAACTGTGGCAAAGCATCGAGTAACACGGATTTTCTCAACTTCGCATCTCTCCATAGATCAGATGTTTGCAATTCTTCATCAAGCTTGGTGATGGCCACACTAATCGTGTCGCTCAATGTGCTCCGTGGAATGCCCGTCTGTTCATGTTCTCGCCAAATAGCCTCAAACTCCAGCTCGGCATTCATCTTGATGGTCTCTTGAACCTCCTTCACATATTCTTTGTAGAATTCCGGAGCTTGGCCATTGTTTCCTACACACATGTTTTCCACGAAACCTTCATCATCGAAACTCAAGGATGCAAGGACTTCTAGGGATGAGGATGTCACACCACCCTTATTTGCAGAAGCATCCTTGAAAAGAATGCATCCGGCTTCTTCTAATCGTAGCTTGGCATCTTGCGTAATGAAAAGATTGGCACCTTCGACGATGTATGGAATGGTCGACTTCCCATCCTTGATAAGCTTATTGACACTGGAAAGGTCAACAGCTGCTGGGCGACCACCGCAAGGAACGAAAACATCAGTAATGCCGGTGTCACGGAGATGGAAAGTGTTACGGAATGTTGTACCGTTGCTGATGGAGTCTCCATTGGGCAAGGTGATGTTTGTTTCATCGACAAGAACACGATAACCTTCCTTTGATAGCTTCGAGAGATCAAAATCCGAGATCATAGCACGCTTCGTGGCCAAGCGCTTGAGTTCATCGATGTTGAGACCTTGCGGATCGACAATTACACCACTGCCATCGACAATCGAAGTATAGGTTTCGTTACTCAGCAAGATCTCATTGCTTCCTAGATCACCATCTGGGCCACCAGTTTGCATCTTCCGGACCTTGATAGGATCAAGCTCCAACTTTCGATAAATGCCTTTGACGTATTCTCTGACTGACAAAGATGTCATACCATAACTATCGTGTGGTATACCACCTAACTTAGGAGACTTCCCAGTGAAGAATGATTTCCACCACGGAGCATTTCGCTTCCGAGCGTGCTCCGTAGCCCAGTCTACAAGATCAGCAGTGTTCTCATCGGGACCCATGAAAAGAATCTCTTCCTTGCCATAAAGGTCAACGATAGGATTCTTGATACCTGGGGACGAAGGCGGCAGTAGAAGGTCCATGATACTATCAATGTACTTCTCGAACGCTACACTAGCTTTGTCCTGCTGATTGGCATCCAAAAGAATAACGCCCTTGGAGCCACCTTCAGGTATGTCCTTGTTCTTTCGTTGTTGGGTGTTGGCTAGACCATAATTCTCGTCGAACATAGACCGAGCATTGATCGAGTATGCCTCACGATTTCGAGATTTGACAATTCGGATGCCTCCTCTAGCAATGTCCCGGAATCGAAGGTGGAATCCACGTGACTCGGATGTAATTACCAAAAACATGCCATATAATGGCTGGGGGTACTCGATCTCAGGGAGGAATGAAGGATCAAGACGGAAGCTCAAAGCAACCTTAGTAGGCGTGTAAAAGTTGGTCTTCAAGAGAGAATTATTGAAGATACGGAATGCAGTCATGACCATGTCTTCGTGCTCATTGCTCACGGTCCTCGAGATTAGCTCTTTGAGTTCTCTGTCGTTGAGAATGTCTCCAGATGGGGAGGGTGGAATCGAATCCTCGCTGTATCCGGGAGCAAGGGTAAGATGTGTGTTTGCAAATGAAGCGTATAATGAACGGACAAGTTCTGGATGATTGCTGATAATCTCGAGAATATAATCCGAGGTAAAAGTCTCCGTTCGCAGTCTGCGCTTGATGGTAGATAAGATCTCGGCGTGAGAGCTGTTGAGTGGATCTAATGCAGATACTAATGAGGAGTATTCGGAACCCAAGCGATTGAGGAAGTGCTGAACGAAAACCCAAACGCAATGACCATAGATTGTCTCTTGGAGACTCAAGCGTCCACTGGCAAACAATGCTTGGAATTTGTTTTGTGGTATGCAATAAAGCAGGGAAATCTCCTTGGTGATTTGATGAATGGATTGCTCAAGAGTCGGGAATTTCCCCGATAGGTTGCTTGCAGGCTTGAGGTACAAACTCATCACAGTGATACCATTGCTGAATTGCTCCACATATTTTCTCGAGCTTGTCACTCCGTATGAATGGTAGAGATCACTCAGAGCACTGAATAATCCCAAGGCTGTTCTGCGTCTAAAGGCCACGACCAACCTCTTTTCGTTTGAATCTTCAATATCAAAGACTTCAATAACTGGCCCAGTACGAGAGACGGCAAGTTCAATAATCTCTTGATAAATCTGCTTGGTGTTCTTGGTAGATTTCGCAAGGAACATTCGGTCGCTGATGACTTCTAGGCGAGTTTCGCTGGGCGAAGGATTGGAGTCAACGAATTGGGATTGATACACGAAGTAACAACGTATCGAAGAATTTGTTGGGGTAGGACCACTATACAAATTGCTTGTAGAGCGGAAACTTTCGACGCGAAAGCTCTGGTTCGAGGACGTATCCAAGTATTTGGCTTCTAGTCTGTGCTCATATCGAGGACCGCCAATTGCACTAACACCGGGCTCGCTGGTGTCAATATATATGGCGTGATCAGAAGACTCCATGTCCAACCGGATCTCTTGACGTTTGTCTTCTCGAGCAAATGCAGCAACCTTTGCAGCATAAAGCGAAGTGATGTTGCTGACGACGGCATCAACGCTCTCAGTTTGGAAGTAGACGTCATCGATCCCAAGCTCATTGTAGAACCACTCCAATTGTGCATCAATCAGTTCTTCTGGTATCCATTTCATTGCCTTGATCTGTTCCCTTACTTCAAGGAGTTAGATTTGCCCAGTCATCAGGGGCCTAGCTGACTCACCTTTGCCCATTTGCTCTGTCCTGCCTTTGAACTCAGGGGCAACGTACCCAACCGTGGCGGAACGTAAAACGCGGTGTCCATTCCCATTGCCATTCCTATGGGGCATGTTGAGGTGTGTTGGTTGTGGTGAAGGCTGTCGACCAGGAGTTCGGATAACTTGGTCCACCAACTTATGGGGAGAGCGTGGTATCGAACTACTGACAGTGGCCATATTTTCTTCCGTGGGAGAAAATGATTGTTCGTTGTATGCGGGAAACTGCTGAGAAGCAGCCATTGAGTCAGTATTGATAGGAGAACGAAGTGCAGCCATTGTTACTCGTGGTTGCAATGCAGAGAATGGCTTCTTTCAATGAACTGCCGTGACGAGATAAAGAGGGACAGACAGTGAAATGAGAGTAAAGGAGAAAGATGAAAAGGGCAATCGACGCCTATCTATACCAGGCAGCCGGTAAGGTAGGGTCAATGATTGGAAAAGGAATGAGCTGTCGCGGTCCAGCTCACTAATTCCTTGACCGCTTCATTTCTTGACATGACTTGCATTTCCTGCATTGCTAAGGAAGGATGCTTATCAGTTAATTCACTCCTTCAGATCAAGCTTGAACTCGGAATAGTCCCGAGGGCGGTTGTCTGAGACAGAATTTGTGCTCTTGCTCATTAAATCGTGAAGTTGTGAAATTGAAAATTGCCAAGCCCCTGGCCCAGGGTACTGGAGGCGTTTATTATTTTGATAGGAAGCGATAAGGAAATTTTATGTGGGTTGGGATTGTAAAAGAAAATAAGGAATGGAAGATCTGCGACGCCATGGATAAAAACAAACGTACGTACGTACCTGACAGATAGCTAGATAGATGGATAAATGGATAGATAACCTCGGACAGTTTTTGTACTCGAGTTGTCGTGTAGTACTCGTATCACATGTACTAATTCCCCAGGTTGTTTTTTCTGTGAGAATGGTAGGAAAATACCACAGTGATGCGACTCCAAAAGAGGTACGTGAGATGTATATCATGCAAGAGATATATACCCAGTACTTGCGTGGTGTTGGTTTGTTCGTTGTGATCAATTTGAGAAGGTACTAGAATTATAAGGTGTCTGGAATCACCGAGAGTACCTGGCTTTACGCTCTTAGCTACAAGTCCCTCCCTACCTAGTTGACGTAAGGCTTCCGGTTAGGAACGGTTGGATTCAAGAAATTGAGTGAATAAATCCAAAATTGAAGGCGGCTCAAGATGTGGATACAAGTATAATTGGGCGATCTTGAAGGGTCGTATGGCGAATGGCAAATTGTCGAATGGGGAAATAAATGGTTGGTTGATATGACGAATTGTGTATTGCGGTATTGCGTATTGAGGTATTGCGTATTGACAAATAAGCAACGAATAAAGACTTTTTGGGTTTGGTTTGCTTTGATTTGCTTTAGGTCTTGTTTGTATCGTCAACCGTAGTATCTATTTGATCAAATCAGATGAGATCTTTGAATACCACAGCGGGACTTTTTTTAGAATCCTGTACGTACTGAACAGGGCTGATTGATGATGGTGACGATGATAACAATGATGATTATGAAAATGCTCCGGTATTATCTTTTGGGATAGATAGGCTGGCTGGTATTATGTTTTGGGAGAAATACAACTGGCTGATCTTATCTTGTTGGGAGAATGGTGGCAGTGATAGACCAGGAAGGAGATGAATACGATTATCGATAGTTCTTTCTTTGGTCTTGCATTCTTCGTATTGAGCGATATATGCACAGCGCGATTCTTACTCCTTGTTTTAGAGATAAGAAGAGATGCAAAAGAAGAAAGAATGGAAACAAGCCGAGTCAGAATATGATAAGGTGGGAAGGGGAGTTGAAAGTTCTTGTCGTTTTATATCTTGATGAAGGGGGGTATAAGTAGGTAGATGATGATTGATATAATATGCTCGATCTTTTCAAGCTTTCCAAATCAACACAGTGGCAGCAGCAAGTGAATCAATTTATAATAAAATCATACTTCACACCCTAAAAGCCTCAATTGAGTTAATAAGGTTGAGTTAATAAAAAACTTTCAAGAATGAGCTTTTTCTTTCCTCATGCCCCCATGCCTCATACCTCATGCCTCATGCCTCTTCCCTCATTCCTCATCCCTCATCCATCATGCTTCGTGCCTCATGCCTCATGCAGTGGTTGCTTGCTTTGATTTGCTATGTTATTGATTCTTTTCGGCTTGGTTTGGTTTGGTTTGGCTTTGGAATCTGGTGAATGTAGAGGTCAGGTTCTGATGCAATAACTAGCTCGTGTTGTTCAGACGGGATTTCTTTGGTGGTACCTGACGATCTAGTGAAAAAAGTCTAAGGTACAGGAAAGAATTGGATCGATTTGATCTTTACCGCTCTTTAGGTAAGGCCTGGTAGGGTCTGGTAGGGTCTGCCTAGTAACCTCCTTCCCCAATAGTGGTAAGTGGGCATCCATTTTGCTGGTCGGCAGGCGGTTATTCGAGGCACATCACAGAATTTGTAACAGATCGTAACCTTGTGAGCAGCTAAATGGGGTAGATTAATCTGATAAAGTATATTTATTTTATTGCCTATCTAAGACTACGACCGAATTGATTCCCGGACGGTGGCAGTGTGGCTTGTTAGTCCAAACATGGAAAAAGACTTGGTGCGTATACTCTTTCTTACCTAGTAGGGCTGGTGGACATTCACTCGCAAAGCCTTTACCTCCGTTATCCGAGTTGTCCAATGCGTTTTTTGGTTTCCGTGGGGAATTTCATTCAATGTTCCATATCTCTTCCAGAAGAGTTGCTATTTTTATCCTTCGCTATTCTATCTATTCAAAGGGGTCGGTTTGAACTTGTTCATATCTATCTCTACCTCGTTACTGTACTACATATAGTATACATAGAAATTGTTGAAAATGCATATCACATGATATAGGATTCAATCCATACCACTATATTACGTGTGAGTAAATCTCCAATTTATTGAAGCCGCTATTTAGTAAAGTAGTAAAGTAGCTGCACCTAAAATAAAAGTATACATATAGAGAGATCTGAGGCAAAAGTTTTCTGGTTGGGATGTTGGACGCAGCCTTTCAGCCACTCATGGGTCTCTGGGATATGGATCAGCCAAGGAAAGGGTTGCACTCGGACATTCTGGCATGGTAGCGAAATATAGTACGTTTGTTTACGTTTCACCTCGAGGAAAAATATTTCAGATCCAGTGATAAACATCCTTTCCGTGGTCTGTACATCATGTCTCCCAATGGCAATGGTAGTGAGTGAGTGACCTTCCAATGGGGGTCAATGTAGGAGTATCACTCAATTGACCACCATTCAACTAATTAACTAATTAATTAGATCGACATTACTTGAGCATCGGGAATGGAATAATTCCCTCACGTATTGCCTTTATATTCATTGCATGGGTCAAAATTTCCTTTTTACTCTTGGACTGCTTTTTCTAAGAAGCAGACAAAACTTATTGATGTCTCAAAAGAGAGGCCACTGGTGGGCAGGCTATCGAGGACAGACAATCCCTTCTTTCTCAATCTACTGCACAAACTTCAAAGTAAATCCACCATAATCCACAATTTACTCATCTAGATTCTGTCTGTCACTCTCACTAGTTTCGCATCTCAGATCGATCTCCAAAGCATTAAGGAGACAATGACTAATTCTTCCATTCCCCCATGATCCCGTGATGTTCGTTCTCATGACCTTCTAAATGTGGCCAAAGAAAAGTCAATAAATTAGCAAGGATGGATCCATAGATATTTATTCAATTCACAGGATACATCATTCAAATAGATTTATATAATCTATATATAGTAAACGCAAGATGTAAAATAAATATAATGAAAAACCAATCACACATTCAATATATACAATTAGTACAATTACAAAGTAAGTACAATAAAAATAAAACAAAATTGATGACCTAAGCAAAATATGGTGGTGATGTTCGATCGCGCTTTGCCTTTTTGGACCTTAGCTTAGAAGAACCTTTCTCAACCCCGCCATTCACTAATCCCCAAATTGATTTCTCTTACCCCCAGGAAATTCAGGAATCATACTCAGCAACGTCAACTTTACTCAACCATTACTCAACCCTTGGTCCTCAATTTTCATCCATCCATCATCCGCCCTTCATCCCCTTTCATCCCTTTTATCCCTCTCATCCAATTCATCCAATAGATCTTCATTTCATCTCCATCCGTCTCCTGACTTTGACAAACCAATTTCCTCATCTCTCATTAACCTGTCGTCATTCCGAGTCTGGATTGTATAATGAGAATTCAAGAGGAATCTCATGACTAAAGGCTTGCATTTCTCATTACACATCGCTGCATGCCAATACTGGGGTCAAAAGGTTCCAGCAAGGTCAATATCGCATTAGTCAATCCATCAAGTCCCATACTTCCCCAGCTTTCCCAGGAACGTGTTAGTTTCTCTTACCCCGGATTGTGTCACCTGCCGCTTAAAAAAGGGACCGTGTTTGTTTGACATTTGCCCTGGACTCTGCACGGCACGCAATTTGAATCCGGAATTTCTTCATAGACCTACACCGCTAGCTTGATGAAACTCGTCGTTTGTTAAGTAATAGCGCAGTTAACTCGCATATTCAAATTACATTACGTTTCGCTTGTCTCATGGCTTCTCCGGGAGACAATGTTGGTCATGAACAGCACGATCAGCACAGACAACCAGGCCAGCACATGAACAGCAGAGGGTATGCTGTGTCCCAAGACGTTCAGGATCCTCTTCGTCAGATTAGAAATGAATTCCTCATTCCTTCTACGGCTGATTTGCGAGCCAGCACTTTGTCAAGTTTAGGTACGAGATTCTACTATCGAGGGTTGGATCTGATAGCTAAATGAATCGTACCTTAGAATCTTCAATTACCACTTCTAGCGACCCTTGCGTTTACCTTTGTGGAAACTCACTTGGCTTACAGCCGCGTATCACCTCGACTCGTATCGAGCAACATCTCAAGACTTGGGCAACCCAAGGTGTATTTGGTCATTTCAAACCACTTTCTGATTCGCCTTTGCCTACATGGCTTCACGTAGATTCAAGTGCTTCGGGAAACATTGCCCCTATTGTTGGTGCAGAACCTTCAGAGATTAATGTCATGCAGACTTTAACTGCCAATTTGCACCTCATCATGTCCGCATTTTACAAGCCTGATGTCAATGGTAGACATAAAATCATATTGGAAAGCAAGGCATTTCCTTCGGATCACGTGCGTCACCCCTATTCGCATTCGTCTCCAATCGTCTATGCCGGCTAAATAATTTACAGTACGCCGTAGAGTCGCAGATCCGACATCACAACCTCTCACCTGCTACATCGATGATCATCCTCGAGTCAAATTCAACTGCCGGGCCCACGCTTTCCACTGATTACATACTCGAAGCCATTGAAACCCATGCCAAAGACACAGCTCTTCTAATTCTCCCAGGGATTCAATTTTACACAGGTCAATTATTCGACATACCCCTCATTACACGCAGAGCTCGTGATTGCGGCATATTTGTCATTTGGGATCTTGCTCACGCAATTGGTAATGTCCCACTTTACCTGCATGATTGGGACGTCGATGCAGCCGCATGGTGCACTTACAAATATCTAAATGCGGGACCCGGGTGCATCGGTGGAATGTTTATTCATGACAGGCATACACAAGTCCGTGATTCATCACAAAACACGGATGCAGGTCCTGGGTTCCTGAATAGATTTAGTGGTTGGTGGGGTAATGACAAAAACACGAGATTCGCCATGGAGAATAGCTTCGTGCCGATAGCCGGCGCTGCAGGATTTCAATTGAGCAATCCAAGTGTGCTAGATATCACAAGTCTAAATGCATCATTGGAGGTCTTCAAACTTGCCGGTGGAATGGAAGTGTTGAGGGCTAAATCCGTGAAGATCACTGCTTATTTGGAGGACTTACTTGTAGATACAACGATCTACGAAAAGGGACGATTCTCGATTATCACACCGCAGGATAGGGAACAGAGAGGGGCTCAGCTGAGTCTGCGGCTGGCTGATGGATTGTTGGATGTTGTCATTAAAGAACTGGTGTCGCGGGGAGTGGTCGTGGATGAGAGACAACCAAACGTGATAAGAGTGGCGCCAGCTCCTCTTTACAACAGTTTCGAGGATGTATGGAAGTTTGTGGCCGCGTTCAAAGAAGCAATGGATATCTCTTGGAAGGCGAGCCCGGAGAAGTGTCTGCTAAGGGCACAGGGAACTGGAGATGACTTCATGAAAAAATAAGACATCCTTCTAAGGTAATCACGGTGATGAAAGCTTTTACTTCCGCGTGTCGAGTGTATTGTCTATCATCTCCGAGTATCGTCAAATGATTCTCGCCGGCCTCATGCAATGTCGTCGGGTCAGATGTGTTGATCTCTATCCGTACTTAAAAAACGATTTCCGACCATTCAGACTCTCTTGAGCTATCAAAATTTCACTATTGATAGCTATGAATCTGATATTGCTCCTTTTCCTGTATTAGTGCGCAGCCGTAACGGTTCTCAATTGGCGTCTGACCTCAAAGTATGATGCTCCGGGCAAGCCTACCCAATTCCAGCCTTCCTATGCGACCAGTACCTGTCTCTCCGCATTTAACTCAGCATTCTAAGATTTTATATTGCCCAGGGCTAACCAAAACTAGCACAATACCTTTCGCCAAGAGTTCTGTACAAGCTGTACCACATATCTTAGTCACTATTTTCCGAGTAGGTCGAAGAAGAGTAGAATTGGAAAAATGACACATTGTAATCACGTCGGTCGGCCAACAACATGATCTCGCAAGGCGAATATGCATCCATAAGGAGAGATGAGTCCAGACGGTTCTTGTGCATACAGGCATGTACGGTACCTATGTCGCGCAACCTGAGAAACAGAGATTATGCATGTACTCATTGGCTTGTGCGAGTGAGACTTGAGATTATGTACGCTATAGACACTGTGGAAGTATGTCAACCGTCTTGGAAGACTAGAGCCAGGTCTAGGAATTCGTGTCCGCTTTCTATTCATCTATTTGTCCGAAAACAATATATACGGAACTTTTGTGCTACTTGTAATTTATCTGCTTTTATGACATTTCTATGATAGTTTCCTTAAAATTGATACTATATTATCTAGAGTGCAAAGCTTGTCTCACAGGTATGTCAGTCAGTATTCTTGATTCTCTGGAGGATCATCAAATAGAATTTGCTCATGTATATAACTATATCGAATATAGTCATAGCTAATCATAGCGGGGTAAATTATGTCACGAGATCTATCCTGCTTTTAGATAGGCAAATCTTGCACGCCAGCGCCTTTTTATAATCCCAGAGAAGCCACACCATCAGCCTTAATGGCCATGTCATTCTAATAAATAGAAGCTGCATCCTGTGATGTCAAATATCTTTCGATACTTGAATAGCCCGCGATGTCTTGCCGTTGTCTCAGTTCTATACTTGAGAAAGACTCAGTATATATCATCACCGAGTGTGGTCCATCGATAGAATTCTAGGCAGTTAGTACGTATGCAATTCGTCTTGCAAAGAAGAGCTTATAATATTCAGCTTTCCACAAGCAGAAAGGCATGAAATAAATCTACTATCTTCTAAGAGATCAAAGTCTGACGGGTTGCGGTGTATTCCGCTAGAGACATAGAGACAACACAAGACAGGAAATTACAGAAGAATCAATCCTTTAAACTTAAATATTGATATTTATAAAATAAAAGTTGAAAAATCTTAATAATCTATATATATTGTAATTTATTAGGTGCTAAATAATGACTTAATAAGATTATAAAAGATAATATAATAGATATCAGAAAAAATAATTAAAAAATAATTAAAAACCAAGGGCCTGCACCCCCCGGACCCCCGGCTTTTTAAGAAAGTTTAATAAAAATTCAAGTTTTAAAAAAGTTTATTATAAATTTAAATATATATATAGGGTGCAGGCAGAAGAAGGTTTACTTTATTAAAAATAATTTATTAAATAATTTATATATAATAAATCTAAATTATTTTAATAATGATAAATTTCATTATAATCTATTTAATTTATTTAGTTTATTTAATAGATTTAATCGATTTAATAGTTTTAATAGGTTAGGTTAAATAAGTCTAGGTCGACTAAGCCTAGGTTGAATAGGTCGAATAGGTCGAAGGTCGAAAAAGCTTCAAGTCAAATATGTCTAAAATATATATAATATATACAACCAGTATGCCAAAAAAAACCTTATTTGAATTATTATCAATTAGAACACTCAGATCGCAACTTATTGTATAGAACCAACCAGGGGCCTGCGCCCCCGGACCCCTGGCCTTTTGAAAAAATTTAATAAAAATTCAGATTTTAAAAAAGTTTATTAAATATATATTAGAATATAAATAAAAAGAGGGTTATTTTATCAAAAAATCTTTTAGAAAATAATTTATATATAATAAATCAAAATTAAATAAAATTAATAGATTTAATAGATTTAATAGATTTAATAGATTTAATAGATTTAATAGATTTAATAGATCGAATCGAATAAATTTAAATCGTATAAGTTTAGATCGAATATATCGAATATATTGAATAAATATAGATCGAATAAATTTAGATCAAATATATTGAATAAGTTTAGATCGAATAAATTGAATAAATTGAATAAATCAAATAAATCGAATAAGCCGAAGATCAAATAAATTGAATAAATCGAATAAATCGAATAAACCGAAGATCGAATAAATCGAATAAATCGAATAAATCGAAAATCGAAAAAAGTTCTAAATCAAATATAATAGAATTTCTTTATAAAGATACTTTTTTTGTTGTTAAAATTAAGGATATTTGAAGGTATTTTTTTAAAAAGATTTTTTAATATTTTATAATTTAAAAGGAAAAAAGTTTTCAATTGAATATTATTTAATAGTATTCAATTTTTTAATTTTTTGTATATATTATATTCTTTAAAAGATTTTTTTTGTTATTGTTTTTTATATTTTAAAAAGATTTTATTCATTTTTATTTTTTTTATTGATTATATTATATAAATAATCCAAAAAAAATTTCAAGAATTCTAAAGATTTTCGTTATTTGATTCTCAAAATGAAATAATATTATTGGTTTATTAAAGATATATAGAAAATATAGGATTTTATATTTTTAAAAATATTTTTATTAAAAAAATTTAAAAATATAAATCATTTTTTATTTTGAAAAAAAGGAATTAAAAAAGTATTTTTATAAATAAAATATCTTTATAAAAAACATTTTTATAAAAAGATTTTATTATATATTTAAAATATATATAATATATATAATTAATAATATTAAAAGAAATCTTATTTGGATTATTATTAATTAGAATATTCAGATTGCGATTTATTGTATAAATTAATTAGATTACAATTGATAAATAACCAATAAACGAACCTGAATTTCATAATATATATAAAGCACAAATCTACTATATAGGGATATACAACAAGAATTTTAAAAAGGTAAACCTTCAATAATAATAATAATAATAATAATAATATAACATAACTTATGGTGAACCGGGTCAGGTACCTTTACACCAAAATTTTGGTGTAAAGGTACTTATAGCAACTTTTATATCCCTATGAATATTAGAGATATAGCTTAGATATTTTAAAGTATAATATAATCAATATAAATATTGATCATGATAAAGTATTATATAAATATACAAATATATAATAAAGATAACGTTATTAAAGTTTCTTTAAATTTTTCATTTTTGCCTAGCAAAAATTACTATGGGAATTTTTAAAATCGTATTAATTCAAGAACAAAATTCTTTATGATTGTTTTATAACTCTAATACTATAATTTTATTGGATATTGAACTAAATTATTAAAGCTTTAAAGTTTATCTTTAATATTTGTAGAGTTATAAGAAATCGCTATAAGTACCTTTACACCAAAATTTTGGTGTAAGGTACCTGATCCGGTTCCCCATATGACCCGGTTCACCATAAGTTACGTTATATAAAATATTTTAAAAAATATAATATATATAAAAATATTTTTATTAATATTGATTTATTCAATTTGAATATTATATTAATAAATCCTTTCATTGTAATATTAATTATAAAATTGTTTATAATATTCTATTGTAAAAAAAAGATTTTTATAGAATTAATAATAAAATTGTTTTTTTGTTATTCTTTATTTATTTTGTCAAAAGTTTAATTAAAAATCATTTTTTTTTTAAAAAATATTTATAATTAATATTATATTTTTATTTTTATAAAAAAACCAAAAAAAATCAATATAAACTTTGATTTTGAAATGAATATTATATATATTATAATAATAATTATAATGAATTCAGTTTTTTTATATTATATTATCATTTTATTTTTATACTTATATTTGATAAATATAAAGATTAATATTTATTATATAAAAATAAATATTATAATAAAAATTTCAATATTTATAACGAAATATATTGTTTTAAAAATAATATCATTATATTTTTTAATATTATCGAGTTTTTTATAAATAAATTTGATATATTTATTATTTTATTTTCGAAGAATAATAGAACAATTTGTATAATCTATAAAAAGAATTTTTAATAATTGATATAATATAAATTATATATATAATTAATTTTTAATAAATTTTTATAAATATCTATTTAGTCATTATATCGAATATAATAAATATATTTGAAACATTTTAAAGAATTATAGAAATTTTAATAATCAAAATTGTATTGAATAATACTAATTATTTTATTAATAATTTTTGTTTTATTTTCAAAATTAAAAAATTAAAAACAATAAATAAATTTCGAAAAACAATAATTTAGATAATTCTCTCTATTGATATATTGATTTTATATTCCAAGGATTTACAATTGATAAATTTAAAACTGATTTATATTATAGTTTTTTTAATAATAAAAAAATGATAATTAAAATATATCCTTTTATCAAATTTATAAATTTTATAAAAACATTTATAGTATAATAATTATATTATATTTCAAGTTTTTTGAAAAAAAAAATACTTTGAATATATATTTCATCATTTTTGTATTCTTTTATATAATAATATCAATGAAATTCAAGGTTTAATCTATAATAATAAAAATAATAATAAAAATTGAAGAAATTATAATATCTTTGATAAATTGTTTTAGTTTTTATTTTAAAATAAAAAATTCAAAATAATTTAATATAATTTTCGATTTATATTTTATAAATAAATAATAATTGAAATAATAATAATTAGTATTAATATTATTAATTATAAAATCTATTTTATTAATAATATTATTATTAATTTTTCAAAAATTAAAGAATTTGATAAAATTAAAAACTTCTAATTTTAATATAATTTTAATAATATTTATATAAAATATTGTTTTTTTATATTATTGATAATTATTACAAAATAAAATTATAAACTTGAATTGAAATAAAAATCGAACTTTTTGTTTTTGTATAAAATAAAATTATAAAAAGGAATAAACGTTTTTGAAATAAATAAATATATATTTATATTTATAAAAATTCTTAAAATATAATATAACAAAGATATCATAATTTTGATCAAAATCAATATAATCTTATATTATTTTTGAATATTATAATCGATTTTGATAATATATTTTTGAAAACAAATTTTACAAAAAAGATATTTTTATTTAATATATTATTATCTAATACAAAACAAAAAAAAGAAAAATTGTTTTTAATTTTCTTTTATCTTTTTATATTATATAAGAAATTAATAAATAATTATAAATCTTGGAATCTTATAAATATAACATTTTTGATATCACAAAGACAATCAGAAATATATTTTTTGTTATTTTATATTATATTTATAAAGATAATAAATAAAAATAATAATAAAATTATAAAAAGTATTATTATAATTATTCAAAAGAAAATAAAAAGATACTACCAATTTGGGAATGTTATGTAAATTGAGCGAGCAACTATATTATAGTAGTAATAGTCGTATTGTAGAAGCCTATTAAAAATCGATTATTGAGGTTTAGAAAACTTTTTAAAAACAAACCTGAAAAGAAAGCTCTATTATAATTATTTCAGAATAATTCTAATAAATTCTGTATAATTAATAATAATAATTTTTTTATTAATAAATCTTTGGTATGCCTTTATATTAATAATATAATATTTAATTATTAATATAGAAAACTTTGTAAAGAATCCTTTAATATATAAACTTCGGACTCCTTGCGATCCAAAGTCGATCAAATAGATAATCTATGAGTATAAAGAAAAAGGGTTTTTTAGTTTTAAAAGAATAATGAAAAGTTTTGATTCTAAATATAATCTAATTGATTTTTTGTCTGTGATTCTAATATATTTAACATTATTATAATATTATTCAATTAAGAATATATATATATACATATATATTGTTCAAAATTAAAATTTTATTATAACAATTTTAATTTTTTTTTTGAAATCAATAATGATGATCTTTTTAATAAAATCAATTAATATTTCAAAGATAATATTAATAAACAGATCTTTAAAATATTAATTAATTAAATAAAGAAATATTATAATTATTGATTATGAAAAGATTGAATATTTCAAAACAAAATTCTATTATTTCATCAATTTAATAATTTAAATATTTTATTATTATCATTATTATTATTATTATTTAATTTTTATCTTCTTTTTGTCTTCTTTTGATATTCTTTGAATAACCTTGAATAATTCTGAATAATTATATATATCTTTCAAATAGTTTTGTATATCTAGAAATAGCTTTTCAGATTTTAGAAAGTTTAATTCTGATTATTTATCGATAATGTACCTCTAATACCACCAATACAATTGATAAATATTAAAATTGTTTTAATTGATAATTCAAAATATAATATATTAAAAATAAAATAAATAATAATTTTTAAAATGAATTATAAAATTCAAAATCTTGAAACAAATTTAATAATATTAAAAAAACAGTTTTCGAATAATATAATTCTTTTTTCGGTAAATTGGATTTAAAAGATAAAATATATTATTGAAATATTTTTATTAAACAAAAATAACGATTAAAAGCTTTTAGATTCTTTGAAGGATTATTTTTCTTTGAATTTTAATTGGTCGAATTATATCTAAATTTTAATTATACAATAATTAATAAAAATCAATATAATATTTACTCTAAATGATATCAAAATATAATCGTATTAAAAGGTCTAAAGATAAAAGATTCATTTTATCTTTAGAATTATTTAATACTAGTATTATAGTCTTATAGGCTTTGATCTGGATTTTGATAGTTGGAAATTGATAAGCTTATTGTATCTCTTATAATTGTTTTTTGAACTGTTTAATTTCTATTATCGATTTGCTGATATAGAAACTTTGTTGTAAATCCTCAGTTTTACATTCCGATCATTCTTTTATTCTGAATACTTTTTATATTAAAATATTTATATTCAATTTTTAATATTTCAAAAATCAATGAATAAAATTTAATGAAATTTGAATTTTAGATTTATTATATAATTATAATTCAATTCTGAAAATTTCAGATTTTTCGCAATTTTGTTGATTGAAATTATATAATTAAAAATTGAAAACTTATTTGTATATAAATTTAAAATCATAAAATATAAAAGTAATTTTCCATTAAAAATAATTTTTTTTTTTTTGAAATGTTAGAATAAATAATTAGTAATTAATAATTTTATGAAAATATTATTTTTATAAAAAATTATATTATTGTAATTAATTATCAATTATAAGTTATTTTTTATTGTATTAACGTTTTGATAAATAAATATTGAAATATTTCAAAAAGATTACAATTTATTTTTAGATATTTTTATTGAAAAGTTATTAAAGATTTTAGAGTTTTTAAATTAATATATAAATAAAAAATCATCATTTCAATTTTTTTTATTTTAATCAATAAAATCATAAAAAAATCTAAAATTTTCAGAATCTATTATTATATAAATAATAAATATATAATCAAAATTTCATTAAACTCTATTTATTAATAATAAAAAGATTAAAGATATAAATTTTCATCATTTTTCAATAAAGAAAATAATTAAAATAAAAGAATAATTGTAATATAAAACAAAAAAAAAGATTTGTAAACTTTAATTAAAATAATTATTATTCGATAAGATATTTAAAGATATATAAAATTAATACACTACTTTCAGATCAGTCTTTTTTTGGATTATCTTTTTGTATCAAAAATTGTTATTTTCAATTATTGATAACTTTTTATTCAATAAACAAAATTCAATAAAATTCAATAAAATTTGAATTATAAATTTATTATATAATTATAATGCAATTTTGAAAATTTCTGATTTTTTTAATTTTATTAATTAAAATCTAAATAATTAAAAATGCAATTTTCAATTTATATAAAATTCGAAAATCTTGAAATTTTTGAAAATTTTTTGAATAAAAATAATTAAAAATAAATCATAATTTTTTTATAGAATATTTAAATATAAATTATTTTTCTATATAAATTTCATTAAAAAATAAAAAATAATTATGATTTTATTATCCATTGAATATTTCTTTATATAAAGTTTTGTATAAAAATTTTTCAATTAATAATTAATAATAATTATTGATTTTTTTTAATAAAATTGATTTATTGAATCAAATTTTAATATAAAGATTTCAAAAACTTTTAGAATTTATTTTTAATTATTTTTATTGAAAAGTTATTAAAAGTTTTTAAGATTTTAGAATTTGTATATAAATTCTATATAGATAAAAAATTATAATTTCAATTAATAAATCATAAAAAAGCTGAAATTTTTAAATTTCAACTACGATTATATTATAAATTTATAACACAAATTCGAATTAATTTAACTAAATAATAGTTGAAATATTAATAAATGAAAATCGTTATTTTTGGTATAAAAAAATGATCCGAAAATAAAATGTTAGATTTAAAGGAAACTAAATTATTTATTATTCTTTTAAATCGTATTCAATGTTTTTAAATTTCATATATTTATTAATGAATTTATAAATTATTCTTATATAAAATATTTTTAAATATTATTGAATTTTAAAGATATTATAATTAATTGATTAAATTTCTAATATTTTTTGAGTATTAATAACTTTATAAGAATTAAATATTAAATCTAATACTTTATTTTTCGGACATTTTTAATTCCAGATATATTTTTATATCGAAAATTGTTATTTTTAATTATTAATATTTCAATAATTAATAAATAAACTCGATTAAAATTTAAACAATAAATTTATTATATAATTATATAATCATCATTTAGTTTTCTGATTTTATTGATTGAAATTTGAATAATTGAAATTATAATTTTTTATTTACATAAATTTTTTTTATAAATCTGAAAATTGTTAAAATTTGAAATAACTTTTCAATGAAAATAATTAAATAAATTTTTTTTTTTAAATACTTGGATTTTAATTGATTATTGATTTTAATTCCAGAAAAGATAATCATCAATTATTCCTATAACGTAACTTGACTAGAAGTGGGTCATATCATGATATGGGTCACAAAAATCATATTTTCCTATTTGACCTTGTCCTATATGCTACAGGGTGATCTACAACTATCACTGATCCAACTGAACTATCACTATCCTCTTCTTCTTCCATCTCCTCTTCTACCTGATCAATTTGACGCTTGGATGGTCTACCACGTCGTCGTTTTAGTAAAGGTGTCTGTTCAGCCTCCTCGATAATTTTCAATACTTCCTCAGTACTAAATACAAATTCACCTTTTAATTTTATTCTCTTTCCATTTTTTCCTTTCTTTCGTGTCTCAAGTAACTCTTTATGTTCTTGAAGTTCCTTTCGAAGAATAGCATTTTCAGCGTTTAAGCTTTCAATCTGATGAGTAATTCGCTTTGCATATCTCTGTACGGGAGAAGTAGGCAGATTATTAGCAGATAAAGCTGAATTGAATATCTAATTTGCTTGTCGTAGCTCAATATCATTTGGGGGAGAGCTATTAAGTAAAGAAAGATCTAGATCTTCTGGATTTGATGGTGTATTTGGAGTGGAAGGTAGTGGCAAAAGCGGGGCTGGAAGATTATTCAGAACTTGACGAGGGCTAAATGGATTCAAACCTGCCCCTTTCCATCCGCTTTTGATATTTTGATAAGTAAGACCTTTTTCTCTTATCTTCTGAAAAAGCTGTACCCAATCAGATCGTTGTATTCGTTGTATTCCTGCTCGAGAGTATCGATCAACCTCTTGGGCATGATATCGCTTCATTGGCCCATACACTCCAACATCCAATGGCCGAAGTAGATGCGAGCAATGAGGTGGTAGAATAAGAAGATCAATCTCCTTTTCAATACAGAAAGCAATCAAACTTCCTGTAACATGACTGGAATGACCATCCATAATCAATAATCGAGGCTGATCACCTGATATTTTTTGAGATTCTGGCTCAAAAACCTTACGTATCCATTCCAAGCCATGGCCATTAGAAGTCCATCCACTATTGCTTGTTGAGAAATACCAATTTTATTCTGAGCCTTGAAAATGATCATGGGAGGTAGAGAGCCTCCATCTGCATTAACACATTCCAATACAGTTATCCATTCTTGCTTTCCTGCTGTAACCTTCCAATTCGATTTGAGAGTAGAATCTACGATTATACGTGTTGATTCTGTTTCTCCAACTGCATATCCTGTCTCATCCATATTATATATATTCTTGAGTTCATATGTTGAAAACCACGCTGATATTGTTTCAAATGTGGCTTCTTTATGCCTTGCAGATTCCAATTTGCGAGAATAAGTTCCTTTGAGTTTAGGATATCGATCTAAGAATCTATAGATCCATCGTTGACCTATATGATCTAATTGAAAGGATGGAGGGGTAGATGATGACGCGAAAATGACGCGAAAATGACGCGATGATTCAGAATTTCTTGGGCCACTTCTTTCAACAACCCAGGAGTTGCAGGGTATCCAGTAGCTGTCAATCGTGAGATCCATCGTACTAGAGTCTTCTCTTCCGCGTTGGAAAGTTTTTGAAAGGATTCGTGAGATTGAGAGCGTGATTGTCGTCCGGCCATTCGATTTATTAAGGTTGACTTCGGAATCTTAAAATGAATAGCAGCACTTCGAATTGAAGTAAATTGTTTATCTTTTAGACTTTCTATAGCCTTTTGAATATTATCTTCCGATTCACTACGATTTAATGACTTTCGATCCATTGTGTTGAATAAACGCGTAAAATAAAGAAATGAGGGGGTGATTTTGACCCATATCATGACATGACCCACTTCTAGTCAAGTTACGTTATTATTAATTGAATATCTTTTAATAAAAGATTTTTATATAAAGAAATCTTTAATCAATAATAAAATAATAATTCTAGATAATATTTTTGAAATAAATTGATTTATTTGATCAATTTCAATATTACAATTTTAAAAAATTCATCATTTATTTTTAATTATTTTTATTAAGAAGTTATTTGAAGTTTTAATAACTTCCAAACTTATAGTACTTATATACAGCTGTCCATCAGTAATCAAAATCACATCAAAAACTGAAATTTTATTATGTTTTCAATTAAAGAAAAATCTTATATAAAATCATTATAATCAAATAAAAAGTTAAACAACATGTTAATTATATATTAAATTATTGATATTTTTTATTTTTATTTACTTTAATAAATTTTAATATGATTTTTTATATTATTGAAAAAACTTTTAAAACAGTATCGATTTTCGTTTATTTATTAATGAATTTTAATATTTTGAAATTCTTGTAATTCAATTTAAAACATTATAACGAATAAAATTCGAAAAATAAATTATATAATTTTTTATAGAATTAAATACAAATAAACAAACTTATATAAGAATATTTTCAATATTATTAATTTCAAAAATAAAATAAATTAAGTGTTTTATATAAATTTTAATATGATTTTGACAATCGACGAATAATTGTGTATGGTTACTGTATAAATAAATTTTATACAAATAGAAAATTTTAATTACTAAAATTATAAAAAATCTGAAATTTTTTGAATTGAATTATAATTAAATTCTTCGATTTTTTATTTAAATATTATCAAATTCTATTAATTAATTATAGAATTATAAAAATCGATTTTTGTTATTTTTGATAAAAAAATTTTTCCGGGATTAAAAATGTTCCGGAAATAAAATTTTAGATTTATATTTAAAAAAAAAAAAAACGATTTATTTAATTTAATACTTTATTTATAAATTAAGTTTAATACCTTACTTTCTGGCCACCTCTCTTTCCGAACAGTTTTTTATACCAAAAATCGTTATTTTCAGTTATTAATAATTTTATAATTAACAAAATAGAAATTTGATAAAATTTGGATTATAAATTTATTATATAATTATAATTCAATTTTGAGAATTTCACATTTTTCACAATTTTATTAATTGAAATTTGAATAATTGGAAATGCAATTTTTCATTTGTGTAAGATTTATATATAAATTTGAAAATCTTGAAAACTTTGAATAATTTTCAAACAAAAATTGTAAAAAATAAATTATAAATATCTTTTGAATATTTTAAATATAAATTGATTATTTATATAAATTTTATTAAAAAATAATTCATAATTAAATAATAATTACCAATTATTTTTTTAATAAAATTGATTTATATAGTTAATCAATTTCAATATTAAAATTTTGAAAAATTTTATAATTTATTTTTAGCTATTTTTCTTCAAAAATTATTAAAGATTTTCAAGATTTTAAAATTTGTATATACAATCTTGTATAAATGAAAAATTGTAATTTTAATTATTTAAATTTCAACCAATAAAATCACAAAAAATCTGAAATTTTCGGAATCGATTATTATATATAATAAATTTATAATTCAAATTTCATTAAATTATATCAATAAATGAAAAAGTTATAAAAGTCGATTTTCGTCATTTTTGATAAGGAAAGTGTCCGGAAAGTAGGGTACTAGACTTATTCCTTTTTAGATTACCTTTTATATCAAAACTCGATATTTTCAATTATTAATAAATAATTTTACAATTATTCGATAGAATTTGATAAAATTTGAATTAAAAATTTATTATATAACGTAACTTATGGTGAACCGGGTCATATGGGGAACCGGATCATATGGGGAACCGGATCAGGTACCTTTACACCAAAATTTTGGTGTAAAGGTACTTATAGCGATTTCTTATAACTCTACAAATATTAAAGATAAACTTTAAAGCTTTAATAATTTAGTTCAATATCCAATAAAATTATAGTATTAGAGTTATAAAACAATCATAAAGAATTTTGTTCTTGAATTAATACGATTTTAAAAATTCCCATAGTAATTTTTGCTAGGCAAAAATGAAAAATTTAAAGAAACTTTAATAACGTTATCTTTATTATATATTTGTATATTTATATAATACTTTATCATGATCAATATTTATATTGATTATATTATACTTTAAAATATCTAAGCTATATCTCTAATGTTCATAGAGATATAAAAGTTATATAAGTACCTTTACACCAAAATTTTGGTGTAAAGGTACCTGACCAAGTTCCCCATAAGTTACGTTACTACAAAAATAATTTTGATATATATAAATAATAATCAATGAATATAAAATATTTGAATTTATAATAAACTTTTTTAATTTTTAAATTTTTATTAAACTTTTTCAAAAAATTAAAAATTCAAAAGTACAAACCTTTAATGTTTAAATATTTATATTTAAATTCTTTTAGATTATTTAAATTATCTAAATTATTTAAGTTAAAATCTATCCCACATTTTAGTATCGGAATCAAATATACAAATTATTTTTTCAAAAAAAAAAAAGAACTCTGAATAGTTTCAAAATTATTCAATCAAAAAGATTTAACTTACGAGTATCTGATAAACTGTGCAGTATGAGCTAATCGCAGATCCTGAAGGATATGAAAAATAATTAAGGTAAGTCTTTAGCGAACCCATTGTTATTTTTAGCCCCGAAAAGGCCGGAGTTAAAGTTCATATATAAAATTTCATAAAACAAAATTTTTAATTAATAATAAAACTATAATTGTTAACTATTAAATTTTTTTTATAAAATTTATATAAATAATTAATTAAAATACAAATAATTGAAAAAGATTTATAATAAATTTTAATTATTTTTATTGAAATGTTATTCAAAATTCTCAAAATATTCCAATTTATATATAAAGCCTATACAAATAGAAAATTGTAATTTTAATCTTTCAAATTTTAATCAATAAAATCACGAAAGTCTGAAATTTTTAAAATTGAATTATAATTATATTTGCAATTTATGATTTAAACTTCATCAATTTTATTTAATTAATTAAAAAAATATTAATAATTAAAAATAACGATTTTTGATATTTAAAAATAATCGAAAAGAAAAATAGCCGAAAAATAAAATACTAGATTTATATTATAATATTCAAATTGGCCTAGAATTATAATCTGATTAATCGAAAAATTAATTTTAATCTGTATATTCCGATTGATAATAATTTCAAAATAAAATTGCTTTTAATATACTAATAATTCAAAATAAACTATAAAATATTTTGAAATCTCGATATTAAAATTTATTATATAAATTAATTTCAATAAAAGAATGATTAATGATGTAATTATTAATTGAAAATTTATTTATATAAAATTTTATATAAAAAATATTCAATTAATAATAAAACAATAATTAGAAATTATTCTTTTGTGAAATTTTTATAAACAATCAATTTATATTCAAATATTTGAAAAATATTTATAATTTATTTTCAATTATTTTTGTTCAAAAATTATTCAAGATTTTTAAGATTTTTAAGATTTTCAATTTTGTATATATATCTTATACAATCTAAAACTATATTTATAATTATTTAAATTTCAATCAATAAGATTATAAATATCTGAAATTTTCAGAATTAAATTATAATTATATAATGAATTTATAATTTAAATTTTATTAATTTTCACTTGTAAAAATTATGAATAATTAAAAATGATAATTTTTGATATAAAAAACTGTTTGGAAAAGAAATGTTTCGGAAGTAGGATATTAGATTTATATAAATTATTTTGTTATTTTTCGAAAGTAAAATAATAAATATATCAAACTAATTTATAAAGAATTTGATAATTCAAAAATATAATAATATTATCTTTAAGATAATAAATTTTGTTATAAATAATAAATTTATTTTTTTTATTTTTATTTTTTTTATATTTTTTATTTATTTTTATTTTTATTTTTATTTTATAAAGAAATATTCAATCGATAATAAAACAATAATCACAATTTTTTTAAAAAATAATTTGATTTAAATAATTAATTAGAATTCAATATTTGGAAAATTTTTACAATTTATTTTTAATTATTTTTGTTCAAAAGTTATTAAAGATTTTCAAGATTTAAAATTTGTATATGAATCTTATACAAATGGAAAATCGTAATTTCAATTAATAAAATTATGAAAAATCTGAAAATTTCAGAATTGAATTATAATTATATAATAAGTTTCTAATTCAAATTTCATTAAATTCTATTGATTAGTTGTAAAATTATTAATAGCTGAAAATGACGATTTTTGGTATAAAAAGGTGGTCCATATTTGGGGTGGTCCGAAAGTAGGGTACTAGACTTAATGTCTTATTAAACACTACAATCTCAGTTATGGTTTGAAAAAGCTAGAATCTGAAAAATTATACGTTCACTGATATCACTTCTATAGATTATTAAGTGTAGATTAAGATTACTCTTGGGGGGTGTTGGATGTCTGATCTCAATCGAAAAATCGTTGTTATTGTTCTCATCGAATCTCAACTTTTTATGGTATATATACTCATAATACTTTAGATCACCATAACAAATACAAGGGCTTGTGGTTTAGTGGTATAATGTTCCCTTAGCATGGGAGAGGTCCGGCGTTCGATTCGCCGCTAGTCCACATTTTTTGCATTTTCAGTCTTCTTATTGTGTTTGAATGTATCCTCATATCGTTTATCACTTTTATTTCAATTACTCCCTCAATGGTTGATGAAGATTTATTTTTGAGTTTTTGTGGAGTAAATGGAAACAAAGTGGGGCGGTGTGAGAGCACGGTTTTCAGGTGGGGCGAGTTTATCAGATCACCAGATCACATGCGATCCAACTGAGTTTACACCGTGCTTTTATCCTTAGACCCCAGGTAATATGTATGTATAATTTCTATCATTCAATCTCATAGAATTGTATACCAGGATCCAAGACAAGGCATTTCTGAAATCAGCTTGAAATTCTATATAACCTTTATATTTATAGAATTAACAAAACCTATAAGGCGGCTGTAAGAGAGACAGTTCTCTCTCTGCTAGCCTCCCTCTCCGCTATGGCTACCCCAAGCCCCCCCAAGTCTCTCTAAAACCCTCTCCGATAAGGCTAGCAACCTTCTCCACAAGGTTAACGATGCTCAAACCATCTACAACCCAGTTACCCAGCTCCTAGACACCTACCTGAGCTCAGAGGAAGTTCTTGCTCTCCCAACGAGATCACGAAAACTTCTCACTGCTCTTTGCCTTGAATTTAAGGCAACTACCGAGCGACACTTTGATGCCCTGATCACAGGGCATCACCCCCTGAGTCACTACGAACCCCGCCACCAACCCTCCGCTACCCCTTATAACACCCCCTACAAGTACCCGTACTAGCCCCCCGATCACAAAGCCAGGCCCCAAGGCAACATACGCCCAAAAAGCCGCCAGCCCTATTGATCTTACACTATCGATCAAAAAGACGAAACCGATCACCTACACTGATAACCGCCTGTTTGCACGTATCGAACAATTCCACCCTGCACGCAAAGCAGGGTCCTTTGCAATCCTCACTGCACTAAAGAAAGTACTTGGCCCAGCGGCCTCTCTCTTGAAAGAAGTCCAAGAGGTTAAAACAGGCTTTGCACTCTGTACAAGCTCGCCTAGCAATCTAGCAGCTCTCGAGAAGGAGAAAAGCATCATTGCCAATGCCATCGGGAATTGCAAGATTGAAACACAAGAAAAATGGGACACATACCGCCTGAGCTATGTACCTCGGAAAGTTACAGTGCTAAACGACTCCTTCGAAATTGATACTATCACAGTTACAAAGGATATAATTCGCAACGCTATCAAAGAATACTCTGGGCAGGAACTATTACACGCTGTTCAAACCCAGGCGAGCAACACAACCGATCAATACCACTCCACCTGGATAGTAGGCTTGAAATCAGGCACTGAAGCTCTAAAGAGAACCCTCAAAATCCTTGGAGCCAATATCACCACTACCCTCTTGATCCACAAGCCAAAAACCATCCAATGCACTCGCTGCTATCAATGGCATAACAGCAGATCATGCTCCAAACCTCAAACTTGCAGACTATGCGGCTCAAACAAGCATTCTGAAAACGGCCACACAACCAAATGCAACACAGCACATACATGCCCCCCAAAATGCCTTCACTGCTGCGGACCACACCCAGCAGATGACCCCAATTGCCCTCTGCGGCCTATCGCCAGTAAAATAAAGTCCAAATCAGAACGCCAAACTACACGCAAAACATACAGTGAAGGCAGAGCCCTAATCTGCTTGAAAGCCGGTTGCACGAAAGCCCAGGCACCTGACTCCCAAATGGAGAATGATACCCCCCCCCACCCCCCCCTCACAAGCCAACCCCGCCCCAAAACCCCAACCCGTATATTCGGATCCATCCACTCTACCGCCCCCCCTAGTACTCGCCCTACTAACCGCTTCCGAAATTTCTTTGATGAATCGAACTAAACCTCTATCCATTACACAAACAAACGTTGGTAAGGGAGGGATCTCACACGATCTCGCTCTCAACCTAGCAAACTCGGACCAGATCGACATCATCCTGATCCAAGAGCCATATATCTACAAGGATATATCAAGGAAAATCACCAAAACACATCCCTCATACGAAATCTTTACCCCATTAGACGATTGGAAAATCACTCCTCGCGTCCTGACCTATGTCAGAAAAGGAATCGGAATACGAATCAACCAAATCAGGTCCACAATCTCACGAGACCTAATTTTCATACAATTACTCTCCACAAACAACTCGGCATCTACAATCATAAACATATACAATGCCCCGCCCCAATGTTCAGACGGTAACCAAGCTATCACTTCTCTTTTTGAATTGCAGAACTTCCCATCAAACGTTATCCTACTAGGCGATTTCAATCTCCATCACCCTAACTGGAATCCTTTACATCCCACCCCCTCAACGCTAGCTGAGCCCTTCGTAGAGTGGTCCAACTCTCGAAATCTACACCTCATCTCTCCAATCGGAATTCCCACTCACACAAAAGGAAACACCTTAGACCTTACTTTTCTATCAGGACCCTATATAGCATACACCTCTCTAGCTGAACACCTAGATTGCACTTCAGATCATAACACGTTAAAAACCTTACTTCACTGGAACTGCCAAAGTCCGAAGCCCATGCAAAAACTTAGATTGGACACATTGGACGAAAAACTCTTTACAGACCTACTAGGAATGAGCCTAACCGATATCGATGCCAGCACCGAAGCACTCTCCACCAACGAGCTAGATCGATTAGCATCATCTCTCACACAAGCTCTCATAAAGGCCTACACAGGCTCTGCAAAAAGATCTACAAACGGCCCCCTTCAACAACCCTGGTGGAACGAGGACTGTACAAAGGCTGTACACGAACACAGGACTGCTAAAACTCCTGTATCCAAGCGCTCTCTCCGGAGAACAGTCCGGAAAGCAAAACGTGCCTTCTATATCTCGAAAATCGACAAAGTAGAGAACATAAACGATGTATTCCGAATGGCCAAATGGCACCAGACTACAGGCACATACCGAACCCCGCCTCTAGCAGACCCCTCAAATTTGACCACTGCAAACAGCATCGAAGAGAAAAGAGAAGCATTCGCCAGCAATCTATTAACAAACTCGGCCGAAGTCGACGATATTCCTTTCGACATCCCAGCGATCCCAAGTCGTTCTATCATCTTCCCGGATATCGATCTACAAGACATAGAACTAGCTATTCTAAAGGCCGGGAACACAGCACCCGGTGCAGATGAAATCCCGACGAGAATCTTACAAATCGCATGGCCACTAATCAGGGATGTAACCCTCTCCCTCTTCAAAGGATGTTTAAACCTAGGACATCACCCAGAATGTTTCCGGATAGCCACAATCGCAATCATCCCTAAGCCCAATAAGCCCGACTATACCAACCCAAGATCATACCGCCCGATTGCTCTACTTTCAGTTCTAGGCAAAGGCCTTGAAAGACTCATTGCGAAGAAAATATCATGGCTTGCTCTAAACTACAAAGTCCTAGCAAATCAACAGTTCGGAGCTCTACCACTGCGATCCTTAGTAGAACTCACATCTTGTGTCACACATGATGTCGAAGCATCTTTGAAACAAGGGTTAAAAACTACACTTCTCACAATGGACGTGAAGGGAGCTTTTGACGCAGTATTACCAGGACGACTAGTGAACCGCCTTCGGGAACAAGGATGGCCAAACAAATTGGTTAAATGGGTACAGTCCTTTGCCACCAATCGTTACATCAAGATCCGACTGGACGGCGAGATCGGCCCAAAAACAAAGCTAGAATGCGGCCTTCCCCAGGGCTCTCCAACCTCCCCGATCCTGTTTATGCTCTATATTGCGCCCCTTTTCTGGATGGGCAATCCGCGGAAGAGATTCGGGTACGCTGACGATATTGCGCTACTAGCAACATCCGATAGCCTCCAAAAGAACTGTGATACTCTTCAGGCAAATATGCAAGAAGCTCTCGAATGGGGGAAAACCGAAGGCATCACCTTTGACCCCAAAAAATCTGAGCTAATACATTTCTACAAGGGACATCGCACACTAGCTGAAGTTCCCTCAGTACACACTGGATCCCTGAACATCGAGGTGAAACCTGGTCCGCTCAGATGGCTTGGAGTCTATTTCGACAGAAGACTAAACTTCAAGCCACACATACAGATTCTCACAGCAAAAGCCCTCAAAGGAGCTAATGCACTAAGATCCTTCAATAACACATGCCGAGGGATACCCTCCTGCTCCACCAGAAGAGTGGCTGTAGCCTGTGTACTAAAGAAATGCTACTTTGCTTCGGAAACATGGTGGCCAGGCCGAACCAGATTAAAGAAGAATGCCTCGAACGAGTCAATTTCAAATGTAGTGGATAGCCATATAAATCTACTCAACAAAGTGATCCTCACTTGTGCAAAAGCAATTCTCCCGGCATACAAAACCACGAACACAGCGGTGCTATACGAGGAAGCCAAACTCAGGCCCTCCGAAATCGAGCTAAACTTAGCCTCACAAACATACGCTGCGCGAACCTTCAGACTAGACCCTTACCACCCCCTCAGAATTAGAGCGAAGAGCATGATCAAAGCCAGAGACCAGAACCGAACTGCAGATACAAGACTTTCAAGGTTCATCACAGCATTACCAAAAGCCGAACATATAAACCCATTAGCTTTCCCTTCATGGGAACACAAGGAATCGAGGGCAGAAGCCGAGATACGTGTAGCTGGCCCGATGGGCAGAACAAAGGCCCAAGCGGCTGACGACTTCAAGGCCTTCCATACTAAGATCCCAAGGAGTGATATACAGATCTTCTCGGATGGTTCAAAAAGCGAAAGCAAGGACGGCGCCACCGGAGGTGGCTTTGTAATCACACAATTTGATATCCAAGTGGCCCATTACTCCTTCTCACCTGGCACAAATGCAGAGGTATTCGACGCGGAAGCTATGGCTGCAGTAACGGGGGCAGCAAAGGCCCTAACGCTACCATCAATCAAACTTGCTACAGACCTATGGATCTTCTTGGATAACTACGAAGTAGCCCTAAGATTAGGCTCCCACTTCAATGGCTCGTCTCAGGCGGTCTTCGAAGATTTCCTGAAGCTCACACAGGCCTGGGCCGCTAGACCGAGGCTCCCACATATCTCCCCTGGTAAAATACGCATACGCTGGGTCCCAGGGCATCTCAACATTCCAGGCAACGAAATGGCCGACAAAGCAGCCAAGGAAGGGGCAAAACTCCCCCCACCCCCCAACCCGGCCTGCACGTTAGCCTCCCTCAAAAGACTAATCAGATCAAAGGCCAATAAAGCGGATGACCAATTGTGGAACACAGTCAGCCCTCAGTATTACAAAGATCTGCAATATAAGCACACTTCCAATACGATTACCCTCTCTTTAAAAAGAGCTACGCTTCACTACATTCTTGCAGCCAGATCACAGCATGGAGACTTTGCGGCATATCACGAACGCTTCAACCACACTACAGCCCACACTCTCTGCTTATGTGGTAAAAGGAAAACCCCGTTACACTTCTTCTTCTGCAAGAAAGGCAAAGCTTACAAAACACTCACGAAAAGCCCACCATCTGAAGCCATCCCCTGGCTTCTAGGTATCCCCACAGGTGGTCTCGCACTAGCCGAATGGCTTGAATCCACCAAATTCTATACAGATATCTGCCCACAGCATTTATCTGCAGCTTAAAAAAAAAAAAGCCTTTCCTTCGTTTTTCCTCTACTTCCTGTATCTCCTTTGTCAAACAGGTACTCAAAGGGCTTATTCTCTCTCCTTCTCTTCTCCTTCCTTTTCTTTACATCTCTACTCTTCTCTTCTCTTTTCCTCCCCTTCCTTTAAAAAAAAAAAAAAAAAAAAAACAGTAAACACACAAGATAATTCAACAAAAACGTATGAGGGGGAAGGGAGAGTGATCAAGAGCCAGTGATCTAGTGGACGAGGAGGACCACAATATTAACCACTAAGCCAACCGGCCCCAAATCTGTCATGAAGGCAATCATGTAAACCCTGCCCTAGCCCCTTTAAATTGTATATAAATACCCTCCCTAGCTAGCTAGTACACTACTCAGAGGCATACTCCTCTGAGCGTCATTTGTCCAAATCTGGAATAGATGGCTAAGGTTATCACGCGCCAAGGCGCGTGGGCCTACAACCTATGACGATAAACACAATCAATCAATCAATCTATCCTTAGACCCTGCTCCGCTTACCTAATCTAAAATCTACAGATAAATCAATAAGGGCTATAAAGGATACTATTGTAGGATCTCCGAAGATCTGAAACTTTTTGATTTCGGGTTTAATATAAAAAGTAATATTTCAATCTTTATTTAATTATTATTTAATATATTAAAAATCTATCAATAACTATAAGTTTTTAATATAAATTCAATAAATAAAAATGATTATTTTTATATATTTTTATATATTTTATTATAATTACATTAAAATAATTTCAATAGATTTTATATAATTATTAATAATAATTTTATTATTAATAAATTTTTACTATATTTTTATATTAATATAAAAAACTTCATAAAAAAATCTTTTAATATATAGATTTCGGATTTTTTATAATTCGAAATTAATCAAATAAATAATTTTAAAAAAAATAATAAAAGGGTTTTGGTTTTAAATATAATTAGTTTAATTAGTTTTTTATTTATAATTTTAATCATTTTTTTATTTTATTAAAAGCAATTTATTAATTAACTATTTGTTATAGAAATCAAATATACTCACGTGACTTTTTATATAAGGTGATTATATAAAACTACAACTCGAAGAACTTTTTTTTATTTGATCTATAATATATTATCTATTAATTATATTACTCTTTTAGTATTTATCTCAATCTAGATAATTATTGATTAAATAAACTCTATGTTTCTTGTATATATATAATCTCGATTATATTAATTAAGAACAAATTTATTTATTTAATTATTATTTTTTTATATTATTATATTATTTATTTTTAAATCCTTTCATATACTATATAATTATATTATCTGTAATGCTATTATAATATTATTATTATATTATTATATTATTATAATCATTATTAAAAGTATTTTAAGATTTTTAAATTATTAAATTAATTTTTAATTTTTAATATATATCAAAAAAGATCTTTATTAATATTATAAAATTTGATTAATAATCAAATACTTAATGATATTTTGAATTGATATAAAGATTTGAAAATATCTAAAAGGAATTCAAAATTTTTAGAATTATAAATTATTAACAAATAAAAAAGATTTATTTATTTTTGAAGGTTTATCTTTTTAAAATCTTTATTGTATATTCTTGTATAACAATGGTCTGTACTTTATACTCTACATATACTGGGAAATTCAGGTTCGTTTAGTGCTGTGATCTGATTGGTTTATGCAATGAATCGCGATCTGAGTGTTCTAATTGGTAATAATTCAAGTAAGGTTTCTTTTGGTATACTAGCCGTATATACTATATATGCCTTAGACATAATTTGACTTAGAGCTTTTTCGACCTTCGACCTATTCGACTTATTCGACGTATTCAACATATTCGGCCGATTCAACCTAGGCTTATTAAATCTATTAAAATAAAATTTATATTTATAAATTATTTTCTAAAAGATTTTTAATAAAATAAATCTTCTTTTGTTTACATTCTAATATATATTTAATAAAAAAATTTTAAATCTGAATTTTTATTAAATTTTTTCAAAAAGCCAGGGGTCCGGGGGCGCAGGCCTCTGGTTTTGAATATTTGAATATTTCGATAATTATTTAATTTGAATTTTATGAATTTATATAACATTCTAGATAACATAAAAAATCTATTAAAAGAATTTAAATATATTCCTTTTAAAATATCAAATAATTAAAATATTATTGATATAAAATCAAATTTTTTAAAAATTAATATTTATTATTATTTTAAAGATTTTTTTGAATTTCAATAATTTCGTTATAAAAAATATATAAAATAAAATTAATCAACTTTATGTTGAAAATAATTTGTTTGTTTTTTTAATATATAATATAATTATAATCGATATATTTGTTTTCATTTATATATTATTTGAAATTATTGAAAAAGATTATAATATTATTTTTTGAAAATCATTATTATAATTTTTTTATTTAACTTTTTATAAATTTTATTTTATATTTATAAATCTTTAATTTAAAATATACAATGATAATAAATATTTAATCAAAGTAGATAATTAAAATATATTAATCAAAATTATATCTTTTTAAAAAAAATTGAATAAAAAATAAATAATCAAAAAGATTTCTGAACAAATTAAAAAAAAAGTTTATTTCCAAATATAAATTCTGAAAAATAAATTTTTAATTTGATCATAATTTTTATTTGTTTTATTGGTAAAAATCTTAAGTTATAAAAAAATTTATAAATTCGAATAAAAATGATTTTCTTATTTTATCAAAATATAAATGAAATTAATTGTTAATATAAAAGGATAAAAAATGTAAATATAAAAAATGAAATATATATATAAATTTAATATTTTATTTTGTGATCATTTTTATATCAAAAATCGTTATTAATAAATTACTAATATTTTAATAATTAATCAACAAAATTTCATTAAATTTCATTAAATCTTTTATTTTATATTTTAATTATTATTTTATTTTGATTATTCTCTTTAACAAAAATCATTTTTTTTTACTTAATAATATTCCAATAATATTTTAATAATTAATGAATAAAACATAACGAAATTTGGATTATATGTTTATTATTTATATAATAATAAATTCTGAAAATCCCAGATTATTCATGATTTCTTTAATTGAAATATAGAAAATTTAAATTCTTATTTTTTATTTATATAAGATTTATATATAAATTTTCAACAAAAATAATAAAAATTGAATTCTAGAATTTTTTAAAATTTTGATATCAAAATTAATTAAAAAATTAATTTTGTTCAAATATAATCAATATTTGTTCAAAAATAATTTATAATATTAGAAAATAAAGAAAGTTAATTTTGATTAATATTAAAAAAATTTATATATATAGAATTCTTTTATTATGGAATTTTTTTTTAATTAATGCAATATATATTTAATACTATCTTTTATTCTAAATCTTATCTTTTCTAATTTTTTTCTAAGAGATTATTAAAAGTTTACTTTTTTTGAAATTTTTATTGTATTCATTCTTATCTAGAAATAATCCGTACTGTATTTACTGTGAAAATTCAGGTTCGTTCAAGGGTTGTGATTTGATCGGTCGAGAAAATGAGTCGTGATCTGGGCTCTAATTGGTAACAATTCAAAAAAATTTCTTTTGGTATTATTAGCTATGTGTACCATATATACCTTGAGCAAATTTGACTTTAAGCTCTTTTCATATTAAAGTATTCATAGAAAGAGGTTTATTTTGTCAAAAAATTCATTGAACAATTTACATATAATAAATCATAATTATAAAAATTCTTTTGATAATGATAAATTTTATTCTAATATATATCATTTGTTTCATTTGTTTTATTTCTTTCATTATTTTTATTGATTTTACTTGTTTCACTCATCTCATTCATCTCATTCATCTCATTGATTTCATGGATTTTATGGATTTCATAGATTTAGATTGAATAAATCGAATAGGCCTAGGTTGAATAAGTCGAAATCGAAAAGATCGAATAAGCTTAGATCGAAAAGGTCGAAAAGGTCGAATAAATTTAGATTGAAAAGTCAAATAGATCAGTCATATTTAATATTTGAATTTATAATAAACCTTTGAAAAACCTGAATTTTCTTAAATTTTCTCAAAAAGCCAGAGGTCCGGTGAGCACAGAACCCAGGTTATTTTTGATAGGTTATAAATCAGAATTTGCAATAAGGCTAATAATAAGTTAATAATATATATATATATATATATATATATAAAGATAAAGATTCAAAACAAAAAATAAAGGTATTAACATTTGAGATATTCAAAAATAAAGATTTATAAGAACAAAATTATAATTAAAGTTTATATATATATATATATATATAGGAAATTGTTATAGATTTAATCTATTGCGTTTATTTGGAAATATTTATTTATATACTAAATTATCAAAAATCAATTATATTGAAATTATTAATATCTTTTCGAAAAGATAATAATCTATGAAATTAAAATATATCTTCTGAATTTTTATTATATATTTTGATAAAATCAATAATCTTCAATTAAAATATTGAATATTAGTAATTTAAAATAACAAAACTTTATATTATATAAAAAGATTAAAGATATATTATCAAAAAAATATAAAAGTGTATAAAAATAAAAATATTAATAATGTAAATTTAATAAAATAATAAAGTAAATAAAAGTATAATAAATTGATATTAAACTTTTTTATTATATATAAAAATAAATAAAAAATTTATCAATGATATTTTAGGATTTAAATTTAATATTTTAATTTTCGATCAATTTCTTTTTTTAATTATTTTTCAATAATTAATAATTTTATAATTAATTAATAAAACTCAACAAAATTTAAATAATAAATTGAAAATATAGTTATAATTCAATTCTGAAAACTTCGGATCTTTGATAATTTTATTAGTTGAAATTTGATACAAATTTGAATAATTAAAATTAAAATTTTTATTTGTATAAATTTGCATATAAATTCGAAAATCTTGAAAACTTTAAATTTTTGAAAGAAAAATCATTAAGATTAAATTAGAAACTTTTTTCGAATATTTCAATTTTAATTAATCTTTTATATTAATTGAAACAAAAAATAATTAATTTTGAAAAATAATATTATTAATTTTTAATTAATATTATTATTATAGTAAATGTGAAGTATATTAAGGAAATGTTTTATTTATTTATTGAATTTACTTTAGTTTAAATTCAATATAAAAAATATTTTTTATTCATTATTATAAAATACAAATTTTAATTCCATTTATTTTGAATTCGAAGATAATAAAAAATTTATTAAAAATTTATTATAATTATTTTTTTTATCTTTTAGAATTTAGAATCAATTTATATTATAAAATTTATTAAATATTTAGAATTTAGAGTTTTTAATTGAATAAATTTAATATTTAATTTATTAATACTTTACGAATTAATAAATCAAATTAATTAAGATTCGAATCATATATTTATAATATTAGAGGCATACGCCCTCTGGATTCCCTGACTTTTTGAGAAAGTTTAACAAAGATTTAAATTTTAAAAAAGTTTATTATAAATTCGAATATATATTAAAAGATAAATAAAAGAAGTTTTATTTATTAAAAATAATTTATATATAATAAATCAAAATTGAATAAAATTTATTAATTATTATTTATAAATATAAAAATTATTTTAATAATAATAAATTTTATTCTAATTTATTTAATTTATTTTAATTTATTTTAATTTATTTAATAGTTTAAAAATTTTAATAAATTTAAATGAAATCGATCGAATAAATCTAGATTGAATAAATCTAAATCGAATAAATCTATATCGAATTGATCGAATATGTTTAAATCGAATAAATCAAATAGATTGAAAATCGAAAAAGTTTTAAATCAAATATATCTGAAGTATATACAGTGTATATAGTTAATAATGCCAAGAAAAACCTTATTTGAATTATTATCAATTAAAATATTTAGGTTATGATTTACTATATAAACTAATTAGATTACAATTGATAAATAATTATTAAATGAATCTGAACTTCATAATATATATAGAGTAAAGATTATTACGATATAGGGATATACAGTAAGAATTTTAAAAAGATAAACCTCTAATAATTATAATTCAATTTTTAAAATATCAAATTTTTGTAATTTTATTAATTAAGATTTGAGTAATTGAAATTACGATTTTTTATTTGTATAGAATTTATATACAAATTTGAACATTGGTTTTTATTTAATAAATACACCTTTTCCGAAGTTGAGGTTTTTAGCGTATACTAGCTTTAGAATTACCATGACTAGCCATGTAGAAAGTATAGTTGCTCAATACTATACTACTACTATAATATAGTTACCTGCTTAGACATTGTAATATAATTTTTCAGTCTATACAATATTCCTAAATCGATGATATGTTTATATTTTCGATTTGAAGAATTATAATAATACTTTTTACAATTTCTTCATTATTTTTATTTATCTTTTTTATAAATACAATATAAAAGAACAAAAAATTCATTTTAGATTGTTCTTTGAAATTTGAATTGTAAATTTATAATATAATTTCAATTCAATTCTGAAAATTTTAGATTTTTCGCAATTTTATTGATTGAAATTTGAATAGTTGAAATTACGATTTTCTATTTGTATAAAGTTTATATATAAATTTAAAAAGTTTAAAATCTTTAATAACTTTTGAACAAAAATAATTAAAAACAAACTATAAATTCTTTTGGATTTTTAATATTAAAATTGATTAAATAAATTAATTTGTTTCAAAATATAATTAGTAATTATCGTATTATTATCAACCAAATATTTCTTTATATAAAATTCTATATAAACAAATATTTAATCAATAATAAAACAATAACTATTAATTATTTTTGAATGAAATTGATATAATTGTAGATAGCCCTATTATAGCATTGAATTCAGAGGCGCTCGTGCTATAATAAACGAATGTTATTTTATTTTGAAAACTCATTTTACATTTCAACTTTTATAGCAAAATTTGTATGATTACTACCAAAATCTGTATAATTGCTGCGAAAATTTGTATTATTTTGTTGAAATCAGTACCAAAAATATTTAATTTTGTTGATTTTGTTGATTGTATTATACAAATTTGACTATAAAGTTGAAGCGTAAAATGAATTTTTAAAGTAAAATAATGTTTGTTTATTATAGTACGAACACCTTCGAATTAAATGTTATAATGGAATCATCTACAATTAAATAATTAATTGAGATCGAAATATTTGAAAAGATTTTACAATTTGTTTTCATTTATTTTTGTTGAAAAATTGTTTTAAGTTTTAATAATTTTCAGATTTGGATATAAATTTTATACAAATAGAAAATTATAATTTCAATTATTTATTTTCTTATTTTCAAAAATTTAAAATATTTCATTTTTTAAACAAACTGAATAAACAATATTTAGAAATAATATTTAAAATATTTTTGAAAAGATATTTATTGAATTATATAATAAATAAAAATAATTCTTTTTTTCTTTCTGAATTTATTAAAGTTTTTTCATTAATAGATTTATTAGATTAAATTTGAAAATTTTATAATATTGAATTATTGAATAATATATAATAACTTCTATAAAGTTTCGAATTTGTTTTATAAAAATATAAAATATTATAAAACAAAAAGATTTCAATAAAATCTATTTTATTTTAAAAAAATTCAGAAAAATTTTTATTAATAAAAAAAAGAAATTCGTTTTTTCAATATAATAAATAAATTTTTTATTATTATAATTAATAATAAAAGATTATTAAAAACAAAATGTATAATTTATTATATTCAAAATCTTATTAAAATAATAAAAAATTTATTTATTTTCTTTAATTTATAATATAAAAAAACTAAAATATTTCAATTTTGTCAATTTAATTAAATTTTGATAATAAATATTAGATTTAGAAAATATATTGAATTTCTCGATAAGATTTTTATTATTATCAAAAATATTTTAGTAATATGAAGATTTATATTTATTATAATCTTTTTTAAAGATTCAAATATATTTTCAGATAATATAATTTTAAAAGAAAATAAGTTTTGTTTTATTTTTTGAATTTAGATTATTAATAATAAACATTTTTTAATAAAATATTTTTTTTTGGAGAATTATAAGAAATTGTAAAATAGAAATTAAATAAATCTTTAAAATAAAAATCCAAAATTTTATATTTCTTTTTTTTTAAATTTCAAAATTAATTTCAAAATCTTTTTATTATATTTGTAAACATAAATTCAATTTTTTAAAAAAATTTAATAAAATAATTATAGTAATAATTTTCAAAAAATAATAAATTAATTTTTCTTTAATGATATTATAATATTTTTCAAGAATTGTAAATAATATATAAATAAAAATAAATAAATTTAATATGATAATATTATATATTAAAAAAACAAACAAATTATTATCAATATAAAATTTATTAACTTTATTTTATATATTTTCAATAATAAAATTATCAAAACATAAAAATATTTTCAAAGAATAATTAAAATATTAATAAATATTAGTTTCCTGAAAATTCAGCTTTATATTAATAGTATTTTCATTAATATTTTAAAAAAATATATTCTAATTCTTTTAATAAGCTTTTTATATTGTTCAAAATATTATATAAATCTATAAAATTCAAATTAAATAATTATTCAAATATTCAAATATTAAAAATAATAAAATTATTGATAAATTAATAAATACTAGAACTCTTCGAAGAATATATAATATTAATATTAATTTTAATTTTGAATTTATTATTAATAGATATAATATCATTTTCAAAGATTTCATTTTATTATATGATAAATCTAATAAATTAAATATAATATAAAATTATAAATTAATTATCATAAAATAGAACTTAGATTACAAAATTAGAATTCTATTAGAATTCGATTCATTTTATTAATTTTTTTATTGATTATTAATTATTAAATTCTTTTATAAAAATTTTATTCAATATTATCAAAAATTTAAATACAAAAATATAAATTTCAAATGCTTTTATAAACAAATAAAATATTATTATATTACTTATTATATTAAATCTAGAAAACTTTCAATAAATAATCTTTGAAATCATTTATATCTTTATTATTTGTATAAAAAGATTTAATTTATCTATTCCAATTTCTAAAAAAACTCCTCAAATTCCTCAAATTCTTAAATATTATAATAAAAACAATTTGAATGATGTCTATTTGAATATCCGAAAGAAATTATATTTTATTTTGAATAATTCTAATTGATAAGTTATTTATATAGTTCATAAATTTATATATAATATTTATATAAATTAAATTCAAGTTTTTAAATTTTAATATTTTCAATTAATAAAATCGTAAAAAATTTGAAATTTTCAGAATCTATTTATAATTATATAAAAAATCTATAATTCCAATTTTATCAAATTGTTTTAATCATTAATAGATATACAAACTCATATAACACTTTTTGAAATTCTTAAAAATCATATCAAAAATCCGCATATTTAAAAACGATAATATAAATGAATAAATATTAAATCCACATTCTATTTAAAAATCAATAATTTTTATCAAATCAGAAATTTTATAAATCAATTTATCTTTTCTCGATAAAACTTTTAATAGAAGAAAATAAATTTTTAATTTCCAAATTCAAAATTTATAATATTCATTCGAATTTAAAATTTATTATATTTGATAATTCGGATAATATATATTTCAAATTACATTATAAGATAATATAATATTATTATTATTACTATAATATAATTATTTATAATTACTCAATCTATACAATTGTCTCAAATTAATAGTATTTTTTATAAGTTTTTTGTGATTTTTATTTATTATATAAATATAATATAAAAAAATAAAGAATATATTCTAAATTATCTTTTTGATATAAAAAATATTATATTTATAGAATTTTAAAATTTATAATCATCTATCAACTTTCTATATAATACAAAAAAAATTAAAAAAATAAAAAAAATCTTTTTTTTTGTTTTATATTAAATAATAATGTATTAAACAAATATATTATTTTTATAAAATTTGTTTTTTTAAGAATATATTATCAAAATCAATTATAATATTTAGAAATAATACAAAATTATATTAATTTTGATTAAAATTGTTAATATTTTTAATTATATTATATTTTAAAATTTTTGTAAATATAAATATAAAAGATTTTGTTTTTATTTTAATTTGATATTATAATTTTATTTTTATAATAATTATTAATAACATAAAAAAAACATTATTTTATATAAATATCATTAAGAATATATTGAAATAAAAATTTTTGAATTTTGTTAAATTCTTTAATTTTTGAAAAATTAATAATAATACAATTAATAAAATAAACTTTATTAAAAATAATATTAATATCGAGTATTATTATTTTAATTATTATTTATTAAAAAATATATATCAAAGATTAAATTCAATCATTTTAAATTTTTTATTTTAAAATAAAAATTGATATAATTTTTTAATAATATTAAAAAATTTTGATTTTTATTATTATTTTTATTATTATAAATTAGATTTTGAATTTTATCAATATTATTATTTAAGATTTATTTTTTGTTTAGAAAAATATAAAAATTATAAAATATATATTAAAATATTTTTTTTTCAAAGAATTTGAAGTATAATATAATTATATTATTACAAATGTTTTTATAAGATTTATAAATTTAATAAAAGAATATATTTTAATTATTGATTTCTTTATTATTAAAAAAAATCATAATACAAATCAGATTTAGATTTATCAATTATAAATCTTCGAAATACAAAATAATATATCGATAAAAAAGATTATTTAAATTATTTTATTTTTTTATTTTTCAATTTTAGAAATAAAATAAAATTATCAATAAAAAAATTATTGTTATTTAATATAATTCTAATTATTAGAATTTTTGTAATTTTTTGAAATACTTTAAATATTTTTATTATTGAAGGTTTATCTTTTAAAATTCTTGTTGTATATCCCTGTGTAGCGGTGGTCTGTACACTATATGCTTTATATGTACTGAGAAATTCAGGTTCGTTTAGCGAGGTGATCTGATTGGTTTATGCAATAAATCGCGATTTGAGCGTTCTAATTGGTAATAATTCAAATAAGGTTTCTCTTGGCATTACTAGCGTACGCCAAATATGCCTTAGGCATATTTGACTTAAAGCTTTTTCAATCTTCGATTTATTCGACCTAGGCTTATTCGAATTATTCGACTTAGACTTATTCAACCTAAACCTATTAAACCTATTAAACCTATTAAACCTATTAAATCTATTAAAATAAAATTTATATTTATAAAGAATAATTAATAAATTTCTTTTTTATTTAGATTTATTTTAAATATTTCTGTTAACTTTGATTTATTATTTTTCGAAAACAAAATAACAAATATATTAAATTGATTTATAAAGAATTTAATAATATTTGAAAATACATTAATATTGTTTTCAAAATAATATATTTTATTATAATATTTATATTAATACAAAAATAAAATAATAATATAATATAAAGAAACCAGATATATTATAATTACTATTATAATAAAAAAATTTATTAATATAATATTCAAATTAAATAAACTAATATCAATAAAAATATTTTTATATATATTATATTTCTTAAGATATTTTATATAAATTTAATTAACATTATTTATATTCAATTTTTTTGAATAAAAACAAATAACAAAACTCAAAATTATTCAAAATACAATTAATACATTTTAATCGATTTCTAAAATTATTTTATTTTTAAAGAAAAGAAATAACGTAACGTATGGGGAACTCGGACATATGGGAAACTCGGACACTTTTTCAATTATTCTACACGCGATCTTGTTCTACGAGCCACACAATCCTCCAATTCCAATTCTGAATCACTTGAACTATTCTCTACCTCTTCTTCTTCAATCTCTTCTTCTGATTCTTCAATTGGGCGTTTGCGTGGCCGTCCTCGTGGCTTTTTCTCCTTAGGTTTTTCCTCCGCCTCACGTACCATTTTCAGTACTTCCTCAGTACTAAAGACAAATTGACCTTGTAATTTGACTCTCTTGCCTTTAGTTCTCTTCTTTCGAGTCTCAATTACTTCCTGAGCATCAGAGAGCTGTTTCCGAAGTAGGCCTATCTCAGCATTTTGAGATTCTACAAGCCTACTCATTCTCTTGGCATATCGACGAGTTGGTGATGCAGGAGAACCACTGTTTGCTAGAGCTGTATTAAAGATCTGATTTGCTTGCCTTAGCTCTGTCCCATCTGGAGGAGAGCTTCTGAGTATAGATAAGTCTAGGTCTTGATTGGTGGTTCTCATTTGTGGAGTAGAAGGTTGCTGGGAGGAGTTAAATGGTAATGTATCCAGTACTTTTCGTGGGGAAAAAGGTACCAAACCAGCTCCTCTCCAGCCAGCTTTAATATTAGAAGAATTGAGTGCTTTTTTTTCTAATATTTTGAAAGAGTTCTACCCATTCAGCTCTTTGAATTCGCTTTACACCAGCTCGAGAATATCGATCGACCTCTAAAGCATGATATCGTTTCATCGGCCCATACACCGCAATATCAAGTGGCTGAAGCAAATGGGAGCAATGAGGAGGTAGCATAAGTAAATCGATATCCTCCTCTATACAAAAAGCAATAAAACTGCCTGTAATATGACTTGAATGGCCATCCATGATCAAAAGTCGAGGCCGGTCACCTGAAACTTTCTTGGATTCTGGTTCGAAACCCCTTTTTAGCCATTCTAATCCATGACTATTTGAGGTCCATCCATTTGTACTAGTAGAGAACTGCCAGCTTTGAGGTGTATCCTTTGGAATCCATGCAGTATTCGTATTCTGAGCCTTGAAAATGACCATAGGTGATAGAGCCTTTCCAGCTGCATTGACACATTCAAATGCAGTTATCCATTCTTGCTTGCCAGCTGTAACTTTCCAATTCGATTTTTGAGTAGAATCAACTATAATACGTGTACTTTGAGTACTCCCAACTCCAAATCCGGTTTCGTCCATGTTATACATATCATCTAATTCATACTTTCGTTCAATGAGACGCGTATGAAACGCGTCAAACCAAGCCTAAATATTTTCCAGAGTTGCTTCTTTAGCTCGATTAGACTCTAATTGACGTGAATAGCATGTTTTAAGTTCTAGATGTCGTTTTTGGAATCTATAAATCCATTCGTGGCCTATAGGTGGGATATCTGTCAAGGTAGGGTTTCGAGATGACGCGACTTGAACGCGTCGAAGACGAATTTCGTCGGCCATTTCCTTCACCAACATAGGTGTAGCAGGGAATCCAGTGATGGTAAGTCGTGAAATCCATCGTACAAGAGTATTTTCTTCTGCGTTTGATAGAATTTGAGCCATTTCGTGGGTTTGGGAACGTGTTTTCTTCCCAGCCAGCCTATCAGCTAGGGTAGACTTAGGGACTTCAAAATGCTCTGCAGCCTTTCTAATTGATCTAAATTCTTTCAATTGAAGTGCAATTATGGCCTTTTGAAGCTTCTCTTCAATTTGAGCAGGTGTAAAAGGTGATTGGGTATGCATAATAAAAGTTATTACGGTTTCAAGTTGGTGATGGGCTAAAAGTGTCCGAGTTCCCCATACGTTACGTTATTTTAATTCAAAATTATAATACATATATATATATAAATAGCACTATATATTTAATAATAAAGATTTATTTATAATAAAGATATTTTTTAAATTAATATCAATAATATTATTATTTTGAATATATATTATTAAATAATTAAAAATAAAGTTTTAAATTATATAAGTTATTTTTTATTTATTAAAAAATATTTTAAAATATAATATAATCTTTTCAAATTAAATATTAATATTATTTATTAAAACAAAATTTTATAATATAATTCTTAATAATAAAACTTTTTTTATTAAAAAATCTAATAAATCTATATATAAAATAAAATATATATTAATTTTATATTCTTTAATATTCTTTTTGTTTTTATATTTATTAAAAATAATTTATAAATTGAATCAAATTAAATTGTATAATTATAATAATTTTGAATAAAAAATAAATTATATTGAAATAATATTATTATAAAATTATAAAAGATTTCTTTAAATAATTCTTTAATCTAACTAATATAAAAATTATAGATTTATACAATCTTGGAACTTTTTTTGATATTAAAATTATTAGAATATTTATTATAAACTTTATAATTATTATTAAATCAATTTTTGAATAATTAATAAATTTAATTCAGATATTAAATATTTTGTTTTATAATAAATTAAAAAATACAAAGTTATTTATTAAAATTATTTCAGAATTTATTTAATTAAAAAGAAATCTGATTTTTAATAAAATATTTTATAATATTTTATATAAAACCAAATATAAATATTGAAAATATATTATTAATAAAATTAAAAATAAGAAAAATTCTACAAAATTATCAATTAATATAAATCAAATTTTAATTTCAAATTATCTTTCTTATTTATTAATAATCAAATAATAAACAATATAATAAAAAAATAAAAGTTTTTTATATAATAATTTTGAATTATTTTAATATAAATAATAATCTGAATTATAATCTATTAATTAATTGATAAAAAAGAATCTTTAAATGAATTAATTTCAATAAAAAAAATAGAAAGAAATATAATCAGTATTTTTTAAAACAAATAAAAAAAATCTTTAATTTATTTATAATAATTTATAATAATTATTTTTTATATTTTCAAAGATTCAGAATATATTATTAACAAATAAATTGAATAAATAATATTTATAAACAATATTTTAAATTTTTAATATAATAAAACATTTTTATATAGAATTATTATAAATTTAATTATTAGTTTTATAAATATTATTAAAATAATTATTTTATAAAAATTCGAATTATAATAATTATTATAAACATTTAGAAAATCTTCGATACTTTCCTGAAAAAATATTTATTGAATCATATAATCAAATAAAAATAAACTTTTTTCTTATTAATAGATTTATTTGAATCAAATTTGAAAATTCTACAATCCCAAATTATGAAATAATATATAATATATTGAAAAAACTTTTTATTTATTTATATTATATATATATATATATTATATTTAATAAAGTTTTTATTAAAGAATATTAAAATAAGATTTAATTATATTAATAATATATATTTATATAAAATCTTAATTTTATTTAATAAAAATAAAAATATTATAAAATAAAATAATTATAACAAAACTTATTTTATTTCAAAAAACTAGAAATAATCTATATTATTAAAAAAAACAAGATTTATTTTTTTATATATTAAATAAAAAAGAATTTTAGTTTATTTATAATAATAAAATATATAATTTAATAAAAGCTTTTTTTTTTGATAATATATAATCAAAAACATTTAAAATAAAATATATAATTTATTATATTCAAAATCTTATTAAAACAATAAATAATTTATTTATTTTAATTTTAAAAAATCAATTATTATTTATATTATATTTTTCCTGATTTATAATACAAAAATATAATATATTAAAAGAATCAAAATATTTAGATTTCATTGATGTAATCAAATTTTGATAATAAATATTAAGTTTAAAAAATATATTAAATTTATTAATAAAATCCTTATAATTATTATAAAAATATTTTATTAATATAAAAAAATCATATTTATTATAAATTTTTCAAAAATTCAAATTTATTTTTTAATAATACAATTATAAAAAAAATCAAATTTTGTTTTATTTTTTGAATTTAAATTATTAATAATAAATATTTTTTAATAAAATATATTCTTTTTTTAATAATTATAAAAAATTATAAAACAGAAATTAAATAAATATTCAAAATAAAAATTTAAAAATTTATATTTTTTATTTTTAATATTTCAAAATTAATTTTAAATTTTTTTTATTATATTTATAAATAAAAAATAGATTTAATAAAAACTTTAATAAAAAAACTATAATAATAGTTTTCAAAAAATAATAAATTTTTTTTTAATATATTATAATCTTTTTTGATGATTTTGAATAATATAGGTTTATATTAATGGTATTCAATTATTTGATATTTTAAAAAGAATATATTCGAAATTGTCTAATAAATTCTTTATATTTTTAAAAAATATTTTGTAAATCTATAAAATATAAATTAAATAATTAAATAATTATTAAAATATTTGAATATTGAAAATAATAAAACTATAAATAAATTAATAAATATTAAAATTCTTCAAAAAATATAATATTAATTCTGATTTTTGAATTTATTATTAATAGATTCAATACTAGGGGCCTGCACCCCCGGACCCTTGGCTTTTTGAAAAATTTAACAAAAATTTAAAATTTAAAATTTTTTATTATAAATTCAAATATATATATTAGAATATAAACAAAAAACATTTACTTATTTATTCAATAATTTATAAGTCTAGTACTCTACTTTCCGACCACCCCTACTTTCCGGACACTTTCCTTATCAAAAATGACGAAAATCGACTTTTATAACTTTTTCATTTATTGATATAATTTAATGAAATTTGAATTATAAATTCATTATATATATAATAACCAATTCTGAAAATTTCAGATTTTTCATGATTTTATTGGTTGAAATTTGAATAATTGAAATTACAATTTTTCATTTGTATAGGATTTATATACAAATTTTAAAATCTTGAAAATCTTTAATAACTTTTGAACAAAAATAGCTAAAAATAATAATAAAACAATAATTATTAATTATTTTTAATGAAATTTATATAAATAATCAATTCGTATTCAAATATTCGAAAAATATTTATAGTTTATTTTTTATAATTTTTGTTTGAAAATTATTCAAGGTTTTCAAGATTTTAAAATTTGTATATAAATCCTATACAAATTGAAAATCGCACTTTCAACTATTCAAATTTCAACATATAAAATCATGAAAGATCTGAAATTCTCAGAATTGAGTTATAATTATATAATAAATCTATAATCCAAATTTCATTAAATTCTATTCGTTAATTATAAAGTTATTAATAGCTGAAAATAAAGATTTTGATGTAAAAAGCTATCCGGAAAGAGGGGTGGTCGGAAAGTAGGGTACTAGACTTATATAATAAATCAAGATTGAATAAAATTATTTTAATAATAATAAATTTTATTTTGATTTATTTGATAATTTTAATAATTTTAATAATTTTAATAATTTTAATAATTTTAATAATTTTAATAATTTTAATAATTTTAATAATTTTAATAATTTTAATAAATCCAAATCGAATTAATCGAATAAATCTAAAATTGAATAAACTTAGATTGAATCAATTTAGATTGAATAAATTTAGATTGAATAAGTTTAGATTGAATAAACCTAAATCGAATAAATCAAATAAATCTAAATTAAATAAATCTAAATCAAATAAGTTTAGATCGAATAGATCAAATAGATTGACTAGATTGAATGAATTTAGGATCGAATAGATCGAAGATCGAAAAAACTTTAAATCAAATATACCTAAGATATATATAATATATATAATTAGTAATACCAAGAAAAATCTTATTTGAATTATTATTAATTAAAATACTCAGATTGCAATTTATTATATAAACCAATCAAATTATAATTGATAAATAATTATTAACAAACCTGAATTTTATAATATATATAGAATATAGGTTATTATTATATAAAGATATACATACGATAAGAATTTTAAAAGGGTAAACCTCCAATTATTTTCAAAAATTTCTATTTCAATATTTAACAAACTTAATAAATCAAATATAATATAAATTATTGATTAATTATTGAAAATAGAATTTAAATTATAAAATCAATATTTTATTGGAATTTGATTCACTATATAAATATTTTTATTGATTATGTATTATCAAATCCTTATACAAAAATTATATTTGATATTATTGAAAATTCAAATATAAAAATATAAACCAAATAAAAATTATTATATATTATTTATTACATTAAAATTTGGATAATTTTTAATAAATAATTTTGAAAATTTTAAAATTCTTATTATTTATATAAAAAGCTTTAATTTATTTATTACAATTTATAATTTTTTTCTTGGAATTTTTCAAATTTTTTGATATTATAAATATTTATTTTTATTTTATTTTATTTTATTTTTGAAATTATAATATTTTATCTTTTATTAATTTGTTTTTAAAATCATTTTGATCTTTTGATTTTTTTTTATATTTAAAAAGTTTAATTTTAAGATTTATATACATTTATTTTAAATAAAATAAAAAGATTATAATTGAATAATTTATTGAAATTTGTTATAAATTAGAAATCTTTCTTAAAATAATATCAATATAATTCCCTAATTTAATATATTTCTATATTTTTTTGAAAGCTTATAGAATATAAATCTCGAGCTTATATCTATTAGACGAAAATTAATACTATTACTATTATTATTGTAAGATAATAAAACAAAAATTTCTATCCAATTTTGAAAATATAATTTTTGATATGATTTTTATAAATTTCGGAAAGTGTTTTATAAGTCTGTGTATTTATTGATAAATTAATTAAAAAGTTACTATTAGTTTCCAAATTAAATAATTCAAAATCTTTCTAAAATCAAAATTAAATTTTTCTTTATAATATATTTATTAAAAATTCTTTGGATTTTTTATTGTTATTAAATATAAATTAATGATATTATATATTATATTAAGAAATCTATAAATAAAATAAAGTAAAGTATTATTCTTGTTATATTGAATAAGTTTTTAAATCTAATATTTTTTTGTATCATTTTTCTTTAAGATTATTTTTTATACCAAAAATAACATTTTTCATTAATTAATATTTCAATAATCAAATAATAAATAATAAAATCGACTAAATTTTGAATTATAGATTGATAATATAATCATAATTCAATTCTGAAAATTTAATATTTTTTGTGCTTTTATTAATTAAAATATAAATAATCGAAATTGTAATTTTTGATTTATAAAGAATTTATAAATAAATTTTAAATTTTTATGGATATTAAATAATTTTTTTTTGAAATAATTATATTATAATCGATAAAATGAATCATTTTTTTGATAAATAATTTATAAAAATTTCTATAATAAAAATATTACAAATTTTAAACTTTTAAATTTTAAAAGTATATAAAAAAGCTTTTTTATATAATTTAAAATTCAAATTTTAATTTATTCTATTTTATTTGATTTAAAGATATAAAAGATTTAATGGTTCTTTTTCTAATTTTTTTATTTAAAAGTTATTAAAAGGTTTTCAAGATTTTCAATTTTATATATTAATTTTATATAAAGAGAAAATCGTAATTTCAATTATTCAAATATCAATCAATAAAATTACAAAATATCTAAAAATTTTGAAATGGAATTATAATTATATAATAAATTTATAATTCAAATTCTATTGAATTTATTTAATTAATTATAAAATTATCAATAATTGAAAATAACGATATTTGATATGAAAAGATAATTCGAAAAATAATAAAACAAAAATAAAATATTAGATTTATTATATCAATTAATATCTCAATATAATTATATTATATTAATTTGTTATATAGTAAAATAAATCGATTGAATAATAATAAATATAATTTAAAGAAACACTACATTTTTTTGGATTAAATAAATATTTTTTTTAAAAAATAAATTTAATTTATAACAAATACAAATAATAAAATCAAATGATGAAGTTTTGTTTTATTTTATTAATTTAACATTTAATAAAAAAAATTAATAAATAAATTATAAACAAATTAAAAATAAATTATAAATAAATTATGTTTTTTTTAATTAAAAATATTTGAATAAATATAATTCAAACCGTTTTTATTACAATAAAAATAATTTGTGATTAATGATTTGATTAAAAATTTTACTGAAAAAATATTTGTATAAAAAATTAATGAAATTATAATAAATCATAAATCATAAATTGGAAATTATTTTTTATTATAATAAAGAGATTTTGAATAATGTTTATTTAAATATTTCAAAAAATTTATAATGTATTTTTAATAATTTTTATAAAAAATTTATTGAAATATTTTATAATTTTAAATTTATATATACAGTAATTCATATACAAATTGAAAATCATAATTTCAAACTTTTATATCTCAATTATAAAATTGTAAAAAGTCTGAAATTTTCAGGATTTATTATTATATAAGAAATAATTCTATATTAAAATTTTTAAAGAATTATATTTATAAATAATAATTTTCACCATTTTGGCGAGGAAAGTGGCCCGAATATAAGGTAGGGGACTTATTAAATTATATCTAATTGATCTTATCAAATTAATCAATTCTACAATAGATCAGTTACGGACACTAACCTTCAATTTACTAGCTGTGAGGAGCAAGTTTTCACCAGCATTCTAGGTGAGTCATGTGGGTTTCGAAGACGAAAAAGTTCACATGGTGCATTCTCACACTTTTTATAGGGTCTAATACCATCACGATTTCATCCACGAATGCCTCTAGCTCATGCGGCCGATACATTGTTAGCTTTCGAGCGGCAAATACTCTGGGGCACTCCATTTGCTCAATGTGCTGATTCGCGTTGAACCCAGTAGACCAAGCAAGGTCGTATTCAAAAATAGCTAGACGGCGAGCATTTCTGGGAGAAGAGTCCTCTAGAAAGCCCCTACGGAGTAATCTAGATTTTCCCGATTTACTTCCTCCAGCCGAGCAAAACCCATTTAGATTGAGATCTCCAACGGTTGGAGACAAACCCGCAGCCGTATAAGACTTGTGAACGATCATTGCTATTCGGGAATAGTGGATACTGTCAATCCGGGCATGAATCATTACCAGCCATCGTATTTCATAAGATGTACCATATTCCACATCCGGCAAATCTGGTGGCTGGTATTGTGAACCCTTCATTTGGTGTTAGAGATGTGGGGTTGGTCGGGGTGGATTCGTGGGTTGTAACTTGTTACTTGTCGGGGCAGATGCATGTGACCCACCATGGAGTGTTCAATCATGTGATATGTGCAGCTCATGAGGCACGGTAGACTAGGTATTATCATACGAGCCGTAAACTGCGCCATACATTGTTAATATTTTGTGACGCATGGTATGGTATACCGACAGACCCAGAAACCCTGACTGGTAGATATGCATGGAGTACAGTCAGTGCAGCGAACTGGAGCAAACGGAGTGGGGGGGGGGCAGGGGGAGAAAGGTGCGTGCGGTAGTGCTTGGTTGACATGGGATTCGTCCCCTCACCTCACCCATCCGGATTCCGATTTATCTTCGGTTTTCGGTTTGTTTTAAACCGATTATAATAGCTCTATGATCTGAATCACATGGAAAAAGAGTTAGGTAAATTTTTGACATTTTTATCGGTCGGTGCACGTGACAACGTTAACGTTAATGCCCTGAAATACTTCCACCCCTATTCATGAGTACTTCCTATTAACAAAGTAGCTCTAAGGAATTGTCGACCTTCAGACAGAGATCAGAATATAGGCTTTCAATATTTTTTTTGGATAAAAAAAACATTCCACTTTTCTCCTTATTATATGCCAGGACATAGCGATGAGTACTTTTGACGAGATGTCATTTGAAGGGCGTAGCCCCCTCAAAAATGTAGTCAAATAAGTATTTATCTTCTCAACTTTTGTAAAAATGTCTCTTCAGACTCAAACGACAGTATCTTCACTCGGTGCTTCAATATGGGATCTAAGACCCCTGATGAATACCAGCAGGCTCCCAATGGTGCGAAATCCCTTTGCAGATGACATAGTCACGAATTAACAATTTACTTCGTAATACAGCTTCTGACTCTATCGAGCTCAAGCCAGCCGACCAAAATACGAAGACTTCCCAACGGGCTTCGACCTTGGCAGATTTGGATCGCGGGATTATTGGTGATGATGGTGATGGTGATGACGATGGAGGATCTGGGGTGAACGTGCTTCTGTCTAATGGCGAGTTGTAATCTCCAGATCGAATATTTAACCTTCGAGTCGGTTACTTGTAAAAGAACTTGTAACCCTAACTTAAAGATCTATGTGCAGAAAATAAAACGAAGCGTAAGAAGCCAAAGAAGAAGAAGAAAGTAGCGGAGCTTGGGCAAAGCACTCCACCTCGCGTGCTTGTTTTAAGTCTATTCCCGTTCGGGTTTTCCAAGGGGGAGCTCATGCCATATGAGAATACATACCGTGTTACAGATGAGGAGTCACGTTTTAACTCTCGCCTCTGGGACGAAGGATTTCTTGACGATTACCGTGAGGCGGCGGAGATCCATCGTCAGGTTCGTCAGTATGCTCAGAAGGAGCTCATCAAACCAGGTGCAGGTCTTCTGTCTATTGCTGATGGGATTGAGGATGGAGTTCGTGCATTATCTGGCCATCAGGGACTTGCAACTGGAGATAGTCTGAAAGCAAGCATGGGTTTTCCCACTGGGCTATGCCTAAACAATATCGCAGCCCATTGGACGCCGAACCCAGGGGGTAAGGATATAATCCTGCAGAATAGTGATGTACTAAAGGTGGACTTTGGTGTGCAAATAAATGGCCGTATTGTCGATTCAGCATTTACCATCACTTTCGACCATACGTACGACAACCTCCTGGCTGCTGTGAAAGAAGCAACCAATACTGGCATTCTGGTACGTCTAACTCCTTAGAGGCTTCCAACTTGAACTGAAGCTTACAAGCTGATCAAAAATAGCATGCTGATGTCGACGCAAGAATGAGTGATATCGGAGCTGAGATCCAAGAGGTGATGGAAAGTTTCGAAATAGAAATTGGGGGGAAATTTCTACCAGTGAAATCAATTCGAAACATTACAGGTCATGACATTCTTCGATATCATATACATGGCGGCAAACAAGTCCCATTCGTCAGAAATAAGAATCGAGACAAGATGGAGGAGGGTGAGGTATTTGCCATCGAGACTTTCGGCAGTACTGGAACAGGATATCTACGTGACGATGTATGTATTGTATTCCGCTCCCACCTTCAATGTCTTGAGATATATTCTGATTAGCTGGCAGTCCGGTATCTATGGCTACGGGCGACGCGATGTCAAAAGTGTTGATGTGCAACTCTCTTCCGCCAAGTCTTTACTCAAAACCATCGACGCAAACTTTGGAACCTTGGTTTTTTGCCGTCGATATTTGGAGCGTCTTGGAGTAAAGAACTATCATCTCGGAGTGAGTGACATAGTTCAACCATTGCATATAAAGAACTTATTAATCTGAGTTTCATAGATGAAAAGCTTGATAGATAAGGGAATTGTGGAGTCTTACGCTCCACTCGTCGACGTGCAGGGCTCATACACAGCACAATTTGAACATGTATGGAACACTCCCGGGGACCCGCTTCAAGGCTAATCATTACTTTCAGACTATCCTTCTCCATTCTGGTGGTAAAGAAGTGATTAGCCGTGGCGACGACTATTAGGCATTCGCATTTGCAACTGGGCTCTCGTCTAAATATCTTTTTTATGCTTCAATGAATACCACTGGCTGAGGATTTGGATGTTCTACATATCATTTTTAACTTTGGCCTAGAATATCACATCTACTGCCAGAACTCGATAGCTACCTCGAACATATACATAGAATTTCAATTCCAAGTCAGCTAAAGCGCCATTGTGCTTTCTTGAATCTCTCATTTATATCCCCTTCCCAAGCTCACTTTAGCCCAGTGACCTGGTAAAGATCCTTCAATTGTTGCATACTTGAAGTTTAATGATTTGGAATGATGTTATCACCACCACCGAGCTTTGAGGATGCATGTTAAATCCTTTGGTGTTCTTTCTGGACAATGATAGGACTATCTGCGGAGGATTCTCGACTTAATGCCTGCATCGCATCATTAACTAATATTTTTCATGCTAGCTTTACTTGAACACAGTCGATACGTCTAGATCCACCTCTACTATCTTTGCCAAGATTTGAATGCAGGGGTTGACTACATTGTCTGCATAATCAGCAGCCACTATGTAGTGGAGCCTACCACACATGCCGACTGTATTCCCGGACCTCGCACAACGGTAGAGCAATTGAGTTTTCTATCAACAACCCGTACCTCGCTGTCGATCCTTTTAGATGCCAACCCCCGTGATCTACAAACTGGAGAGAGTACTCGTGCGGTCAGAGAGCTCAAAATTCTAAACACTAGGGAATGATTATTCTCATTGGTCAAAGTACCCCGGTTACAAGTTCTGCCTCTCTTTCTTAACACCGATCTAGCGTTCGAGGCTTTAAACCTTCTGGCCGCCAGCCAAAAGAGTGTGACACTTGTCCTATTCGCGCCCAAGATTGTTTATGCACTATTGTCTAATTGTGGAGGAGATTGGAGTTCTGCCACAAATCTACCAACACGCTTAGTGCTAGCCAGGCCCATTTTCTCCAGTTTTTCTTCCGGGTCCCTTACGGTTTTGGGCTACTCAACTAGAAATATACAGTTTAATTGAGCTCTACACGGGAGAATTGCCAGATACTGACGAAGAGCCGAGCAAAGATGCAATTTGGAGGCATGTTATCGGTTCCAAACACTTAACACTGCATTATTCTATGCCTATGCCATTATCCAGAAGACTCATGTACCACATTCCATCATGATTACAATTTTTTGTGCGTTCCAATCTCATTGCCCTTGGACTTGATAGGTCAATGCAGCTGAACACACAATGACACGTCCTTACCATGTCACTGGCGTCAATACTATTGTGAGCTCTGAAACATTGATATACCAAAAAGAGAAATAGTAATTGTTGATTGCTCTCGACCGGTACTCTTCCTTGGCTTTGAGCTGGCATATAGATTATCTGAATGCTCGTCAGGTGGAGAAGTTTAGTGTCGTCATAAACGGAAGTTGCAAAATATAACATGTTAACAGTGTGTAAATCCCCACGCCGTTGGTGTGGATGAGGTATTAATCTGTACCTGGGAAGTCTTACCCGTGAAAATCCCTTTCCAATTTTCACATGGTGCTAAATGAGACTTAGAGACTAGACTTAACTAGAAATACCCCCACTGCTTGGAACATGTGAAAGTTGTCTAGCCACAGGAAAGGGTTAGACAACCAAATTTTTCGTTGCAATGGGGAAGGTGGGTTGTTGTAGGTGGATCTGGACATGCAAGGGATGTGGCCGTTTAAAGCTCCAAAATTCAAAGTACTCGTGGTGCCAGAAAGTATGAGCTCCGGCGCTAAATAAACCAGGTTATTCGTCTTGTGGTTCACCACCTTGCGGAACGTGCTTCTAGCCCCGGAGTTGCATACTTTTCGGCCGCACGAGTTAACGTCGTGATAAGATGGCTCCTCAGCTTGGGAAGTAAGCGCGCCAGCTAACAGGGTATGTATGGATTATTAACAATGGTTTGCAAAGAATGCATAAAGGACATGCTCCACTACATACCAAATTTTTTGTAGTTCAAGATGTTGAATCGAGATCAATAAGTGAAATATTAATTGACGTGAGGGGTATCAGCATTTCATGAACAATAATTTGTTGGGTAAATGGATTCCACGTGTGCAATAAACTGTTTGTTTCAACCCAAGATCAAATGAAATGATTGAAGGGTAAAATTCGGGGACTGAAGATTGTAATGTTGTTATTCACACCGTTCCGTTTCCTCTCAATTTTTTGACCACTACTGGAGGGTGCCCTTCTAGTGTATCGTTTCGCAGTGAACGTATGTGTACCTGCTTCTCATGACAGTCTATTACCATATCAGATTGCAAGAGCGGGATTGGGAGCGAATTAAAAGGATTGAGAGGAATGCACGAGCTAAATACCAAGCATTATTCCAACATGACGGTGCAGTTTGTAGTGGAGCATGATATGACAAGTGCTGCTTGTGCCCTACACACATGTGCGCCAGGACAATATGCACAGGTACGGCCCGGTTACAACTAGTAACTTTCTGACTCCACAACAAGGCTTTGGTGGGTTCCATTGATATCCTAGTTGACGGATAGAAAAGTCTACAAGGAGTTTATCTTGTTTCCACAATTCGGACCTGTAGTCTGGCGTTGGAAGAAGCAGGAGGAGATGTATAGAGAGATAATATCTACCACGCAAAACTAGGTTCCACTTCCACAATAGCACTGTGATATGGGACTGGGTATCATAGCCAAATAATAATTGAATGAGATGACGTGGTGAGTGCGCAAAGGAGCTACCGAAAGGGAGAGTAGCATTACGAGCACGTTTTATCCCAGTCTGGACGGGGATAATCCCATGGTACGTGAAGAAGATACCAATCTCGGACTACAGTTGTGAAGAATGATAACAGCATCGGAGAGAGCGAAGATGGGATATCAACCTTTAGGATTGGACTCGATTACTTCCCCTCATCCGAATGAGACTCCGTATGTACAATCCCTCCGGGTAGGGCACTTGCTCCTAGTGGGTCTCCTTGCCCTGATCCATCTGGACTTCCTAATGGAGCGTTCGGAGTCCTCCTTTTTTGGAATGAAACAATATTCACTCATTTGTCATGAGCTGTCCAAGACAGGTGAAAATTTTTATATATACTCCCATCATATCACCAGGTATTTCTCAGATCAAGCCTTGCTCGAAAACCATCAGAATTCGCACTTGCTTCCATCTTTACAGATCTCATATTCACTTCGTGTCTCATCTACCTCAACAACCAAAATCTAGCTCGAGGGTCTAGCCGATATCTTACTGGGACTTCCTCCACAACCGATCAGCTACAATCGCCTCTTTATCGTTTTATTGCTTATTCTGTTCACCTGTTTTCAATATGGGAGAACCAGAAAAGGTAGTCGAGTCGCCAGATGTTCGCAGCTTGGCGGACTCCAGCGAGATGGGCGAATCCACCAAAGTACCACCATCACCATCCTCTGACAGTTTGGCAGAATCAAATAGTTCTGGAGGCTCAAATCTGATGAAAGTATCTGTGGACCCCAAGCTTCTGGAAGATGTCGCAAAACAAAGTGCCACGCCACTTCTGCGATTCTATCGCTTCATCACCTCGGAATATCGACTTCTGTTCACAATCGTGTTCTGCCTCAATTTGGGAGGTGCCGTAGGATTCCTGTACGAATGGGCTACCAATGGGAGACCAAGCAAAACAACAGCTGCTTTGGCAACCTCGATTAACCTGGTGGTCGCTATTGTCATTCGGGAGGAGCATGTAATCAATGCTTTGTATACCATTTTTGCATCCGCGCCAAAAAGCTTTCCATTGTGGATTCGCCGACGCATGGGGAAGATCTACCACTTGGGAGGTCTTCATTCTGGATGCGCCTCAGCTGCAACATTTTGGTTCATCCTTCTCTCTATCGAAACTAGCTGGAGGGGCCCGTACCACGCGGAAAAGATCATCCTACTCATCATTATATACATTTTGGATATCCTTCTCATCTCAATGATTGTCATGGCTCATCCATCAATTCGTGCAAAACTCCACAACAGCTTTGAAATCATCCATCGATTTGCTGGGTGGTCAGCACTTGCACTGCTCTGGACTCTCACCGTGCTCAATAGTGATATTGAGCGATCGTCTACTCAAAAATTGACCAAGGTTCTACTAGTCAATCCCAACATGTGGCTTCTCGCTGTCGCTACATGGAGCATCATTATGACATGGCTTAATTGCCGAAAGGTCAAGGTTCAATCAGAACAACTTTCAACACATGCCTTGCGCATTTACTTCGACTACGTGAGGCCTTCACCAGGAACGACTATTCGCATATCCAGCAGCCCCCTCTTCGAATGGCATGCATTCGCCACTGTCGCAGACCCAAAGAAAGACGGCTTCTCTCTCATCATTTCGAACGCAGGTGACTGGACCAAAAAATTGATAAGCGAACCACCGAAGGAGGTTTGGGCTCGCCGTACGCCCACCTGTGGTGTTTTACGAATCGCTCCCATGTTCCGAAGTGTCTTACTCGTCGCTACTGGCTCTGGAATCGCACCCTGCTTACCGGTCATCCTTGCTCAGCAAACTAGAATCAATCTCTTTTGGTCAACTCGAGACCCGTTGACGACTTATGGTGATGAAATTGGTGGCATTATCAAAGCACTGGGGCCTAACGCATACATCCATAATACGACGACCATGGGGAGACCTGCGACACTCCCTCTTGTGATACAACAATACCGGGACACCGAATCCGAAGCTGTCATTGTCATTTCGAATCCGAAATTGACTATAAAACTCGTGCAGGATCTAGAATACCTTGGAATTCCTGCCTTTGGTCCTATTTGGGACTCGTAGAAGAAGAGCTGGCGGTCATCAATTCCGCAGCTCCGCTCCTTCGTCCTAACTTCTAGTATATTTGGACATCACGATAATGAACCATGTTCTGTTAATTTCCTATCAACTTATAATCGGCTCGGGAGGTTGTTATTCCGTTTGTAGTGGCGTTTGTTGGTTTTGTGCTTCTTTTCCATACGATATACGACTTATGTTTGGTTTCTGTATCTGCTTTCAATATAGAAGGATGGAGTGGGAAAAGTACGAGTAGACGTTCGTCAAATAGATCAATAGAATAGATTATTATCCTTATCGTCCCGCAATGACTTCATCTGATACTTCTTACTTAGTGCACTCACTATCTTCTGACAGCTAGTACCGGAGTGTCCAATAATGGATTTCACCCCTACATTCCCAGTAAATCTACGAGTATGGACTCATGGAGCTAGGTAGGTAGGTACCCATCTTTTCTTCAACGCCATCTTACAGTGGAAGACAGGGGGTGCAGCGCAGGATCCTGACGCCACGTGCCCGGCACGTGAGTGACACCTGGATCTATGCCCAAAATTCTAAGATTGGACTAGGTTGAAGGGTAGAATATGACATAACGTGATCAAGAATGATCCTTTTCCGCAAGAACGAAGGTCAACAAAGCAGTGTAAAGAGAAAAGATGTATGAGGACAAAGTGGAAATTGGACAAAATCGTTGCCCGTTCCTTCTATGGGTTGTGGCGAGCTGACCCCGACTAGTGCTGTAACTCAAAGACAAGACTGCACGGGCCTCAGCTATACATCTGACAAATCTCTCTTTTCTTTTTCCTTTTTCTAATTTCTACTGCCTCATAAACATCAAAACTTTAATTCAGCCTCATTTATGATTGATAACCTATTGTGCTCTTCGCCCATCGAGGATAAATCCCATCAAAGCAGACGCTACAATCCCGAGCTCACTACAAGTGATATGGTTCTGTTAGTATTGATGATAATTTTGAACCAAACAAGCCAAGTGAAAACGGAGCCTCAAAAAGAAAAAAAGATAAGCAATTATCGTGCGACTCTAGAGGATAGTATATACTCTTATCATCTCGACGATAAGAGTGATTGTTTCCACTTGCTAGTTCTTGAATGGCACGGAGTAATGGAATAAATATTTGGAATAACTCTTAGGGGATTCACGATACGTACACCATCATCGATCTCCAGAAGGATTTGAATCCCTTCATAACACGTGACTGGACACGCCAGCAGTGGGCCCTTTTACTTGCTTACCCTTTCCTCATGGAGATCTCGGAGAGAGATAGTCAAGGTAGTGGAGAGTGACCGTCAGAGGCTGACGGTAAGAGTGAGAAGGTCTGTTCTGTATGAACTGTAATCCAGCTCTTCTTGGCTTGCTGTTTGTGGCGTTTTCCAGGCGTTTCTAGGCGCCGACCATTCAGTTATGACAGAAGTTTCCGTCCCTTTCTTCTCCGGAGAGAAAGGACACCATGCAGCTCATGCTACCGTTGGTTGCCTGTCAGTCAAGTCTCGTTATGGACTGTACATGGTTGCTATGACCCACGAGTTGGCATTGTCGTCCGACTTGATCCGCCAGATTAGAAAAAGCTCCGCCCAGGTCCAGATATGGGACTAGCTTTCCGTTGCGGAGAATTGCACAGATTATACAACAACTGATCTGTTAACAACAATTGACCTGATCCACTCACATTTTGATTTCCTGGATAATTAGAACCACTTTTATACGTATATTAGAATATAGCACTAGACTGATAATTCAGTGCAGTCTTCGCCAAGTTGCAAGTGGAAAAACCCCTCACTCTGGCTTTGATGATCGGGAGGGAGTTCGTCTCGGTGAGCATGTCGTCACAAGCGGCGGGAAAAACTTTTTGAATTAGAATTTGTGAAGATATCCTGGTTCTGTGGATGTTGGTCTATCTACAGGTCGTCTTGAAAACATTGATACTGCTTGTTATCTAAAGGTGTCTTGAATTTCTTGAAATTTTACAATTACATACGTCTGATGCAGGTAATAATCAGGAAGATGAATCCTAGCTCCCATTCTTGCTGCCGTTTCATCAGATTGTGGCTTCGATGCATTTCACCTCCACCAGTGTGGTGTTAAACCATGGAATTTCACTCTGTTCTGGTCGTACTCCATAGATTTGTACCCTGTATCCTGCGATTTCTACATTAATGGCAGGCAATTTCATGATTGAGAAGGCAGTGTCCCTATCTCAGCAAGACTTCATCTGTGCTTCTCATGCCTCTTTGTTTGATCACTATGCGAACTTCGCGGCTTAAAAACATACCTGATGCATTACTTTCCTCTGACTATCACCCAATTCTCCTGCGGAACTAATGCCTCTGGTACAACTTGAGAATCCAGAAGCCTCTATTAAAACCATCTCAGTCATCACCCCAAAAACACAGAAAAAAGCATCGGCGATATTCTTGGGTCTGCCTTTTTTTTCTTCTCAAATTAACAAAAAATATAATTAAAGACAGCGGACCCTCAGGTATCTCTTCTACTGTTAATCATTTTTACATAATCTTCTCTTGGGAAACTACTCTCCATCTTGCAGATATCTGCATCTGCAATTAGGAGCTTATGGCGCCGTCACGTCCACACAGTTGACTGAATGGACCCTTGTTCTCGAACTTTGTGTCAATCATGGGAATTCGTGACAAGTGCTCCTTCGATTAGTTCGCCGAGGGTAGCAATTTCACAGCACGTAATTCGGTAACAGGGGGCTCGGCCGGCAGATTAATTGAGTATTTGGATAGGGTTACAATAGAAAGCTGGGGAAAAGAACATAAGTAGTGATGCCGTTAGGAATGCATGCGACAGAGAAGATTATTGTTCCACACTCACGGGTTGCGTGGCATGGGAGAATGCGAACAAAGTACGGATTTTGGTGCCTAATTTTTAACTTTCAAAGAATATTAGAAAATCGATTTGTTGGGCCCGATATCTAATCAAATAATATTCTGTATCTAAATCTGTTACTATACTTGTCATTTACAAGCATCTGGAGCAAAATATTGGATGCACCAAATCCAAAATGGTATGGTTGCCGCATGTGGTCAATATTATCAATCTCCCACGCATCTACCAGATTAATAAACAAGATGGAGAGAAAACTGCTCAACCCATGAGTTGAATTCAGAATTTATCTCGACAAGCTTCTGAATTCTTGCATGATTTCACTTCCTTCCCCGTACGATTTAGTAGTCGGTGCCTATGTCTTTGACTTGCTCCTATCACGCAAGAAAATATCCGACTCAAGTCTTTGCCTCTCAATAATTTCTAATTGATCCATTTATGACTTCTAGTACTCCTCTTACCATACATTCCATACCCCGACGTATCTTATGGCAACTTCTCAAGGGCTTGATTTCATTTTCTTGCCCTTTCCTAGGCGCAACATCTTTCGCGGGAGCTATTTTACACTTTCTGCACCACTAGATCTAATATCGTGATATCGGAAAATTGCATTGTATTGGTAATCGGACTAGCCCCAGTAGAATTACATCGTCTTCAGTATTGCTTGCCATGGCAGATGAAACCACTCCCGCAGGGCTTTACTCTCGAATACCCTTCTCGAAGAACATAAATCGACAGAATTTATGTCCAACTGATCATATTTAGCCATATATTATTCCAAGTCTTCCATTTTTTGCGCTCAATACGTCAAGAGCCCCCACTAATTTATATTCTCTGTCTTGGGTATTTGGAATATATCAAAATCCTGAAGTTTTAATGCTCGGCATCCCGATGTGATATAGATGCAATAAAGTATCGCAGTTCCTACCTCTCTGTGCGGCTGACTAGATTAGAAGTTATTAGGTTAAACAACTCAGCCCTGACGATCAGGCCCTTTAACTGTAACTCGATCTACAGGAAACGATTACACATGCGCCATCGATTCTCAAGCTCATACTCAATACAGTTTCAGCATGCACATAAAAATTTGAAATTATGTTCTTAGGACTAGGAAAGTGGTAAGTTTCGCAGTATAAACAAATAAACCAGCTGTCCATAGTCCTCTCCATACTTCGAGCTCAGATTATTGTGGATAATCACCTAGGTAATTGACTTCAGGCTTCAAGATGCAAGTCCACGATAGTTTCAGAACATTGAAGTTTGACCAAGAACTTTTTGCTGCTTTTCAATCGCTTGACCTTGATACAGCTAGATTAGAATGTTGATTTCTGCGCTGAATAAAAGGTCGTAACAGAACTTCGAGCGCTCGAGCTATCAGGTGCTTAAAAAAGACTTGATGGGAGATATTAAAGAAGCTGAAATGGCTGAATCACTGAATTTTCGTCCTGATCTTCACCATCTGCTTTGTTCTAGAATCTAGATACCAGTATCAGGATATCTAAACTTCCTTCCAATGCTGTTGAGCGCCCGTTCACCGTCAAGCCGTCAAAACTAGAAACCATTTCTAACTTCATAGGCTTTTAACCCTTCATCTTCGCCGTTTAGATACCAAATTCGAAATAGCAAGTCTGCCATCTTTCCAAGCTATTATACTAAGTTACTCGATCACGCAACGGACCATCAATATGGCGTGATAGAGGATCGATTCAGCCCTATAGGCCTACAAACTACCATGCTCATATCCTGGTTCCTTCTACCTCTTAATTTGACGTCGAGACTTGTGGTGCTGAGGCGATAATTACGTGGATGTAAAGCCATTTCTTAGCAATATGTTTGAATTAAAACTGGATTTTTATATGCCGTGTTTTCCTCTGCACCACTATTCCCGGCCTTAAATACCTTTCGTTCTGCTAATTCAAAGTGATCCAACTTTCATATCGTTTCTCCGACGAATCCAACCCGGCGGGACACAAGCATAATTAAGGAGCCCAAATCTTGAGAAGTAAGCAGCACAAAATCAAAGAGGTCTAATAGTGTAGTCTCGGTGTCTCCGCTGTGATAATGCAGTTGCGGTCCATATTGTCAACAGGCAAAAAGTGATGAAATAGAACATAACACAAGAGAAAGGTAAGCCAGAAATGGAGTGAAGTAGATCGGTGCTTCTTCGTATGAAGGTGTATTGCAACTGTCACTAAAGTCTACGAATGTACGACAAAAACCTTGCTTATATAGTATACTGTCACGGCAATATCTATTAGATTTATGTGGACCTATTTGTGCATTTCTGACGTGGAATATTTAGAGCTTCTTCAACACAATAGTCGAGGGAGTTTTAAAAGAAAATTCCTTGATGACGTGATTGGAGCTGGCTAGCAGTAGAAGGTCTGATCACTAAATGCAAGTCGAAGGACTTGATGCTCAGCTGAAAGGTTATGCAGCTGCTTTCCCATTCCAATGAATCCCTGGCACTTGTGCAAATATAATATCAATACCTTATTCCGGTATCTCAAGTAGACTAATATATGCCTATTCAATCCGCTTCCTAGCGACAGAATCTTTCCCAGTTGACAAGAGTTGTAACCAAGCCGGGTTCGAGAGGGGCTCAACAGCCTTGGTACGTCTTGTTCAATTTTTGAGCTCCGATGTGAGAACTTGGCACTTATCTTTCGTAATCTCGCGGCATGAGTCCATATCCTTCTAGCAAACACTTGATTGCTGTCCCGACCGTTGTTTGGATTTTGCACTAATTCAGGGGCTTCAAAATAATTTTAATTGACAGCCCTTGGCATGTTCAAGGATGCTTTTACAAGTCATAATCTTCTCTTGCTGATAAGACTTGGATAGGCTTTGATGTTCAAGGTTAGACCCCAGGTCGCGAGGTTTCAGATGGGACCCTCAGAGGAACATTGGATTATGCTGATCGCCGTTGATTCTTTAGTGTCCACGACATGTATTGAATATTGTGATCGACTTCAAGTTGTACAGACAAGGGTATGCTTGTGCTGTCAAACACTGTCGTCGCATGCTGGAAATATTTTCAGTTGGAAGAATAAAAAAGGTCAAACGGAGTCCGGACAGATATAGCAAAACAGTAGCTTTAGCCCAATAAGGTCAATGGACACAAATAGAGTTACAAATGGAGCAATGGCATCACGCAAAATTGTATCTTTTACAGGTACAAGTACTTGAGTACGTGCCAAATAAATCAAATCGCAAACAAGTAAATCGTTCCAATTACACAGACACATATACTCGTAATCCGATCTTCTACAACTTGAATCATTGATGATTGATAACTTTTCTAATGGGGGTCGAGTCGTAAGCCAAGACGTCATACTAACCTTTAAATGAAAGTTTAATCCACTCTGATGAAACGCATGCATATAAATATCATTGTCCATCATTGAAATATTGCCTATGGTAGACACATATATCAGAAACTGGTGTCCGCGTACTCGTAAGCAAAGGTGTAAAGAAGTTAAAAGAAAAGACCCCTGGATACTGTTTAGATCGAAAAGCCATCTCAACCGATACTTGGCCCCTTGACTACTCCAGAAAGAAAAGATTGACAACCAGCTTTCTTCATTTTCTTCGGGTGGGCATGGAATAATCGGATTCAAATCGAAATGCGATCGACCGTGTTTATACAAGAGGCACATTCGTTATTTCTTATCTTTATTCTTTGACAATTGAATACTGTAAATACTTAATTACCTTTGACTTATAAAATATAAAATATAAAATATTTGTCAATGATTTATATATATGAGATATTTGATTTATAAATTTATATTTGTTATTTCTATTCATATATAAAGAGTTATAATTGAAACTAGTAAAGGAGATTATTAATACTATATTCTTATAAAAAAACTTTAAAATTTATTAATTAAATATAATTCTTATAAACATCTTGGATTTTGATATAGTTAATATTTTATTTATATAATTACAAATCTAAATGATATTTTAAAATATTAAAATATGATTTGAATTGTGATTAAATCATCTCGAAGTTTAGAAAAAGTAGGATTTTTAGTTTTATCAAATTATATATTTCAACTCGTTGTAATTCTAATCTGAAAAATAATCTACTTATCAACTCTAATTCTTTTTGATCATTCTTGTTCACATCTCCCTCCATTTCCTCCTGAAATTATTTTAAAGTTTATAAGGCTTATTTGGTTTTTACTAGTGATACTTTGATGGCGTACTGGAAGAGGGATGTTCCCAGAAGTATTATGCGCAGGTAGACGGATTCTTTTGTCGGTTTTCGACATCCTTCTCAGCATATCAGAATGACATTTCTTCACCAGAAAATCCTACTGCATTTTCCTACCTTTCTTCGCGGATGGCTAGACTGCAAAAATAGTGGTAGTATTAAGTATGACGCATACACAAGTTACAACCAGAATATGCACCACTTTCTAAAGCTTCTAGCGAAGCCAATCTCAAGTTTCGAGAAGACTCCTAAACGCACGCGCGCTTCCTATTAATCTAATATCAATCTAAACCCTCCTTAATGTCCCAAGGCCCCCACAATTTCTCCTCGCACCCCTCCGCCTACGGCCGAAGCAAGATAAATAGGCCGCGAATCTCAGATGTTACATGTTGTTGAGATTGGGGTAGATTACAACCTATCCATCCCGGCTAGAACGTTTGTCTACGTAAGTCTAGAGGTCCCTGTTCCTGAAAATCCATGAGAAGGGGTTTTACATGGACCTACCATCCTGGGATGCTCTTGGCATCCAAACGTCCTTCGTCAGATAGATATAGAAGTTCATTCGTAGGTGTTGTCTCTCCAATTCTTTATCAATATTATATCTCTTTGCTTTTTGCATATTCCTCTCTCTATCTTTCTACTGTACCTTGATATAGTCTGCTTTTCGTTTCAAGATACCCATTTATTCCTTCCTTTGAATATCATTGTTATACACAGTAACTGCCATTCTTTTTGCAAATAGATCAAATCGTACCTTTCAAAATGGCGAACTCACGTCTTTACACACCAAAACCTATCACGGATATCTTCACGGCAGACACTGACATCAACCGTCGAAACTGCCGCCGTAAAGTCCCCATGAAAGTTCTCATTCTCGGGCTGGGTAGAACTGGAACTGCATGTTCGTTCCCATTCAACCAATTTCATCTGCAAACAGAATACTAACCAATTCCACAGCAATGAGAGCAGCAATGCGCGAACTAGGCTATGTAGACACATACCATATGATGTCAGCTAGTATTGAAAACCCACCGGATTGTCTCCTCTGGCGCGACGCCTTCGACGCCAAGTACCACAACGGCCCCGCCTTCACCCGCTCAGATTGGGATCAACTTCTAGGTCACTGCCAAGCAGTATGTGATTGGCCAGCCGTAGCCTTTGCCCCCGAACTCATCGCCGCATATCCCGAAGCCAAAATCATCCTCACAAATCGTGACGTCAATTCATGGCACGCATCTACACTCAAGACGGTCAACTGGCGCGTGAACGACTGGGAGCTTGAGAAACTTAAAGGATGGGATTGGGCTGCTAGCATGTATAAGCCCATGTTGCAAGAGTTTTTCGATTGTTTCTTCGAGAGCGATTTTGAAAATAAGGGAAAACAGATTTATACCCAACATTATGAGAACGTCAGGGACATTGTAAAGGCAATGGGGCCCGCTGGCGAGGGCAAATTGCTGGAATACAAGATTACTGATGGATGGGAGAAATTGTGCGACTTTTTGGGAGAGGCGGTTCCTAAGGATAGACCATTTCCCAAAGTCAACGATAACAATGATTTCGTTGATCGATCGAAGTGGAGAAACAGATATCAATTGATGAATGTTTTGTTTAGATACTTCTGTATGGTGGTTGGTTGTGGACTGACATATATTTGTCTGATGAGGATTTGGAATCTGTTGTAGGTGCACGTGAGGGATGATGGAGATATCAAGGGCGAAACTTCGGGAAAGTTGCTTGCGTTGCTGTATATTTTCTAGAAGGAAGCAAAGCATTATTGGGTTTGGGATCTGATTAGAATGGACATGCAGGTATGACCATTCAAAGGTTACAGCACATTCTAGGTTTTTTGTTGGGTTACTTTTTTCTGTTGTATATTATATTATTATATACACAAATAGCATATATCCACTTGTTCTTTAGAAACAGCATAGGCTACATATATTTATATATTATTTTACTATATTTTAAACATTTTAAACATTTTAAACACCTTCACATATACGAGTATTAAAATATATCTTATATTTCTCAACTATCTATGGTTAATGTATAACCCAGAAAAAATATATTTCCAACTGGGATTCAGGACTGTAACCTTACGTACGCCCACTCCATCAATACATATGTACTCGAGTAGTAGATATCACATACATCCCCACCATACACAAAAACCGATCTCGAATAGATATCTCAAAGCTTCAAAACCTCAAATTACGGACGCGTACTCGTTCTAAATTAGGGGAAAAGACGGATAAGAAAAAACCGTAGCTAAGTCCTACTATTTCAAGGTGACGCGGCCAGAGGATGAAAAGATAAGATATACCGGTGCTAGACCCAAACTCTTCTTTACTTACTCTGTATGGTATGTGCCTTGCATATGCATGAGTCGTGCTCATTTGGGTACTGATTCGCATGGGTTTTTGTAAGATTGGATCATGATGGGCAGCATTGGGGATTATTAATCATTGATGGACGGTGCGTGTGGGGAGTTGTAAATGTCGGTGCACTACCGTAGTGGTGCTCTTGGGGAAGATAGGGGCGCATGGGTGCGTACTCAGTTGATTGGTTGGATCAAACGTGGATTTGTACATACATTTTGTTTTGTACTCAAAGACTGGTAGGTATCAACATGGGTATATGCAATGGGTATTCGCGGCTTCCTCCTCTCCCAAAGAAGAAAATGCTCAAACAAGCAAAGAGCTAAAAATGTAATCTTTTATGTGTAGAATAGAAATTCGACCGGAACTCCCCCAGAAGTTTCCAAACAACCTCCGTTTTGCTCCGTTTCCCAAATCTCACCTCCTAACCGGATAACAATGGAACTCCTAGACCCCGAGGCCTCCACCTCAATAAACTAGGCCCTCTTTTCCTTCTCCAAATTATCGCTTCCCTTACTCCCACCACTAACCCGGCAACCCCCGCAAAAACCACTAACGTCAGCAATGGCCAACTACTGGGCCCCTCCAATCTCACAGGCTTCAGCGACCAAATCTGCGTTCCAGTATTAGCATTAAAGATTTTCGAAGCCTAAAAGCAAGAAAAAAAGATAAAGTCAGCCTTACCCTTTCTAAATTCACATCCAGCGGGAAACTTACCCCCAATAACTCTTCCTCTCCTGTCGCATTATTGTAACTCCCCATCCCCTTCACCCTCAAGTATCTTGGATACATGCGGTGGATTTCAAACTCTGTCTCAAAAGTGGTTTTCTCCGCGTAATCTAGAGTTTCCCACTCTCCCTCTTCCGCCTCAGGCTCATCAGCCCCTTGTAATAGCCATTTCCTAACTTCGGTTGCTCCATTCCAACTCACATAAAGGCTCAACCAATCGTCTCCATTGGTCAATATGCGGACGTCAGGGACGGTCATGGGCCATCCGTGCCAATCGAACTTGAAGGTCCGATATGATTGGACTTCTCCAGCTCCAAATCTACTTTGTGGCCCAAAATGTACATCACAAATAGCGGTTCCGTTGTTATCGTACTCGGTGAATGCGCCAGTGTTTCCATAACCCATGATTACGTGGTCATCGTCCAGCATTTGAAGATTTCCTTGTGAGATGGCGCGGATACCGTTAGGATTCATATACTCACGAATGACTTCTACCGTCATGTTGATCTCATCGAGGGAGACGAGAAGCCCGCGGGTAGCATTTCCTGGATGAGAATCATCACCTGCATTGTCGAATAAGGAAATGGCAGTGCGATTGTGGCGCCAGCGGGCATCGTGTTGATATGCAAAGTTGGTAGCTAGTCCACCGGAAAGATCTTTGAACATGTTTTTCTTGCCTCCAAGAATCCAGATGATATTCCCAGTGGTCCCGTTTAAATAGGTCAGGGAGTGAAAATATCTGCTGGAAATAAGGAAGTTGCCCTTGGCATCCTTATCGATACTGTTTATGTGGAAGAAATCGAAGGCAGAGTTTACCCCTCCATCTCCGTCTGGCATATCTCTATATGTATCAGAGACGGGATGATGCTCTGCCGCTCTCCACTGGAACAAGAGTTCACCGGAAACCAAATCAATTTCCTGTATAACACAATCCCAAACATACCCTTGAGATATTCCAACGTATGACAAATCGGCGACCACAACGTCGTAAATTGTAATCAAGGCCGTTCCGTTTTTGGTGATTGTAAAATCGTGTAAATCGCCCGCGAGACCGTTTGCTGCAACGACTTTATTTACCTCCCTATAATTTTTGTCGAGCTAGGCAAGTCAGCATAAACCAAAACCGATGCATTCGATACAAACGTTTACTGACCATATAGTAACTCCCCGCGCCATGTCCCTGCACAGCATCGGTTCCAGCCCAGAAGGTCAAATACTTTTCGCCCAAAAAATCCTGAACCTGAAGATTATAGACTTGATCATAACCTCCCTTGGTCCAAATCAAATTTCCTGCTGAATCCAAGATCATTGGGCCTGGGTCACTAATGGATCTCCCTCGAGGACTCAATACCCAGTATAAATCATTTCGACATAGTGTACTTGAGCGTAACATGTTCAGACGCGGGGAAATGACATCAGTTGACATATAGGTTTGGACTGGATATGATCCATAGCTACCAGCATCGAAAGCATCATCGCCATAAAGAGGGCCTATCTCAGCAACGGTGAGGATAGGTAAGAGAAGGGTGAGAAGAGAAAACAACGACAGGATTTCCAAGCCCATGGTAACCTGACTCAATAGCAACGAGAGAATGAAAAGATGTATGTCATTTGCTCATGGGACTTTGCGTATGAATGGATGAATGAATGAATGAATGAATGAATGAATGAATGAATGAATGAATAATAATTTACAAGGGGAAGGACGTAAGTAATCAGATTAAAACCTACTAGGATACAGTAGCAATCGACGCCCAGAAATGTTTTAATAGCATAAAAAGAAGATCAACTGCCACCATCTGTATGTGGGGGGTCGAAGGGATTATTGTAACCTTTGGAGGTTGAAACTTACTGGAACTCCGAACTTGGGAGCAGCAACGTTTGAAGGCTGTCTGTCGTGCGAAGGAAGAAGCATTTCAAGCAGTTAGGGGCGAAGTAGTCTCTGTGTCTCTAGGACGTATGGTGGGTAGGTACAGAAACATGTCTATGATTTAGGAGACGCAGCAATTGACTGACGTAGACGTACGTGTATGAATGACTGCAGCTTGAAATTCACCAATCTGAGTAGGATAGTCGTAATGCTTCTCGGGATCGATTCATTTCAGGTTTCTAAGGCGTTTCATGATTTGTGGTCTGGAGTATGTAACTATTAAAGTATCTACTAGGTAATTAGTAGGTAGTAGGTACAGTATTACTTACCTAGGTACGTACTTGTGCCGGAAGGAAAAAAAAACAAGAAGATTTCTGGAAACGACAAAGGATATGGAAATATGGGATATGGGACATGGGAGACGAACATGGGGACATGAACATGAACATGAACATGAACATGAACATAAACATGGATATGGATGGATATTGAGATATGGCAGAGTTAGATTGCGACGCGACGCGCCAAGACTTTTTGGGTGGGCGCTTGCATCGCGCTTGGAAACTCAGATTAGTCGCCGTCAGTGAGTAACCTTAGTAGTGAGTGCACGTCTCATGTTCTTCGATCCTAGAAAATCTTCCACCATCATTTTAATTAAGATGACTTACCAGATAATATTCTGGATATTTTCTGGACATTCTGGGCGTCTCCTCCAGAGCGGGTGTCCATCATTATTGCCAATTCGACCAGTCTTCACCGAAGCTCTGACAGTGAGAGGTCGCCTCGATCAATATGGAACCACAGGCCAAGATAACCTTTACATGGGTGTTTATTTAGCAGTCGGCCGGGTGGGGAATTCAAAAGTAGGAACGTGGAAGAACTGAGAAGTCTAAACATCGTCAATCCTTGACCTTCATCCGTGTCATTTTCATTACCTTGTCCCTTGCAATATCTGTGTGACTGTCCTTGTGTACGGAGTATCGCTTTCCTTTTGTAACCCCGATTCCTATCTCGGTTGGACGATTCTCAAACAAATTCGGAAAATGAATACCAGCCGAGAACCAACGGTTTTGCGAGTGCATAATTTTGCAAGGCTTGCGAAGTTGAAAGTTGGGATCTGAGGTGGAGCATGAATAGAACTAACCCTTCTGTTCAGAGCGCGACCTCACCTAGGCTACACAGTGATGGGCCAAGCATTAACCTGAGATTGATGATGATGATGTATATCCCATACGCACACATCTTTCCCACCACCACCAACAAGGACAAGGCACAAAACCCTAACTGTCCACGAGGCAAAAGAGCAGTGACCGCGATTAGAGAAATCCAAATGTTTTTTGAAGGAGATTAAAGTATACATTTTGATCCCTCTATGATTCATCTCCTTTCTGCCCTTCCCTTTCTTTCAGCATCCATTTCCCTACTTGGCACGATTCTTGATTGAGCCCCTCATTCTCTTCCAATCCTTCAATCTCACTTCTTTTCCTTCTTTTTTTGCTTGTTGATTTGTACCGCTCATTTTTTTTGGCCTAGTTGATTTTTTCGCGGCCTTTGGGCGTTTCTGGCTTTAGTCCATTTATTTCCACATAAATCCTTGGATGAAAATTAATGACCATGTCGGAGAAGACCAACATTCCAACGCCATTATGGTCACCGTCCCTAGCCGAGCACAGAGGGGTGAGTGGCTTCCATCGCCGACACACCTCTCTCGTGCCTCAGTCCCCACGTGAGACCTTCGAATCACGATGTAGTACTCCTTCAGAACCCGATTCGGAAGCATCTAGCCCCAAGCCCCAAGCAGTGACCTGGATGTCATTGCCGCGGAAAGACCAACTAGCCATCCTCTTCTTTTCTAGATTGGTAGATTTCTTACAAGTTGCTTCGTTACAAGCTTATATGTTCTATCAATTGAAGAGTTTTGATTCGGGTTTATCTAATGCTGCTATTTCGTCGCAGGCGGGGATACTGCAAGGTTGTTTCACCGGGGCCCAGGTCTGTACTGCCGTACTATGGGGTAAGGCCGCTGATACCTGGGGGAGGAAAATGGTTTTGATGATTGGATTGGTTGGAACGGCCATTTCATGTGTGGGATATGGATTCTCGACGACATTCTGGCAAGCTGCTCTATTTCGAGCTTTTGGTGGTGCTATCAATGGTACTGTTGGAATTATGTTAGTAAATAGATCCTCTGTTTTCAAGTCTATAATAACTAAACCTTTTTGATTAGACGTACCATGGTTGCAGAATTTACCAAAGAAAAGAAACATCAATCTCGAGCTTTTTTGATCCTACCTATGAGTTTCAACGTGGCTGGTATATTGGGTCCAGGTATGTATATATGGTATTGGAGCAATCACACCATTCTGTGCTAATATTGCTCATAGTCATGGGTGGATTACTTGCCGATCCAGCAATAACACTCCCCGGTCTTTTCGGCGAGCAAGCCGCACTCGGATTCGAGTGGCTGCACTCATATCCCTATGCTCTTCCTGGCATTCTCAATGCCGTCTTCTTGGTAACTACTGGCGCCATCGTGTTCCTGGGATTAGAAGAGGTGCGTGCTCTTGACATGGCATACATTCCGATGTCTCCATCCCCACATATCTGAGTAGGCTATCCTAACTTTTGGCGTTTATCATAGACTCTTCCTTCAGCGCGTGGCCAGTTCGATTATGGAATCAACCTTATGAATCGTATTAAACAATCGATAGGGTTTGGGACTACCGTGGCTCCGGTTGACTACTTCCATCTCGAGGGCTCAACTCACAATCTCGATAACTTCGAACCTAAATCAATCACTAGTCCTGCCGCAAACAAACTACCCTTCAATCGCATTTGGACCAAAAATGTGATATTTACCCTCATCACCGGCGCCTTTTTCGATTTCCATCTTGGAGCCTTCACAAACATCTGGTCACTCTTCCTCTCGACTCCTCGACCTACCTCCACCGATTCTCAATCTCTTTCTTTTGTATTCACAGGTGGTCTCGGTATGCCCGCAGCCACTGTCGGTTTTGCGACATCCATTCTCGGCGTCTTAGGCATGGCTCTACAGGTTCTCCTTTATCCATCTGTACACGCCAGACTCGGTACTCTCCTTTGTTTTCGATTTTTCCTCATCTTATTTCCCGTCGCTTATTTCTTTGCTCCATATTTGGCAGTATTACCTTCTAGTACCTCGCCACCAGCACCAGCTGCTGGACCGGCTATCTGGATTGGTATTTTCTTTGTGCTTTTACTTGCCGTTGCGGCGAGAACATTTACTCTTCCCGCAACCATTATCCTGTTGAATAACTGCTCACCCCATCCTTCTGTTCTTGGTACGATACATGGGATTGGGCAATCGGTATCAGCGGGTTTCCGCACGGTGGGACCAGTGGTCGGTGGAATTTGGTATGGACAGGGACTGGAACGCGGAGTAGTGGGATGGGCATGGTGGGAGACGGCGGTGGTGGCTGCAGCGGGCTGTGTAACCGCAATGTGGGTTTATGAGGGAAGCGGTCATGAGATCTTTCTGCAAGGGGAAGAAGAATATATGGAGGAAGTTGAGATGCGAGGATTAATGAGGGAGAATCAGAGGGAAAGAGGGGAGGGCGTTGCTGCTGAGAGACAGGGTCTCATGGGACAGATGGGTGGAAGTAGTGGAAGTAGCGGCTTGGATTTGAGAGATTTGGATGATGAGGTAGAGCGGGGAACTATGGTAGGGAGTAGTAAGGGCGTTAACTAAGAGGTTAGGAAGAGCTTCACAAAGAACTAGGGTGGAGGGAATGGACGGTGGAAAGGGAAAAGACATATAGATGTCCATTATACATCATGGTAATAAATGCCACAATTTGTGTTTAGAATCAAAAGGGTGGGTGCATAAGGAATTAAGAATTTATTAAAATCTGTTAATGATTATCATATTGTGATAGCTTCAGCCTATTGGAAATTCCGTACATATCTTCAGAGCGTGGTGGAGATTAGTAAAATCGACCTCACTGCTCAAAGCCGGGGCAGTAAGTATTCATGATATAACGTCAATGTTCCAACATTACCCAAGATGTTATATCCGATCAAATTTCTAAATAATACCTAGTACTAGCTCTTGCCTACTCAGTCACGACTTTGTTTTTCCTACAATTGAGATTCAGCATTATATTATCTATAGTAGGTAGTATATATGCTAAATAGTGAAAATTTAGTCATTCCTGCTGAGACTTTGACTTGTACAGACCGTACAGCGATGTACAGACAATATGGTGAAATAACTTACTACATTGGAAATTGCACTTTTCTACTTTGCAGTCTAACACATCATACGCATCGCCTTTTCTCGCATACCTGCCGTCAACCAACTTAGCCACCAGTCTCGACTCCGTGCATTCGCCTTATCTTAAACAGCCACCGGTCTCCTGACGTAAGGTAATAGTCCTATTTTGCCTGCCTTTGAATCCCCCTAAAAAGATCAACAAAGTGACGCATGCCTAAAAGAAATTATAACAAGGATTTGAAATCGAGAAAAAAATAATCCACGACTATCTGTAAGAAAACTTATAAAGTTCTTTATATACTTCTCCTGAGATAGCATATTTCTGAACCTCGGCAGGACGTAAATCTAGAAATATGGCTGCTCTTTTGGACGAAATAAAACTGCCTATTAGTTGCCATGGCTCTTTCCCCTCGGATTTGGGCCTTGAGGACTTTTCGTAGACGTAGACTGGTCTGGATGGTTTGGATACTGGCGTAGAGGGCTGCGCGGTAGTCTTTAAAGAGCGTGTTTGTCGATGGCGCTGTGCTATTAGTGCTGATGGTGGGGATAGGAAGGTCCTTGGGGGGTGAGTCGAAAGAAATGGTATTGCGAGTATTTTTGAGGGGTCTTCGCAGATTTGAGAGTTATTGTGTGTGTGACGTGTTTGTAGAAGGGATCGAAGGTTTTGTTTGAGAATCGTGGGGCAGATCATGGGCAGGTTTTGTTGATCTCTGCGTAGGAGAGCAATAGCCAAGCTGAGGATTGTTAAAAGATTGTTTGGGGATTGAGGTTTAGTTTACTTACTTGCCCTTGTTAGGACCAGAAAAGATTCGAGATGTAATGCGACCCTGTAGTGAGCTATTAGTCAAGTGATATACGGAACCTTGACACGACATCATGTGCATATGAGGGTTCTGCACAATTATGGAGCATGTGTATATCTATGGAAAGAAGCTTGAGATCCTCAAGTCCAAAAGCTCCGAGTATCCAACAACTTTGAAGGTCCCAAGAGCCATGAGCTTTGGGTACGAGCTGCATCATGAGTTTGATGATGTACAAATCCACCACTGTCTATATCATGGAGGCAGAAAACTTGACAAAGCAATGAGCTTACACCATTACTACCACTTCCAAGACTAATTGCAAGACCACGAGGGTTCATCGTGGCTTCATGCGAGAAAAGGGTTGTGATATCATATAATACCCTTTGATTATTGTGTCAGGTATTGGAAATAGAGCTGTTGAAGAAGATAATAAAAGGATTAACCGGCTAATCCTCGGCAACCGTCGGAAGGCTTGAAATTTGTCCTCCGACCTCATCGTCTTCAATCTCAATTTGTAAGATCTTGATACTTTTGTTTATCAGTTCTATTGATTTCTATTGATTCTATATCAAAACTAAAGAGGTTTACTTCCTTCCCATCATCATTAGATATCAGCAGTCCCTAGAGAAAAGAAAGAGCAGATTTCTTCTGCTATTATGGCTTGCTTCGCTTCATTGTAAAGAGCTTTGTCATCCCAAATCAATCCTCCCCGATACCATCAATTTATCCATTCATCCATGGCCAATCACTCTTTAACTTCTATTCAATTTCTAAGCGTCCCAGTCATCAACAAAAGAAACAATAAAAGGAAAGTAGGAAACTAGGAAAAGTCTTGTGAGAACCGGCTCAGTATGGTATCCGCAAACGCCGCAAACGCTCCTCCGATCATATAGTCATGGCTTCATTATCACTACCCGTTAACTGCCCTCACATCCAACCTCCATGTTCATTATCCTTATCAATCCGCTGGATCGTCGATCCGCCCTCGATTGGTGTATAAGAAATATCGTGGGTATTGTCTGTAACGGTGCCCGGTACTGGTGCAGTTGCGAATGGAAATCTAGTTCGAATTTCTTCTCGTCGTGCTAGACTTCTTTTTACGGCTTTTCTCATAGCCTCTTTTTGAAACCGGTGTTCTTTATCTTCGCTACAGATATCGGGAATGCTGGCCGTCCCATATGCTTTTCCTCTTCCTTCCAACATGGCGAGAGAATTATCGCGTTCTGCAACGGTACGCATGACATCGGCTTCTGCCGGTGAAGGAGGAATGACATTGTATGAGCGATTTCTATTTCCAATGGCGGCGTCGGATATCGGTTCAATCCAGTTATTTGGCATAGATTGTGCACCGGTGGAATCTGTATTGGGCGAAGTAGAGTTCGTCGGAGTAGAAAAGCTTGACGGGGGCTCGACCCAATTCTTGGTTGGTGTTGTAACCAATTTAACCCGAGTTTGAGGGATCGAGGGTGCAAAAATTTGTCGATTACTGCCGCAAGACCATGCTGTAACTGGCGTAGAGGGGGATAGAACCGCTCCATGAATCTCAGAACTTTGATTTGAGATATGGCCGTCATAGTTTGACCAATTTAGCTGTGTTGATTCATCAAGGCTCTTTTTTACTTGCCGGGGTTTCGGCTCAGCATAAACATGCCTAGTGGTTTCTTTTCCGCTCAGCTTGAAAGCTCTGTCTGGAAGCTTTTGTGGAATTGAAAGGGCGATAGATGTACCATTCAGAGATTTTGATTGGTGGACAGTCCGGGCTTTATCTTGAGGTAACGTACAATCGCCGGGAAGCTCAGCTGGAAGAGGGCTGGTTACATACTGCATTTCTTGCTCATAAGACCTTACAGGCCGTGATGGTGTTAACGGGACTGGTACCGCAGCCCCTATAATGGCTTGTTTGATAGAATCAGTGCCTAAGGTCGTCTTTTCACCAAAAGGCCAAGACGGCCATAACTTTTTGCTCGTCGAGCCTAACGTGTCGAAGAAACTTGTCCGGTCCTTTCGTAAGCTAATCCTCTGGAAGGATATCCTATTCCCTTTGTTCATGTGTGAAGTATGCCCACTATGCATGTTTCCTTCTGGTGGTGCAATAAACGCTGGTGCATTCTTGTTTCTCTTCTTCAAGTTCCTTCTACGCAACCACCATATAAGCAGGCCGATTGCTGTGAGAGTGAGGATCGTACCAATAATGATAGGAACTATTATGACCAAAATTGGTGTTGACTTATGATCTTTTCCCTTGGATGGTGTTGATGTTGATGGCGATATGACAGCTGTCATGGTTGAGGACGATGTTTTGGAAGATACAGGCATACGATTAGATCTGCTGCTAGTGGTCTTCGGTGAGGAATCTGATTTAAATGTTCCTGTTTCGCTGTCTTCAGTACTTGAAATGGCCGCGGTTTGTGGGGCAGGTAAGCTCAAGGTACTTGTTGACACTGTTGGGAACGTTGTCTCGATCGGTCCCGGATACGTGAAAGTGCGGAATTCCGTCGAAGTTCCTCTTACTGGTGACTCATTTGGCGGGTAATTTGTAGAAATTATGACCAATGCTCCAGTCACGGTAAATTCTCCTTGAGACTTAGTACTTGGAGTCACATACTAAGATACTCATTAGCCGAGAATGCACTCTTCTTGTCAGTGCGGGAAGCATACTTCCGAGGATGTTACAATGATGGGTTTTGGTTGAATGGTAGTGAATGAAGTAAGCGTTAGGACATCTAAACTGGTACTGGAACTTGACTTATCTGCCGCACATAGCAAGAAACACAGGAAGACGATAACCACCGCCGATAATGCGAGTGGATGTCGCATTTCGATATTCAAGGGCAAAAGATATCGTCTTGCCGGCTTGATAGAGCTGAGAATGAATGTAAAAAGTGGTTATTGTGCGTTGAATATTAGAGAAGCAATTTGAAGCAGTGTCACTGATTAGAGTGATAAAGTCGTGAGAGGTAAGCAAAAGAACCCACGAGCGCGTCTTAGTTCGATGATATTCGAGAGGGCGTGTGATAATTCTGAGGGTAGAGAATATTAGAGCTATGTTTTTGAAGCGTAGCCTTTTTTAGCTGATAGAAAAAATCCACGTCCTTGGGTCAAGGTAAATAAATGGTTGTGTGAATTTCTAAAGCTTGGGTTGATAGATATTGTCTTGGGGATTGTGGGAAGATTGAAAATCTGCATCGAGCTAGTAATTTTAGTCATGTGTTATGAAGTATCGGCGTCGATGAGAGATAAGTTTCTAGCAGGGCAAATCATGGAGCCCAAGGTGTGATGATATTGTTCCTGAGAGTTCATCCAGACTTTATCTGTCCTGAAGAACAGCCTTGAACTCAAGGACCTAGTTTTCACGTGTGGGATATGAATATTTACGGACAGCTAGATGTATTCAGAGACGAGTCAAATATATAAGGTCGGATGTGAATGGATTTGATAAGAATACCAAGATTCCTGTACCTTGGAATATTTGTGTTTGACAGTGCAAAGATTTTTGGAGCTGAAGGGAAGTCGAAGTACTAAGTATGATCAGAATAGAGATTCACTCTTCTTGATACATACTTCACATGGCGGAATTTCACTGGGAGTAAGTGTGTGAATAAGCGACTGATGGTTGTCATGAAGGGATGGTACCTGATGGTTTGAATGATTTTGAAAGTTCTGTACTTTAGACTTTCTTTAGAGTTGGTCTTCTTGTTTGAATGAAGGTCATAAAGTTTTGTTCGGTTCCTGGGTGTGTCTATGTTTCCTGCTTCTTAGCAAAGTGGTTCCTTGATAAAACGAGGCTTTAATCCACTGTCAATATTTCTTTGGGTCCCTTGAAATCTTCACAGTTTATCGAAAGTTCAAGCTTTGCTCGTTGGCTGAGTGATTAACTGAAGGGAATAGTTGTCGTGGGACTCTCAGAGTCCGGCTCTTCCCCAGCTGGAATTCACTCGTGCGCACAAACTTTTCAATCTGTTGAGAGACGCTGCAATGCCATCAGGTGATGAGTATTCTGAGGTTCTGAGGCTCTCCAAGTGGAATTCTCCATATGTCGAGAGGATATGATATTTAGTGATAATTTGGATGTTGAATCCCCGCTTGGATGAGGTGGAGCTTGTTGATGTGTGATGAATCTCTAAGGATATGGACGTCGTTTGGGACTTCAGGATGATAGAAAGGAAATGTATGTAATGTCCTATACTTATGGCCTGGGTCTGTGGATTCTTTTAAGACAATACAAATTGTGTAGTCTTGAGCTTAGCACTAAAAGCTCACCAGACTGTATCAAGTACCTGAGTAGTTTATGAAGTCGTCGACCGATAAGTACCTTGTTATTGAGGTGAAGGAGATTTGGTGGTTTTGGATTTGGAACAGCAGCGAACTTTTCAAAGGAAGTATTGGATGTAGGACAATTGGAGGAGTGAATCTTGTTGCAATCACTCTTAAATTAAAGGGAAAGTATCTATTCTTTTTGTTGTATATCTTACCTTGTGATATTGATGTTCAAGTTAAGAGCACCAACCAACCATGATTAATGTGTAAGGTTATGAGTGATAAAGTTCGATTGCCTTTCCGAGTCACTCAGAATTTGGAGCGGAATATACTATGCAAGGCAAAATGTTATAAGTGCCACTTCTATATCGATTTAACGAAGATAAAAAATATCCATCTTTTACCTACACGTGGATCAAACCGCAAAACTCTCTACTCAATTTTCGCCTTTGCTTCCTCTCTCTTCCTAACCACCTCTAAGAATTCACCCACAATACCTTTATAATCCAGGCTTCTATACGGCGAGAACCACTCATTCCAAGAAGCTTTCCAACCTCCAAGCATTTCCTTCCTCTTTCCTTCCACCCCCAACTCAGAACATAGTAAATCACAAAGATCCTGAACCTCCGCTCCCACATTTGGTTCGATGATTCCCGCTCTTCTATATCTCCACTTCATAAACGCATTGCTTCGAGAGGTAGCTAGATCCATTGTCAATTTATCACTGAAGATTTTATCTACCTCGGGGGAATGCATGTTTTCGAGATAGGCAATGCTCCAGAGGGCAGAAAGCTCAGCATATGTAGGAATCTGAGGAGATGCCAGAACGCCGAGGAAGACAATAGAACGGTCGTTGCGTGTTGCAAGGTTAGGAGGGATAGATTGACGATAGAGATGGTATGGTGTATTTCCCGGGGGAGTTTCGTTGGTTTTGGGAGGATTAGACAAGAAAGGAAAAGTTTTATGGACCCATTGGTCGGCTTCTGTGTCAAGTTCCTTCCAATATGCTTTAAGAACGGGAGGTTCTTCACCAAGAGGTATTGGAAGGTCTAGCTCAACGCGTGCTTCAGGCGAGAAGATTTTGGAATAGGTCAGGTTCCATCCTGTGGCAAAGACTATTGCGTCTGTACCAAGGTTGGTACCATTGTTGAGCGTGATACTGTTGGAATGAATCTCAGTAATATGTGCGCGTTCGACATCTATCATTATTCCTGCATTTAGTTTCTCGAATAAAGTACTGTCCTCTTGAAGAAAAGAGGGCGCAGACGTAGACCAAAAGAGACTATTTGTTGTTAGAAAGACGAAATGAAGATTTGTGCGGACATCTTACTGTTGACAATCTGGCGCAATCTTCTTAGCATTCTCACTCTGATTATAAAGACCTTTGAACATGTAATGAGAAGCCCATTCCCAATATTTCCCAATCAACCAAATACCAGGCCAAAAGAGTCCACTATGCAAAAACCAATACCAAAACCCATGAGTTCTTAACAAACAGGGAACCGTTAGACCCGCCCATCTGGAGAATGCAATGGCGGTAGTGTGCACTCCCCCTGACTTTACTTGTATAAGCATTCCTGGACCAGCACCAACCTCTCTTATTAACCAGGTAACCTTCTTTCCCGCTGATGCGCATAGATTGACGACCTCAGCGGCAGATTTGTTGCCTCCAATCACAGTTACATGTTTGATATTATCCGCCGTAAGCTCTGCATATCGGGAACCAAGATACAGAGAGTGGAAGAGAGGTCCATCAAAATGACTTGTGTCGAGATCCGGCATTCTTGGATCCGAAGAAGGACCACTTGCTACAATCAATTTATCGCACTTGAGGGTCTCTTTCTCTTTTCCGTTTGTCTGGACCTCTAGAGTCCACTCACTCACTCCATTGACTCCCTGTTCAGAAGTCGCCGAAAGAACTCTCGTATTCAAGCGAAGATGTTCATCAATATGAAATCTCTTCGCGAACTTGCGAAGGTAATCTCCAACCTTGTGACCAGGAATCGTCTTCCACATCTCCAATTCCGGATCCTCGTCCATGCACATGTCGGAGAACTCGTAGCAGCCGACTGGACTATCAGCAATGAGTCCAGGGTAACTTCGATTGATACTCCAGACTCCACCGATACTGCTATCCGAGTCAATTACTGTTAATTTAATATTGGGCTTGACCTGTAGGTATGTTCTAGCAGCAGCAATTCCCTGCCATCCTGCACCGATGATAACGACACGATGGCCGTCTGTGGTGTGCTTTTCTGAAGACATAATTTCAAATCCGAGTCGACTTTAATGAATGTTATAGAATTGTACAATTTTCTACAGAATTGTCTGAGAAATCAATATATCTAAGGATAATGTATTTATTCTATTGAGGTATACAATAACTTTCCTTTCTATACATTTCCGCGAAAAAAAGGGATTGGAGAACAATAGTAACGAACAATAGGAGGCAAGTGCCATGAAATACGAGAACGAAACTTTTCGTCCTGTTGTTCTGGATAAAGCAATAATGATGGTTGGTACCTTAGTTTATAAAGCACAATTTGTTTCCTTTGTTCCTCCGACTTTATGTTGATAAAATTTCCTTTCTTGCTGTCGGTGAAGCTATTCAGCCAGAAAGTTATTCAACCCACTCAAGTCCCGGACTCCCATAGTAAAATCCGCTTTAGGTAAAACCTATCCGATTTTTCCTGTGAAATTTAGAGCCGTTAAACTCTTTCAATGAGTTTATTTATGCTTTTTTCGGTAGACCGGGATGAGGTTCATCAAGCTTCGCAGCGTCTAGTGAACATAGGATATTCTTTCATTTGGTCGAACTTGAGCATTGAACTCTGAGTACCATTTAAATATCCATAGACCAGTTTCTTTATATTCTGTGAGGCGTCTAGGTGCAAATAATTGGTATGCATCAGGGGGGGAGTACGAGTCTAATTGATCCTTGCCAAAGGATTAATGATGTTCAAAGACCTCACTTAAATGAGACGTGCTTAGAATCTCTGTAATTAAAAAAGTCTCCTTGTAGTCGCACAGTCAACAATTGATTATGGGTGACTACCCTAGTACACATTGCCCAGGAACAGGCGATGGAGGGATCGAGGCATGCAGACAGAAAGCAAACACCAAGAATAACAGCATTAAGAAGAATTGCAAAATAGGATATTGCTAAAGTAGTTTCACACTATCCATGACCCAAGAAACTAATCCGGGCGTGACAAACACGACATTTCAGGACTACATTCCTACAACAATATCTATCTACACAGCCAAGCTCTTCCTCTCACTCCACATCCGAATTCTCCTTGACTTACTCATCCCAAACAGCACAAACAACCTGTCCAGCGATGTTTATCGCCGCCACGATTTCCATCCCTAATCCGGTCGTGACATCTCTCTTAATAATGACTAATCTCCCATCATTCTGCAAGCCTACTGCCACCAAATCTCCAGCTTTGTTGATGCTGAATTGTCTAGGGAAGCTACCTCCAGCAGCATCAATGGAGATGAGCGAGAAGTTACCATTTGTGTGGTTGAGGGAATAGGTGAGGAGAGAATCCGAGGGGATTGTACTTGGTGTGGAGGACGAAGGGTTGGGAATGCTGAAGTGGGTGTCGTTGCGTTGAGAGATGATGAGAAAGTTGTTGTCAGGCTAGGTGGTGTTAGTATTTTGAATTCTTCCAATTCGAGGAATGATTCCTATGCATAGGAGAGAAAAAAGTAGTCTATACATACCGTAATTTGGATGCCGGACGCGGCACTGTAAAACTGCAATTCCTGGCCTGGGGTGGTCGTCTCCAACAAAGTTCGAGTGAACTTTACGGTAAAGCTCAAAGTATTGTTGCTGTTATACGTAACCTTATAGGCGGTAAGTTTATTGGTCAATTGGCTAACCAGATAAAAGTACGTTGCGGATTTTGTAACCAGCCAGTTTCCATGTCTGGGTCCACTACCCGTAGGTGTTTTCAATGGAGCAAGTGGTTCCAACAACTTGGTTTTTGGATTGATATAATAGAGTCTCACGAGATCGGCGCCTAGATCTGGAACGAGAACGAAGCATCCAGTTGGGTCGGTAATGGCTTCATGGGGATGTGGTGCTGTTTCGTATTCTGGGTCTGCACCAGGAGTGGTGAGATTATAGGTGAAGGTTTGGAGGGGGAGCATGTTGGTGTCTGACGTGACGTCGTAACTGCCGACGCTACTCGAAGAGCTATTTATTCATTCTGTTAGAACGACTTTCTGAAAATGTGGCTAACATTGTCGAGGAATCTTACTAGAAAGCCACCGCCAAACCGGTATTATTTGCATACAACACCGTTGCGGCCGCACCCACAGGCGTCTGAATCCTATCCAAAGCCTTCAACGAACCATCACTTTGAATCTCTAAAGAATTCAGGGTTCCATGGTCCGAAGTCAAACCTCTATCCGCACAGAACAAAACATCACGTTCAGAGTCCTTAGTAATCCACGATGAATTAGCCGCACAAGCTGCGGATGTCGCAATGAGACCTAATGAATATGCACCACTTGCATCTTCTGTCAGAGACAATGTACTGACAGTCCCGGCATACGATGCAACGAAGAGCCTGGAGGCAAGGACTTGCGTGCTCGCGAATGCGAGAACAAGGGAATTGGAGATGAACATATTAAATGAAGCGTGAGTTCCGTCTGACGATCTCGCGACTAGACAGGAATGACCGCTGGAATCATCTCTTTATACAAACTTATTGAACCGCCAATATCCACATCATGTTCAATCTCCGTGATAACAAAAAGCTTGACTTCTTGATTATCACCCCATACTTTCTCCGTACATGCCGGAAAGGTACCATCTCGGAGACAAGTGCGGTCAAAAACCTAGCATGACCAAAAGCGTAACTTGCCGTGCATGGACATTGCACACGATAAAACTCACATTGTTCCTAGGGTTTCGCACCATATACTATTACCATTAGCAGAAGTTCCATCGCCAGCTTACCCGACATATCCAAAAGCGTTATCCGATGCTTTTCGTAAACCGTTCCAAACCCAACATCACAAAACCCCATTGGTGGTAAAACCACTCTGCCCCACAAACGTAACCCCTATATCCCAACCTCTTTATTTGTATAAATCCAGTTCAATTTGAGATAACCTTGAGAATCCACCCGAATCCACCGAGTTTCTAGCCCGATATGGGATTTCCGGCTGGGCAAAAGAATGGCGACAGGACATTCTCCTTTTCTGTCCCTGGCTAAGGGGTACGCGATAACCTTATTTCCCCTGTTAAGGTTCGTTGGGGTGTCCGATCGATAATGCCGAATATTACCCCAAAATCAGTCAGCAACACTCTGGTTGAGTCAGATTACCTATAAATCCACAAGGCATGATTTCAGCAAGAATGTATATAATGCGTAAAAGTACCAGTTTTCTTTTCCATAAAAATCTTAACGGATTTCGATGAACGCAGAGGCTCGAGAATTTATTCGCATTTATCAAAACAGTCCAGTAACCTGAATGTAAAAGGTATTTCTAACCAACTCTTCCTCCTTGAGAACTAATTCACCGTGCTCTTACAACTATCCTGAGTCTTTTCTGTTCGTTACCAACCGCCAGTATTTACTTCATCCGGTTCCGGAACTTTGCCAGCAGTTCCTTGCATTTGTCGACCATGTTGCATGTCTGCTGAATTTCTCTGAAGAGTAGAAATGTTATATGTCTTTCTTTCCTTGATTTGACCTTGCCCAGGGATAGTAGCCACACTTCCTTGATGGACCACTGTAACCGTATGTGCACCGTGACCAGTAAACTTGTTGAGGATCTGGGATACCGTTGACATCTTGTACGCTCGCCGACCGTCCTCTCCAGATTCACCGTGTCCAATCTCTCCTTCGAGCTCAATCTCTTCTAGGCCTTGAATGTTGTAGTGTCGAAGTAGAGGTCTTAATGTTGCAATGCAGCTGGCAACGATTCCTAAGCCGGCTTCCACCACAGACCAAATGAGCATCGGTGATATGGAATCTATAAATATTTATTAGTCATCTCGAGTAAGATAATGGGACGAATTGTCGAACAGAGGGGATCGGTATAGTCTAAATCCACCGCAAACACTCCAATGCGTACTGCGCATGCAACACCAGCACTAGCGCAAGGTCAGCAGAAGCACAACCCAGATGATAACTATGTATTACTCACAATAATCCTAACCCCAGGACAGTGACGACAAACGTCTTGGTTTTTATATGCATTTGCATATCCCAAACTAATGCGACTGGAACGAGGGTAAAGAGGAGATATAGTGCGAGAGAGAGTCCTGCCCACGCATACCCTAGGGCATCTGCTGAGTCGTAGTTACAATATCCGTCGACAGTCGAATCCCCCTGTGTCCAAGCATACGAGATTGGTCGACAATTGAAGATTAAGTAAAAGCTTGCTATGAAGCAAAGAATGACGTTGATAGCAAGCCCAGCCCAAAGAGCATACGCGCAAGGGCTAACCTCCGTCAGACGGAGGAGACAAGTGGCATAGGAAGCTTTCACCGCGGTGACTGCATTGATGTAAATTAAGACCGTGAGCCAGACGTACTGTTGGTCGTTAGTGTGATGCATAATCAGGGAGCTAGTGTCACAACCTTGGAGCTCTCAACAATGTCATCTGTATCCAGCCCTTTCTTATGCTGACCAATGCCCCGTTGAACGCCAACGAACAGCAGTGACGCCATTACCACATAGAGGCCCTGAAAGTCCAAGTCAGAATGGCAGATGATTCATCTGGATGTCTACCTTACTAGAGCGAAGAGAATGAGAAAGTCATCATGACCGATGGTATTTCGAATGACAACTCGAGTGTAATAACGGAGCGAGACAACAACAACACCGAGAACAAGGAAGAGGATTGTTGTTGCTAGTATCGATGGACCATAAGAGTCCATTCTAATTTATAACGAAAGTGACGACTCTTTTTGTAACGATGTGATTCTATTCGGGTTGAGTATGTTAGATGTGTTTCTAGGTATAACGAAGGATATTGTAGGTTGTGGAAGTGCATTATGCCACGAGATGATAATTAATTGGTAACCATCCTAAGATAGGTGTATGGACTAAAGATGGACAGTTAAGGAAGAGAAAGCGAAGGAAAGAAGAGTCCGGGGAAGAAAGCCGAAACGTTATATATTGATCGAAGGAGTAGATGTGGAAGGAGCGACCTTGGTTCGACGTGCGGGATCGTGCCTGATCCAACTTTGGAAAAGTATGAAATATTCCAAAGTGGTGTTTGTACTTAAGTGAGCTCAAACGAGATGCAATAATATAAAAAAGTAATATATCCTTGTGGATGGCGGTAGAACAGTTCACCTACCTCCTGGTTCGATGTCATGTATCGGAATATCACCTGCTTGCATCATTAAGCAGTGAAACGTATCTATATTCGACGAAACGATGTGCATACCTACTGTCGCTCGAAGTACAGTACCTACACTGTATCTAAGAACAGACACAGAGAACCTGGTGATATCTAAGCCCCACTTACGAACGGCTGCCATGGTTTGCGACAGGAATGGACTTGGTCAGGGTAACCTCATGTACATATGATTGAGTACGAAGTGACGATGGTGGCACTTGTTCCCACCAGTCCTCGTCTTCAGACCACCGAGACGCGGCGCTCAGGAATATGCTCTGTATATGGAAACCAGCCCTATGAAGGTTGGTATCCGTTCTTATCTTATGATTCGCGTTCGCATACCATATCATGCTTCCCATGAGTACGGTACCGGTAGTAAAAATACACGCATGCCCACATGCCCATAGCCGTGAGTTCAGAAGCCAGTGGGCGATCATGACATAGCGATAAAAGCATGGCTTTGAAGTGAGATCATATAACGAGCGATACTTTGCATGCTCCTGTTAGATATCTGCTGCTATGATGGATAAATATCGCGACTGGTATTTGGTTGAAGGAGATATAATTGGTTGAGGAGGAACTTGAGATCAGGGCTATCAGGGCTATCAGGGCTTGAGGAATGTTGGTTGAATTGGTGAATGCTTAGTCCTGCCGAGAAAAAATCCTTTTTATTAGTTTCCAAAGGCGTGTACACTGTACACTGTACACTTCGATTCCTCACCGATTCAATCCTTCACACACTCATTCTTTGCCCGCAATCCTTGAAGCGACGATTCCGATGAAGACTCTGGCAATATTGATGGATTGATTGATACTCAAACTTAAATCACATGGAATCGGGTGTTTGCAGGATCCAGATGTTTCTCTGTTTCCCTGTATACGCCACAATACGGAGATACGCACTAAGTACGGCAAACCCTTCAAAGATATTTATACTCCGTATAAGGCTGTCAGTGTCACAGATGATTGGCCAAGTTCATTCTACTCATGGAAATCTGCATACCACATACCATGTGGGGAAATACATACGTTGATCTAGGAACATCCTTCCTATGAATGCCATCTACATCGAGTTGCCCAGGTAGGTACCGTATTTGGTTAAGAATACCTGAATTGTGCTGTCCTTAAAGGAGTGAGTCCTTAATGGAATGCGAATAACTATCTACCTGCCTTTGTTATAGTCGAATCCAGCATACCCAGCATACCTACCTAGCAATACAAATGTCCGCGTGGGAGAAAAAGCAGTCAGCAGTCAGCACTTTATTATCGCTGAACATCTTCATCCTACATTCTACATCCTACATCCTATCTCCTATCTCCTCTCTCCTCTCTTACCTCTAACCTACCACTGTTGATGATACCAGGTACTTATTACTACACCACCCATCTGACCTGTACAGGAAGTTTCTGGAAAGTTTTCTAATGCATCATCCCCACAGTGCAATATCTCCCCGCATTTTGGTATTAGTATCTATCAATCATGCCCCAGATGATAAAACACCCAATCAATCAATCAATCAAGACAAATCCCCAACCAGCCTAATCAGTTATTGGTGGCTTGATATTTTAAAATCTTAAAAGGGTCGACTATTGGGAAAGTTTGGGGATATTTGGGGATATTTAATTGAGATTTAAAGTGAAATTGCCCGATTCGGTTCTTTGATCTTCACCGGGACCCAGAAATGTATCATGAAAGCTGTGTGTAACACATCTGGTTGGGCCGTCGGTCAATATAACTGCCGTCAAAATCAGGCGATGGACATGTCAGAATGTCAAAAAGCATACGATGATTAAAATGAATCTAGACAAGAAGAAAAGAAGACTAAAATTACTCTAAAGAAGAAGGGAATGATATAGATTGGAGTGAGCGCCCACTTCATACGAAGATTAGGAAAAAAAACTCTTTCGCATTTCACATTTCACATTTCACATTTCCAATTGATGCTGTCTTGTCGTTGTAACCTCATCTCAAGATGGGCTTGCTTGCATTCCACCCCCGCTTCCATTTCCAAATTATCTCCCTCCCTCCCTCCCTCATTCATACCCTTTTTTCCAAATGCAACGCACCTCGCAGCCACATCTTAGCCCCTCGTTCTCGTTACCATGAACTCATCCAACTTTACCATAGGTTCACTAGAAAAAGTCTGATGCTGAGAAAATATTTTAACTTCACTTCAGCTCAATATGATTCGTTACCTGCGGAAAAAGCCACTTTGAGGAGGCTTGTCGGTAGGTATGAGTGTTCCAGTAAGAATGAAAAGAAAGAAAGTGAAAAAGGAAACACAAGTGACTTTTTGTAAGTACAAGATTTAACATGGTCGTTTTATCCAAGATTTTCCAGGCTTTTATTGTCCTCCATCAGAATTCCAGAAATGAAAAAGCAGATACTGTACACCAAGTCGATCATCGATACCGAGCAACAAACAGCCAACAAGTACATGAAGATGGAAAGTGGTACAATCAGAAAATCCAAGGTTCGAAACTTTGCGTGTAAAATTGGTCTGAATTCGAGGTACAGGCTCCTGTTCAACATTGTGAGAGAGACATTTATTTTCTAGGCACAATACCGCTCGCTGTACCATCATATGGAAAACATCTCAGACCTCTCTTAGCAGTTCGACAAGTTCATTGGATTTATTTCACCCCTTTGGAGCCTCGGAAGTAACACAATCCCGCGTCCGCTCATTATTAATCACCATTCGAATGGGAACCCTTTTCTCTGCCGAGTTCATGCATGGCATGAGCAGGAATCGACAAAGCGCGAAAGAGGAGAAGACAGGAAGAGAAGGAGAACGAGAAGGAGAACGAGAGAGATATTTCGCTAGAGAGAGAGTGTGTGCGTGAGAGGGGGGGAGAGAGAGAGAGAGAGAGAGAGAGGGTAGACTCCGAGTGAGAGAGAAAGAGAGACGGACAATAAGAGAGAAGAAAAGGGTTGTACATTGTCAATATCGGCACCGTATCATCCGCGATTCGACTGTTAAAAGTTCATCCGCCATCATACCGTTCTGCAATTCATTTCTATTATTCCGTATTTTAAGGTTCTATGTACCTTCCTTCCTTCTGGACTTGGACTTGGACCGGATTACGATTCACGATCACATTGCAATTTTACAAGGAAGAGTCCTCTACCCGTGCATTGTTTCAAGGACTTTTATTCATTGGTCATTCATTGGGCACTTATTGGCCCTCTTCCTTTTCCATCTTCAACAACTTTTTAAGTTTCGAGTAATATCAAAAGGGACCCAAGTAAGATCCAAGCCGTTTGATTTGTCCGGTTTTGGGGGTCCGAGAGAAAAAAGAGGAGCACACATACTTTACATAGCGACTTTTTACTAGGTTAGTATAATTTTACCTTGGTCCGCGGAAGAGGGACCTCTTTAAACTTTTTCACACCATGTACCCATACCTTTTCTGCAATCTTTGCTCCTCTTGCTCTATTTGCTCTATTGCTACCCTAAGTAGGTACACTAACTGCCGCTATGCCACAGAGGACCACACAGGACCATACAGATCACAGATCATACAAATCATTTCAATAATTTCAAATTTTGATGAAAATGACAACAAACTTACAGCATCAGATGAAAAAAAAAGAGGACAAAGCTGAACATTAGGTCAATATACTTTTTTATTGGTAATTCGATTCGATTCGATTTCTTCATTTTATTCATACCTACATTCATACCTACATTCATACATACATACACACATACACACATACATGCATAGATACATTCATTCAGTCATTCACTCGGATCTCGACTCTTGATTACTATTATTATTACTACTGTCCCTTCAAATTTCAACATCAAACCAAAGATCGACCCAGTATATTCATTCACTTGATTCAAATATGTCAGCAATTCAATTTTGAGGTTCCTCAAACCTTTCAAGGTCCCACATCTCCCGATTCGATTCGCCTCTACCACCACCACTACTACCACCACTACTACCACCACCAACACCATATCACACACATTTTGGTACATGCGATAACACCATGATCGAGAATTCACACGACGTTCATAATTTCAGTTCCACCACTATCTGCTGCTTTAGACCACCATATCTGTGATAATTGTCATAGTATCTAAAATCAATTGACGGCCGAATTAAAAGAAGCTTGTGCATCTATCTACGGAACAACCCCCCCATCGAAGTTTTTGAAAGAAGGTACCGCCGCCATACTTGGTGTGTGGTTGGCAATATCAAGGGCAAGGCCAAGGACAAGGACGATCCTTCGTCACCATGATTTGGTATCTCCTCTATCCATTCCGAGGGTAAGTGATTTAATTGATGAACAAGCTTGTCCGGAGCTCGTAACTCTAATTATGCTTGTCCTTCAGAACTACGGAACCTCCAGATCTTGACCATAGACATCCTATTCGAGACCGATTTACTCATTTTGGATACAATGTCGCAAAGCACTCAGTCGCGGCAATCACTATCTCTGCTATCGTCGCAACATTACTCATCTACCCCTTCCCGTTCCTCTTCACGAATGACTTTACAAGTGGCGCATCAAGTTTACCACATCATGTCTGGTCTTCAGCGCAACCCCTCAAGGCATTGGACGATACCAGGAAACCGGATGTGGTCATGCGATCGATTTGGGTACATGGTGTGTTATTTTCTCGGATTGTGAAGGAGGGGGGCTAATACTGGGATAGGGAGCTATATGAAGGCTTTACAATCCGATGTTCTCCAAACAGCATTGGAGATCCAAGACAAAATCCTGGGCCCCACTGTCGACTTCAACCCTCGCAAAGCAGGTAACCAAGCCCGAATTAACGACACACAGAATGAAATGTCGGTGGATACCCGGGATGCCTTTCACGCAGCCAATGGTCTATCAAACTCATCATGGTTCTTTCATTCCCCTCTACAATATTGGTCATGCTCGAAGGATGCTATCTCAGCCGATGACGACATCATAACGACAGTCAACAAAAATCTACACCAATCGACCTCGGTCAATGTTACCTTGAGACACTCTATCGTCTTCAGCGGCAAGCGCTTTGAGGACCACCGGCTAGTGGCTGCAGATGCATTGGTCATAACCCTAGCTCACATGTTGGATTCCCCTGTCGGGAAATATTGGGAACGGAGAGCAGCTCAAATAGCAGCCGAGGGTTCTGACAAGTGGCGCCTAATTCCTTCTGATGGTCGTTCCGTAAGAAGCACCCCCTACGAATTTTTGTTTCAGCCCACTGCCACTTGGGAATTCCTTGCCTTGGCCATAGCTTATGCCTTGGGCGCATGGTGGTTTGTAGCAACCTTATGGGGCTTGCGAGCTCTCAAATCAAGACTGGGTCTTCTCATCGCGGCCACTACTCAATTGGCACTTACATTTACTTCGACATTTACCATCTGCGCTATTGTCAAAACCGATCTATCTATGATACCAAGAGAATATTACCCTTTAATTGTGGTTTTCTGCGGTACCGAAAACATGCTTCAACTTGTCAGAGCTGTTATTATCACGCCCTCTTCACATCACCCGACTCTTAGGTCAGCGGAAGCTTTTGGAAAGAATGGTCATATATTCCTTGCAAACACGGGCCAAAGACTTTTATTCTTGTGGGTTGTATCAAAATTTGGAGGCGAGGGACTGGCTACTTTCTGTCGGTTTGCTACACTTGCATTAATTTTTGATTTCTTCTATCTACTAATGTTCTTTGCTCCTATTCTAAGCATTGATGTGCGAAGGCCTCAACTAAATGACACGCTTTCGGCTTCTCGGGAACGACGTTATTCATCACCAGAGAGACCATCTCCCAAGCCATGGGTAGATTTCATTCTTCATGGAGGAAGAATGCCTTCGACCCGTATGGTCGGCACCTTGGTACTCATTGGCGCAGTACTGATATGCCAGTGGCACTTCGACGAAGGCATTTTACAAAGCAGCAAATATTTATTGCGCACAGCATCGACAGCTTCCGCATCAGTTCTAGAGGTTGACATTCATCAAGCCAGAACTCCGACTGCCTGGCTCCGATTACAAGATCATGAAACCGTCCATGAGCTTGTAAGCGTCATCAAACCACATGCTCATAGTTTTGTTGCTCAAGTTTATGATCCTCTAATTTTCGTATTGAACGGCTCAGACCGGACTCCAAATACACTTGGTGTCAGATCGTTTCTCCCGGCGTTCTATGACTTTATCGAAAACCAGTCCCTCCACTTTCTCTTGTTTGTTTTCATCACTGGCGTGGCTGTCAACCAATTCATCAAATATCTTCTGTCTGATGAACCAGCTGACGATGAGAACCACGAAGGTCATGGTGATGAACCCCTATTATCGGTTAAAACATTTGGCTCTGGCCATGCTCTGGATGTTGTCCTAATGACAGCTTCTCGTGATGGAATTATCGTTTCAGTCGGTCTAGACAGATGGATCCGTGTTTGGGACGCACAGCATGCTGGCAGGAGTTACGTAGTTGAAGAGCCTGGATCCAATATTGACCCATTTCCTGTTTTAGCCATGGCGATCGACAATGATTCCAACTGGCTCGCGATACTTTCGAAGAAAATGGTCGCCTTGTGGAATATCCCCGAACGAAGATGGGGTCCAACAATGGCCGTAGATGTTAAAGGACGAACACCAGAGGCTTTTTTCTTCAGCCACAACGAGGTTGAACTGATCGATCCAGTTATCATCGTGCGCCATAATGGTCTTATGACAGAACTTCACATGGAAGATGACGTTGCGAAGGAATTACAGATATGTCGCACCCCACTCGTTTGTGTCGAACCACATCTAGAGAAAGTCGTGACAAATGGCTGCGTACCACCTCCAAAAATCATCACTGCATCAAAACGTGGGTGTGTTCATGTTGCGGTTCAAGAAACATCTGGTTGGGTCTCATACGATCTCAGGCTTCCTTGGGTATCAGACGACAAAGATGTCAATTCCATCCTTCCATTACCGGCGCTGTCTTCCTTCCTTGCTATACGCGACCACAGTGTTGATCTTGTTGACATCTATACTCATAATGTGACTCATTCCTTTGTCACCGAGAATATTAAGCCTGGAACATTACAATGTGTTCATTCGACAAGACGGAGGCCACAATGTGGCTCGGTCGGTTTGGGTTCATTTGCATTTATGTATACTTGCATTGAAACCGGCAATCTCATGATGCAGTCGTATTTGCCTAGCAGGGAAGGCGATACTATATGCTTCCGTGACCCTGATAAGCCAGGTTCTAAAACATGCTGTTTATGGCGCGAGACTGTAGAGCGAAGGTTTACCATTGAAAATCCGGGTGATTGGCAAGCACTTCAATCGGGCTATGTGGTAGGTGTGCGGAAATTGCAGGATCGAGGCAAACAAGCGACGGGCAATCAACTTTCGGGATCTCTTGGTGGTGGTGGGCTCCGACGACGTGGTGTTTCTGACAGAAAATCCCATGGTGGCCATCCGGAAGGAAAGAATGATGGCTGGGAGGTTTGGAGTTTAGGATCGAGGGGGGATGAAACTTCTGTGCCATTAAACTCAGTATACGATCAGGTCCTGCTTGTTGGTAAACTTGGTCCCGTCACGAAAGTCGGTACTAATAGTATCGTTGTCGCATTGGGAAATGTCGTCAAACTTATCACTGTCGGTCATGAACGTTACGATCGCGTTGGTAATGAATCTGATGAAGCCTTCGTGGGCATGGCACCTGCTGCGAATAGGAGGAAACGACCTGTTCTTACTCGAAAGAGAACAGACTAATATGCAAAATCTCTGCATCCTTTTTAAGATATCATTTATGTTTATTTGCGATTTGCATAGGGGAGGGAAGGATGATACCCGTTATATGGACAAAAAGGCGTTTCCGAAATGAATTGATACAGGCTTTCCATGGTGCAGAAAGTGGCGTTCATGGATGAATATGTTTTTAGTTTTCAATTTCTTCTGGCGATTACACGGCGTTGGTGGATATAGTGGCATCTATATCAAAGTTTCAAGAGGTCATGGTTAGAGTGAATGTCAGCCAGGCTTTTAGGCATGCCAAACTCGGATTTATTGATGCATTCTTCCATGATCAAAATCATGATTCAGCAGGCTTTACTTGAACAGGATGAAGATGGATCTTTTAAGAATAGCCTACAAACGGTAAGTCAGCTAGCTGACCAACTGCTATTGGCACTAAAGCGAAACCAAAAAAATAACCATCATCATCAGTTGATACATATCGTGATTGTGATACAGTGACAGTGATAATGACTTGAACAATGAGAAGATTCTCAAAATAAGACTTACAGTTAACATGATAAGATTTTGACTACACGCGACGAAGGATCGCCGGTGGGCATCTATCGAGCCTAGGCCTTATAGATGGACATTTAAGTTTCTAAGCTAACTACCGAAATCCACGTTCCTACACCAATAAATTCCTAGCTCATTGACTGATTGATTGATTGATTGATTGATTGATTGATTGATTGACTGATTCGACCTGCGGGAACTCCCTTTTGCTTTTCTAGCTAGTCGGGTCATCCCATAAACAACCACGTGGGGAATTTGCACCCCTCTCTTATCGTTACTCGTGCGTTCTTATCCCTAATTAACCTTATCACTTCTCCACTTCCCTTTCAATTTCATCACATCGCGACTTACCTAACTTATTAATCGTTAGACTGTGCTGCGAACCATCCGGGAAACATCAATCAGTATGTCCATACTTGATTATTTCAATTCCTTTAATAATTGGACGCTCGCCGCGCTAGCACTAGGAATTGCGCTTCTGGTGCCTGGAATCATGGGGTTCTTTGGTTTTGGGGGTAATAAGTTTCAGGTCAAGGGGAAGGTATGATTTTTTGATTCTGTGCATTGCTTATTTTTTTTACTCATCTCTTCTTCTCTCCTCACATACCCGCTTCTTTCTCTTTTTCTTTCTCTTTTCCCCTTATATTGCGAAGATAGATGAAGGGAATACGTAACATATGTGCTAATTTATTATTATGATGATAGACTGTCCTTTTGACGGGCGCTTCGGAGGGAATGGGGAAGAGTGTTGCGGTTCAGTTGGCGCGAAAGGGAGCCAATGTCATTATTGTGGCGAGGAATGTGGGGAAGTTGGAGAAGGCTTTGCAGGAGATTGAGGTGCGTTTTTTCGGTGGTTGGTTTTTTCTTTCTTTCTTTGGACGGGGACGTGGGCGGGAGAAGGTGAGGGAGGAGGGAGAGGGGAGATGAGCGTTGGGAATTTGATAGCGTGATGGCGTGATGGCGAAAAGTGTAGATGGGTGCGCGATTGGAGACGAGGGAATAGGAAGAGAATTTGAAAGACGGACGAGGTTGAGCAATTGGTGAAGGGGAAAGTGGATTAGGCGGGAGAAAATGGGCGAGTGGGCGATGGGAAATGGGGAATACTTCATTTCTTTTTTTGTCAAAGTCTTAATGAGCTCAACTAACATCCACAGGCCGCAGCTCTCTCCCCCTCAACCCAATTCTTCCACTACATCTCTGCCGACGTTTCTATCCCAACTGAAGCTGCACGTATCCTCGAAGAAGCCACTAAATTCAATTCCTCTACACCTCCCGACATCGTCTGGTGTATCGCCGGTACATCTACCCCTGGTTTCTTCCTCGAAACTACTCCTCAAAAACTACGCACACAAATGGATATCAACTACTGGTCTTGTGCGGACATGGCACATTGTGTTTTGAAATCCTGGCTCTCTACACCAAACGTGGAAAAGAAAGAAAGGCATTTAATTTTCACCAGTAGTGTTGTGGCTTTTTATTCCATTGTGGGTTACGCATCATATTCACCCGCCAAAGCAGCCATCAAGAGTTTAAGCGACACTTTATGTCAAGAGGTCCTCATGTATCCCAATCCTCCCCAAATCCACACAGTTTTCCCTGGCACAATATCAAGCCCAGGATTAGAAATTGAAAATCAAGGGAAACCAGAAGTTACACATCTTTTGGAAGAGACAGATCCAATACAAACACCGGATGAGGTCGCGGGTAATGCGATTAAGGGACTGGAAAGAGGAGAGTACCTCATTACAGTAGGTTGGTTGGGAAGTATGATGAGAGCTTGTGCTTGGGGTGGAAGTAGGAGGGGAAACTGGGCGTTGGATACGTTGATAACTTGGGGGACGAGTGTGATTTGGGGATTTGTGGGAAGTGATTTGGATGGGAAGGTTAGGAAGTGGGGGGAGACAAAGGGGTTTGCGAGGGGTTGAGTGTTAATTTGAGATGGATATGCGGTGATCTTGTGATGGGTCAAACTAATCTTTTTGTAGTTGAGGAAAGTAATGATTTCCAAGGAAAGGGTTGTATAAGATTCGTATATTCAGAGCCTGGAAATGAGTCTCTGGGGCTGGGCTGGTCAGGGTATGGAGTAGTGTTAGTATGGCTGACGTTACTGTAGCATAAAGAGCGATAATTCGAGGCAATCATTGTACTTCAAGCCAAACCCCTCTTCACTTTTCTCGTCGAAACCATAGCATTCACGAATTTTACTGAACGGAGTGACCTTTTAAAACTGCGTGTCTGGTCACGTTGGCAACGCTGGCATTCGCAAGTGCGGAGTATATGTATCATGTTGTTTGTGAACAGGAATCCTTCCTTGCAAGTGCTGAGTGACTATTATCCAGAGGTGAATGGTAGGCTTAGGATTGGTATCTCAGGAAATTCACATGAGACCAGCTAAATAGTGGAAGAGCAAGCTTGTGTCTAAAAGTCGCGCTTGTAATTTTCTAGAGCTACAAAACTTCCCCTTCTGCTTCAAGTTCATCGATTCAATCCAATCCTTCTGTCTCCAAATGGCGGAAATAGCTCTCTCTTGTATCCATCAAACCTAGCGGTTGATCGTCTTCTTTATAAGGTAATATTGAAATAGCACTAACAATGGATTTCCTTTTGTGGACATCTTGGGATACTTCGCATGATCTTTTTTTAGCAGCAAAGTGACTGTTGCTCTATGAGTATGAGTCAAGCTCGTTATAAGCGATTTTGATTATGTTAGTATTTAATGTTGGAGCGGTTATCTATGTGCCATCTCTTTAATCACTAAAGTAATAATCCCAATTCAAGCACAAAGCCTTGCCAAATATAAGAGGTAGTAGTTATTATCATTCATTCTGAATATTTTGAACCTACCAATCTGAATCACAGTGATTGAAGTCACCTCATTAGCATATATATAAAAGATGTTAAAATCCCAAATTGTTTTAATAATATTAATGATAGATGTGTGAAAGGAGTGTGCTGAATCCACAAGTCTGATTGCGATTCGTTGGTAATTCCACATTTTCCTCAATCGCGCAAATATCCAATTCCAGATATTACCCTAAGGTTCATAATATCAAAATTTGACAGTAAACCGATGCAGCAAAACCTTTCCAAAGTCCTTCAAATCCCTTCATTCATGTACACTCGCCATTCCATTGGCAGTGATCCAATGCAACACAAAATCCATCTCAATCATCCTTCGGCATCATCGCCATGATCATCACTAAGCACCTCCACCACCTTGAGGAACACAAACTCCACAAACCTCTCTTATACTCGCTAACAGAAGCAGGAGTCGTCTTTCCAGTACACGATCCTTCTTTCTTGCAATCAAGACAATCAAAGGCGATTAGTAGATCGTTCTCTAAAAACCTCCTACATTTAGAGCATCGCGTAACGATCATTCTACAACCCTTTTCGCACGTCTTGGGTGCTTGGTTGTCGTCGGGGAGTGCATTTTTGGAAGTGGAAGCGCAGGCGGAGGTAGAAGTGGAGGTGGAGGTGGAGGATGAGGAGGATGATTGTTTGGAGGGACGACGATCGCGGATCTTGGGGAGTTTGGTATGGATTACTGGGGCTTTGGTGTTGGTTAGTTGGTTTCTTGAATTTTTTCTAGGGGCATTCATTGCTGGTCAGATTAACCCACCTTCGTGAGTGAAATTTCTCTATCCTTCTCTAAACATAAAGCCACTTCCTATTCCACCTAAAAACGTTACTCCTCCTTTTCTCCACATTCAACAATAACCCCGATCAGTCAGAGAACCTGCCGATATAAATCTAAACACAGTAGTAGGAGCATCAAACCCCCTAACTTCAACACAAGTCACACAACCAGCATCACAATAAATATCTACGCAAGCATGCGCAGCAATCAAACCTTTCTTACATCCCCAACAGTGGAAAACTCTAATACATCCATTCTTGCACTCTTCTCTTTTAAAATCACGTTTGATTGTCATAGGGTGGGTTGTGATACTTCTATGTTTTTGATAAAAGAGATGGGCTGCCCGCATTATGAGATGTTGTGATGCTGTGGTATATGGGGTGGAGATGGAATTCTCCTTGGAAAGAGCTTTTATGTCCCGTGGGGAAGTATTAGGACTTGATATCTCTCTTTGCTGCCAGGAAGGAGAGAAGCTAGTGCTTTTAAGCATTTCTTGAGCCATTGAGATTATAAACTAGAATTCGCAACACCAAGGAGGCAAAGTCAACACATTGAGCACATCTCGTGCCAAGTAAAAGTTTCACTATCTGTAATAGCTTTGTAATTGTATGCCAATGCAGAAAAGGAAGGAGCAAAAGCCAGCTTCTGCGAGTATATTTTGTACGTCCTCGGAGACGAAAAAATCCTTCGTATTTGGGGCCTCTAGAGATGCAGGTTTGTGTATTAAGAATGAGCTTTGGTGTGAAAGTCGAATATGCTCTAAATAATACACATCTCGTTTATGAGTCCCGCGGATTTGAGCAAGAAAGACTCCGTAAGGTTTGATTTGATTGTTGATCTGGGTGATTGCTGATTATGGCGCTAAACATGGGCTGATTCCAAGAGAGTGAAGTATGGGAATTGGATTCACTATCTGACCTCACTATGGCTCAGTGGAAATGGTTATGTGAATATGATTTTCGGTTAAGTCAGATGAATCATTTATGACTATGATCAGTTATGCTGTAATGAATATGGAGAAGTTAACGTCGGTAATGTGAGTCTACTATGGCTCTGGGAAGGACGACTTGATAGTGATGGAATCTGACTGCGTTGCTTCTAACATGACCTTTTCACGATTACGGATATTGGATAACTTTACTCTAACAGTATACGCATAAAGTAAAATGGAATATATTTTTATATCCCGTTTAAAATGTAGACAATCAGATTTCCTCCCTCCAAACGCAATATCGAGCCATCATAACTTCCACTATTGACTCCCACCTACAACCGCAAAACATATTGGCCTTCCCTCATGACACTAACCAATCATATGAAAGAAAGGAAAGATATCAGATAAATCCAGCCTTTACCACCGCTGACGCAATGAAGCATTCGCCCGTCGCGAGCGATACGCGACTATCTAGAATTAGCAATTTTCACACACAACATATTCGATCTTCCTAGAGTGGAACTCTTACAGAGTGATAGCCCTAATTTCTAATTATACCTTGAATTCAAGTAGCTTTTAGACTTCTTGCGAGGCTGGTCATCCTGATCTGCGGGCCGTTTGTTCTTCTTCTCAGGGGCCGATGAAGGATGTGGTTGTCTCACTGATTGTAAAGGATCTGGTTGTTCTTCGATGATGCTAATGCGTTCAATTGAGCTTGGAGGTGGATTCGATTCATTGATATTGCTAATGTAGCTTTGCTTCGGGATTCTGTTTGTCGGATCATAGTAGGTGGAAATTTGTCCCGGAGCATTTGATCTTTGATTCATTTGAGGCTGTTGTTGTGGACAAGTGTAGTAATTTGAGGAACATTTACCTGCTGAGAGGGTTGTTGTTGTGCTGGAATATAGGGTGGTAGAGGGCCAAAGGTTAGTAGTGGCGCCCTCTCTCCCACAAGGGAAATATGTCGTTGATCTTCATGGTAAGGAGAGGATACTAGTTGAAATGGATGCTGAACTTGAGGATGTCTTTGCTGTTGAGTCTGCGCGCCTGCGTTATTGGAAGCAGGCTTCTGGTTATTACCAGAATACATGGTCAAATTTCTTTCTGCCATCGATAATAAAATGCTTGAATACTGCGTTGGCCAAATATGTTCTTGATATTGAGAAATGAATTTTGGTTGTAGATGAAAAGAAAAGTCCATGAAATTGGGAAATGAAGTGCTTAAATACTACTTTCCTGCCTTAGATCGGAAGCCTTAATGTCATGATGATTCAAGAATATGAGGTATGACTTGTCACATATCCAATATCTATGAGCAAATATGGCCATATAATGAGTAGAAATGACTGAACCATGAGGCGACTAAAGTGACCAAAAGGGCCTTGAAGTGAACGTAAAAGGCTTCTATGACTATGAAATGACGACTACATAACTGCGTTGCATGATTTACATTGACTGTAACAGACGGGAAAGACTCAGAGTAGCAATGAATTATAATTATGAAGCAACAAAATACCTGAGACTACATAGAACAATCACAAGAATAACATCCTTCACAAAAAAGAAGTACAATAATGGATGAACCAAGCATTTCCGGAACTCAGATATTCGTATAGTCACTGCTACGAAAACTCTCTGAACGTAGAATATGATTAATATTCCTCTTTGAAGATATGATACAAAACTATCATTAAAAACCTACGTAGAAACCACGAAATACATCAATTCGTCACAGCAAAACCCAGCATAGCCATGAAAGAAGGAGAAGGTGATGGTAGATAACTCGAATGTAAAAGCGGTATCGAGACGGCGAAGGACTGGTCTTAAAAATATGTAGAGTATAAAAATGCTAAAGTCCCACAGGTTCATTTGCTTATGGCAGGAAATCTAAAGCACAGGACCAAGTTAGAAATATTCCAGAACGCAGTGCTCTCAGCAAAGCATTTCCACACTTTCCAATCGCCATACCCAGAAGGAATTAATGTTTGTCTCTCCGAAGATGCCTCACATACCTATCGTTCGAGTGAATTTGCTTATTGCGAGCCTCATATGCCACGCCCGCTCTCACCTCAGGCTGGTGAGCCATCCAATTGATCAGAGCGCGTGAAACTGTGCCTTTAGAAGAGCTGCTCTTTCCTGATTCTTTTTCCTTTTGTTCGGACTCACTTTTTGGTCGCTTCCGATCTGATGAAATTCGGCGACTTGAGTTAGAATGATTGCCCACATTCTCTGAACTCGAAACTTCACTAAATGAAACAGGTTCAGGAGAGGGAGTCCCCAAAACTTGTTGTACTATTTGCGGAGGAGCGTAATTTGGTGCTTCGGTGGTGTAAACTGGACATTTACCTTTACCAAGAGGTTCCTGCTGAGCTGGTGGTACTTGAACATGGATGGTTCGATCAGGATCATCGGTAGGTGTTGATCGAAGATAATCATTGGTATACATTGGTTGACCACGGTCATTTATATACATCAGTGGATGAGGATCATCGAAATACGCTGAAGGAGCTCTTCTCTGACGGAATAGTGGCGTTCGAGCATAGGCTAGTATTGAGGGTCGTTCTTGGGAATAAAGTTTTTTTAGTTGTGGGTGTACTTGTGATTCTGGATGAAGTTGCTGCTGCTGTTGGTTCTGAGGAGGAAGATTAAGAGGAGGGTCTTCAGCATTTGGGCGTGGAGTTCCTCGTTTGATATTTATCTCTAGATCTGAATCATGCGACACAACCAACAGGGCCACGCTTCTTGGAAATCCTGAAGATGAAACTGGCGAGGCTGTGTTCCTTAAATTTCCTAGAGGAGGTGAAACTACATCATTCATCGTTCTTTGTGATTCGATGTATTTTTGTGGTCGCTTCAGAGAATTATCAATACCTGGTCGTGGAGTACCTCGCATGCTTTGTGCTTCTGAATCCGGACGAGGTGGCACAGCTGCAGGGGTTTCATTTCTCAAATTTCCTGGAGCTGATGGAATTACATTACTCGTAGTTCCTTGTAATTTTGTACAATGCTGTTGCTGTTGAAGAAGAAGCGGAGGAGAAGGAGGAGCAGAAGGAGGAGCAGAAGGCGGAGCAGAAGGCGGAGAAGTAGAAGGGGAGGAAGAGGACGGAGAGACAGTAGAAGCAAGCGAATGGCTATCAATATATGGATCTGGGAGCCTCTGCTCAGTTTGTGCTTCTAGACCTAAATTATACAACATTTCTGGCAGGGGTATATATCTTAGATTTCCCTGAGGACGCAAGACTGTATTATTCATTGTTGCTTGTGGTTTGAGATGATGATGATAGTGGTGGTGGTGGTGTTGTTGTTGTTGTTGTAGTAGAAAAGGGGGAAGGTGTTCAGTAATTGGTGATGAATGCCTTCTTAGAGAAGGAAGAGAACGTCTAATGATAGACTGCGGATACCTTTGCTGTTGAAAAGGATGGGAAGGATGAGAAACTCCAATAATAGGGTGCGGAGCCCTTTGCTGTTGAAAAGTATGGGAAGGAGGCAAACGTTCAATAATAGGGTGCGGATTGCTTTGCCGTTGAGGATGATGGGAGAGAAGAGAACCCTCAATAACGGCGCATGGATTCCTTTGCTGTCGAAGAGGGAAAGGGCACTCAATCTTTGGGCATGGAGCCAATTTTTGTGTAGGAGGAGCAGGAGGAAGACACTCAGTATCAGGACATGCATCTTCTCGCTGTTGAGACGGAGAAGAATAAGAAGAACGCTCAGTATCTAGTATTTTAGTGCTCCATATTTCGGGATGGAGAGGAGGAGGGCGCTCAATATGTAGGCGTGCAGTTTCTTGTTGTTGAGGAGGACGAGGAAGAGAATTCTCAATATTTGGGCGTGAATCCCATTTTATTTTAGGAGGAATAGGATAACGAGGAAGAGAATGTCCATTATTTGGGTGTGGACTTCCTTTTATTTCAGGAGGAACATGATGAAGACATTCAGTATCGAGCTGTGGAGTCTTTTGTTGTTGACCAGGAGGGAGAAGAGGCCACTCGAAATTTGATGTTGAAGTTCCTTGCCCTTTAGGAGAAAGAGTGGGCGATACGGCTGGCGAATCTACGTCTAGTGAATTTTCCGAAGGGGTAGGAGAACGTTCAGGATTTGGAGGTGGAGTCCATGTGGTATGCGCTCCTGGAAAAGATCCAGGAAGACTATACAACATGGCTGGCTGGTCTATATCTTCCGAAATTTTGGGAGGGAGCGAGACTGTTTTGTCCGTGGTTGTCTCTGGTTTGGCACCGAGATACCCGAGTAACTTGTACATGTTGAAATATGTTCTGGACCTTTGGCGATGGGGTTTTGTTGTATGTGTGAGGAAGAAGTCTAAGAAATGGAAAAGAAAGCGAGTGTTTAAATGTTACTTTACTCCGCCGTACCACAGATCCTGAAAACATAATTACTCATGGAGTATGAATTGTCATGTATATTTTGGAATTTTAATATCTGAACATAAATGACTTGACACGAGCAAAAACGACTAGAACGGGAATGAAATGACTGTCAAAACTACTGAGCGAAATAACCAGGAAATCAATGGAATAGCTGGGATGACTGTGAAGTGCTTGAAATAGGCGGAATATTGTGAACCATTCGTAGTCATAATAGCATGCGTGGAGCAAGATAGATGACTAACCAGAGGTCTATGGTTTTGGATATTCACATGGGCAATTGCTGATCAAAAATGTGTTGAAATGAGGATCCGGCTTCTAAACTCAGAATCATATTTGGGGGACGACATTTGATTATATGGATACTTTGTACATTTAAACCTATCATTCTGATACTCGGTAGGATATAATAAGAATGCTCAAATTGTATTCAGACCTAAATACCCACAGGAAGGTATGTATTACATGCCATTTATGTGCGAACAGAGATAATCTGATCAAAACCAATCAGGAATCTGAATCGAACATACAGCCCAGAATGCAAAACTTCACACGAGGACTCTCATCCACTCCATGCCAGAATGACGATACCTCGATATAACCCAGCCGTCTTGGTTTTATCCAAAATAGTAAGTAGCGGAACTGAGCAAAAATTGACTTTCCTACTCGATTCTAATTCTCTATTATAGAGACATGCACGCCGGTAATAGTAGACCCAGCTTTGAGTTTCCGCGTTCTTGCCTGTTGCTCTGCCAAAAATATTCCACTGGGCAGATGCAATATAGTATATACTACAGAGCTACAAATGCGCCGAAACTTTTAGATATATGAATACTGCTTCTATCGGATCACGCGGGACCCATGGAAAGTGTATTAATTCTCCTAGAACACACGGTAAGAACGTTTTCAATTCTTTTGAGAATGATCTTTCCTTCGAAATATAGACTTCTATTATTCGGCAAATATCCCAAAACTCCGAGGCTAGAGAAAGCACATTACTACTATCTACAACCCAAACAAGTCGAAAAGAGAGCATTTTATCCAAAATTTCAAACTCCCCGGCCTCCTCAACAAATGTCTACGGATTTATCTCGTCAGTCTTGATATAGCCAAACAACCCCTCACATCGCATGACCCTCAGGCCCATGATGAAAATCATGCTCAAACTTTTCCCACCCACCCGTCGGCTCATCACACATCTTCAAACCATGAATCCTCAAATCATAAAACCCATCCTCTGGAGTCTTCCCCTGACAAACATTCCCTCCCATCGCCACATTAATAATAACCTGAAAATCGTTTAATCTCCTGGTTCCCTCAGGCACATGAGCCTTCATAACCACCTTTCCATCAATATACCAAACCATCTTTCCACCTATCCCATTCTCTGGCTGGTTCCACGCAAACTCATATGTATGTTGCGAAGAGTGCATATTATGCACCGGCGTCTCCACGACCCGATGTTTATTCCAATCTTCCCCGTTGAAATGTCCCCAATGTAAACAAGTATGATTAACCGCATCTCCATTCCACGTTTCCATAATATCTATCTCTCCATCATTGGGCCATGTAAACGGTTCGCGAGGTAAGAGCCAGAACGCCGGCCAGACCCCAGGAGCACACGGTGGTGTTATAGTTGCTACGAGACTGCCGCGGTCGCGGGCAAGTGTCATATGACTCGTTAACCGCGCGCTTGTGAATCGACCATTCGAAGATATAGCTCGGAGGACCAAACAACCATTTTCGTCGTGGAAGGAATTTTCTCGATCGGCGATGTAGTTTTGGAGTTCGTTGTTCCCCCATCCATGATCTCCAAGTTGATGTCTGAAATTATCGGAAACGGGATTATGTGGAGAGAATGACGGGTTCCAATAAGGATGAATGGCAGAATATGAGGGTCTGTTTTGGGGTATCGGCGGAGGTGCAGTTGGGGGGCGATGAGCTTGAATCGGGGGATAGTATCCCGGTGGTGCAGGATGTGGTGGTGGAGGAGTATGTGTCGTGGATTGGCCCGGGATGGTAAAGTTATGTTGGGCCGCAAAGGCTTCGCCCTTAGCTTTGGCCTTCTCAAGAATACTTTTGAGAGACATGTTGTATTGTATTGTATGGTGTTTCGTTTGTTGCAGATGGCGCGGAATGGAATGTTTGATACATAGATGGAAGTGACGCGGACGGACCGGCCCGCGAAATATACCATACTGCGGGGTATTCCTGTTGAGCCTTGATCCGGAGACGGGATTCTCGGTGAGCTCAGGGTACAATTTACAAATTTATACTCGGTGTCGTTTTAAATGAATGCCGGGCTGAAATATAACCGAATCCATCACCAAAATCTATAATTATTCACTATTTTCAAGATTCTATATATCAATATATAATTGTTTAATAAAATTTAGATTTTGATAATATATAGATATTTAATAAAAGAAATATATATCAAATTTTCAAATTATAATTCTGATTTTTTAAACTACAATAATATTTTCAAAATGGGATTTAAATTAACTTTTTCAGGCTCAACTTCAAGCATTTGAACTCTGAAAATTAGCGAGTTTTTGATCTTATACTGTAGTTTTTTAAATTATTAAAATAAAATAAAAATCTATAAGAATTCTTATATTTTGAAAATTTTTATATATTAATTAATTGAAAATATATCATTTGATCAAATCTTTATATTCTAATTTATATTGATTGATTTGATATTGAATTTTGAAACCAATAACTTTCATGGATTTTGGTGTGATAGTAGTCTGGCTTATTCAGCCCGGCATTCATTTAAAACGATACCGAGTAGTAACAATTAGAAGAGCATAGCAGGAAAAAGTCAAAGACCAATTTGGTTTGATTTGAAGTGTAGAAGCATTTAGACATATTACGAGTAGTGATTATATATATATTTGTCTTATACTACAGCCCAAATTTTTCTCTGAGCTAGACGTCTCTTATCCTCATCTCTAGCACTAAATGCGATAGTACAAACACATATTATACATATCTTCTATCTCTCCTCTCATCATAGAAACTTCGTCTTCTCCATACTATTCGTAAACAACTCCCTACACCTAACTTTACTCCCCAACCTCGCGCATAGCAAAAAAGCTCCACTCAACTTTCTATGCAAACTATAAGTTTCCTCCGGTGGCGGCGCTAATCTCTCTCTAAGCATAATTGGAATGAGAGCCTTTACTCTCTCTGTAATTGTCTGGTCTTTAAAATCGTAAATCTCCGGTGACGATCCCAAGAATGGCTCTGCGAGAGTGAGAATGGATTGTATGTGTGCATCTAACATCGCTTTAGATTCGTGGCCTGTAAGATATCCGAGGTCGATGGACAGATTTCGGACCGTATCTCTTTCAGACCTGGAGGCTGAATCTAGGAGCTGCGTATATTTAGTGATGAATTCCTCTGGATACTCGCGCGAGGCACCGAAATCGAGAAGTTCTAGTTTGTTGGTTTTGGCATTATATAGGAAATTTGTCCAATTAGGATCCGTTTGCATGTACTTAAATTCAGTAATCTCTCGAAGACAGAGACGAAGGATTTGAGTTCCAATCCAGTCTCGTTGTTCTTGTGTGAAGCTGTGAATACGAGTGACACCGACTCCTTCCATGTATTCCATAGTAAGAACTTGTTTGCCTGATGCTTCGGAGTATACCTTTGGAACAACGAAGGCGTCCTCTTCGTCTGCTAGAAGTTCTTGAAAACGTAGTCCGCATTCTGCTTCTCGAATGTAATCACATTCCCATGCTAATTCTGTTCGGGCATTTGCAATCGTTTTATCGAGGAACAGGCCCTTTGGCAGGAGACGAGACGCCGTGAGTAAGATCGCGAGGTTGTTAAGATCGGAATCTATTGAATCCGCCACCCCGGGATACTGAATCTTAACGGCAACCTTCGCGCCCGTTGATTTGAGTGTTGCACGATGGACTTGACCGATAGATGCTGCTGCCAAAGGAACCTCCTCAAACTCTCCATACAATTCTCTCCAGTCCGGACCAAGATTTGCTTTTAACACCGTGTTTCTCTGTGAAGCGGGCATGTAATCTGCGCGGTCCTGAACTCGCTGCATCACTTCCTGTATTGGCGCAGGAAGCATTTTTGAGTCCTGGAAGCTGATCATTTGACCTAATTTCAAGGCTGCACCCCTCATTCGTGACAACTTAGTCACCAGCCTATCCATATTACCTGCACTCAACATGAAAGAGCCTTCGCCGCCACCGCCACTGACTCGACGAAGGCTTTCGCTGATAGCCCCTCCGACCATGCCAGCTGCAAGGCCACTATAATTCCATAGTCTCCCGAGTCTTGAGGACGGAACACTGGACTCTCGCAGCTTATAAGGCAGAGGTTGCGAGCTTGCCTCTGGCTGCATCTAAATTACTGTCAGACCTCAGTATCACACGCATCAAGTGCGAAAAGAATTTATAATTACGGTATCATTGCTAGTTTCTTTGCTAATATCTGCCGCTAGCTCCTCAATATCTGCATCTTTCTGATGAGAAGTCTCGACGATTGGCTTGGAGGGAGTACCTAGATTGGTTGGCTCTGCCTGCACTGATGAACGAACATTAAAGGTGTCCTGATCTTTATTCCTTGCTAGCTTGGGTTGTTCTATAGGAGTGTCTTTTACTCCCTTTAAGCCTAGAGAGCCTTTACTTGATCCTTGAGTCTTACCTCCTAATAACCTTGCAACCCTAGGGCTATAGAAAAGATCCGTGTTAATACCCTCGGGTAGCTGTTCTTGTTCAGGAATCGATTCGACAGAAGGTATCTTTTCAGTAATATGAACATTCTCTGAGAAAGTATCAGAATTTATAGCATCTTGTTTCAAATGTTTATCATTTTCTTGAACATCAGATGTGTGTTTTGGTATCTTGGCCCTAGGTAAAGAAGATAAGCTAGGTGACGTGTGTTTTGATCTATCGTAAAACGAGTCTTCATCGTGCCCCTTCTCCAATGGGTTCTCCGATTTCCTAATAGCATCTGCTGTTATTGATGGTATTTGTTGCTCATATTCTCGCTGGATACGTTTTGCGTCTTCCGCAGACAAAGGTTTTTTCTTGGGAATAGGAATTGTCGAGGCATTGGAAGCGGCCGATTGCAATCCCTCACTATTTATCGGGTCTAATATAGGCGCAGTTTGAGCCCTGATCGGAGTCGTGTCTGCATTCAATTCGACAGCATGGATATCTGCATCTTTAGGAGGAATTGTCCCATCTGGCAGAGGGTAATTATTGGCCTTCTCCTGCTGAATATCCAAATCCCCCTGTGGTCTCGGATTGACGGCCGAGTTTGATTCTGATCTCTGGTAGAAATGATCTTGCTCTAAGCCTTCCTTATTTCCCGCGGAATGCTGTTGTTCTTTGGTAGACCTTCTGTTGGGTATAGGATCACTGTCATTCGATTGCGAATTCGATGTATTCTCCGCTGCCTCCTTAGTCCATTCCGGCACATTATCGTTCAGCCTCGATGCAAGAAAGGATGCAGCCTTTACAGTTTCCGTGACTCGATCCGTCTGATTGCGTACTGCTCTTGCTAGAGTCGAGGTTCTGTTGTAGACGTCTATTTGCCTCGTCTTTAGCGCAATGTGCTTCTGTGCAACCCCGCGGGAAGCATTGATTAGAGCGGCCAAGTCGAGAATTCTCTTCCCCGCCATTATGAGCAATTTTTGGTTTCAATCCTTTTCATCGATTCATAACGGATAACTAGCTAGTGAGTTTTGTAAAAGAATGTTTTGATATTTGGAGGGGTGTCGAACCTCTAGAACAATTCTTGCCAAGCTTAACTTTAATCCCTGTACACCTGTTACACCTTGAAGACGTCACCATTGCGAATTTTAGCAGCAGCACAATTTTGAAGGATGACAATCAGAAATATGTAGGCAAGGAGACGGATGTATATTACATCCACAAAGGAAAATCACATGTTGTGACATGCAGCACATTGCCGAATCGAAGTTATCAACATAAATTCACAATGATATAATGATATTAATCTACCTGTCCTAAAAGTTCACATACGGTGCATGCCTATGCGAAACCTGACCGCAAAACACTGTCTATATATATGTCGAGGATGACTTAGCATCCACCGGGTATCTTGTAATCAATATAACTCCCCAAAACGCCGTTTGCTTTCTGAAATCAAATACCATTCAATGTTTCCCGGAAGGAGTCCATCTGGCTCGAAGGTTAGATTTTGCCCTCACAGTCCCTGGTGTTCTGACAGCGAAAGTATCATTAGCTCCGTTGCCCGAACCACCAACACGACTCCATAACCGTTCAGCAGCTGGCGTCAAACCTCCTGAGCCTACTCTAGGACTGCTGGGAAATTTGGGCACTGGGGTAGCATCAATCTTGCCGGTCATGCCATTTTTCGCAGAAGTGCGTTTACTTCTGGCAGTTTTGTCAACCATCCTGTGATGTAAATCTTCTCGCCTGCTTTGTTCCTTGATTACGAATGGATTCTTGGTTGTTTCGCCAGGCCCGAGATCGATGATCGAAGAAGGCGTATATGGTTCATCCTCTGGTTCATCATCCACAAATGCATACCCATTTACACGTGGAGTTTCGCTTCCATTAAATCCATATTCTGAGTCCTCAACTCGACGTCTTCCAGCTATCGCATCTCTTACGGCAGACATTGACGGAGAAGAAGGTATGGTGGTTTCCTCTTGAAGTGCAAGACCTGGTAACCTTGTATTGGCATATGCCACACTTTTCGGAGCAGCCCTCGACTCATTTTGTGCTCTTTGTGCTATAGTCTCGACGGAATCTTCTACACTGTCAGGTCGAAACATTAATCCATTATTTGGTTGGGATCTCCAGGAATCCGGTTGGGCTGGTCTTTCCGCTACGTCTTGAATTGCAAGTCTATCCCTTCTTCCGCCATCATCTTTCAGCGATTCTCGTGATTGTAAAAGCTTCGTTTCAACCTCTTTCTGCTTTAGCATCATCTTCGAAGGAACTTTGTTCCCTGTCCACATCCAAGCATACTTTTCCGCTCGTTTCTTATTTTGCTTGTCTAATAACTTATAGAAGCTTTCGTTATCCTCACTAGTATATAATGATTGAAACTTGGTAAGGCTCATATTTGTATCTACTTCCACTTTGGGAGCCTGAGTTGCATCAGAAGCGACTGACATTGGGGTATCTCCGATTAATCCTCCAGGTGTTTCAGGAGGTCGGGATGGTGTCTGAATAGATGTGCCGCGTCTTCCAATACGTCTGCCAGGAGTCATAACATGTCGAAGCCTACGTTCGGCACTTGTAATCCATGCTCCATCCTTTGAGTCGAGCGCATCCAAATATTCTTGTTTGGTTTCTGTTTCGAGTAGTCCTGGAAAGAAGTCTCGAGCGATGATTTCTGATATGGCATCGGTATATGCGTCTTCATCGATAACATTCTTTGGTCGTTTGATGCGTTTGGGAGGTGGCGGCATTAGAGCAGTCTCATTTGCGCGTTTTGTGAGAGCCGTCGAGGTTGATGAAGTTGATTTCGATGGTACCAAATCCATCGTTGCAGATGCTGTGTCAATTAGGGTTATAAATTAATGATAGTTGTTTTTATGTTACCGTTTTTGTAATCTTCGTAGTGTGAGTGATAGATTGACTGGTGGTTGGTTGACTTGTATCTTACACCTGATACAAAATGCGATAAGATGAGATGGAAAACGGGACGGGATCTCTCTACCTAGGTAGGTGGGTAACCATGATTAAGCGCGTGCAAGGGATAAATATCAACAATAAAGATCTCGGTGCACCAGTGATAATGTCAATGTTCCACCACAGGGATGCTTCTGGACTTCTAGGTACTCAAACAAGTAAAGTTAATTCACAAAGTTCAATCCTTCTACCTTAACCGTTTTTTATAATCAATTTTTGTATGTGCTACATCTTTTTGTAACTTCGGATATCGAAAGCATCTCTTTTACTTGTCGCTATAGTTTCTTTCCTACCACTATTTTCCCCTCATATAAACTCGGAACCCCGCACTATCTGCACCCAAAAATCTTCATTATTGACAAAATGACTTCCCGGGAGGAAGAGGCCGTTGCCTTGAAGAATGAAGGAAACAAAGCTTTTGCTGCTCACGACTGGCCTAAAGCTATCGAATTATATACCAAGGCTATAGAACTTGACGACCAAAAACCTACATACTATTCAAATAGAGCTCAGGTACATCATTCGGGTGCATTCAACCCTCAAGCCTGCTCGCGTGATTAACAGTTTGGCAGGCAAACATCAAATCAGAGGCATATGGATACGCGATAGCTGATGCCACGAAAGCCATTGAACTCGATCCGAATTTTGTAAAGGTTCGCTTGGCAGAGCTCCTCACACTACAGCTCTTCTTTCCCCTCAAGCTGAAAATCTAACCATTTTCCATTAGGCATACTATCGTCGAGCCGTTGCATATACCGCGATCCTAAAATCCAAAGAGGCTCTTAGAGACTTCAAGACTGTCGTGAAGAAGGCGCCGAATGATAAGGACGCGAAGCTTAAGTTAGCAGAATGTGAAAAGATTGTCAAAAGGATCGAATTCTTCCGAGCTATCGAAGTCGGAGATCCACCATCTGCATCAGAAGGCCTCAACCTCGATGATATGATTGTGAAGGATTACGATGGTGTACAGCTGGGCAACGAAATGACAACCGAGTTCATCAATGATATGCTGGAACGTTTCAAGAACGGCAAGAAAATACATCAGAAATATGTTTATCAAATTGTTATGGCAGTACAAAAGATTGTGTACGATGAACCAACGATGGTGGAAATGGAGATTGAGAGCGACGCTCAGTTGACTGTTTGTGGAGATACACATGGTAAATGGTCCGTATTCGTCTTACCATTCATAGCTGATATCGAGTCTCAGGTCAATTTTTCGATCTTATGGAGCTTTTCCGACTTAATGGTCTACCCACAGAGAAGCATTATTACTTATTCAATGGTGATTTTGTTGATAGAGGTTCTTGGTCGACCGAGATTGCGCTCCTTTTATATGCCTACAAATGGTTACGCCCATCAGCATTCTTCATCAACAGAGGAAATCATGAGACTGATGATATGAACCGTGTTTATGGTTTCGAGGGTGAATGTAAGGCGAAATATAATGGTAAGCTCTTCTCCTGATCCACCTTATGTTTACTCTCTATGAATATTTCAACTAATATGCATTAGAGCGTACTTTCAAGCTATTTTCGGAAAGTTTCTCGGCTTTACCTCTGGCAACTCTCATTGGCAAAAAATATCTTGTACTTCATGGAGGTTTATTCTCTGATGACAAGATCACATTAGATGACATCCGAGCTTTGAACAGACATAATCAGCGCCAACCAGGCCAGGCAGGATTGATGATGGAGATGTTATGGACTGATCCGCAAAAAGAGCCCGGTCGTGGTCCTAGTAAACGTGGTGTTGGCATGCAATTCGGACCAGATATTACTAGGAGATTTTGCGAAAACAATGGATTGGAAGCTATCATTCGTAGTCATGAAGTTCGAATGGAAGGTTATGAGGAGGAACATGATGGAAAATGCATTACTGGTATGCCAATTCCTATCCAATCCGTTACACATCGCAACTAATATATTGTAGTCTTTTCAGCACCCAGGTATTGCGACAGCACGGAGAACAAGGGAGCTTATATCAATATTGGACCCGATTATAAATTGGATTTCCACAAGTTTGATGCAGTACCTCATCCTAACATTAAGCCTATGGTATGTATCACCCAAAATCCTACCAAAAATCTCGCTAAATAATGAATCAGGCATACGCCCAAAACTCTCCTTTGTCGATGATGTAGATGAAAAAGGTATCATCAGATATTTCAAGTAATACTTGGAGCGTTTATAGAAAGTTGGATCCATCGCATCTACCAAAGTATCAGGCGTCACGCGGGGAAATGTCTTGCAAATAATTTGATCTTGTACAATAGATTTGATACCCTTGCATATTCCAGCGTAGTGCTTCAATGGTGCTCAAGCGAGGATGTAAGACTTACATACTTATCCAACATACACAAAATTTTAGGCAAATAATAGCTCCAGATAAACCTCCATTATCTGCAAAGCTCCCTGGTGTTTTCGGAAATACATCATATTGCTGTAAAGTTGTGTGATGATGTAAAGCGATGTGAATGGCCAAAATGAGATTCCTTCTTTCTTTCCCAGGGTGCCTCTCGCCACTGGATTGTGAGCTTGGTGTTTATAACTCATGTAGAGCTTTCTTGAGTTCCATCTAAGTGGTCAGACAAAGCGAAAGAGTAGCTAGCTCAATCCAGCACTTAATCTATGAAGTGATGATCCTGACTACGGCTAAATCAATTGTATTCTTTAAACTTTTTAATCTCATCTAGGTATATCTAACATCATAATTTAAGAGATGGTCTTCTCAACCAGAGTGATTCCGTATTTCTTCAACTCCTCCATCAATGGATCATTGATCTTGCTGGTCATAGGTGCAAGAATACCCTTCTCACTAATCGTTCCATCAAGAACTTGCTTAACAGCAACACCACATGGGACACCGACCAATTTGGCCATGGCGGAGTATCCATTTGGATCACCATATTCAACTAATGTGGATGTACGAGTTTCCTCCTTTCCATCCTTGTGCTCAATCTCGAATTTGTGTTGCAACATGACGAGATCACGTTCTCCCTTTTCAAATTGCATCTTCTTCTCAAGGGTCGCACAAAGAGTGTCAAGAGGGTTACCACGGGGAATAATCTTCTCGTCAGAAAAGATACCAACCCAGTTAAGACCATTCATGATGCGTTCCTTTTCTTCGGTGCTCTCGAAATTTGCCTTGGAAGCAATTGCCCATTTCAAATCATCCTCAGAACTTGACGAAGCTGCGAGAACCTTTTGTGTAGCTTCCTTCCAGGAAATTGGTTCGGAGAATCCTTTATCCTCATCGCTCAAGAATCCCATATCAACCAATACACGGATGAATTCTGGGAAACCTTGGTATCTCAAAGTACCTCTAATAATAGTTTGTGCTTCAGGGATGTTGTAACGCTCCTTGTATGGGGTTGAATCTCTGTTTGGGTAGGCGACAAATGCAAATCCTGGGTAGATGAAGTATGGTTTGGCGGTACCCATCAATTCTGGACCGGCGACGTCGACAATCTTTCCATCTTTGTAGAATCTTGCAGCATTTCTCAATGCCAACAAAACACCACGAGAAGACCAAGAGAACTTATAGCCGAGAGGGTTATCCGAATCCTCTGGAGCTGGAAGACCTCCACAGTATGACAAGAAAGAAGTGATTTTTCCACCAGCCTTGTGAACCTCCTCAATAGTCTTAACAGCATACAAGTGATCGATTCCTGGATCCAAACCAATCTCATTCATAACTGTGATACCTGCATTCTTGGCTTCTTCGTCCAGTTCCATCATTGCTGGAGAAACATAACTGGTTGTAACAACATTCTTCTTGTTTCGGATGGCAGATTTGATGACGGTAGCATGGAAGGTATACGGAATTAAACTGATGACCAGATCGTTCTTTGCAACTTCAGCATCGAGAGCTTTGTCGTCTGTAACATCGAGGGAGATTGGGTGGGCATTCTTTACACCTTCGGAGAGCTTCTTTGCACTTTCAATGGTTCTGCATGCTGGAGAAAAGTCAGTTTTCAGTAGCTGGAAAGGAATTGAGATTTATATGTACCAACGGAAACTTGAATGCCTGCTTCACTGAGGATATCCAAGGTAGGGCGTGTAACAAAGCCCGCACCGAGCATGAGAACTTTCCTAGAATAAATGTTAGAAGAGAGAAGTTGGGGTAAAAATGATCTGGAAGCTCACTTTGTATCAAATCCAGCCATGATGTCTAATTTGGTTGAAATTGTTGGAATATAAATTGAATGTAAATAAAATATTCAAACAAAGGCTTGAGTACTTTAACTTTACTTCACCAAACAACTCATACCGATGGAATTAAATTTCTTAGTGGGGTTGATCCGTAATCGGACACTGCATGCAGACATACGTACATTCGCAGTAGAGATCAACATTGACTCACTGTATGCAGAACGTCTTAGCCATTCTAATCAATTGATCAATCATACTTCTTGAAGCAGAAGCTAAACTTTCTAATTCATCTTTTAAGATTTTAATTCCATTAGTTTTTCATTTTTTAGGATTATTTTACAAAATCTTATCGACGTTACATGTACAATGCATACATAACAATTTACGGAGAAAGTGACTAACAAGTGAGGTCAACCGTCAAGGGTCTTAAATGTCCCGCGAATGTCCCGCACTAACCTATAATGGATACTAGCTCCTTCTAAAGCTTACTTAGCGCCATTCGCAAAGAACACTTTTCATAAATGGCGAAAGCTTCTTCTCTTCTCTTCTCTTCTCTTCTCTGCTATTCTTCTCCTTTCCTTAACCGCAAGCTCTTTAAAGCTTCATTGAAAAACTTTTCAACATCTTTTTCACACCGTACAATTATCATGTCGGCAATGGATGTATTCTGGGCAGCTCCGCCCATTTCAAGGTATGCGCCATACCATCTGCGAAAGATGCGCCAATCATTAGATACTGATGCTGATGATAGTTTAGGACTTTGGCTGCTGGTGCCTTAACCCTTTCAATTTTAGTCTATACTCACATTCTCGCTGGGTATTACGTTGTATTTTTGCTACAGAACATTTTACAATTCCCGCCACAATTATGGCGACTACTCACTCCATTTCTCATCACTGGCCCAGATTTGGGTATTCTCTTCGACACATACTTTCGTAAGACTCGAAAGATCGCAACACAATCAGGATAGATTGGCTTACAAGGAAACAACAGTATACACTTATGGAAGCAAGCTTGAAACAGCTTCGCCTAGATTCTCTCAACCAGGAGATTTCTTGACATATGTATTGTTTGTTTGTGCGACGATCTTGGTAGGCATTATCTCTTTTTCTCTTTCTTCACACTCCACCTCTATACTGCCCGTTTAGTGCAACGCTCTCAGCTACAACGGTTCCTAAAACGAGGAAGATTACCCTTACATTCTCAATTGGTCCGACATTCGCAAAACAACAAATAGGATCAATTGAGGTGTAGGCATGGTGGGAAGTTCCTATGAGAAAACTCGTGTTGATTCCTCAACTTAACTCGGGTGGTTGTGGCTCCCTACATTTCAAGTCATTATCATTGAGATGTTAAATACTTGGTGTTTCTATTTCAAGAGATACCTTGTAAAATCTCATCTAACACATGCACAGGGATTGAATGTGTTCATAACTGGCGGAGTGGTCTTTACTTCGGCATTGGTATTAGCCTTCGCATACACATCGACACAAGATGATCGTGGCATGAAAGCTACCTTTTTCGTCGTTACTATTCCAGCACCATGGATCCCATATGCCATGCTTCTTATGACATTTGTCATGGGTGGTGGTGCTGGTGCAGCTAAAATTCAAGCTACGGGATTGGTTGCCGCACATTTACATGATTTCCTGACAAGACTTTGGCCTACTTTTGGTGGTGGAAGAAATCTTGTTCCAACCCCTGGCTTCATCAGGAGAGCTTTTGAAACAACTCAAACTACCACTACTCAAAGAGCTTATGGTACTGCCGTCGCACCAGCACAACGATCTCCAGGTACGGGCTCTACTTCTAGTTCTTCTGGAAGTGTTCTACCTGAATCATGGAAGAGTCGTGGATCAGGGCATAGATTAGGAGGGGATTAATTGATTTGGAATGATTATCACACTGTACTATAGATAGTTTCATGCGTTGGTGTTTTGGTGTTATTAAATTGAAGTAATAATTTTAGCGCTTGCGGAATCTTTTTATACACTTTTGTTTCTTGCTGCATTACGCTTGGTTTGTGTAATTTAGTGACTGCATTGTGTAACTGTTTTTACATTGGCCAATGAAGTTGAACAGTTGCCATCTTCCACGGAATTGTAGAAGTTGCATCAACTGCTACCACCTTTTATCCCGACTTGCAATATCTTTCAAACATTTTTCCTCTCAATCATGATAATGAATTTATCATAAATACACCAGCGATATAAAATATATGTTATCATTCATCATTCACACTCTCACATTCATTCCCTCCATCCCATTCATTATCTTATGATTCTCTCCTACCCTATTCTATCGCCATTAATAAAGCATCATTACAAAATTTCTTCACTATACTCACTATCAATATGTAATCTGTCTATCTGTACAGTATATATGTTGTTGTTTTTTGGGTTTGGTTTGGTTTTATAAAATAAATTTGTAAAGAAAGGTTTGGGATATAATTTAATACTATTTGTATGTAATTACATAGAACATAGAATAACGAAATAATAATAGAATTTTCCATTAATTATCCATTAGATGTCTATCGTGTAAATTATTCTATAGTGAGGATAATGTGTATTATTGGGTTTTTTGAGGGGGCACTAGGGATAGAGAATGATGACGAGATGAGGGGCGGAGTGTTTAGATTCATTCATGTATCAACGCATTTCTAGCTCCTTGATTTAATTGTTCTGAGATGTAAGTATTAACTTTCTTGGTGGGTTTACTTTCTTTGTGTATGTAGGGTTATGATAAAAAAAAAAAAAGAAGTGGGGTGGGGGGGGTAGCGAAGGAGAAAAAAGTATGGTAAAATTAGGACAGCGGTAGATTTGGTTGGATAATTTATGGAGGGTTGGGAGTGTGTTAATAGTTAATTAGTTTCTGGTCCGGAGGTTGTTGGATTATTGTTATTGTGTTTATATAATTAGGTAAGGTCATTATATAGAGAGTGGAAGGTGTGTAGGGTTGGGTCTGGTGGGTGAATGGATGGGGAAAGAGAAGAGAGAGGAGGAGAGGGAAGGGAAAGAGGAAGAAAGTGGTTTTGATGTTTAACTTTAGTTTGATTCTGAACTTGGCTCTGCTTCTATTTAGGTAGCTAAAAATATACAAGATTGAGAAGGCATTTAGTTCAGATGTAATCTTATAGTCGTATTCATACTTGTACATGATGAGAATGAACGGTGGAGATTTTTTCCAAGTTTATAGGGCCAGAGGAGATTTTATAGGAAGGGGGTTAAAGTAAAAGTGAAAGTTGTTGATATACATCAAATGAAGATCTGGTGAGCTTTCTGTGATTAAATGTTTGGGAGAAAATGATGTTTAATTCGTTGATGGTATGGTCTGTTTATATACTTACTAGCTAGTGAGATGGAGCGAGATGTAAAGGGGCGGAGTGAGGTAAAAGATGAGCTTAGATTTCTGGGTTTGTGATGTCCTTTTCGGCTATGTTTAATTATATGACAATGAAACTTATGATTGAGGATTATATTTGGTGTATGTGTATATAAGTAGTCATAGAGATGGATTGTAGATATGATTAGTGAATCGTGCAGCACAATGGGCTGCCTTGCCACAGTACCTGATTATGGTAAGGGAGTGGATGAGCGGCACGGGAAGGGGAGAGGGCATTGTTGATCGTAAGATCTTATCTAGAGATACGGGTATTAAAGGATCAAATATCCAGATATCAATCACATAGATCACTCATCAGTAGCTATACGACAAAGTAGTAAGAGCGGGAGATAAAGAGATCAATATTGTGTCGTTTTGTGTATTCTCTGTGGTGAAGGGAGACTTGCTTGTTAGATCGAATTGATTGAGGTTTTGAAGTAATATGTGATTGAAGGTATGAAATCGAAGATATGTGATGATGACAACGGAAGACAAATTGAAAAATGATGATTGGTTATTATCACTTAAAATGAGATATATATAATTAGTCAATAGGTATATAAATGTCAGACAACAAAAACACAACATCATCTATCCTTCAACGTTACCCCCTTCGATAAACATCAAACCTCAAAGAGCCTCCAAATACGAACATAGTCTTCTTTCTAGTTACCTATCCCACAATACTATCTCCAGATCATTTTATACCTGATCCTTGAGCTTTTCCTTATGTCGATAGAATCCAGGGAGTGAATATATGCACCACTAAATAGTATTATATATCCTCGATCGAGAGTAATTTCGCGCTATTTCGGAGGAAAAGTATTATACGTAAATAACCTCTATGATTCACATACTCACCATACTCCTATTTAAACCCACACTCTTTCTTGCCAGGACTAAAAGTTCGAGGAGTATTCATCCGCAGATTATGTGTTGACCTCCTGGGATCTTGGCAGCATATGCATATATATTGCATGATGCAAGGAGCAAACAAAACTCAACTTTTAATTCATTCTTTCCTTTTTGGTATACTGTTTGTTTGCTTTCAATATTTTGTTTTCAAAGCACTTTAATTCCGAAGGCCGAATAGCTAAGCCTATTCCTTCATTTTTTGAATATATACTCGCAGCTTAACTGCTTAGCTAGATAATCAATCAATTCAATCTGATGCTCTTTCTGGTCTCAATAAACCCGATATTATGTCAAGTCATGTGGCAGAGACTAAGTATAAACTTCCACAGGAATATTACAAATCAAAGGAGGGGGGAGAGAAGCGAGCTGCGCGTGAAAAGATGATAGATTAATAGATATATATAAGGGCAGTAACAATATTGCATCATGACAACGACAATATATTTTCGAAGATGTGAACTAGATATTTGGACTCATAATTAACTTCAAGGCTCTAGAATAATATCACCATCGGATGCCAAAATAGATATAAATTCCTTTTAACCTCAAGGAGTCAAAGAGTTGCCATGATTATGATTATATGTAGCTCTTGAATACACCCTCTAGGAGTTATTTTATATCCAAACCTCGTGGAGTATTCACCCTATACTATTTAAGGAGTGGAGCAATTCCTCGTAAAACATCAACCTCGAAGCGGAGGTTCTTGCCGACAAAATCCTGATTCCTCGCCTAGGTATGTTTTAAAAGCATAGTGTATATAAACTCGTTCCTTGGATTATCATGTTAGATAAATGATTGAAGACCACTGATAACGTCAAGAATTATAGGAAAAGACTACATATATTTAGCAAGTTATTATTTTACCTCCTTGTAGCATTATCCGTGATGAATTGGCTACTAATCAGGTAAACAATAACCTCATCTTTTGACGGCATTGAATGAATAGTCAATCGCAATTAAAACAATAATTAAAAAAGTAAAATTTAAGAAAAAAGTATTAATCTCATCCGCCAGACAGCGAAAGCTATCACCTCGACAAGGTTGTAAAATCTTTGATAATAACCAAAGTATCCTTATTCACAACATCACATCCTCCTCAGATCTGAAAATATCAATAATACTCTAATCTCGAGCTCTCATCTCGTATTGTGCACCCAATATAAGCACTCTCACGTCAAAACCCCATTTTGGCATGCCCAGCAATGATATTCCGGTACTACTGATATCTTCTCAGTTACGAACAGAGTCTTCTATACCTCTCTAGACTTATTTTTTAGAAAAATAAAAAAAAATTGAATGAAGACACTAGTATACCTATCACAGTCTGGAATCTCATAACCAATCACGGTTTACCATAATTAATTACTGGTAATTAGTTCCAGTCCGAAGCGAATAAGTCCCACCCAGCCAATGACTTATTATAAAAACCCAAGTCACTATCATTGCAAATTCTTAGATATCATAAGTAAATGCCAGTCTATAAAGATGAAGTTCCGAAAATATGATAGAAATGAAACCAACCATAGCAGTAAAAGGCTACTTTTGGCTAATTAATTACCTACTTTCTTTCATTCCTTATTCTCCAATACCACAAGATATTCATCCTAGCTATTTTGTAGTTTTAAATTCAAGAAATGAAAGTCAGATGGCTAATTATATGTTGAAGTATCTAAAAATCAGGTAGAATCTACTGTAGATGATGAGGAATATAGATTTGACAACAAATAAAAGTGAGAGTAAAAAAGGAGAAAGCTGTAATTAATATCCAAGACGATATATTTGGTAATTAATAACAATACAAAAGCATTCATAGTAATAAAACTCTTAATTATCCAGAACTTAAAAGAAGAGAGAGGAAATAGATAACTCAAAAGAAAGCTGATCTTCTTGAAAAACACAGATGTGATTATACTACATTTTGAGGTCTTGTGAAGTAATAATAAACTCTTCCACTAGATTTTAGTTTAGGAAAAGCTGACTTTGGCTCTTTATACAGATGTCATTTTGTGTTTTAACATGAAGGTTCTGGCTGTATTAGCCTGTTCGCCCGAATATAAAATATTTCTCCCCGGACGAGCATCATGCACTTGCAAGTGACATGGATGTCTTCTGCCCCTCCAGTGTATAGTTATCAATCTATAGAATATATTTACTACCTTTGAAACAACATCAACCTTCATCCATCATCCAGCTCACAATCATTCAACCATTGCGCAACCAGAATTTAGCATCCGTATTAGTAACTGCCATTATCACTTGTATGTCTTTCCACTTCTTGACTCGCTCAATCCAATTCCCAAGTCCCCCTCAAGTTCCTCCCTCCGTCTTAAGCCAACGATATTGGTTCTGCGTGCTTCACTGATTGATGTACACAGATCAATCTCGAGTATATGTAGTATTAGGTTTTGTATTGAGCGGTGAAGTTATGTACCCTCTGGTTTGCTACCCCAAAATTTATGAGAATCCAAGAGTCGACGACGACAAATTTTATTCAGGTGGAATGAGAGCTCACGTATGAGTCGAGTGTGATCGTTCAGAAAATGTCGGTTCCAGGTACTGCATGTAATAGCTGCATTATGACGAGATTGTACATTGATGTAGGACATCCGATTCGGGATCTTGGGATGCTCGAAATTTATCTAGTTGGCTGTAGGCAATTCACCTAAATAGCAGGAAGAATTGGTCTTCTGGGAGTAGAAGACAGCAGATACTTTATTGCTTCTTTTGACGTTAAATTAAGGTAAGTGCCTGCCTGAAGCACACCCGAACAAAACAAAGGAGATAGAGAGAAGAAGAAGAAGAAGAAAGAAACAGTTTAATTACCAACCATCCCGCAATAAAAAATACCACCAATACGAATTCCCAAAACCCGACACCCATCCTCCCGAACCAACGGTCCACCACCCGACTCACCATCTCAAACCCCTACACAGATCCCCCCAACCAGCAATTTCCTATCCCAAAGCAGTCACATCTCACATACCCTAAACCCAAAGCAACCAATCCATCACACCTCACAATCCCCCTCGAAAAATTTGTTGCACATCATACCGAAACCCGACTCCGAGCTGATCAACATTGGCTTATTATATCCCCCATGCCGCCTCCGAGATTTGGGCGTTCCATGTACCGAGTTCCGAACGTTTTTCGGTATTACATGGGGGTAAGAAATAAATGTATGTGAAATATACCGAGTGATATGAATTGGGTTCCGAGATCTGAGCTGATTTGTGGATATGGAGATTGGTGTTGCATTTCTGGAGGGGTGGAGAGAAGGGGATTGGATGGGATTGAACGGGGATTGAATGGATGGAGATTGTGACTCGGGTTGTGTAGGTGTGATCGTACCGAGTTGTCGGATTATTGCGCGGGTATCTTCCGAGTACTGTGTAACTTTTGGATGTTTGTTAGTTTTGTCCGATCGAATGTAATTAATTTTGGAAACACACAATGAGGAGCATTGGATACAAAGTGCATTTTTCTGAATATATCAAAGCCGGAAAGATTTAGTAATGTACCTAGGAATATAAAAACAGAATTTCTTTTCAACACGGCCAAAGTACGGATGGTGACATGGACCGACTGATTGACCGGTTTGGTGTTACGGGTTTTTGTTTGTGCCCGGACCGAGATCTCTTCACGGACTGGAACGGACAGTTCCAAATATAGGATTCCTATTACAGTATATCAAAAAGCCAGTGAAACAACGACGTACCTAGAGAGCCGAAGCGGGTGGACAGACAGAGTCCTAACTTTTGGGGTGCTACGAAGAATTAAATTTCGAACCCTGAAAGAGACACAGAATAATGTTAGACACTTACTATATGTGAGAGCTTCAAATTTCTCTCTTCCTTCGTGTTCGTGATACATTCAATTTAGAGCGGAACAAATTAACAGCGAAAATTGGGGGCAGAAATTTGTTTAAGGTGTAGAGAATCCATTTTTATTGTGCAACTAATGATGTAGCTGCGGTCGGATTTCTTTCTGATATGTACCAGCAAACGTTCCAGTAACCTTACTCCTGGCATTGACTGATGGAACTTCAGTAAATCATTGGCAAAACTTCAAGTACATTCGGTTGGTCTTGGCGGTGAAACAATTCTTGCCCTAGGGATTTCATCTGTATCAACAACCAAAAGCTCTTGCTCGCCCCGCCCCAGAATCCCATATACACTGATTTCACCATCTTTGATACCTAGAACCGCGCTTGTCCCTGCATATGTTGCTTCGCCCTCAGTTCCACATCGATTGGCAAGAACAATGATGATTTCTTCCTTTGTTTCGGCTTGAATAATAGGTTCCAATCGTGTGATCCAATACGAAATTGTTTCCATATCAGGTTTTTTTGCTAGAAGACCAAATATCCTTTGGTCTTCTCTTGTAAGCCAAGCCATTGACACAATGACAAGATTTGCTTTTTTCTCGAGTACATGACAGGCAAATTCACAGGCAGTCCATGGAGCTTCGAATTTGTATGGGTTTAGATCCATGCCTATGAGGTACAGTGTTAGTAACTTTTTTCTAGCATTATTATGCTTATCATAGAATAATTGCCATTCTTCAAGGATGTGTTGGCCACTCACAGATTCCCATAGCAACATTTCCTAATCCCTCAATCTCTCCGCTAAAGAAACCGGATCCTTCGTGAGCCCAAGTCTCATCAGTATAGTAAAGGAATGATTTTCGGTAGTTAACAATAGGCTTGCCCTCCTTGTTCACCGTAACGGCAGAATTATAGTATTCAGGTCTCGCCGAAACTCTTGAAACGTCATCAACATTTTCTGGATAACCAACTGTAACTATACAGTTGTGCCTGAGAGCTATCGTGCGCGCCCATAAGGATGTAACACCGGAAGTAGTTGGTTCAAGGTAAGAGGTAATTTGGTCTAAAGAGGAGAAATTATAGCCTATATAATAGTTAGCATGAAGCTGAAAAGGAACTATCATTAGGATATCTTGGACGTGGAATTCACCAGAAAATGCCATTTCGGGTAGGACTAATAGATCGATGTCTTGCGGATTTGCTTTACTGAGTATCGCATCAGCCTTTTTAAAGTTATTGTCGACATCTCCGACCTTTGATAGGGTATTAGCTGTGTTTGCGCATGCATGTTGTGACTAGGACCCTTACTTGAGGGTCAAATTGTAAGCAAGCGATTCTCATGATTGCGATTGTCTATGAACTTTGTTTGATATTCCAGAATATAAACAGCACTAATTGTCTTAATGACTTGTTAGATATGAGATCTACAATGATGAGTTAGTGTCTACTAACCACCAGATCTTGACCATACTAGAGACAATTTTTACATGGATGAGCGAGAGGAAGTAAAGGCAAAAATGATTCAAAATTTACCTGTATTCCAGATGCAAAAGTTGGCAAAAACAAAGCCTCCTAAAAATTATATAGGAAAGCTAAACAAAGATATAAACGGCGAGATGGCGGCGTTATTTATGACTTGACAATGTTGTTGATACCTGGTCGATCAAAACACCCAAATATCAATTTGGCACACGCCACACTCCTCTCCCACAAGCTTGAGTCTTCTACCGGCTGCAGTGTGAATCTCACCCTTTATATATCTCGTCTGAGAGAATTACCAAAAGAAGCGTTTGGTATGGGGAAAGTTCTAGAGTACAAAGTTGTGGTGTTCTGGCCATGGGCAAATCGCTGAAACGTGGATGACTTGTAATATTTCGGGGTGTGAATAACAAGAGGGGTACATCAATTAGTGGATCAAAGCTTCTCATTCGTGAAGAAGCATAAGTGGAGTGTCTTTATCATTTGAATCTCTGTACTTAGTAATCACCAACGTGATTAGCTTTACTTGCTCAACTTCATTCTTTTTTCCATCTCGGACTGGTAAACACAACTTCAAATGAAGGTCAATGAAATCTAGCAACTTCTTTCGAGATAGGAGACATCATATGCCAGAATCCTCATCACACATATCGGTTATTGTGTATGATATTACCAGATTCCATTAGTATACCGAAGAATCAAGAACTAGGGTTTAAAACAATACTGAGGAGCTTGAACTAAGGACATTGGTCTTGAAGGTTTGCGGATAACATTTATAAATGAGTTGGACACATAACTAAGTTTCCTGCGTTCTTATTGCTGCAGGTTGTATGCTTCGGTCTTAAGCGCAGCTAATTGCCACACGTCAACCGTCTATCTAACAATGTTCTGCAGCTTGTCCTTTGCAGCTTGTCCCTGATTTGACTGTCGTGTAAGCTTTCCCATTTTCTTGAGATGACCCCTTTCGATGTACTTTTCGCAATTTGGGATACAAGGAGTTTCATTTCCTCGTCCTATTTCGTCGAATGAGTAGCCTGCATACTCTGTTAGCTGTTCATGAAAGAGGATGCCCTTCTACACAAGCCTGCGCTTCAATCCGCACATCTTCACTACTGAATTTCTATCAATAGCATGAGTCCTAAATTAGCATGTTTGGTAAAGTCTCATGCTTCAGAGCTATAACTATTGGGATACACCGGAGCTACCTAGACGATTTTAACCCAATGAGTTTACGATGACCAGGCGCATGCAGCCAGTTGACCGGTTTCTAACCGACTCTTGCGTTCTCATTTTATTATTGTACGGAGTAGACATGAAGGAATCATCGATGACAGCCCTTTAAAGCTTTTTCAAAATTTGGCCGTCTTCCCAATTTCGTAATTGGTTCACAAGCTTTGTTGTTTCCGCACCTGATTCTATCACTACTTTACCTTCCTCGGTAATTTCTTTTTATGCTCTGTATAGCTGCAAGTTTTCATCTACCACGAGTTTTTATTAACGGGCAATGGATTACTCCTGGATCTATAACCAAGTCTACTTCATTGCACCATCCTTTTCTTTTTGAATTAGTTTTTGATTCCATGCATAGAGATAGTATTTGAATAGATAACTATGACATCTGCATCAAGTGTTTATACTTCGTTTGAGATGTCTGAATTAATGTTACATGGCATTCATCTTTATTCTCTTCCAATATCATCAAAAAGGTTAATTAATGGTAAACTAATGATAGCTCTATTATCCTCAAAGTATGCCATTGCTGATATCGCTTCCTTTATGCCTATTGTTATGATATGCTACTGTTCATTGTATCCCGTACTGTCATTGATATATAAAATCTCATTGTTCTGTAATTCATGTCATCTATACTCTAAGCTTTAAACTTGAAGTGAATCGAATCAATCAATGTTCAACCACCACCACTTTCCTGGAGACTCTGATGCTTGGTGTTCCCTTCTGTTACCCAATGATAGACCACTGCTGCTCCTTGGATTCTTCAATCAGTAGCTCTTCCCAGCTTTTAGAGCCTCAAGGTAGCAAAGTGTCTTCTTTTATAACTAATAATTTAGTTACTGGATTCTAGAAACAGGAAATCGGCATGAGCTTTAGTGTAGAGAGAACTTTGTTTATCACAGCATATTCGTTAATACGCCTCTCCTGCTTTCAAATACTCTTCAATCTCCATCCTCTCATATTTCGGCTCACATTCTAGCGCCAATGGAAAGATTTGTTCGCTTGACTTATAAAAGGGTTATGTTCTACTAGGAAACATTCCATAAAACAACGTTGATTAACAGTCAAATAAATAATGCCAGTGTGTGAACGAAGTGAATGACTTCAATTCAATTACCACTGTAATATAGCTACTGTAATAAAGCCCTAAGCGAATGCGAAAGAGACTAGCTCTTTCAGTAAGTCTATATAAGACTTACTACTTTCAATATGTAGCTAGCTCTTTAGACAGAATACAATTAGACATACAGGACCTACGCAATCCGTGGGTGCTACGTCTTCCGTATCCTTCTCGTACCAACAGCGTCATTAAATCATTTCCTCGTGTGTCTCTTCGATATTAGAATATCAAATTTGATCTTCAACACATCGTCATCAACTACTTTCAATATACTCGATAAAGCAAGATTCAGGCCTCGATATAGGGAAGTAAAATAGCTGGTATATAATAAGGTGAACACAAGGAGGATTAGTAAAACTTTTATTATCTAATGAGTAAATATAAATTCCGTTGAAGAGTCTGAGAGAAGAAGCTAAACATAATACCACGTCTCAGCCTAGCTTACCTCTCTACATAGTCACTTAATCAGTATACTCTGTGTAGAAATATATCTTCCTTCCGATGTACAATAGTCAGCTACCGGTTCTTTACATTTATCACTATTTGAACCAGCCCTATCGATTCTATTATAAATCATTCAAAAGAGAACTCACTATGTACCTTTTATCTAATTAACTTTTATCTTCTAAACATTAAATACTTTATAAAATATTATAGTGTTATTTTATATAAATATTCATTTTATATTAAAAACTTCTAAAGCTGTTTATTATATACCAAATGAAATTATATTTATATTAATAGTTTTTTGAGCATTTATAATAAATATTTTAATTAAAGAATAAAAATAATTTAAAAAATTTATATATATATATAATTAATAAAAATTCACTAAAGATTTTTTATATATATATTTTTTTAAATTAAATATTTTTAAAATAAATAAATAAATAATAACAATTTGCTTTTCATTCTCAATCAACAATCAATCTATTATTTATTATCAATCAATATTATTATTTTTTCCCTTCTTTTGCCCTCTCACCCCCTCACACTCACACTCCCCCTTACAACTTTCATTCTCTACACCCCTCCCCCTCTCTCAAACCCTCAACCCAAAACCCACCTCTCTCAAACCCCCTACCCTCAATCTCTCATATATATCCTATCCTCATCATCCCACCTCTCACCTCACCTCACCTCAGGTTACCTCACCCTACCCCACCCCTCACCTCCAATATCCAACCTCCAAACATCAAATCTTTACACTCCCTACACTCCCACCTTCTCTGCCCCCATCCATCTCCCCAAGAAACCTCATCTTTCCCCCACCTCTTTCCTCCTATCTATTTTAATATTCATCATTCATTTTCACAATAGAGGGGGAATACGTATAATACAATATAATACAATAAAATACAATATAATCTACTTCTAGACCAAATAGTCATCATCTGTACTCAACCTATACTATTTATTGATTGCAGCAATTTCTAGCAGTTCTAGCAATTCTAGCTACTCCTAATGAAGCTAGAGTACATAGGTAGTAGATCTAAAAGAGATGTATACGTAATACATAATATATTGTAATGTATTGCAATGTAATATAATGTGATGTTCATTCGAGTGCAAGCAAGCAGAACTCGAAACTCAAAGTCGAAACTCAAAGTCGAAACTCAAAGTCGAAGCTCAAAGTCAAAAGCACCGCATAGCGCCTCCATGTATGTTTATATGGTACCGATGTATATGCCACTCCATAATCATCCATCCATCCGTCCATTCATCCATCCATCCATCCATCTAACGCCATGCGCCTATTTGCCCATCCATCCATCCATCCATCCACCCACCGACCCATCCAGCTAAAAGCAAAACCGACTTCTTCAATCTCGATATGCCGCCATCAAGAAAATCCATGTATAATCCCCCAAAAACTCATCAACTCTCAACCTCAACCTTCTTCTTCCTCCCACCCTTTCCCTTACCCCTCCCCCTCTTCTTCGGATCCACGCCCATATTCTCATCCACCTCCACCTCACTCTCACTCCCCTCCTCCTTCTTCGCCGCCGCCGCCGCCGCCGCCGACGCCTTCCTCTTCCTCCCACTCCCCTCCACCCCCTCCTTCTCCTCCTTCGCAACCGGCACCACCTCCTGCACGCGTCCCACAATCTCACTCAAAAAATCAAACTGTTCATCCCCCTCCACCACCCTCTTCAAACACCCCGCCGTAACCCTCTTTCCGCCCTTCTCCCTCGCCACCCTCGCAGCGCCTTGCACCAAACTAATCATAAAAAGTTCCAAAGCCTTGCTCACCGCAACCGGTGTAACTTGAGCTACTTTTCCCACTTCTTCATCGGCTTGCATGATGCGTTTTATGCGGGCAACAGGGAATTTTGTGCGAATTTCTATATTATCTGGATTTGGATTTTTGGTCGTCGCTGTGGGCGGGGGGGCACTTGCGAGAGATGGTTGAGGAGCTAGTGCGTATGTTGACATGTTGGTGTTGTATTGAGGGGATGGGTCGAATGTATTTGGGATATCGGGTTGAGATTTAACGCGTGGTTGGCGTGGTTGTCGCGTTGACATGTCAAGTGGGTTTGGGGTATTATTTTGGTGTGAGAGAGATGAGTTATTATTGTTGTATGGGTATACCGGTGTAGGGTTATTGGATGTAAGGTCAAAAGGTGATGGGATGCGATTGTTGTAAGGGATTTCGGAAGTTGTGATTGGAGAGGTGTTTTGAGATTGAGGTTGAGATTGAGATTGATGAAATGGAGATGAATTGTGATTATTATAGTCAAATTCGGATTTGATGGTCTGAGAGTGAGAGTGAGAGGGAGAGTGAGAGGGGTAGTAAAATTGTGGGGCCGTTATAGATGAATTTGTTCCTTGAGTTCCGAAGGAATGTAAATGTAAATGTGTAGAAGGTAAAGCTGGAATTGGTGGCATATATTGATTGGAATCGTATTGATCAAAGTCATTTATTGAATCTCCACCGGTAGCAAATACTTGCTGATTTCGTTGATTCCGTTGATAATTTAAATATCGATTTTGTGGCTGGATTGATTGAGAGGCTCTTGAGGATGTAGTAGTGGTACTACTAAAATCAGGAATTACCGGTGATCGGGGTGCATATGATGAGATGGTTGATTGATTTTTATGTGTATCAGGTGTTAAGAAGAAACCTGATAAATCGGGAGATTGAGGTGTATAAGTTGAATCCATCTTCAATGCCTTTCCTTTTCCTTTCCCTTTATTTGACGTTAATATATTTTCGGTATAAAGTAGCTTGAACTTGTTAAATTTGAGGTTAGATATCCGAATTATACAAGGCTAATGGATTTTGTGGATAAGACTTGACGAATGAAAGAAGTAAATGAAAATCAATCAATCCACTTTTGGTGTCTTCTGTTCTTCTTTTGTACGAAGATTTGATTTTCTGCCGCACCTGATGATACCCTTCCGTATGTACGAACTTTATTATTAAAGACTCAGATGTGTTGTGTACTCGAGTACCGTATTGAAAGGAAAGAGATACGACTCGTTGTTGGACTCAATCCGAGTACAGTACAGTGCAGTAGGAGCTTTTATGGAATCTTTTCTCGAGGATTTTCTTTATGAAATTGCCATGTACCAACCTTGTTTATATACTAAGACCTTTCCCTTTCTCTCTCTTGAAATCAAGAAGGCAAAAAGGATGATGAATTGTTTATTATTATTTCCTTTGTTCTGCTTTTCCCGCTGTAGCTGCGGATGATTCTTATCGTTGCGTAGCTCCCCTTCATCCGTTTGGCGATAAAGCTTTGTTTATCGTAAGGCGGTGAGATTAAAAATGAGCTAATGAAAATGGCTAGGAAGAAAAATTAAGAGATCTTGTTGAACGAATTAATTTAATTGGTCAACGTTGAGTTAAGTACAGGAAAATGAATGAATAATTTCTATGAAGTATAAATCTCAAAGACTTTATTGGTTGGTATTTCCGATTGTTCTTAGAAGCGAGAGAACATTTTGCGACATGTATAAAAATTTTGGGCGGGGTTGAAGCTTCATTTATAATTTTATGTATAGAAAATAACATAAGGGACAAGGAAGAAATGTCTGGGATTTCATTTGACTAATCATGAATAGGAGTTGGTGTCATCAAGGCCCCCTTGCTAGAATTTCACATGGAAAAACCCACTTCATCATGATTTCTACATCAAACAATATCTGAATGTCTACAAAGTTCAGAAGTTTATTCTTCCTCATACCTGATGGGCTTGGTTCAATGGCTTCATTCAAGATGATTATCTATTTCCCGTTTACTCTCTCTGATGAACTTACATGATTCCAGAACAGAAAGTCACCCGCTGTTACACAACAGGCAACCAAATCTTGGTAAGCTCCGGGATCAAAAAGTACCTTCCTACACACACAGAAACGCGTCGAGAACGGTGGCTGAACAATATCATTCCGAAAAACAATCATCATAATGGAAAGCCATCATGTTTCTCAAAGACTTCCAAAAACCCCGGAGTCTCTTCCTGTCTCAGATATCAAACAATGTTTCGTTTCAAAATCCAGGACTTCAAAAATGACTCGGAACTTTTCCAGCACGCCACTTTTTACTCATCCATACGCAGGCACGTACCTTTAGGCGACAGGTAACATCACAAACTTCAATCATCATAGCCTTCCTCAACATCAAGATCTTGAGTGATGATAACAAAGAGCTTACCGGAGATCACAACGAGATCATAACCCGGTTATGCAAATAACTCGTGGTTTTGACTCGCATTAGTAGTGATCAGATGAAGGAATAAACTTGATCTAATCTGACAATATCTTTAACTTGGCATTTGATCATCTCTTGCTGAACTATCTAGGTAGATAGATGATGATCACACAAAGGCGATTTTTGGTAGTTTGCCTCTATTATAATTACTTGGTAGTCCAGGTAATCCCATCTATCCAAAATGATGTGGTAATTTTTGCCAAAATTTCTCAAGTATCCATTCTCTCGTGGTTATCTCTTTTCATCCCTTCCCTCATTCATTTCCTCCCTATTCACATCTATCTTTTATGCAAATATCCAAACCAAAACAATTCAAAGCCATTACTTGTAACTGCAGCTGGCCTCATGATGTTTGCTTCATCTCATCCGATATTAATCCGTACTTTAATAATTTGTTGCAGATCGTATTTTTCGCCGAGCCTCTAAATATCACAGGATAGAAGTTTTTAAGGAGTCGAGACCATTGAAGTTTTTATTTATAGATTTTTTGAGTGATTCGAGGCTGAGAAGAGCCGCTTGAAATTTATCAAATATTATGTGTTAATTTTGGGCGGACCACTTAGAGAGAATGTCTCATTTCAATCATTGGGAGGACAGATCTTGTATTTTGTGAATAGAGTGGTAATTAGATTAAGATTTCTATGTCCAGCGAATCTAGTAACAAGTAACACGATAGTCCAGTTCATATTCATTGTACTATGTACCTGAATAAGCAACATCATATCTTGTAATTTAGCACCGGAATTGCGTCATTTTCTTGTATATCTAAATAGATATATATATATATATAAATGAAGATTCCCCTCCTTTACATATGCGACACATACAGCTTTCCTCATTCTTCATTCTACCACGTGATACTTACACAAAATATGTAGAGGATGTTATTTAAACCACTATGATACATTGCATGAGATTACAAGCCATATGACAATTACACGCAGAACGACACAAAAAACAAAAAGACATACATACGAGCGATCCCTTAATATGTCCAGTCCAATTGACACGCCAGGCCACCCACCGGCCGGCGAGAAGACTTACAACTTCCGGACGCGTAAACGCGCCGCCCCTGATCCCTCTCCCTCGAGATCGGCCTCTGCTGACGCGTCTGATCGCTCTATGTCTCCAGCAGGAACGACTAACACGCCGCCCTCAAATCAAGAGGCGGCTAGAATATTGGAGGGCTTTCTGAGCCCTGGAATACCCGACTTACCCAACAGAGGCACAGCAGGACGCGTTGAGTACGCGTCTAGTACCTCAGTGCCCCCTGCACCTGCCAGAAGCGAAACTGACAGCTCTACGACTGCACATATAGCACAGTTTACTACAGCGGTCATGCACCTTATTAGAGACCCTCTCGCCGAGCTCGAACAAACGGAACCAGCCTGGGGCTCCACCTTCCGCAACTTCTTTGGCCAGCTGGCTGGTCGTGCCATGATGGGCTTCCCACCACCCCTAGATATCTCAGCGATCTTTGCCCTGCCGCCAACGCCAACCGCCTCCCCCCACGCGCCTCCTCACCGAGCGCCCCCCTGCAGGAGCCCTGGGCTAGCAAGGCCCAACGCGCAGCTCATCTGCCAGAGCAGACCCGCCCTCCACCGCCGCCGCCGAAGCTACAGAGCAAGGAAGACAGAAGAGTGATGATCCGTCTAGACAAAGACCACCCTACAAGACAAGAAGACCCTTATACAATAAGGCAGAAGATAGGACAGATCCTAAAGAATGATAGAATAGCTAAAGATGTATGGGCGGTCCCATCTGGATTCACAGTCCTCGCAAGCACACCAGCTCAAGCAGCCACAATCATAGCACATGCCTCCGAGATAGAGAACGCTATTGGCTCAGCTAAAGTGGAAAGACAAGAGAAGTGGACAACCTTCGTAGTCGGCTCCATCCATAAGAGGATTCAGACTGTAGATGGAATAGTAGACCCAGTAGCAGAAGGCCATGTTCTTACTGAGCTTCAACTAGTACGTGATAATATGCCAATCCGACAGCTTGAGTGGACCCGTCGTGCACAAGCTGCATTAGACGAAGGCTATATCCGTGTATGCGTCCCTTCTAGCAAAGCGGCCCTATTCCCGCCGAATCTACGCATTTTCTCCCGCCCAGTTCGGGTGCAGCGGGTTCGCGATCATAGCCCTACTTCCCAATGTGGGCGCTGCTTTGGCTTCCATCCCGAACGCCTCTGCGCACGCGACCTTCGCTGCGCTGACTGCGGTAAGCAGGATCGCCATATAAACTGCCCCAGCCTTGCTAAATGTGTTAACTGCTGCGGCCCTCACGCTGCAACCGATACCACCTGCCCAGCGCGCCCCCAACACCGCAATGGACAACTAATAAGACCGACTAAGAACGAGCTTCGTGCTATTAGGACTGCTGGAGGACAAGCTAGCGCAAAGCGTGACGCACAAGCCCAGCAGGAAAAAGAGGCAAGTATACAGCTACATCAAGAAACGGAGGCTATGCAGAGCAATAGTACCCAACCGACAGCACCCCCACCAGTACAACAATGGTAGGAGGCACCAAGAAGAAACAACATAGGCAGAGCAGCCTACGCGTTCTACAAGCCAATGTACGAAAAGGGGGATCCAATCATGATATTGCTCTCTCACTAGCATTTGAGAACAACTGTGATCTGCTGCTGATACAAGAGCCTTGGATACACAATGATCTTCAACGTAGATGTACAAAAACGCATCCTGCTTTTGAGACCTTTGCGCCCTGTACCGACTGGGATAAGCGCCCCCGAGTAATCACCTATGTTCGGAAAGGGAGAGGCTTTTCACCCTGCCAGCCAGCGGCAAACCTATGTCAAGATATACTACTTATTGCCCTAAAAGGCAGAGACTCCCCTATGCTCTTCTGGAATGTCTACAATGCACCTATAGGGGCTATTGATGCAGGAGAGGGCTTGCAAGCACTACTGCGACATGGGCATGAAGCCCCCACACTTGTAGCAGGGGACTTCAACATCCGGCACTCCCTGTGGGATACTACAGGAGGAACGCCAAAAGACGGAGAAGAGCTAATCCAGTGGGCAGACAGCCATAGTCTACGCATTGCTAACCCTCCATTCACTCCCACCCATCAAAGGGGAGGCGTTCTAGACCTAGTCCTAGTCACACATCCTAATGCAAGATGTGAAGTCGAACATTCCCTACATACCTCGTCCGACCATGAATCACTACTAACCATAATCCCCCTATCAAGTAGTCTCTACCCTAAGGCAGGACGTCTTGACTTTGGCACCTGCAATACTGAAAAGTATCTACAGCTGCTCCAACATACAGCTGACCCCGTATATAGTAATCTAGAAGAAGAGACCTCTGATATTGTTCAAGCACTCCAAACCGCTCTATACGGCTCCTGTAAACGGTATCTCGAAGCCACAGGCGGTGCCCCATGGTGGAACGACTCATGCCGGGCGGCATATCAGAGATACAGAGCTCTGCGTAGTACTGGCCCAGCAGAAGAAGAACGTAAAGCCCTTCGGCGCTGCGTACGCCAAGCAAAGCAAACGCATTGGCAGCAGATAGTACAGAATGCAGCTAATGTCACTGATGTCTATAAGATCGTGAAATGGTATAAGAAAGAGACAGTACTCCAATCACCTCCACTACAAAAAGAAGGCGGGCTGGCTACAACGCCACAGGAGAAGGCACAAGTGCTTCAAGGAGCTCTACTCTCGCGCCATCTTGAAGCAGAAGACATCCCCGCTAATACACCCGCAGTACCCAGAAGGACAATCCCTTGGGCGAACATCACAGCGAAAGAGGCACTCTCAGCTACATGCCAGGTCTCATCCACTTCACCAGGAGCAGACGAGATCCCAGCAGCCGCCCTGCGTCTGGCCTGGCCAATAATCGGTGCACGTATCACCCTTCTCTTCCAGCGCCTTATGGAAGGAATACATCCCCAAGCCTTTAAACATGCTGAAGTAGTGATCCTACCTAAAGCAGGGAAACGGGACCGCTCTCTCCCTAAGTCCTATCGGCCAATTGCACTGCTCTCATGCCTGGGTAAAGGTCTAGAACGACTTCTAGCCAGACGCATTAATTTCTGGGCTCTTAAGCTTAAAATACTAGCACGTGATCAGTGCAGCGCAATTAGCAAGCGGTCGGCAGTAGACCTTACTACAGCGCTTGCCTCAGATATAGAAGAGGCATGGGCAAAAGGCCTTGTAGCTGGTATGCTAACAGTAGATGTGAAGGGAGCTTTCGATGGTGTACTGGCCAACAGACTTATCCAAAGGCTCCGAGAGCAGGGCTGGCCCAACTGCCTTGCACAATGGGTTCGCTCCTTCCTAGCCAACCGGACAGCGCATATTCGTCTAGACAAGGTCAAGTCGAAGGCCTTCTCTGTCCTCTGCGGCCTGCCGCAAGGCTCTCCAATCTCACCCATTCTCTTCCTGCTATATGTAGAGCCGTTTCTACGCCTTACAAGAGGAAGATTTGGGTATGCTGACGATGGAGCAATGCTGGCTATTGGGGCTACAACACAAGTAGTACAGACAAAACTGCAGAAGCATCTTGATATGACCCTTGCATGGGGGCAAGAGAATGGCGTACTTTTCGATAGCGCAAAACTGAACTACAGTACTTCTACCGCAAGCGCCAGGCTGCTGAACCGCCACTACACCTGCCTGATGGCGTCGAGATCCCCCCAAACAACATCACCCGTTGGCTAGGTATCTTCTTTGACAGGAAGCTCTCATTCAAGGCCCATATACAGATAGCATGCCTGCGGGCGAAGCAGATCACAGACCATGTACAACATCTTTGCCGTACAATAAAAGGAGCTAAACCAGCCCTTCTTAGGCAAGCAGTACAGGGCTGTGCCTTCGCCACCCTCTTCTATGGTGCTGAAACTTGGTATGGAAAACATACCTCACCTGTGATATTCCGCCTGATACAACTTGCAATCAACCGGGCTGCTAGAGCTGTACTGCCGGTATACAAGACCACCCCTATCCCGATACTCCTGAGGGAGACCGGATGGGCCCCAGCCCCTGCCTGGCTCGAAAGAGCACATGACAGATATATAGCACGAGTTGCAGCAGCAGACGAAAGGCACCCAATACGCTTACGCTGGGGCTCTAGTCGAATGAAGTGGATGCGCCGCCGACAAGAACTAGCACTCTCTCCTACCTTTCTTCGCCCCCCTTGGGAAGATACAGACCGCGACAATGCCCTCAAGCAGATTGCAGCCTGTGGACGGACTAATGGGCCTCAAGCATTCAAGCAGTGGCTAGAAAAACAGCCCATCCTAGACCTTATTGTATACTCCGATGGCTCTATGAACGAGAATGATAATGCGGGAGCCGCGTACTGTATATACCGCGGCAGCCAACTGATTGAACAAGGCCAGGTCCCCCTTGGCAAGACTGCAGAAGTATATGATGCTGAGGTTATAGGTGCTCTCGCAGGCCTGCAGGCTGCCCTGCGATCTTGCATGGCACGATTTGCTACGAGTATTACAATCTGCCTCGATAATCAAGAAGCAGCACTACGCCTTCATACGGGTATTCCTACAAGCACTAGTGCCAGCGAGATTCTAGAGTTCCAAGCCTGCAGGCAGGCCTGGCTGACAAGAGGGCGAGCCCGGAATGCCGCTTGTGGAGCAGTAGGTATACGCTGGTGCCCAGCACATGTCGGTATCGCTGGGAACGAACTAGCAGATCAACTAGCCAAAGCCGCATGCCTGCTGCCTACTACACGCAGCAAGGCTTCTGTAGCACGTGCCAAGCGCTTGTCAAAACTAAGATACGAGCGAGCTGCAGCCGAGTACTGGAGCGAGAAGTGCCCAACTCAATACGAACGTCTCAACCTACCCTTCCCTACATCAAAAATGCCAATGGAACTTACACTCCCCCGCCCTACCTTAGGGTACCTACTAGCCGCCCGCTCGGGGCATGGTGACTTCAGAGCCTACCATGAGAGATTCAATCACGAGAACGCGTCTCTTTACTGCCAACACTGTAATCAAGATAGCTCCCTAGACCATTTTGCCATCTGTGAGGCAATATCACCACCTTTCGAGCTCTTTGCCCCAATACGCTGCCCAAATCCTGCCTGGTGGGCGCTAAGCACTACTGAGGGCGCAAAAGTCTTTGCTAAATGGTGCGCAAGAACCCGTTTCTTCGCACATTCTTAATTCTTTCGTTTTACTACCCCTTTCCTATCTAGTCTACCTTAATCCTCCCCCCTCCCTTTTCCTTTTTCCGTACCATACAACACCCATCGACGAAGCCATAGCCTTTAGCTACCCTATATAAGTCTAAAAATGCTCATAACAGCATTCCCCTGCCCGGCTGCCGCAGTAATGCGTTGGAACTGTCTGGTAACTATGTGTATAATCCGTATATAGCTGCGCAGGCACGCTGGATACCCTTCGGGAGGTTTAGTGGCACGTGCTATAACACGTGACCAGCCCAGCGCTTAAACAAAATAAATAAATAAATAAATAAATAACCTGGTGGGCGCTAAGCACTACTGAGGGCGCAAAAGTCTTTGCTAAATGGTGCGCAAGAACCCGTTTCTTCGCACATTCTTAATTCTTTCGTTTTACTACCCCTTTCCTATCTAGTCTACCTTAATCCTCCCCTCCCCTTTTCCTTTTTCCGTACCATACAACACCCATCGACGAAGCCATAGCCTTTAGCTACCCTATATAAGTCTAAAAATGCTCATAACAGCATTCCCCTGCCCGGCTGCCGCAGTAATGCGTTGGAACTGTCTGGTAACTATGTATATAATCCGTATATAGCTGCGCAGGCACGCTGGATACCCTTCGGGAGGTTTAGTGGCACGTGCTATAACACGTGACCAGCCCAGCGCTTAAACAAAATAAATAAATAAAATAAATAAATAAATAAATAAAAATAAATATATAGATTATACAGGTGATTATCTAGCCGATGGCGATACTAATACTGAATGGACTAAAGGGAATAATTCATATAGAGCAATAGGATCGACAGAGTCTAGATGAGTCTGTAGGCTGAAAGGAAAGTTCGTGATAATTGGTCATTATGGTGATATGGTAATATAACAAATAATATGACATCACGTGATGTTATATTCTGTGACAGATGTATATATCGAAATTGAATAGATCAAATCACATCTTAAGAATACTATTTTGAATTTACATTTTCTAAAAGATTTAACTATTCAATCTTCGCATATTTTATTACGACACTTCTCACATCTACCTCCATCTGCTATCAGAACAGAGCACAAAATACAAGGAAGCTTGTGGAACGAGGCAACCAGTGTATGCTCTTCTCATCTCATAGTACTACAACTTAATCCGCCTCACTTCATCCTCCACCGCATTCATCACATTCTCCTCATATCTATCATTACTCTGTCTTGGCTTCAGCTGCATCCCTGCTATCCCAATATATGCAGAATGTATCGTTCTAACTCACCCTAGTCTTATCCGAGGTCTCGTATCTACCCACCTCAAGTGTACTCCCCATCTTTCCAATCCCAATGCCTCCCACACCATCTGTGGGAAATGATGGCTACGCTGACAATTCACTGGCTTAGCTATGGAATGGAAGAACATAAAGAACCCCTCTGGATATTGTAAACTCAAGCGCAACGAAACTCCGCAGAATGTATATGATCAAAAGCTCTCAATAGCCCAGCCATATGAGCCAACCCGGCGAAAATAACCACGAAATGAAGAATTTGATGACTGGAACCCACGATATCGTGGCGTCGCGGGAACCATTTTTCGGGGATCTATAGGTGTTCGGTTTGGTTAGATTGGGATATTGGTTTTTGATTTTGATATGATGATGTAGTAATATAATTGTGGGATATACCTTCCCAAGAAATAAGAAAAAGAGCAGGAAAAAAGTAAATAGAAACAAAAACCACTCACCCGAATCGCATAAGTAACTGCGCCGAACAGATTCAACCCCGCCATGGCCCCAATCCAATCCAAACTCATTCTACATCTCTGCATTTCGTACCCATACAAAAGAAGCCCATGCACAACAAATATCACTGAAGAAAGTCCTAAACAACTATACATAGCCGCCCTATAGGGTCTCAGGGCCGGATTACGGAATTTGGGATGAAGTGTTGTGATTGCGCAGGCGGTTGCGAAAATAGATATCTTTTTGTTGTTTTGTATTAATTTTAAAGATTCTTTCTTGGGGGCTTTTTTGTGGGGAAGGGGCAAAAGGGCATTTACCATACTCCAATATGTTTTTTGAATCGAATAATCGCAGTAGAATCCGTAGTAGACGGTGGGGATTGTGGAGCCCCATATTAAGATTACGATACCGAGATAGTCGAGTTGATTTCCTAGGGCGTTTATTCTTTTGCTGTGGTTTGCGAGTATGTGAAAACTTTTGGATGGTGGTGTTAATTGGGAGGATGAGTTTCAGGAGAACATATCAAGATTACATACATAGCCGAGAGGAAAAAACATATTGCTACCCCGAAGAAAAAGATGGAAAATACTATTATATCTGCTAGTGTGGCGGTAGCATAGCGAGGAGCTATTTGTCGATAGAGTATAAAGGGGAGTGTAGCAAAGAGAATAGAACCGAAGAGGTGGGAATATATATTGACTAATGGAGAATTTTCTGTTAGTTGTTCTTTATATATGAGATGAGATTACTTACTCGTTTCGTTATTTATATAGCCTAAACTATAAAGAGATTTGAGGAGTGAGTTTGAGGCTGATCTGTGTTGTATTAATTGTACTATATGTGTTTTCGTAGTTTATGATATACAAAACAAAACCTACCGGTATCCTGATTGGAACCCTTTACGCTTAGCAACTTCCCCGCTCGCAGAACCCTTCATAGACTGGACCCACTCACAAAGACTCCGACTCATTTCACCAATCAGGACCCCCACACACTCCCAGGGGAATGTCCTCAACTTAGCTTTCCTATCTGGTCCTCACACAGCAACCTCCGCCCTGGCTGAACATCTAGACTGTACTTTCGATCATAAAACACTAAAAACCTATCTATACTGGAACTGTCAAGATTTAAAACCAACCCCAAAGCTGAAACCAGATACAATAGATGCAAAACTCTTCACAGAGCTACTCTCGACGACCCTGGATAACCTAGTCACCCCCTGCCAAACACTTACAACTGCCTCTGATCTAGATGCCTTTGCTCTAAAACTCACGGACTCCCTTAAAAAGGCTTATAGCAGGTCAGCAAAAAGGACCTCAAATGGGCCGCTCCGACAGCCATGGTGGAACGAGGAGTGCTCTCACGCAGCACGGATACACAGAAACCTCAGAACAAACGAAGCCAAGAAGCGCTGCCGCAAGATCATCAGGGCGGCGAAGAGAACCTTCTACTCCTCAATGATAGACAAAACGAAGGAAATAAACGAGGTTTTCCGAATGGCCAAATGGCATCAATCAACAGGCATCTATCGATCCCCTCCCCTAGTAGACCCTACAAATCCCGCCCCAGCGAACTCCACTGAAGAGAAACGACAAGTCTTTGTCAAAAGCCTATTGACGAACTCAGCTGAAGCCGACGACATCCCATTCGAACTACCAACCTCCCCATCCCGCACGATTCCCTTCCCGAACATTGACATGCTCGAGCTCGAATCGGCCATCCTGAAAGCAGGGAACACAGCCCCAGGCGCAGACGAGATCCTCACCAAGATCCTACAAGCCGCATGGACACAGATCAAAGACTCAGTCCTCCTGCTCTTTCAGAGATGCCTCGAGCTAGGCCATCACCCAGAGTGCTTCCGATTCGCCACAATCGCAATCATCCCGAAACCCAACAAGGCTGACCACACGAACCCGAGATCCTACCGCCCCATCGCTTTGCTCTCGGTTCTTGGAAAAGGCCTAGAAAGGCTCATCGCGAAGAGGATGCCATGGCTCGCCCTGAAATTCAAAGTGCTAGCAAGCCAACAATTCGGGGCTCTCCCACTCCGCTCCTCCATAGACCTCACAACCTGCGTAACCCACGATATCGAAACCGGGCTGAGGAAAGGCCTGAAAACATCTCTACTCACCATGGATGTTAAAGGGGCCTTCGACACAGTCCTCCCTGGCCGATTGATCAACCGCCTCCGAGAACAAGGCTGGCCACACAACCTCGTCAAATGGATACAGTCCTTCGCCACGGGCCGATCCATTCAAATACGTCTAGATGGCGAAATCGGCCCCAGAACAGAGCTCTATTGCGGCTTGCCTCAAGGATCCCCCATCTCTCCGATCCTTTTCATGCTCTACATCGCCCCCATCTTCTGGATGGGTAACCCTTCGAAAAGATTCGGATACGCGGACGATATAGCACTACTCGCCTCATCCGATAGCTTACAGGACAACCGTAACACACTACAAGCCAACATGCAAGAGGCCCTCGATTGGGGAACTTCGGAAGGAATCACTTTCGACCACAAAAAATCTGAACTCATCCACTTTTACAGAGGGAATGCTCCACTGGATGAGACCTCAGCGATACAAACGAACAGTCTCCAGATCGAAGAGAAACCCGGCCCCCTCCGCTGGCTAGGAGTCTACTTCGACAGAAGGCTAAGCTTCAAACCACACGTCCGAATCCTCACTGCAAAGGCCCTTAAGCTTGCAAACGCACTACGATCACTCAACAAAACCTGTCGGGGAATCCCCCCTCACCTCACCAGATGAGTAGCCATGGCCTGCGCGCTGAAGAAGTGTTACTTCGCATCGGAGACGTGGTGGCCAGGACGCTCCAGACCAAGATCCTCCACCTCGAATCACCAGATCTCGAACCAGATAGAAACCCATCCGAACCTACTGAACAAAGTGGTCCTCACCTGCGCTAGAGCCACACTCCCAGTGTTCAAAACAACGAACACAGCCATACTCCACGAAGAATCCAAACTAAGGCCCTCCGAGATCGAGCTAAACCACGCTTCACAAGCATATGCGGCAAGGGCGGCCAAACTTGACCCCTACCGCCCTTTACGAATCAGGGCCAAGTCAGTAATCAATCTGGCAGGATATGCACAGACAACCAGCTTACCGCTAGGAATTGAAATCACGTGATCGTCCTTATACGAGATCCGTGACACTACCCCCCCTTCAGGAAAGCTCGCCCTCGAGCTTTTAATTCCTTAATCATCGGAAAACAGAGTTTAATAGGTTTACAAGCCCTAGGTCAATTGAATTAGTTGTTCTTGGTTGATTTGGTCAATTATATCGGAAATTGACCAAATTGACCAAATCGATTTTTTGGGAACCTTTCGAAAGAAGAGAATTTCAGCAATGGAAGATTAGGGTTAAGCCCTTTCTTTTCGTATTAATTTGAAGTGATAATAGGCATGATTTTTGAATATGCTGCCTTCGTATTACTGTATAGGTGCAGCTCATCCGTCTCTAGAGCTCGGGCCTTTGTGTACACGCGATCAAATTCTTTCGAATTTGTATGGGTTTTAGGTACTCTCGTGATCGTATGCGCATGCAACCTTACAAATTATGACGTTTAGTCTGCTGAGTTGAAGAATAACTCTCTCTCCTTCGTTTTCATACAGGAATCGTATTGGGTTTCTTGAGACCAGAAAGAGCATCAGATTGAATTGATTGATTCCCTAGCTAAGCAGTTAAGCTGCGAGTATATATTCAAAAAATGAAGGAATAGGCTTAGCTATTCGGCCTTCGGAATTAAAGTGCTTTGAAATCAAAATATTGAAAGCAAACAAACAGTATACCAAAAAGGAAAGAATGAATTAAAAGTTGAGTTTTGTTTGCTCCTTATATGTATCATGCAATATATATGCATTATGCAATATATATGCATTATGCAATATATATGCATATGCTGCCAAGATCCCAGGAGGTCAACAAATCGTCATCCATGTAATCATAATTATCCTCTCCGCTCTCGTAGAGCTTTATCCAATCGAGTAATCGACTAGGGGGACCAGGCTGCGTTGGATTGGCCAGATGGAAATCGCGCAATAGGTGTGGTGACGTTTTAAGATCAGAGGCAGGGTTACCAGGTGAGGTCGGTATCGCTATTAAGCCACGAAACCCTATATAATAAGGTCTTTCGTGCTTTCTTTACTGCTAGGATCTTCTCCACTTCCCACTCCGAATCACCAGTGATATTAATAGGTGGTGGTGGTTCGAGTATTTGGCCAGGAAGAGGGTCGTCGTATGCCTTGCGCAATCGATCTGGAGGGAAAACAGGGTGGATTTTCATCGTAGTCGGAAGTTTGATCTTGAAAGAGCTACCAACACGGCCAATGATCTTGAATCTTCCTTGAATAGGGAAGTCCAATTTCTTTGATGGTCTCTGGGTAGGGTAGTTCTTTACATTGAGCCATACGTAGTCTTCGATATCGAAATCGACTTCACGTCGATGGGCGTTTACAGATTTTGAAATCTTGTTTTGGGCACGCAATAAACCTTCCTTCGCTCGGGCGAGGGCAAGCTTGTTGCGTTCCGCGTATATACGGGCATCGCGCACATTCACATCGTCAGTTGGCTTACTAGCATCTTCCTTCCACTCCCATGTACGTTGCGGTGCATGCCCGTATAGGGTTTCGTAGGGTGTGAGTCCTCCTAAGGAATCATGTGGAAGAGTGAGTTGCGCGTAATCCATCATAGGTAAGAATTCGGAACAATCATCTTGGTAATAACTAATGAACGGCCTCAAGCATTGCTAAAGATATTGATTATATATCTCAGTCTGGCCACCTGTTTGAGGATGGTGTGCAGTTGAATACTTGAGGTCAGTTCCTAGTATTTGACAGAATTCTTTCCAAAATTGGGATATGAATTGGGGTCCGCGATCAGATACTATAGTTTCGGGGGGACCATAATATCTGTATACGTGGTAGAGGTAAAGTTTGGCTTGGGCTCGAGCATCAATCGATTTGTGGCAAGGAATAGAGATTGCTTGCTTTGTTAATCGATCGATAATGACTAGGACATTGTCGTATCTATATTTATCCTTATGGAAGCTGCAGTAGTCCAGAGTGACATGTTGCCATGCTCGATCAGGAATCGGAAGTGGGTGTAATAGACCAGGAGTACGGTCGTGGGGAACGGCGCTGCGTTTGCAGGAGTGGCAATTGCGTATATATCTGGCTATAGTATCGTGCATCTTAGGCCAGTAGTATTGTTGAGATAATAAAAGGTAGGTCTTGCTCGTACCAGGGTGAGCAGTGGAAATGGAATCGTGGGCTTCGCGAATCAAGTAGGTTCGTAAGTTGTCGGCGTCCGGCACCACCAAGCGGTCATTGTTGGTTCTTGACTTTTCTGGAAGGTATCTTCAAACAGTATCCAAATAATCTAGAAACTAGTATTATAAAGATCTTTTTCATCTTTGGATTTCCAAACAAAATGTCGTCAATCGATATTGTATAATATATATTATGGGATACTTCTGAAAGATAAGTTTGTAATTGACAACTTATTTCTATATCCATTGTTAAATAGTTTTGTGATTATTAGTATCAAATAACTTGAACACTATCAGCAAACAGACGAACGTTTTATTTCCGATATAATTATCTAAACTTCTTTGGATTGATTGATATTTCGGCAAACACCGCGAAGGACAAGGGGCTCTGAAATCGCATATGACCTCCTCATTTACCTCCTCAGTAAGTTAAATCCCGCCGAGATTACTTATAGTTAGGGTTATTATATAATCGATGAACTCGACGAATATAAGGAACATCAAAAAGATCAGAATTCCAAAAGGGTACAGATAGATAAATTAGACTCTAAAATGAAAAATCTGAGATTTATGAACAATTAATTATCGAGTAATTAATTGTTGAAGCTATCGTGACTTTTGTTGAAGGTGTTTGAGGGTTATTCATCTTCGACGAATCAGAGCTTTAGAATTGAGCTTGCAACTTGTTGTGGAGATTCCCCTACATAAGCTCTCCATTGTGACGGAAGCTCTTTAAATTGAAAACCGGCCATCCATTAGCGCAGCACCGCTTATAGGTTTTCCTCCAAGAATAGAATTAATGAAAATATTTAATTCTTTTCTACAACTACTTGATTCCTTACTACAGTACTTTAACAACCACTTCTCTCTTTGAAACCCCTAAACCAGCTATACCTCGAAAGCCAGCTATGCTCCGCAAGCTAAATACGCTCCACCACGCCAGTCTTACCAAGCAGCTACATCACATCAATCACAAGCAACTGCTAGCCCCCTCCTCTCCCTTTCAAACCCCCTCAAATCAATCCTCACTCGCTCACTTCAAACCCCTCCATCCCCTCAATAGCCCTCTCAAACGCCTCAATCATTCCATTATACATAATATTCGAAACCCTATAAGTCCCCGTAAATAAGCTGCCCTTCATCGGAAACAAAACACTTTTCAACTCATCCGCTAACCCCTTAAGACACGTAAACTGCGGGGAGAACTCTGCTGTGATATGGTGGAAGCCGGTAATATGTCCTCGTTTTGTGTTTGCGATATCGTTGTAGTCGCCTGTGTACCAGCGATGGAGGATTTTAGAATTAGAAGATTTGAGGGATTTTTGTTTGGTTGTTTTTGGCTTGTCCGAGGGAGGATGTACATCTTTAGGGCCGTAGCGAATGCACATCCATATAAAGACATAGAAGAATGATTCGAGGTCATGTCTATATGTATGGCCTTTACCTTCAAGGACTTCAATTGCCATGAATTGCATAGTACCTGTTCGGTGACTAGCTCCACTTGGTTTACTATTCAACTCTTTTGCCAAGTCCAAGTCAATCATCCTTCCTTCGGAGCCTTCTTTCGTAGCAGAGTCAACGATAATAATATTATTCTCAGAAACATCTCGGTGAAGTATCTTCCCATCATCAAATAATGATTTGTGACCAGCGATTGCATCACGAAAGACCACCAAAAGTTCCTTAACTGATCGATAGGTATGAAGTGGTCGTCCAGCTCCCAAAGTAACTATACAGTAATGTATTCGGTTACCATAAGCCTCAGTCTCTTGACCAACCAAACTATCCACTTCTGCTTCCTCAATACTATGATGCATATCAGATACATCTTCATGTCCTTCCGTAATCCCACCATCATCTGACTTGGACCTCTTCATTCGATTATGCCCAGCATCATATTCCTCATCTCTTTTCCGTTTCTGCCCAGAGGAAACTTGGGTAGTGCTAGTACTGATTCTCCGACCTATTGAGCGATCTGTACTTGGTTTTGATTTACTCTTATGGAAAAGACTCTTTCTCGAGGGGTTTCGACTACTCTCTAGACTTTCAAGCCAAGATGCTTTACCCGATGGTTTCTCTAGCGCTCCAAGCTTCATGTTTCTTCGAAGATGTGAAATAGTATCAGGTTCTCCATCAATAGTGACTTTCTCATCATAAAACCATTCAGTAATACCTTTCACCTCTCTCTCTTTAGCCAACTTTAACAATCTTCCCTCTCTTAACCTTTGATCAGATGGCCAAGCAAACTTCACCACATACTTATAATCCGATGAATCAGGTTCTCTTCCTCGATAACAAGTCGTTCCACGGCACACTATTTGCTTTTGTGAAGCGATTGGCTTTTCTTCCAAATAGATCTTCGTATCTCGTGCAACAATGTAACGACCTATACCATCAGACCTAACGAATGTATTTAAACCCAATTCAGAGTCCGACATTAATGCATAACCAGAAATAACTCTAACGAACTTTTCAGGTTCTTCATGAATATCGAATTTCTCAGAGCTGTATGATCCAGACCTATCGAACATCCAAAGCCGCATTAAACTTCCACATATCGTAAAACCAGGAACAAATCGTCGATCCGGTTGACTTCCAAACACTTCTCGAGCATAACCAGCTAATTGTATCAATGTTGCTAAAGCACGATCCATTTCAGGATTGCTTTTATGCTCTCCAATAACCAAAACTTTTGACCATTCATGCTCCTTCTTCGCTGAAGCATCTTTAGAAGTCAAAAAGATATCAAGCTTGCGCTTAGCCTCTGAGCCTTTCAATAATTTTTCGTTTGATGTGACATACTGGCGGTCAAGTGTATGAAGAACAGTACCTTGGAATTTCATAAACCATCTATAGAATTCAGTTTCAACTGAAGGGTTTGGAAAATCAATCCAACAACCATCCCGATATTGGGCTTTGGACTCTTTGTAGATATCCCAAGTCTGGTTTGACCAATTCTTTCCATCAATGAAGTTGGTGATAAAGTTTTTGGTATCGTAATAAATGCGCCCGGCCAATTCTTCAATTATTCGCTGATCAACTAGTTCATGTGTTTGCTCATTCCCTAATTGAGAAGCCGAATTCGATCGAATAGGTGTATCATCGACGATAGCTTTGTCCAAAGCAATAGTAGGAGTAGTTGGTCTTATCAACGAAACTAGATCGGATACGTTGTCCCAAAATTCCCCTTCCCCTTCACCACATTGTATTGAATTGAGAGCTTTTTCGACAAGAGGGGCAGCTGATGCAACCTTTACAGTATGAGCATCGACGAGACTGTATAATGTCGAAATATCGCGGGAGAGGGTTCCATTCTTTATTCGAGAGGGAAGACGACGAGCTGCTAACTCTATCTGTATAATTGAAAGGAAGAAGAGCATTGATTCAGCTTCTGTAAAGTAAATATTAGCAATGAAGTATTCATTGGGAATTGATCCATACCAGTTGTTGCTGTCGAGAAGATTGCTGGCACATTATCTTTTGATGTTGCCAAAGCATTGAGATATTCATTCTTGATTGGATTGTTCTTGATGATCTCTAGTTCAATGGATGTGGCCATTATAGAGAAGATCTTTGGTAAGGTGAAGGCGAAAGTGTACTGTATGGATTGTATGATAGATGTCGTCGCGTTGCGTTAAGATCTTGATATGCTTAGATACTATTTGAATAATTAATCTGAGGATAATTGTAACGTGGTTTATCAGTGGGTCGGCCACTTTTACCTCGAATTATTGATTTAAAGCTATATTATTCAACGAAAACTAAATCAATTGATTGAAACTATTAAGAATCTAATAATCTAGGATCAATTATACTATTTTGACAAGTTCTTGAATTATGACCAGTCTTTCCGCACTTACTACAGCATCGACTAGTACATGATTCCCTATTAGAATTTCCCCCATTTTGACGCTCGTCGCGTTGAATCTGATTATCAACCTCTTGTTGTGATAATATATCTTCAGCTTCTTGTCCAGTAAGTACTCCTCCATTGCGTAATTGAATCTTTTTAGCGCGTCGACGTTTGCTTAATGCCTCATTTGCCTTTCGAAGCATACGATTCTCTGCACTTAAAAGAGTATTCTCATGAGCTAATCTTTCTGTGCCTTTAGCTAGAGCTAATACAGTCTCGAATATAGGTGTAGGGGAGCTTGATTGATGACGAGCCATTCGAGATTTTACTAAAATCGATTGTGAAAGAGCTTCAGTTGGATTGTGAGGTGTTTGAGAGATCCAAGAGTCTAGATCGACGAGTGGAGGGGTAGGTGTACGAATCCGAATATCTAATTTTGAGAGTATAGCTTGAGGATCAAATGGTATTAGACCTGCTCCTCGGAAACCAGCTTTTATATTCCGAGCTGTGATTGATTGTTGATATGCAGCTTTAAAAGCTATAAAGAATTCAACCTTAGAGATATGATTGATATGAGCCTTGATAAATCCTTCAATTTGACAACTATACGAACGTTTGAGTACGCTAAAACATCCAATATCAAGTGGTTGAGTTAAGTGACTTGAATGCGGTGGTAACTTTATGCATATAATGTCGTTTGACTTGCAATATGATTGGAAAGGTATCGATTCGTGACTTTCATGCCCATCCAATACTAACATTCGATATTTGCCCTTTCTCCGTTGACTAGTATGCTTATCGAAGTGCTTTAACCATTCTAAACCTGTCTCATTATTCGTCCATCCATTAGAAGTAGGTTTAATAGCCCAATCTGCAGGAAAATCACTCTCTGTATACCAATTAGAAAGGTGATATTGTCCTTGCACCACCAGAAATGGAGGTATAGTTTCCCCCTCACCATTACCACATATAATCGCTGTAGCCCACTCTCTATTGCCTGGTTGTATTGCCTTGCTTCTGCCATTCCGTTCAGCACTAGTTACAACCATTCCGGGACATATTATACCCATCATAAAGCCAGTTTCGTCGAAGTTGTAGAAATCGCAATCCAAGATACCATATTTCGCCCGCATATTCAATACCAATTGAAACCACTGTCCAATAAGCTTGGGATCCTCGCAGAGAGCTCTTTGGAAGTCATAAACACGACTAAAACGCGTCTTTAATTCTGTACGTCGCTGTACAAAGCGATGAGCCCAGAGCTTTCCAACCTTCTTCGCACCCCGCGTTTCGAGTATATAATTCGCCATATCTTCAACACCACTTAATTTAGGTGAAAATCCTCTATGATCCATATCAAGTATGTACTGAATAAGCACCTCCTCTTCTAATTCAGTCAAATTATGACTTTTTGGTCGAATTTCAGCCATACTAGGTTTAGCTCGAATTCTATCACCCAATGTAGATCGAGGTACGCAATAGGACTGAGCTGCCTTTCGAATTGTTAATTTTTATTTGATTCAATAGCCTGAATAGCTAAGATTATACGCGCTTCTTTAGAATGAATTTCCATGGTTGACAATGAAGAAAACGTGTATTAAGTGTAGATTAATAATTCGAGGTAAAAGTGGCCGACCCACTGATATGGCCGACCCACTGATAAACCACGTTAAATAAAAAATTTTAATTATTAAATAAAATCTAAATCTAAACCAAAATACAAATTAACAAATTTCTTTTCTTATTTACAATATCAATAATTCCCACCTACAATATTCAACAATATACAAAAAAATTATTAATAGTGGCTGATAATTTTTCATTTAAAACTTCCCGCGGAAAAACAACTACGCCGCTAGAATACGCCACGGCGCCGCAACAATGCATTTTATGATATATTCCTACATGTTAGATAGGCAACAAAAAGGATGCGAAGATTTTCGGTAGTATAGGGTAAAGGCTTTGTGGGAGTGTGTTACAACATGTGGAATTTGCTGGGGAAAAGTTCTTGTGGATTTTGTGGTAGATATGGTGATGTAAGATTTAAGATTTAAGATTAAGTGTCTGTGGCTTTTCGGAGGGAGTGTGTGATGGTATAGGATTTGTGGGCAGTGTTCTTGCAGAAAGATTACATGATATATGATATATAAAGTGGTGTTGATCGTTAATTTGTCGGGAATGAGAGGGATGCGAAGACTCAACACCTGTACGCGGTGCATCCTACGAACCTCCAGCTCTCTTATGAGAGTCTGCAGAGCTAAGTTTGAGTCATTTGATGGAGTCGTGGTAATTGGAAGATGAAGAGGCGCCCGATCACGACGTTTTTACCCGTTTGCGGTTTTTTGACAGTCGCATTATCGGTGCGCTCTCTACAACACTACCTTTATTACGAAACAGAGGACAACACCATCATCTACGACAATACGCTACGAAATCATCTCACTTCTTAAGAGTGAGACTCCTCTGGGACATAGAGTACAGCTCGACATCTTTGACGCGTATATGTTATATATCGTATACCTCCCATGATCGACACGACCGAAACGACAACAATTTATATACCTTCCACACGGGAACACCGGAGGAGTACTGTTGAAGGACCTGAGCTGATGACGAAACTTACTCTGCTCTCATTCAGCGGAGGTATGCTACTTACGGAACTGGGACACCCGTACAAGCCACTACCTGTGCATGCTATAGTTACGCCATATGAGGATTGGTGCTCCTTCATAAGCTTTCTATTGGTAGGATGATCAGAATGAGGACGAGGCAATCCTGACGGTGGGCGATTACAGTACGTTCTGGTATATAAGGAGCAATTAGATTGGTGGTATCGGGAAGGGGATCAGGGATGAAGGGTTTTCGAGTACAATGTTTTAATAGCATGAGGGGAAGGGAGGGAGATCAAGAGCCAGTGATCTAGTGGACGAGGATGACCACAATAATAACCTCTAAGCCATTGGCTTCAACCTGTCGCGAAGGCAATCATGTAAACCCTGCCCTAGCCCCTTAAATTGTATACAAATACCCTCCCTAGCTAGCTAGTACACTACTCAAAGGCATACTCCTCTGAGCGTCATTTGTCCAAATCTGGAATAGATGGCTAAGGTTATCACGCGCCAAGGCGCGTGGGCCTACGGCCTATGACGATAAACACAATCAATCAATCAATTGTCGGGAATGAGAGAGTTGATGTAATCTTGTAATCCCTGGGTTGTCTTTTAGATGTGTGGGATCTCTAAGAACTAACTACTCTTGATAGGTACTTTTTATATTATATTTATTTTACGTGACATTCATTACATTTCTGGTAAATAACACAACTCTCTCTAGGTTACTCACTCAGCGTCAACTCCTCATTCTTTCCCTCCAGCCCGTCCATTCCTACTCTACCCACCTCACCTCACCCCTCATCCTACCTTCCATCCATTCCTCTCCTCTCCTCCGCCCTCCTCCATCCTCCATCCCCCTCATCCCTCATCCCTCCTACACCCACCCACCACAAACTCCCCACCCATCACACCCATCAGATTCACACCCACCAAAAAACCCTCCACCGACTCCACAAACCCCCCCCCCCCCCCCCAAAACCCAAAAAAACACCCAAACCTCCCCCAAAATGTTGCACATCTAAAAATCCTGAGGGTGTGAAGCCAAAAAGCGGTGTGAGGTAAAAAATCCCCATTTTACACCTATAAAACGCTTTCTACGCAAATAAACTGCATCATTATTCCCAATGCGAAAGATGAAGGAGAAAAATGGGGGATTTGGGTCGCTTAGTGGTGGGTGGGTTTAGTGAGGTGTATACGTGGCAGATGTAGTGGTGTGTGGGCGGGCGGATGTTTATGCGTATGTATGTAGGTATGTATGTACGCTGTATGTACAATGTATGTAATGTTACGGGTGTTGCAGGTACAAGGTACGAGGTCGTAGAGGACACTGCACGGTAAGTAGGTAGGTAAGATCTTACATACATGATAGATGGGTGGACGGGTGTAAGCGAGGATTTTTGGCTGGGCTAGGTGGTGCTCAATGGTTGGTCGTTGCTTGCCCAGGTACTGTACAGTAGAACCTCTTTATAAGGATACTCTTTATAAGGATATCCTGTTTATAAGAATACTTTTTTCAGTCCCTTTTTTTTCAGGGTAAAAAAAGACTTATATTTTAAAACCTCTTAATAAAAATATTTTTAAAAATATAAAGTTTTATATCTTTAATATAACGTAACTTGACTAGAAGTGGGTCATGTTATGATATGGGTCAGGTACCTTTACACCAAATTTTGTATATAAAGGTACTTAGAGCGACTTTTATATCTCTAGAAACACTAGAGGTATAGTTTCAATATTTTGCAGTATGATATATTCAATATAAATATTCAATATGACAAAGTATTATATAGAGATGAAATTGTTTAATAAAGATATTAAAGTTTCTTTCAAATTTTCAATTTTGCCTAACAAAAATTACTATGGGAATTTTTAAAATCGTATTAATTCAAGAACAAGATTCTCAACAATTGTTTTATAACTTGAATACTATATTTCTATTAGATATTAAACCACATTATCAAAGGTTTAAATTTTATCTTTAATATTTGTAGAGTTATAAAAAGTCGCTCTAAGTACCTTTATATACAAAATTTGGTGTAAAGGTACCTGACCCATATCATGACATGACCCACTTCTAGTCAAGTTACGTTACCATATTTCACCCGCATATTCGATACCAACGAAACCACTCTTCAATAAGCTTGGGATCTTCGCAAAGAGCTCTTTGAAAGTCATAGACACGACTAAAACGCGTCTTTAATTTCGGTATGACGCTTTACGAATCGATAAGCCCAGAGCTTTCCAACCTTCTTCGCCCTCCGCGATTCAAGAATATAATTCGCCATATCTTCTACACCACTTAATTTAGGTGCAAACCCTCTCTCATCCATATCGATTATATACTGAATAAGCACCTCCTCTTCTAAATCGGTCATTTTATGACTATTTGCTCGAATTTCTGTACGAGGGGCTAAACCATTCATTCTGCGGAGAAGTGTTGTATGCGTTATATTATATAGCTTGCAGCCTTTCGAATGCTTAGTTTTTTATCTTTTTGAATAGCTTCGATAGCTAAGAGTATTTGAGCTTCTTTTCTATTTGATTGCATAATAAATGATTGATAAATCGCGTGTTGAAGTTGGAAAGTGCAAATTGAGGTAAAAGTGGTGCACTCGGTGATATGGTGCACTCGGTGTTAAACCACGTTATACAAGCTTTGACTCTAACTCTTTCGAAGCCAAAAATACTCATAGATTCGCTGTACTCACTATAATTATTTTTCATACCTCTCAAAACCTACGACTAGCATATGCTACGCAGTATATCAGACATTCATAGTGTAAAGCTTTTTCAACTCGATTAAACAAATTTTGAAACTATTCAGAGTTTACTTTTTTTTTGAAAGGGGTGGTCTATGCATAAAATTGTGTACTAAAATGTGGAGTGGAAGATATGCCAAGGGCTGTGTATCGGAACGGTATAATGATATTCCTGGGTGTACTTTTCAATTATGCTTGAGCTAGTGATGCTTGGCATCACGTGCTACTCACGGAACCCCTGCTTTCCTTCCTCCGTCTAATCCATCCACTTTCCCTTTATTCATCAACGTGGTTTATCAGTGGGTCGGCCATATCAGTGGGTCGGCCACTTTTACCTCGAATTATTAATCTACACTTAATACACGTTTTCTTCATTGTCAACCATGGAAATTCATTCTAAAGAAGCGCGTATAATCTTAGCTATTCAGGCTATTGAATCAAATAAAAAATTAACAATTCGAAAGGCAGCTCAGTCCTATTGCGTACCTCGATCTACATTGGGTGATAGAATTCGAGCTAAACCTAGTATGGCTGAAATTCGACCAAAAAGTCATAATTTGACTGAATTAGAAGAGGAGGTGCTTATTCAGTACATACTTGATATGGATCATAGAGGATTTTCACCTAAATTAAGTGGTGTTGAAGATATGGCGAATTATATACTCGAAACGCGGGGTGCGAAGAAGGTTGGAAAGCTCTGGGCTCATCGCTTTGTACAGCGACGTACAGAATTAAAGACGCGTTTTAGTCGTGTTTATGACTTCCAAAGAGCTCTCTGCGAGGATCCCAAGCTTATTGGACAGTGGTTTCAATTGGTATTGAATATGCGGGCGAAATATGGTATCTTGGATTGCGATTTCTACAACTTCGACGAAACTGGCTTTATGATGGGTATAATATGTCCCGGAATGGTTGTAACTAGTGCTGAACGGAATGGCAGAAGCAAGGCAATACAACCAGGCAATAGAGAGTGGGCTACAGCGATTATATGTGGTAATGGTGAGGGGGAAACTATACCTCCATTTCTGGTGGTGCAAGGACAATATCACCTTTCTAATTGGTATACAGAGAGTGATTTTCCTGCAGATTGGGCTATTAAACCTACTTCTAATGGATGGACGAATAATGAGACAGGTTTAGAATGGTTAAAGCACTTCGATAAGCATACTAGTCAACGGAGAAAGGGCAAATATCGAATGTTAGTATTGGATGGGCATGAAAGTCACGAATCGATACCTTTCCAATCATATTGCAAGTCAAACGACATTATATGCATAAAGTTACCACCGCATTCAAGTCACTTAACTCAACCACTTGATATTGGATGTTTTAGCGTACTCAAACGTTCGTATAGTTGTCAAATTGAAGGATTTATCAAGGCTCATATCAATCATATCTCTAAGGTTGAATTCTTTATAGCTTTTAAAGCTGCATATCAACAATCAATCACAGCTCGGAATATAAAAGCTGGTTTCCGAGGAGCAGGTCTAATACCATTTGATCCTCAAGCTATACTCTCAAAATTAGATATTCGGATTCGTACACCTACCCCTCCACTCGTCGATCTAGACTCTTGGATCTCTCAAACACCTCACAATCCAACTGAAGCTCTTTCACAATCGATTTTAGTAAAATCTCGAATGGCTCGTCATCAATCAAGCTCCCCTACACCTATATTCGAGACTGTATTAGCTCTAGCTAAAGGCACAGAAAGATTAGCTCATGAGAATACTCTTTTAAGTGCAGAGAATCGTATGCTTCGAAAGGCAAATGAGGCATTAAGCAAACGTCGACGCGCTAAAAAGATTCAATTACGCAATGGAGGAGTACTTACTGGACAAGAAGCTGAAGATATATTATCACAACAAGAGGTTGATAATCAGATTCAACGCGACGAGCGTCAAAATGGGGGAAATTCTAATAGGGAATCATGTACTAGTCGATGCTGTAGTAAGTGTGGAAAGACTGGTCATAATTCAAGAACCTGTCAAAATAATGCAATAGATGCTAGTTTATTAGATTCTTAATAGTTTCAATCGATTCATCCAATCGTTATTGAATAATATGGTTTTAAAGTGATAAATTGAGGAAAAAGTGTCCGACCCACTGATAAACCACGTTATCTGTTCTATTATTTTCCAAGTCTCGGCTTACATAGCCACCTTTCGAAGATTAAATTCCAAAAAAGCCTCAAACACATCACCGCCATCTCCTCATTCACCACCCCGAGAATTCCCAACTCCTCACCCACCACGCAAAAATGGCAAACTCTCAAATCCCCAATCTCAATTTCGGCAGCCCGATAATCTTCTTCGATTCCAACCCCGAAATGCAACAAGGCTACCTAGGATCCTGTCTCACCAGTCTCAAAGAAACGCTCAAAACCTCCTGGACGGGCGAAGTTCGCAAATTTCATCACCCGGGAACCCTTCGCATTATCTTCTGGACCCCGGATAATAAGGAATGTATAAAGGATTACGAATTGCATGAATATAAACTTGTGCGGGAGGCGTGGGAATCGTTGTTTAATCTCCCGGATGTCAAACGCGCGATTGTTATGGGGTATAGTGGACAGAATCCTTATGTGAAGGATTTTGGGGAGAAGAATCCCTGGGAAGATAAGATTGAGAGGGAGAAGATGAGGCAGAGGAAGAGTGCTCAGAGGCAGGGGGAGAGTAAGGAGGGGAGGACGGGGAAGGCGATTGATATTAAAGAGGTTATTGATCGGACGGAGGAAGAGGAGGTTAAGAAGATTGCTGAGGCGAGTGGGAAGAGACCGATGAAGTTTGAGGAGGTTTGAGGGGTTCGATCATGTAGGATTTTGGTATGGCCATGTTGGACGAAATGTTAATACGAATCGAATCTGTCGATTTATAATAGAGGTTACGAAAGGAGTTTTCGGAAGCTGCGGAGATATTGATGGATCATTGGAAATATGGCGTACTTGGGAATCGACACAAGCATAGTAGAGGGGTGAACCATGGCGATATATTTGGATAATATTGTTTGAATATAAGGAATAATCTCACGGAATAGAAATCTTGAGAGTTTGGTATCGTGTTTCGTTCTATGAAGAGTCGTATGTAGATTATTCCTGCCAGTGAAGCCTCGCTACTCAAAATGCTCAATATTATATGTGATGTAACTTTATGATCAGATAAATAAAGGAATCTTACATGCAAGAGGCAAGTGCCTAATATCCATAATGGTATATCCCGAACATCGATCCAGGCGTCAAGCTCGCAACCAACACAGTCGTTGAGGGGCATGGTGCTCACAGTGTTGCTACAAAAATCACAATCTTCATGAATGCAATGTTCATTTCACGAGAACCTCTACCGCTTTTCCGATGAATAAAGAGTACCCTGAGATCCGGGTCATGAATCTAGGTGCATAGGATTTCACCACTTTATCTTCATCTGACTATCGGTTTCTTCATGAGGAATTCAAAATTATTGGTTTATCTATCGAGCACGTTTATAGAAGTATTCCTTGCATTGAAGATAGTTATATACATCTTTCGGTATTCTGTACTTGGATGTTATGAGTGACGGAGCATTTGGTATGTGTACTTAAGCCTTGCCATCGAACTATGCTCATCTAGTTGTGCAAATCAGGAAGATTTCATGATTTGGGTTTGTGTGGTATATAGTAAAATCATATCAAAGATCCTATAATTCTAAACGGACAGTAAATACAGAATTACAAACCAAGATCTATATAGTATAAAGGTATCAAAATTTCTTCGATAGAAATACTAATTAATTCTATTCATGTATAAGTCCCTCCTCTCTACACTAACCTTATAATAAATCAAACGAGAATCAAAATAAAAAAGTAGGAGTAGAACAACCAAGTTTATTTTCATCTCATTGAGGTTTTTGATGCCTAAGATAGATATTTAATGGATGTATTTATTTATCTTGATACTATGGTATATACGCATATTCCTCGAAAGGAAAAAAGGTAATAACAGTACAGTTTCCCACCCTAGACATCCATCTATCTATTTATCACACCAAACTATCTCTTTATACTCTCTTCATCCTCAGGACCCATGGAACTCCACCACTTCTTGGACCACCGGGCAAACCTCCTTTAACCGAAGGCCTAGGAGCTAATTGTCTAGCAGGTTGCATGAACTGTGTTTCCATGGCCATGGCCATGGCCATGCCCATCCCCTGACTCCCCGCTTTCTGCGCCGCCATCCCCGCAAATGCCATTCTAATTTTCTCCTCCGCCTTCGCCATCTGTTCCTCCACGGTTAAAGGTCTCTCATCCTCAAAATCATCCTCATCCCTCATCAAAAAATCCTCCGCTTGTTGTTGACGCTGAAATCTAATAGCATCTTCTCTCTCTTTATCCATTTTCTCCTGTTGACGCTGTTGTTGCATTCTCATAACCTCTCTCTCTTGACGTTCCATCCTATCAATTCTTTCCATTTCCCTCTGTGCTTCAAATCGTTGCTGTTGAGCAATTTGTTCCTGGTCTTCTCTTCTTCGCATCATTTCCATTTCCCGTTCATCTCTTTGACGCTGTCTTTCTACACGTTCTTCGTAGGCTCTTCTTTCTTCCTCTTCTTCTTCCATTTGTAATCTTTCCTGTTCATCTCTTTCAGCTCTTAATCTTTCTTCTTCCCGCATTTGAGCTTCCATTCTTTCGGCTCTTTCTCTTTCTCTTTTTTCATCACGTTGTCGAGCTTGTTCGGCGTAAATTCTTTCTTCTTCTTGACGTTGTTGTTCTTCGAATTCTTCTTCGCGTAATTGTTCTTCGTACACTAATCTCTCTTCTTCTTCCAATCGCTCCTCTTCTGCTATTCTCTCAATCTCTGCTAATCTTTCTTCCTCTTCATATCGTCTTTCCGCTTCTTCAGTTGCTAAACGTTGCTCTTCCTCCAATCTCTCCATTTCGGCTTGCCTTTCAATCGCTGCAATTCTTTCTTCCTCTTCATATCTCTTAGCTGCGGCTTGTCTTTCCATTTCTTCTAATCTTTGCTCCTCTTTCAACTTCCTAGCTGCCCCTTGAGCTGCCAATTCCTGTTCTCTCTCAAATGCTTTGATTTGTGCCGTTAACCTCTCAGCTTCTTCTAATGCTTCGCGCTCTTCTGCCTCCCTTTTCTCCCTTTTGATCCTTGTCTGCCTATCAGCTTCCTCTCTTTTCAACCTTAGTCTTTCCTCTTCAGCTTCTCTTTCCAACCTTAACCTTTCATCCGCAGCCTTTTTCTCCTTCCTTATCCTCTCCTCTTCAGCCTCCTTTTCCATCCTTAGCCTCTGTTCTTCAGCCTCCGTCTCAATTCTCATCCTCTCCTCTTCAGCCTCCATCTCAATTCTCATCCTCTCCTGCTCCTCATAAAAAGCATTCATTTCATCCGCCTCCCTAGCAATCCTCTCATCCTCTTCCTGCATTTTCCTAAAACTTTCCTCCATACTCATTCTCTTCTCCTCCATCTCTTCCTTCTCCAGCAACATCTGTTCAGCTTGCCTTTCATATTGAAGTAACTTTCGTTCAGCTTCAGCTTCAATAGCTTGTTCAGCGACTTGTGCGAAACGAGGTGATGTGGCCAGTTTCACCATATCTTTAAAAGAACGTTTGGGACGAAGACGAAATTGTGTTGGGATAGGACTTAATTGTCCATTTATTATTGGTGAACGGGGTATTGTAGTAACTGGTTGGGTGACTTTCTGGGTCTTTAGAGGAAGTGAACTAAGCTGATCTATTATAGTGGGAGGAATTGGATCTGTTGTCAATATGGGTGCTGGAAGATTTGGAGTTGTTTTGACAATTTCCGATGCTACTACTGGAAATCTTGGCACTGCTCTTGGAATACTTTTTGTCGATTTCGGAGTTTGTGATATCTCTTCTGAGATTTCAGGCGTCGCCTCGGGAACTGCTTCAGGAGTTTTAACAGGCAGATTAAGAACTTTCGGAATAACCTCAGATACTTTAGATGTTGTAGATATCCCAGATTTTCTAACATCGACTTTCCGGACCTCTTTCGATTTTGACGCAGTTGTATTTTCTACCTTAGTCTCCATAGAGTACAATCCAGCCATAATATCATCTAGTGCCGAAATGGAAGCCTTCTGTTTTCGCTGATTTCTTGATTTTCCCGTTGCTGTCTTATCAAGCCCCTTCTCATTCTCGACAGGTTTTGGAGTGACTGAAATGTTAGCAAAATCCTCACCGAATCCAGCCATAAGATCATCCAATGCAGATATTGAAGCTTTGGTGTTACTTCGTGTGGAAGCTCGTTTTGCTGAGGACTTTATTCCTCTGAATGAAAAGCGTGTTGAAGTAGGTGTATCTGAAATGATTGACTTTGATTTTTCGGTTACTGATCGTCGGAGAGAATCTCTGCTAATTGAATCGGCGGGTTTTGAGAGTTTCGGCGGCTCAGGTGGTTCTGATTGTACAGTCTGTACAAGCTCCGATAAATGAGGTGGTTGCTCTATTACAGGCTCGAGTGGTTCAGATTGTATAGTTTGAAGTAGGTCTAATAACTGAGGCGGTTGTGCTGGCAAATTAACTTGGAGCTGCACCAGAGTTTGCTCTGTTACAGGCTCAGCTGGCTCAGATTGTACAGCCTGATCAGGATCCAATAACTGAGGTTGTTGCTCCGGCAAAGGAAGTTTGACTGGCTCCAAAGGTTGCTCTGTTACAGGTTCAGCTGGCTCAAATTGTACATTCTGCACAGGTTCCAATGACTGAGATGGTTGCCCTGGCGAATAAACCTGGAGCTGCTCCAGAGGTTGCTCTCTCACAGACTCAGCTGGCTCGGATTGTACAATCTGATCAGGGCTTAATGACTGAGGTTGTTTCTCTGGCGCAATAATTCGGAGCTGCTCCAGAGGTTGCTCTGTTTGTGCAGACTTGAGTGGTTCAGATTGTACAGTCTGGATAAGGTCAAGGGATTGAGGTGGCTGTTCTGGCAAACCAACTTGTAGCTGCTCCGGAGGTTGCTTCGTTTGTATAGGCTCAGGTGATGGCGTTCGTCGGGTATTTTCCAATGAAGCAGTCCTCGACTCAATCGCAGCAGCTTTTCTCTCCGCCATCAACTTTTCAATCTTGCTCATCTCGGGTGCCACTTGGGTCTTTATCTCCTTTACTTCAACAACAGATATTCCCATCTCTTCTTTATCCCCCACAACTTTTTCTTCAACATTCCCCTCCTTCGCCGTACCATATCCAAACATTTTTGCCATCCTTGCACCCCTACTATTCGATCTTAATGTTGGCATTCTCGTCACTGAAGCTGTGCCCATGCCTAAATTCCCTACACTCCCCAGTTTCTCATCGAACCGTTTTTCCACATTTTTGCCTGTGTTTGGTATTGGCTTATCCTCCTCGAGGATTGAGGACTCAATGGTTTCGACATCTGTATTGGCGTTCAATGGAACGGTGGGAATGATTGTTTGTTCATCCTCTTTATCTGTGGGCGTGCTTCCAGGATTCTTTTTGACATAGGAGGAAAAGTAAGCTCCCCAAGTTGCCATGATATTATCGTTGTTTTTCCTGAATCCCTATGTCTTGTTGAGTCTATCAAAGTTTTGATTCTTTGGCAATACTTTCCAAGCTTTTCAATTAACCTGCTGATCCGTTTTTATTGTATAATTATTGTATCGCACTGTATCACACCGTATCGTATCGTATTGCATTATTCATTAAATGTTATAGCATCGAGCCGTTTGTAAGTCGATAAAATTAAACCTTCCAAAAGCATTCAAGGTTTCCAGCACCTTAAAAGTAGAATGAAGTTTCCTGTACGCAATCACCGTAAACCCAAAAACAACCCAATTTTGACAAGTACAAAGTAAAGAAAAAGAAAAGTTTCCAGGTAACATGACGGTGGTGTGCATGACTTAAATGGAAGGTTCCATCAATTCTCTTCTACTCGTAGTGGCATCAATCAAACCTGTCACGATGATGATACATGTAATGTTTGAAAGTTTGGACATGAAGATGTGGAGAAGGAAAAACTATGCGACGTGAAGATGGGTATACGTGGATAACGGCGGCTTGTGTAGAGAGATAGCAGACCTTGATTAATATTGAGATTAAATGATGGTTTCATTCACTTGAAATTTGAGGCTGCATCGACGAGGCTTGTGTAGTTAAATTGTGTAGTTAGATTGATGTATTTTCTTTAAAAAAAATTTTGTTAACGATAAAGTAAGGTCATACATACATGTTTTTCCATAAAGAAGCGTGCGGATGCTCTCAGGATTTGCCAAGACTTTACCTTCAAACAATCATTGTCAGTGCGACGATGATTGACGAACCCTTTTCCAAACAATAAGAAAACGATATCCAATTGCAAGTATTTCTTTTCCACTTTTCGAAACACCGTCTCAGGAATTTGATAAAACTTGACCAGTGTATGTTCTCCATCAGCAATTGTTCATTGGCGCCGGTATAAATCCTATAATTATTCATCCATGCATCTTCGGCAATTGAAGACGACGACGATGTTGAATGAGTCAAAGGACTTGGATAACTCAAACAGACAAAACCATTGAAGCAACAGGAAGAGACAAGTCTACCACTGGGATGCGGGGAATGGAAATAATCATTCAGGAGAGACAAAGTTTAACCATTCTATAAGACTTGAAACTGTCATCAAGTACCTAGGTAGCCACTGATTCCTCGACATTTGTTGCTGCTATGTTTTGAATGCTCTCAAATTTACCATGTAATTATTGAAGGAATGCACATTTGACATAAAAAAAAGATCTGATGCTCTTATATGAAGCAGAAGGCAGAAGTAAATGAAGTAGCTGTGGAGGAACTTGCTCCTTAATGATTTTTTTCCCTTTCTTCAAAATCGTGCCTCAAATCATTTCCATACAAAATGATATCTAAGCCCTAAAATGACAATGAATTCTTTATTGTCTTGCTCAAGTATCGTTCCAAATAAGACTTACTACATCCCTTAGTCATGTCTTGCATGGCAAATGAAGTACTCTAAGTCATCAACATTGAGGAAGTTCCTCCTCCACCAGTCTTGAATCCTTTTCTGGCTCGTTTTAGTCTTCTAATGAAACTTCATCAATAGATCTAAAGAATAGTTTTATATAGAGTGAAAGATTTACCAAGAAAGTTCCAAATGTAGAGACTGTATAATTGTCTTTATACAATTTATCAAGGTTTAATAAGATATTTATCTTTGAATACTTTAGGCTTGTCGAAGATCGAAAAGGAGGCTATATTAACCATCCGAAAGAGAAATCTTTGATTATGGGAATTGGAGTAAGAATTTTAAACTAACTCAGGATTTGTCCTCAAGTGTATTCAAATAATCGGAATCATAAATGAAAAAAAGTCAAAGACTTCTAGACGACTTGTATAATAACTTAAGATTTTTTTTTTAAAAAAAATATAATCATTTTATTAAAAATTCAAAATTTTATTTTGGAAAAAGTGTACAAGATTATAAATTATATTTTATTAATATTTCAAAAATTAAAAATCATTTTGAAAAATAATTTTTAATAAATTGAATATAAAAATCGATTATATTTGAAAAAAAAAAAAAAACTTTCAATTATTTTTTATAATTCATTATCAATTCTGTTAAAGTGAATGGTTCCTGCGTAGCACGTGCACAGGGCACTAGTCCTATTAGGACTAGATTGAGAAGCTCTCTGTAGGAGAGCTTCGCACTTCCGTAGAACTTAGAAGAGTGATTAACATACTGTCACAAACCACGACCATAGTATACAATAAAAACAAGTACGGGGGTCCTTATCGATAAGGAATCCTAGGACAAGTGTCCTAGGATAAAATGTGCCCCAGGATAATAATTATCCTAGGAGCTATATTGTCCCAGGAGACGAATCGTCCCAGGATTAGTGTCCTGAGGCAAATAGTTGGATCACGTGATGGAGCCCTGGGAGCCTTCAGAGCTCCTAAAGCTCCAGGAGCCTTGAGGAGCCAGGAAGCTCCTAGAGGCTCCCTCTACGAATTAGTATATAGTTAGAATAGTTTCATAGTTTAAGAGCTTCGTGCTCAACTTAATTATCAATTAGTTTACCTACATTCTACTTGATCTAGTAACGACTTCACTTCCAAGTGAATACCAGTGATAGAGCCTTAACCCATAACTACCAACCGACGAAACCTCAGGCAGCCGCTGCCTCCAGTACAGCATCGTTACACATACAAGACCAATATTACCTCAGTTCTGCCCTATCAGCTTCCCACTATTCCCTGTGTAAGGTCATTCCTTTTAACAAATTCTATATTATAAACAAAAACCTTTTAAATCAATATTTAAAAAAACCCCATTATCATCGATCTATTCATTTCCAACTAACTGTTACGCCGGGTAACAGGAAAACGCTCACGTGCTACCAGTATCACGTGACTGGCTCAGCGAGGATCAGCGAGCTCAGTACTGAGCCATATTGATCTTACTGAGTAGCCAGAACACGAAGGTCTATAATGAAGATGGATTTCCTTTGTATAGAGCTTCGTGCTCAAGATCAATCATTTAGTATACCATACTATTAGTTACGAATTGCATCACACTATTGTCATTACTTTAAGTCCCTGCTTGACGCCTAGTTATAAACCACCTCGAGAGCCTAGAGCACTTCCACGTGATCTAGACGGCACCCTCGTAACACTAACAATTAACCGACATCCCATCCCACATCAGTGGGTCGTCCCATCACACCAACAAGGATAACACTTGCAATAATAAATTCTTCATTTTCACTCTGGTCTTCAACAAATCAACACAAAACATCTTTGATGGTCTAACGGTCATGATTTCCGCTTGTCATTATTTGGCACTGAGCAGGAGACTGCAAAGAACGCGGGAGACCGGGGTTCGACTCCCCGTCAGAGAGTTTATATTTTTCTTTTCTTGGGTTCACTTGAGTAACCTAAGATCATTATTTTTTTGATTTTGATAGGCGTGGATGGATGGTATTATTGTTTGTTTATAAGATTATATATATATATAATATTTGTTTTAAATTGAAATTTATATAACGTAACTTATGGTGAACCGGGTCATATGGGGAACCGGGTCAGGTTGTCACGAACCACGTCTAATATTATCCTAAGATAAGAATCGTCCCAGGATTAGTGTCCTGAGGCACATGTGGGATCACGTGATGGAGCCTCCAGGAGCGCAGGCTCCCCAGGGCTCCAGGAAAGGAATCAGTATATAGTTAGAATAGTTTCATAGTTTAAGAGCTTCGTGCTCAACTTAGTTATCAATTAGTTTACCTACATTCTACTTGATCTAGTAACGACTTCACTTCCAAGTGAATACCAGTGATAAAGCCTTAACCCACAACTACCAACCAGACGAAACCTCAGGCAGCCGCTGCCTCCAGCACAGTATCGTTACACAGGTACCTTTACACCAAAATTTTGGTGTAAAGGTACTTATAGCGATTTCTTATAACTCTACAAATATTAAAGATAAACTTTAAAGCTGTTAGAAAAGGTGCTTATACCGGATATCACGCTATGCTGTATCGGGATTAGCCCGCATGTGACTCTATCGTGTCCATACATATATATCGTAACTCTATATAACGTGGTTTATCAGTAACCGGAACATATCAGTAACCGGAACACTTTTACCTCAATTACCCACATTCCATTAAAATAAAATTACAACAACACCATAAATTAGGATTGAATTATATACAATCTAAAGATCAACTAATGCTGGATCGAACTGACAAGTTCGTGCATTATGTAAAGTACTACCGCATTTGCTACATCGTCGTATAGTAGCTTGCCTCCTTGCTGAAGAACCATCATTTGTATATTCGTCGCGTCGTATCTGATCTTCTACATTCTCTTGTTCTAATATACCATGCCCATCTTCTATTGAAAGTGCTCCTCCTTTTCGTATTAAAGCTTTTCTAGCTCTCCGGCGTTTACTAAGTGCTTCATTTGCTTTGCGGAGACTATGAACCTCAGCAGTTAAAAGCGTATTCGCATGAGCTAGGAGCTCTGTACCCTTAGCTAAAGCTGCAACTGTTTCAAATATTGGAGTAGGTGAGCTCCCTTGATGCCGAGCAATACGACTTTTCACTAAAGTGGATTGGGAAAGAGCTTCAGTTGGATTGTGAGGTGTTTGAGATTGCCATATATCAGGATCGGCTGATATTGATCTATTTGATGGAGTTCTTATTCGAATATCTAGCTTTGAAAGTACAATTTCCGGATTAAATGGGATTAGCCCAGCTCCGCGGAACCCAGCTTTACCATTTGATATAGATATTGCTTCGATATATGCAGCTTTGAAGGCTTGAAAGAACTCGGTTTTGGTAATATGAGTGATATGCGCCTTGATAAAGTTCTCGATTTGTCGATTATATGAACGCTTTAAAGGACCAAAACAACCGATATCGAGTGGTTTAGTTAAATGCGAAGAATGAGGTGGCAAACTAAGTAATATAATGTTGTGTTCCTTGCAGTATTCCTGAAATGCTGGTGATTTATGACTTTCATGCCCATCAAGCACTAGCATTCGATATCTACCCACTTTCCTACTTTCAGTATGTTTGTTGAAGTGCTTAATCCATTCAAGACCTGTCTCATTATCTGTCCATCCATTGGTAGTAGGTTTAATAAGCCAATCGTATGGTAAATCGCCTTCGGTATACCAATTTGAGAGGTGGTATTCGCCTTTTACTATCAAAAACGGAGGTATATTATGACCTTCTCCATCAACACAAATAATCGCTGTAGCCCATTCCCGATTGCCTGGCTGTATAGCTTTGCTTTTTCCATGTCGATCAGCTTTAGTAACTACTATATGTGGTGATATTTGTCCCATCATAAAGCCTGTCTCATCGAAGTTGTAGAAATCGCAGTCTAGAATACCATATTTGGCCCGCATATTCGATACTAATCGAAACCATCTTTCAATAAGCTCTGAATCTTCGCAGAGAGCTCTTTGAAAGTCATAAACGCGATTAAAACGCGTCTTTAATTCTGTATGTCGTTTCACAAAGCGATGAGCCCAGAGCTTTCCAACCTTCTTCGCACCCCGCGTTTCGAGTATATAATTCGCCATATCTTCCACATCACTTATTCGAGGACTAAACCCTCTCTCGTCCATATCAATTATATATTGAAAAGCGATTTCTCCTCTAATTCCGTCATTTTACAATGTATTGATCGAGATCCAGCTTTCGGCGTTCGACCGGCTATTCTGTAGGTAAGGGTAGTATGCGGTATATTATAGATTTTAGCAGCTCTTCGCACACTTAGTTTTTTGGATGAAGCAATAGCTTGAATGGCTAGATTAATTTGCGACTCTTGCATATTGATTTGAAAGGTTGAATATGGATTTAACGCGTGTTAAAGTTGAGAGGTGGTAATTGAGGTAAAAGTGTTCCGGTTACTGATATGTTCCGGTTACTGATAAACCACGTTAGAACTTAATAATAATAAGGCTTTTCCACCAACTCATTATGATCTTTTAACAACAGTTCTAATATGATATAATAATATAGAATATTTCCCCCGAAAGGATCAATCACCCGATTAATTGGATGAATTTATACTCATTCTTACCAGCTCATCTGTTACGACGGTATTTAGTTATGACTAGAAACCGCATCACATGACTAAACAAGGGGTCACGTGGTCCCACTCGTCCCACCGATTTAAATCGAGGGGAACGGTGGGACATACGGCCGAAGGTCTATATAATCAAGATGGATTTCCTTTGTATAGAGCTTCGTGCTCAAGATCAATCATTTAGTATACCATACTATTAGTTACGAATTGCATCACACTATTGTCATTACTTTAAGTCCCTGCTTGACGCCTAGTTATAAACCACCTCGAGAGCCTAGAGCACTTCCACGTGATCTAGACGGCAAACCTCGTAACATCATCCTCATCCTCTATATATCTATGTTCAAATGATATTCTAGTCAGAATACTCGTAATAATTTGTAGAGATAAATATTCGATAAAGTAAGGTAGTAAGTAGTAAAGAAAAGCCGCTGAAATTCAATGATGAAACGAACGAACATGTTATAATTAAGTGAAAGTTCATTCATCTATTCATATCACCTCATTATCTACGCGACGAAGTAAGACTTACATCGAGGTCCGAAGAAAAGTATAGAATAAAAGTGCATTCATTTGTATTCATTAATAACCATCCCCCTCTTCAACCACTCATTCACTATCAAACGACTCGCTTCCTCCCGAATTCCTCGAATCATTCCGTGCACTCGATATCAAAACCAAATCTCTCTGTCTAGCCTGTTCCCTTGTTCTCTGTCTACCCGAAGTTTTTAATTCCACGTCACCACCTTGTTTTTGACGTTGATTTTCTCTATATCTTCGAACACGTTCTCTCGCCATTGCTTTTTTTCTCTCATCTTTGGCTTGTGCTAATACTTCTCGTTCGGCTTCTTGCATGCCTTGTTGTCTTTCCTTCTTTCGTTGTCGACATCTTCGTTGTCTTTCTCGATCCATATATTTTCTTCTTTCATCTCGAGCTTCGGGGGTGGTTCCTACAGGTGGGATACCCATTCCTTCCTATGTTATATTAGTATATGCATCTAGTCGAGATGAGAGACAAGCTTAGATAAAAAAGACTTACAGGTTTTGGAGCCAGTTTTCTCCGTTTAGTAGAAACTTCAGCCGAAGAATCAACTTCAAGTCCTTCATTCCCAGTAGATGATTCTAAAACATCTCGTCTCCTCTTGTTATTGGCAACTGGAGGTGTATCAATGGAAGGTGAGGATGTTTGTACTGGCTCCCCGACTCTGGGAAGTATTGGTCGTTTCCTAATATTGCGATTGGTCTGAGGTACTTCAACTTGATCTTCATCGTGAACCGATAACTCTGCCACTGCCATTAAATCTCCCTCCGAGCCGATGACTTCTGGAAATTCATTCTTTACCACTGGCTCTGCAACTTCTGAAATGTTCTCTTCAACTACCTCATCGATTCCCTCATTTCCAGTAGAAGAAGGAGCTTCATCATGTATCGTTGTTTTCTCATCCTTCGCAGCTTTTCCTCTTGCCCTTGTTTTGCGAGTATTTTCGACTGGAACTTCATTATGCGCTAATGGCTCTACTTTCTCGGCAGGATCTTTCCTCTTGGTACGACTTTGTCTTGGAGGTAGAATTGGGAATGATTCATCAATTGGTGACTTCGTTGTCGTCTTTAAGGCAGTCTCTAAATCATCATCGCCTGTGTTGCTTGCCGTGACATCATTCTGTACATCATCCTGTGCTTCAATTTTTGGAACTGGTTTAGCTGCCTCCTCGAGCTTCTCTCTGATGTTACTAATCTTCTCCGTTGGTGTATCGGGAATAGATTCATCCTGTGTCGAAGATAATCCTGCTTCGGCGAGTTGTTCTCCTAATTTATTGACGCTGCCGTGACGTGTTGGTGTATCGGAAAGAGAGTCTGTTTCCCGCAGGGATGAAGATTCTGCCAAATTCTCATTTTGCTGAGAAGGTCTAGGACTTTGTAATTTTCCAATGGTATTTGAAATAAACTTCCACACTCTCGAAGACATGTTTTCGAAGATATAAAGTGGTGGATTGTTAATTAATAGAAAATTGGATGGGAAGAAAGTAAGTAAGTGCGTGGGTGGGTGGGTGGTTTTTAGATTGTGGATGATGGTGAAATAAATTTTGTCACAGCACAGCAGTGACTAGTTTAGTGTGGCTACAACGGTACTCGAGGAATAGTGGATGTCATGGTTTTTTATCCTTAACCTTATCGCATTCCACAATTGTCGATTGTCGTGACCCGAGTCCAAGTACAGTAGAAGAAGAAGAGGAAGAAGAAGAAAGTACAGTCAAGTACATATTGTATCACTCACTCATAACGATGCAACCATTTCTTTGGTCATGTTGGCAACTCGCAAGTGGCATGTGGATCCAAAGTGAATGCGGTGGTCAATGATGAACATCCTCCCCCATTTCCTCATTCGTTACGATGTTTTCCTTAAACCGTTTTCGTAATGGTAAGTGATGACAACAAAACATGACAACGTTACATCTTGTGCAAATCTGAGAGTCATGAACCAGTCAGTCAGTACATTGGATGAGGGAAATGTTAACGTTTTTTGCTTTTCTTTTCTTGGAGTTTCATTTCAACATCAAGAGTCTTAAGAGTCTTACAATAGGTGGGGGTTTCGTTTTTAAAGCGCATGCATAGTCGTCACTGATTCCTGTACGATGACCTACATGGTAAGAATGCAAGTACGACGACCTTCCCCGTAGATGCGAATCTTGAAGAATCGATCTCAATTTAGCTGGAATAAAAAGACATTACAACATCGGGTAAAAGGACATGACATGTCGATGTAGGGAGGCTGTAAGATCTTAATTACAACGAATTTTATAACATTAACACTTATTATCTTAAAAAATATATATCGAATCAAAGACAATCACTAAAAGTCCATTTCTATCTAAAAATTTAAACTTCGCTATGCACAGATAACCTTATATATTCCGAAAGACATCACCATATCAAGATGTGATGACCAAAACACCAGAGTCTCCCCTCAACTCCCCACGACACTAAAAGACGATCATGAACCTATAAGCCTCAGCAATCACTTAAACCCTCCTGCACATCAATCCAACGTCATGTATACTACTCGCACTCCGTCCTCATACACAAATTATAATCCTATCTCCCGAAGAAATCCAACTTCAGCTCCATACTCACCATTTCGTTTCAGCGATTAACGGTCACCAGTCTCCTGAATGATAGCTAAACATGTAGTACTGCTGCAGTTATCACATATTCGAGCATTTGGGCCATCGTCAAAATCCCAGCTTTCCTCCATGCTAACTCCTCCACTGCGGACTACATCTCAATAGATTCCCTCCAATTCTTCATCATCAGGTCCTGATCGTGATTTAGTTCGAATTGAATGCCATGGAGCTCGACAGCTTTCATCAAGTCTGGATCCAAGAGAGTAACCCCCCGCATTCCTTCACTCCTACAGGTGCTCCTAATGTAGAGTGAAAATACACACAAATCTTTGTGCAACATTCCACTTTATCTCCCTCATAACCGGCGAATGTTTTGGAGAGTCCCTTCACAATATACTTCCCCAGACTTTCCTCATCAGCGTGTTCTGGCTGTGCCTGTCCATGCTAAAATTTCAAGTCTTCTTCCAGCTCCAATACATGTAGCGATTCCAGATAACGGCCTCCGATGGTACTTGTGAAGCAGTGCCCGAGTTTACAACCACTCAATCCGCCATCTCTTACAAGGTATGACAATACATCCAAAAGCAAATGCACCATTACTATACATTGGCAAACCCCGGATGTATAAATAATTTCATCGAGACTTCGGCCCAGATTCTCTCTTACCATTTTGCGCAGACCGATACCAGGACCGGGTATGTTCGTTGTGAATTGCAAGGTCAATAACCATGGACTTTAACTTCCTGAAAGCTGTTTTCCCTGCATCAATGAAGGCTTTCCAAACAACTGAAGAACTTGAAGGAATTCAAAAATTTGACTCCAGCAGTAGCTTTGCAGACCTGTCCAACTCAAATTGTCACTTAAACAACACTTTATAACATCCATATTGAGCTTCGAGGTCAAAATATCGACCTAGGGCGTCAGGAGAATTCACGGCGTCTCTATCATTGTAGTATTTGCCGACAGTGCGTAACGTAAGTCATGGCGTAATGCGTCTAATGGCGTAATGCGTCTAGTTGCGGGGAACCACTCTATTAAAATCTCAATTACTCAACAATCAACTATAATACAATCTCCAATATCACTTTCAGATTCATCTTCAACTTCTTCTCCAATATCCTCTTCAGTCTCAGTCTCATATTCAATTACTTTCCCTTTCCCTTTTCCTTTTTTCATTGTCTGTACTTTAGTAGCTTTTTCGGCTTCCACTACTGCATCACATAATTCTTGCGTAGAAATATGAAAATGACCCTTCAAAACTAGTCTCTTTCCTTTCTTACGTATCGTACGTTTCTTCATAATAGCTCGTAAATTATTCGCATCGTGTTGGTGAACAATACTTTGAGCTCGAAGTTGCTCACTCCCAATCGTCAATTTTCGAATGTATTGACGAACCGGGGTTGAAAGAGTCGTATCATTTTCAATTGTTGAATTTAAAAGGTTATTTGCTGTTTGTAAGATTGCTACATCCGGGGGTGAGCTATTGACGAAGACTTGATTAAAAATATCAAATTGGGTTGGTTCTTTGGATATTTCGACTTCGGGGGTAAACTCTCGACCCAGTGTACGGAATACTCTCTGTGGATTAAATGGATGTAACCCAGCTCCCCGCCATGCCGATTCGATATTTTGATGATGGCATACATCGGCTCGAGCTTTAATATATGCCTCCATCCATTCAATCTTTTGTATTCGTACAAGTTGAGCTTGATTCAAATCAGAAAGTGCTGCGGTGAGCCGTTTTTTCAATGGACCGAAAACCGCAACATCAAGTGGCTGAAGCAAATGCGAGGTATGAGGAGGAAGTATAAGAAGTACAATTCGATTTTGAAGGCAGTGAGCTATAAAGCTTCCACTAATATGAGAATCGTGGCTATCGCAGATGAGAAGCCGATATTTGCCACCTGCTTTTGCACGAGTTGCAGGTTCGAAAACGCGTTTTAGCCATTCTAATCCATGAAGATTGCTTGTCCAGCCCTTTTTATTTGCTGAAAAGAACCAGCTACCAAGAACTTCCTTCGGAATCCAATTTTGAAGGACATTTTTACCTTTAAAAATCCCGAGTGGTGGAAGAATGGATCCATCCGCACAAATACACTCTACCATTGAAATCCACTCTTGACGGCCTGGATGTGCTTGATGTTTTGTACGAAGTGTAGAATCGATAATAATTCGAGTTGATTCCATTGTCCCAATTGAATGTCCAGACTCATCCATATTATATTCGTCTTTCTTCTCAATTCCATAATCCTGAATCGCTTTTTGATACGCGTCAAACCAAGTACTACATGTTTCCCTGGTTGCACCATCCATTCTTACAGATTCAATTCGACGGCCAATAACAACTGTAAGATGAGGGTGTCGTTTGATAAATCGTGGAACCCATTCATGACCAAGAAGGTGTTGTGGTGGGAGTTCAAGGGAGTCAAATGAGGGGCAATCCAAATTATAAGTCCGTTTTGAACGTAACTCCTCAGCCAATTCTTTTAACAACTGATGGCCTGGTGAATAGCCGCTAATTGTCAATTGCTTTATCCACTTAAGAAGTACATTCTCTTGTACAGCAGAAAGTTTCTGTTGCGATTGACGTGCTTCAGAACGCGATGAACCCCCTTTGACGCGTCGCGTCACAGTATCTTTAGAAAGCCCCAGTTCTTTTGCAGCTTCATATGAAGACTTATACTTTCCATTTTGAACTCCTAATACTGCTTCAGCAAGTCGAGATTCCATTTCCTGCGCTTTTAAACTTTTTCGACGGACCATTATTGAATTGTTGCTTTTTTGATGGGGTGGTCCCCCACAATTAGACGCATTACGCCATTAGACGCATTACGCCATGACTTACGTTAATTCCAAATACTCCAACTCTGCGCAAATTTCTAGTTGTGTCTTTACAAACCACTTTAAGGCGCAGACTTGAGTTAAAATGAATTCGTTGTTGCGAAATATTAGTTTTTTTTTTCCTTCATCATTGAAGATTGAAGAATTTTGATACCGCGCAGAAACTGAACGGGAAAGTTCTGTTGCTCGACATTCTCTGACTCGGTGACATTAGACTCAAGGATTTTAAGTCCTGAGTCAATTATTGGGTATGCTAATTCCAAGGCATGTTTGAGTATGCGAAGTGTAAGATAACTTCGTTTGGCAAGTTTCCACTCGAACTTGCAGGTAGACTCTAGCATATAGATATTATGTTGCAGCTAGGTCTAGTAAGCATTGAAATGTTATTAGCTTTGAGGAGATCTTTCGGATCCGAATTTTCTTATGCAAGAGCCTCATTTTGTTTTCCTAGCGCCTTGTTCTACTGTCTGAGCTTGTTAAATGCTTTGTCTAATAGTCGATGATAAATGACGACTTCTGGATCGTCGTCTGCTGGCCCATCCCAAATAACTTATACATTTGTGAATATTTTGATTGAGTTTACACTGAAGTATTACTTACCCCAACATTATGAGTAATATTTGCTACAAGGACCATTATACCAGACTGCTAGATTTGATATGATGCTCAAAATGCTGGATTTGTTTCAAAAACTATCCAGTGGTTGTGCACTTGAAAGATTTAATTGTGAAATGACCTTGGGAAATTTCGAAAATGTTCTTCTACAAGAGAAGGGGTCGAGTGTTTATGATAATAAAGCTTTGAAAGAAGAAAGTAAATACAATCAGAGGCAGCTGTAGTATACCAGTATCATAGCTGCTGTATCGTACATACTAACAAATATACTACACTCTTCACTACCGTACTTTGTGATGTCCTCTCTCATCTTATCGTCATAGAACCCGCTGGAGTGAAAAATCATGAACCGATTATCTCTCCTAGTAATTACCATGGTCTGACTCCAACTCTATCCTTCTTTTCACACATTCCAGGTAGTTATTCGGAAATTTTAATTATTATTTTGTGGGATCTCATACCGAATAGTCTCTCAGCGACTAAAACTCCGAACAGACTTCTGAACGCCTGGAGATTGCGCTTGTGATTGTCTTGCAGAACCTCGCCGGTATCTGTACTAGAGACAATTATCTTCACCAGCAATAAAAGTGCAGAATTACCACATTCTTGTTCACCGAGTGAAACTTGGCCATGCTTCCCACAAGTTTTCTATTATGAGAATCGGTACATCGAAGTGTGAGGTATCTGATCTGTGCATCGATATGATCAGAGGAGCCAAAATGATAGGAAGCCAAAAAATAATAGAAAAGAAGAAGAGAGTCAGAAGCTTTCAACTGACTATCTATCCATCCATACATTCTCCACCTCAGTCAAGTTTTACCACGACAACCTAAATAAACCCCGCTGGACTAACAAACGCAGAATGAACAAGCGGGTAGTATCTCATGTAGTATGGAGTAACTTCTATATTCCACTATTCCAATCAAACCCGAGATAAAGAAAAACTCCTAAAATATACAGATATAAAAGATCACGATGAATAGAGACAGACATGCAGCCACTCGACCAAACTCAAGGAAATAACTGGAAAATATTCTACTCCTGGAGCAAACCTGCGAAGGTATAGAGATTTTTTATATATAATTCGATGACTAAGTATTAAATTTTCAAAATTTCTGATATATGTATGTGAAGGTGCTGGAACTTTCCTTGGGGATTTTCCATCCATTTTCATAATTACTGAGTAATAGAGTAATAAGACTCAACCGCTAACCTTAGTATCTAGACTCATAATCAGGAAGGGAGGGACATCGATCTGATGATTCCACCGCATTGACTGAGGAATGAATTGTGTGTGATATACGAGTAAAATCAACAGTATATATTGATTGATTGATTGATTGATTAAATTAACGTCTACACTGAGTCTATGACTATCTAAGACGGCTAGGGGCTTTGTAGGCTTCTAAAAATAATAAATGGAGGGTAGCTGGCCTTATTCGACCGTAGCTAATACAGGTTGGGGAGATTGAGAGCCTCAATCTTCTAATGTTTGAATGGGGGAAGTGAAAACTAATACTAGAGAACCAAGCCCGCCTTACAGATACTCTCGTATTCAAATAAGAGGAATAACAAATGAAATGTAATGAAATTTGACATTGGGGTGATTGCCCAAACTGACCAACTTGACTAACTTGACCAAATTGACCAAATTGACCAGAATTGATCAATTCAATCACAATCTTCCGGTCCACCCCCTTCTTCTCCGCCTTCTTCCTCTTCTTCTTCATGCATTCTATTGAGATGCCATGATCTGGTGGCTATTCTCGTCGCCTCGATAAATTCGAGGGTCTTGATGATTCCTGCTTTAGTATGAAGCAGATATTGCATGGTAGGTCGGGCTGTGGGGTTATCCTTATTGAGGGTTTTCCTTGCCGTTTTGTATATAGGACAATTGAGCAGAAGATGATCAGGAGATTCCTTTCCCCCACATTTACAACTGTCATTAGAGGAGATTCCGAATCGTTTCAAATAAGATTTGAAGTATCCGTGTCCAATTTTGAGTTGGAACAGAGCACAGATTGTGCTTCTTTTGATGTTGCCTGGAACTCTGATTTTTGAGCTGATCTTCCAGGGGTAGTTTCTTGAATATTTTGACGATGGTTGATGAAAATTGTTAGTGTTAAGGATGGCTATCCAGTTCTCTGATTTCATTCTTTTTATATCCATTCCAATAAAGGCATAACTGGTTTCGTGAGATGAGGATGGTATTTTGGTTGCCTCTTTTGCAAGAGAATCAGCTAGCTCATTTCCTTGTACAGATGTATGTCCGGGGACCCAATTGAGAGAGATTTCGGCTCCTTTATTTTGAATAGCTTCCGCAGCTTTTATAGCTTTGATTTGGCATGATTGACCAGGTAAATCGGAGGGGTTTTCAACCGGAATAATCCCGCTTGATTATCTGAGTATATCTTGAACTTGTTTCCTGGTTGGGCTATTGAATTTGCGTATTCGATCGCTTTAGTAACTCCTAGGAGCTCACCATTATAGACAAGCTGATTCACGCCTATATTGATAGTCTCTTGATGTGAAATTCGGCCATTTGGTAAGATGACTACTAACCCGATCCCAACCCCTATTCCCTCTAGAGTGGATGAGGCATCGGTGTATATTGTAATGGTATTTTTGCACCTATATTTGAAAGCCAGATTGTGGATCATCGCAGCTTCTTCTTTTCCTAATTTGCTGATATTGACTTTATATGGAACTTCTTTCTTCCAAGGAGGAAAGTAGAAATGATGGATTCCTTCCAAAGTGAGAGGATCGAAGTCTTTCTGAATTGAATTTTTGATCTTTTCGAGTTGAGTAGGTTTTAATTGCTTTCTTTGAGGGGTTGCAACTACATCTTGATTATCCTTTTCTGTAGCTAGCTTTGTAGCTACTAAATTGACAGGATGAGAAGGCGAGATTTTCAATAATCTAAATGCGTATTGTTTGATTCCGGCATTTAGCCTTACTTCTGGAGGGCACAATGCGGCTTCTATTTCCATTGGTTTTATTGGTGAGGTTTTGAATACTCCTAGGATTTTTCGAAGGGCGAGGTTTTGCAAGGATTGAAGGATTCTCTTGAATTGGTTTTGCCCTTTCCACCATAAAATTGAACCGTAGTCAGCTATGCTGGTGACGCATGCCATATAGAGCTGTCTCATTGCCTTGGGACTAAGGCCTTTTTCGGAATTAGCAAGTCTAGCCATTCGGTAGAATGAGGCTTTAGCCTGGGTAGCTCGGATTGTGACATGTTGTTTGAAACTGAGGCCAGGGTCGAACCATATGCCTAGCCATCTGACTAATGTTGAGGGTTGAATTATCTCCTCGTTCGGAAGCTTGATTGAGGCTGTCTTCGTATCTTTGGATGTAGAGAAATGTATTAGTTCCGTCTTCGCTAGATCAAATTGAATAGCATTTTCTTTGCCCAGAGCATATATCTGTTTAGTTGCTCTTTCGAGGGAGATGATATTCTTTTTCCAGGATGTTGAAAATGTTGTTAAAGCTATATCATCTATATATGAGAGATATTTGATCGAATTTGCTGAGAATAGATCTCGAATATAAATTAAGAAGAGGATTGGCGAAATAGGGCTGCCTTGAGGGATCCCGGTATTGATTGGTTTGAAGGTTTCAATTTGGCCATCGAATGAGAGCTTGAGTAGCCTTTCCTTCAAAAAAGATGAGATCCAGGCGATTAGGCTGGTTGGGAGGTTTAGATTCTTGCAGATATCTAATAATTTGTTCATAGATACATGATCAAAGGCGCCTTTAACATCCAGGAAGAGAGTTGACAGTGATAATATTATATTTGCAAATCTATGAGTCTTTTACAATATATCCAGTGAGACTACAAATATAAGTAAGAGTAACCAATTCTTACCATGCCTTTCCAGATACAAGATGTCAGTCTCAATATCCTTTGAGAAGGTTGCCCCCAGGCAAAAACAACCTTTCTACACCCATTATCCTGTTTGCTCCCTAAGCCTACCCGGTATCTCCATTGCCAGCTGCCTTGTACCCTATTGTAGACCGATACGCGCATCCGTCCTCTCGAGCCGTATAGACAGTGTCACTGTCGCTGCCATTATACGCTACGCCCCGCGGCTTGTGCACCGTTTCGCGTTACCTTGCCGGATCTCTCCTGCACAACAAGGCCGACCGTATCTTGCAAGCTTTGCTGTGTCTTAACCCCTAGCTAGGCAACTAAAAATACAACGTTTCCAGCTCACTAACCAAAGCGCAGCCTGCAAAGTCCATTCTCCTAATGTATAGTTTGTAATCGATAATGCGGAGGGTTGAGAACGTATCGGATATGTGTCTTATAAGGTGGCTTCTGCCAGAGCTCATCCGCTGCCGTGATGTCTGCCTAATGCTTCGCAGAAGAGTGAAACTTGCTAAAAGCATTCCCCTCGTTCGAGAGTTCCTCTGCCGCCATGATACCGCTCTTGTACATTCGTAGAGCAAAGTGCCAAAAGCGTCCCTCCATCCCTAATCTACCCATACCTCCGCTGGCCTCAATAAGACTCTATCACAACCTTTATACATTCTCGATTACTCCCCTTAACCACCTGTAAACTTCCAATCCGGTATACCCGCAGATTGTACGCATTGTTGGGTCGTGAAAATTCTGCACGCTAGCGCCCCAGAGGTGCCCTGTCAACCACCGGCACAACGCTTTCCTTCTCAGGCTCTGTTCCCACACAGATTCGTAAAGGCAGTCCGCTTTGAAATGCTCCTTAAAGCAATTCTCAGGCTCTGCATCCCACTGCAGATTCGTAAAGGTGGTTCCGCTTCGAAATCCGTCGTTGTTTCGTTGATTGCCGGGTAGTTTTCATCTCCGTTCGACTGATAGTCCTCTGTTCCGGGCCAAATTCACGATACCTTCACTCCCAGTACCGCTCCTTTTTAAAGCACGACCTTTGCCCAGCTTCAGCCTGATTCAATCTTGGCTCTGTAAGAAAAATTACAGGTTCGTAGGATGCACCACGTACAGGTGTTGAATCATCGCATCCCTCAACAGTATATATATACTCGAGTATAAATGCAAAAATGAAGAAAATAAAGAAATAATCACACTGACTAGCCTATTTAATTAAAAGAAGAAAAAGTTTGATATTATATTCCAAGATAATAAAACTATTTGAAGTACTCGTAACCTTACTCGCTCTCGCATATATGCATGGCAAAATACTTCACCGCCACAGCAAAATCGTGACTTCAACCAACTAATGAATAACCAACCCTAACTATAATATTAAAGGCAGTCACAGTCACGCACTTCCATCAGACTCAGGATACTTTAATTAATAAATACTCTTTCTTTCCTTTCCTTTCCTTTCCCTTATATGCAAATATAATTCCTTCGCCTATTTATATTCGAGGGAAACTTACCCCTCATAACTAATTCTCAATCATTCAAATTAAGTATTTTACTTACCTCTAATTTATTATTCGTCGACGTGACTCTCTTACCAACTCACTCAGAGGTAAGAACAAATACTTTCCACATCAAATCAAATACAAAGGGGCTATAGAATTAACATCCATCCATCGCTAATTATAGCTAGCTAGACTAATAAATAAATAAATAAATCATATAACCAACCCGAATCCGAATCCCCTTCCCTATTTTCTCCTCTTTCATTATTCCACCAGATACATCTCCCTCTCTCTCCCTCTCTCTCCCTCTCTCTCCTCTCTCTCCCTCTCTCTCCCTCTCCCTCTCTCTCTCTTCCTCTAACTATAGAAATAAACCCTAATCAGAAATCCCCTCACAGCACTCCCAAACCCAGCAATCAATATACACTATATAATCTGGCTGCAAAGCTTCCATACACGTTTACTAGAAATATAACCCCAGCATCAAATACCCAGATATTATCCTCGAGCATCTCTCCCCGCCACTATCCATGAGTATATATCAAGAATCACACACAAGTGTTAATTAAAGATCTTTATCTTTATCTTTCCCCTCTCGTATATAGCTGCGCATTTATAGAGGCTACGTAGGATACGCTATAACTTCGCTCTTTATACACTATAATATTATAATTATTGATTAGAAAACTCCAGAACATCTTACTAGTTATTTGTTAATTATTATCAAATTGGGGAATACTTATGAAGATGGAAGACTTCGATGCAGATATTCAGTATGCACACTTCAGCCATGAACAAGAAGTCACCATGGGTATACTTCTGCTTCACCCTTCTACACGTCATGGAATCTCGACCTTTTAATCTTACAATATTCAGAAATTCACAGACGATGAAATACAATTACTTTTTTCACCATTATCTTCCATGTCAATACTAATGAAAATTATATATCATATATACAATAGAATTAGCGGGTAACGAAGCTCCTTTTGATACCTAACCATAATAAGTGTAGCCACTTGATAATCTTCGAATTCACCGAACTATTTGATTCATTCCGACACCAACAGACACCGAGGATTATTATCGTCTTAGCTTAATTAATACAATTGAAGCGATTTCTTTATTTCTTTTGATTTGTTTTTTACAAGATATAATTAAGCAACAGGTTTAATAAGAATCGAATTCGTGACCCGGCATTCGATACGGATGCATGCTTCCCGCTTTCTTTACACCCCCAACTTCTGCTTCGCTCCCCTAGCTTCCAGGAGCGAATAAATTGGCGGAGGGAACATCGGAATTGAGGATATTTTCATTGCAAGGAGACTGTGATGGTCTTCAGTGGCATGCAGGGGCAGGAACATTGAGATCTTGTAATGGTGAGCTAGCTCAGATATATATGTACTCACACATGGAGAGGAATCGCATTTTATCTTGCTGATAATTTTACGGATTCAACAGAGTAATTTATATTGCTTGGGGACTCACCAACAGCTACAATTTTCCAAGCTCGTTCCTTAGCCCTCTCCTCCCGAGTGTTGGCTGCGTGAATGACTATGGGGGATCTATCTTCATGAAGTAAATAGAGACGGTAGCTGAACTAAATAGTGATACAAAGAACTTGAATCATTATATCATTATATTGTACTACTATTAATAGAATAAACCTACTCTTTAATATTCATTTATAGAAATAATAGTTGTGTGATTAATAATGATATAATAGTATGACTATAAAACCACTCAAATTTTATTCACATGAAGTTAATCATCGATCATTCACAGGCTACTAAATATACATTTTAATTTGGAACATGCACATCGACTACGGTGTGTCTTTGCGATGTAAAAGAAGCTTCTCATGTGATGTTAAAGACATTTCGATATCTTGTATTTGTGCTGCAAATGGGCGGGTAGTGAGCAAAATCTTAGCTTTTCCAGTGTATTAGCAAGAAGAACAGAATATTGTCTCTATTATTCTATCGGCGTGGGAGTATAAAATGAGTTTCGTCATTAGGTAGAAATTTTTAGGGCTTGACGAAAGCTTAGTCAGGTCCCTTGATCGATATGTTCAATAATCGCAAGAATGACTTCACCTGGAGCTTGATGATAAATTTGCATCGGAGATTATGATGACAGCTTAGTGAGGGTGTTTGATGCAGTGCATGTAAGATTGAATAGAAAAGGATCGGGGACTGTTGGTTCTATTCGTCGGACGGACGATGACCATTGATCAGGACTATACGAGATAATTATGATGGATATGACTGATATATATGCTGGAAGAAATTACAATAGGTACACCTGAAGACGCGAGATGCGAATTTCCAGGCACATGTATTGCGTGACTATAATTACTGATGTATCCACGCAGAAGAATTTCCCCTGGGAATGACATTTAATGAAATTCTTGACGGAACTTCAAGATTAAATGTTCAACTCTTGGAGATTCCCTAAAAAACAAACAAACGTAGCATGATGAAAATGGACCGGAAATTTGATATCAGGAGAAGGACTTTTATATAGGAATGCATTTGGGCAGGACTGGTGGACCCGCAAGATAATTGACTGATATCCTTTGGTAAACATAGGAGACTTCCAGCAGTGTGTGGTATCCAGCGCTTCTCATGCAAGTCAAATGAGTCCCATGATTCCCACTCGGGCAACAAATAAAGCAGCTAGGCTCAGTACAACGAAACACGATGATTCGGAGAGAGAAAATGATCGGAGGCTGTACGTTAATGAAGTTGTGTAAGAAGAGTATTTCTACGGCCCGCAGACCTCTCAAGTCATACTTTTTGCAAAGGGTGGTGGTGAAATAATTCAGTAGCATTCCGTCAATGCTAATAGATGAAGCTGTAAAAATTCAATCGATATAATCAACTTGACTTTCCTACCTTCCCTTCTACGGAGACTTAACCCGTTTCGGTATGGTGAGTACAGATTCCTCCGATGATTTGAATGACAGGCCGTTTCAAAAGAATATTCCGACATTGTTGGAATGTATTTTGATACAGGAAAGTTTAAAGGAAAAGTTTTAAACACGCTTATATCAACGACTTCCATTCAAAGGGAATGAATCAATGATTGATCGAGTTCTCCTCGCAAAGCCGTAATGCATCGAAAAGACGTTATCCTCCATTGTGCCTATCCTTGTATGTATAACCATGCAAATCGGAAGTTATGTCTGAGGTGATTGCGATCTACATTAAAGGGCAAAACACGTCAGTAACTATTCATAGAACAATTGAAATGAGGGCAAATTTTGGAAGAATATACCTCGTTCATGTTGTTCTTTGTTGTAAAACCTCCTTTTCTCTTCGCTTCTCCCTCTCACTCTATCGAATAGATATTTTTGGATATCATGATGCCACTATCATGAAGCTTCACCCAAAGAGTTTGGAACGAATCCCACTTTTTGTTTGTTGTTGAACCAATTGAGGAAACACCAAATTCGATAATGGGTGCTTTGAAGCGACACTAAAGATGTTTAGGAGGCTAAAGTAAGACATTTGGTTGAATGTAGATTAGTGCGTTATCAAAGTCATGGTGGATCATCACGTGTAGATACCAAAACCCAAGTAATCTTGTACCGGCAGTGGAGTATTTTGGTTACATTTGGGGGAGTGCACAGAGCACAGAGCACAAATGAGAAAGCTTGAGGAGGTTTGATGAAATGCAGTTCGCGGAGGTGATGATTAAATAATTGTGGTGATGAGAGGAGAGGAGAAGGAGGAGGAGAGGAAGAGAAGGAGGAGGATGGGGAAAGAGGAGGAGATGGGGAAAGTAGGAGGAAGAAAGAAGAAAATGGAAAAGGACTTGTATTGGAGGAAGTATAGAATCAATATCGAGGCATAATAATAAGATGAAATAGGAGTTCCAAGTCAATATACACCACATAAAGTACGTACTTGTCATTCATTCACTTCATTGTTACTTCTGCAGGCAATGATTGACTAGTACAGAATTCAAGCGACATTATCCTATTTGATGAAGCCATCCATCCGTCTTTCCATTCTCCCAAGATAATTGGAGGATCACCAAATTCTGATACATAGCTGCTTACACATTAGACATCTAATACTTCAACAGATCATAAATGATGAGGCAGGTTGAGGTAGGGTAGGTACTGATGTTGTATAATGGAGTAGGGAGGAGGTACCTATTATAGATCTGAGGGTGTTCAACAAAAAGTTGATATAAGACTGATTCATCTACTCGAGTAGTTTAGGTAGCTCTTCTGTATTATTAGATATGCACACGGACTACCTAGGACCTACTCAGGTAGCTTGAGGTTGGGTAGTAAGAGTAATGTTATAGATAAGAGTCGTCTATTATATCTGAGGGTCTTCAATCCCTCGTGATGGTTTATTATATCTTCATTTTATTTCTATGCAAGTACTGCCTTGAGCTATTGTCATTATCTCTCTGATTCAATCGATCAATCACTCATTTAGACTATATTCTGTGGATAAGCTACTAAACCTTAAATCACACAGGTTTTATATATAATTATATAATCATACAATTATAATTTCAATCTCATTGCTGTATTTGTTTATAATTTCCCATATTTATCTTCACATTCATATTGTTAAATGACCTTCTGCTCAAATCCTTGTTAATTTTAAAAGCGCCTTGCCCCCCAACAAAGCCCCTACCTTATTTTTCTTAACTGACCCCCTTCCCCAAGTAATAATTCCCAAGTCAGCCCAGCGCGCGCCCCCCCCCAAAAATTAACCCCTTTTGCCAGTGGGAACACAGACAGACAGACAGACAGACAAGCAACCAAAAAGGAAGTGGAAATCAGCCAATTGCTGCCAACAACAACAACAACGCCAAACCGCAATCAAGAGAAAAGGCGAAAGGCTCAAATCAAAAAGATCGGTGCAACATTGACAACCTTTTGACCTACAACAACATCTTTTTTTTTTCTACGCCTTCTACCCTTCTACCTCTCTACTTGGTACATTGACAACATTCACCACAATCGTTTAGAAATCTTTTCCTTTTCCCATCTTTCTTCACAAATCACTCGACTTTTATTTCGTATCGTACCTTCCCATCAACAACTGACTAAACCACTCACTACTTGGTACATTTTATCTACTCAAATCTTAATCCGCATTAAAGACCACGCGAACCAATACTTGTTGAGGGTTCAAAGACGTTAATATCTGGTACGTGCTATTATTCGTATTCCTGCATGAAAATGGGAACATCACTCCATCGAATCAATTCTCGATCTCTCAGAGTACCTGATTACCTTCAAAATTATATTCCTGAAGCTGCTCATCGATTTTGATCTTGAGAATTTCAACCTACCTCGACCGTGACTATCTCTCTGTTCATATAGGCTAATTCTTCTGTCTTTTGGTGCCGACAGGATTTCGAATCTCCCACCTTCTTTCTTCACAAAAACAATCACCTTCGATCCTTCTACATCAGTCAGAACAATGGGTAAGCATTTCATTTCATTTTGGAGGAAGTCAATACTTGGGAAGAGGAAATGGAGTCATCAGCATATCAAAGACGGCATCAACAGTTGGTGGCACCTCAATTCTTCGATTTCACACGGTGCCATTCATCATCCCGACAATTATTTTCGACGCACGTTTGTTGCAACTACAAAGCTTCGAATCTCGAGTCTGTTGGATTGGCACATTTCGAAACTCATTCCAACAAGCTGCGAAGTCATCAAAAATCTGCCACATGATGTTACATCATCCTCATCCGCCAGCCATGAAGTCACATACAAATGGTCACTGGAATCTTCTCATCCCTAAGAAGTCTTCCGCTCTATCTTCCGGACAACAACCTGGAGAGAAGGATTCGTCTGTCGTAAGATCTGAGAGCATTTCCAAAGGCGTCTCAATACCCAAGCAATCATCGGAGAGTATCGAGCAGCGTAAATATCCTGGAAGCTTGCATCGTCATCAGCGAGGAGCAGAACGCATACGCGCTCAATTTAGAAGCATGCTGGATGTTGAAGAAGCTCCCAGTTTGGAGCAAATATCTATGGACCACCATGAGTCGATGGAGCTATGGGTATCCGAGAAACTGCAGCAGGCTTCTAAGAATTATAGCACTACTTCGCACGACTGGGCTGACATTTTACCTCTCTACACAGCTACCAACGGTGCCCCAATGGCGCCTACCCGAGCATCTCCAATCCCTAATGGAGCTCCATCGTCCCCACTAGAGATTCCAATGACCATCAGCTCAACAGATCCCAAGATTGCAGCTCAACAAGCAAGCGATATGAAAAACATTGTCCGAAGAAAGTTGACTGGATATGTTGGTTTTGCAAATCTACCAAATCAATGGCACCGAAAGAGTGTCAGAAAGGGATTCAACTTTAATGTTATGGTTGTTGGTACGTGAAGCTTCTACATGTATAGTCCGTCCATGCTAACCTTCAATAGGTGAATCTGGACTCGGAAAGTCGACTTTGGTCAACACTCTTTTCAACACTTCCTTATACCCACCTAGAGAACGTAAAGGACCTTCCCTCGACATTATCCCAAAAACCGTTTCTATTCAATCTATCAGCGCCGATATCGAGGAGAATGGTGTTCGTTTACGTTTGACTGTTGTTGATACCCCAGGTTTCGGTGATTTCGTTAACAATGATGAATCTTGGCGACCAATCGTTGATAATATTGAACAACGCTTCGATGCCTATTTGGATGCTGAGAACAAGGTCAATCGAGTGAACATTGTGGATAACCGTGTTCATGCTTGTGTTTACTTCATTCAACCAACTGGTCATGCATTGAAGCCTTTGGACATTGAGGTTATGCGTAGACTTCATACCAAGGTCAACTTGATTCCAGTCATTGCCAAGGCTGATACATTGACCGATGAAGAAATCACCGCTTTCAAGTTTAGAGTGAGGATGTCACTTGCATATTTTAGACCCTACGCTAACCATGTTCTAGATTCTTGCTGACATCAAGCACCACGACATCCAAATCTTCGAGGGTCCACATTACGAAAAGGATGACGAGGAGACGATTGCCGAGAACAAGGAGATTATGGACAAAGTACCTTTCGCAGTTGTTGGTGCCAATTCCGAAATTACAAACAACGAGGGACGTAAAGTTCGAGGACGTAAATACCCATGGGGAGTCATTGAAGTTGACAATGAAGAACATTGTGATTTTGTCAAGCTCAGACAAATGCTCATCCGAACTCACATGGAGGAGCTCAAGGAACACACCAACAACGCTTTGTACGAAAACTACAGATCGGAGAAGCTTACTGCTATGGGTGTAACTCAGGATCCAAATGTTTTCAAGGAGGTCAACCCAGCTGTCAAGCAAGAAGAAGAGCGTCAATTACACGAGCAAAAGCTTGCCAAGATGGAGGCCGAGATGAAGATGGTTTTCCAACAAAAGGTCGCCGAGAAGGAGAGCAAGTTGAAGCAGAGCGAAGAAGAGTTGTACGCACGACATCGCGAGATGAAGGAACAACTCGAGCGTCAACGTCAAGAACTGGAGGAGAAGAAATCCAGAGTCGAGAGTGGAAGACCAATAGAAAAGGAAGGCAAGAGGAAGGGTTTCTCACTCCGTTAACGGGTGACTTCTTCAAAAAAATCAGGGCCTGCCTTTTTATGATGGTACCAAACACGACACAACCGATACTTTACTTTTCAATTCATGTCTCTTTAATCATTGACCCTTAATATTTGGCAGTGGAAGAAGCGAGCGATGGGGTGGAGGGTGATATTCAGGCGCGGCATGCTTCTGCGAGGCAAGGTCGTAAATGCTATAATGGGGGTTTGTCTTGCATTCAAAGAATGAGTGGTATTTCGAGGAGTTTTATTTGGCACATGAGAATGAAAGAAAAAGGGAGGGGAGAAGAAATGCAACAAGACGGAAGACCATGATGCCTACAGAAAAGATTGGCTTTTTACAAAGTTTTTATTTTCCTATGGCTTCGACCAAATATTCACCTTCAAACTTTTCTTCAAATGGATCAATACTCTGTATTTATTATGATAGCTCGAGACACTTAGTTCATTTTCTCCTTTCTAATTTTTTTCCTTTTCCTTTTGATTTTCTTTTGATTGTTTTGTGCGTGGTTTTTCTCTTTTGTGGTTTTGGCCTTTTAACTTTATCTGAGGTTTGAAGGATGGATGGATGGATGGATGGAAAGAGGAATAAATAAATAAATGATCAATCTCAATTAATTAAATAAATAAAGTACAATAAAACAAAGTAAAAAGAAGAAAAGAAAATGAAAGTATATAACGTTAATTGAATAATAAGTATTTAATACTTTATTTTCAAACTGTCTTCTATATAGATTATTGTAACGATACTGTGCTGGAGGCAGCGGCTGCCTGAGGTTTCGTCTGGTTGGTAGTTGTGGGTTAAGGCTTTATCACTGGTATTCACTTGGAAGTGAAGTCGTTACTAGATCAAGTAGAATGTAGGTAAACTAATTGATAACTAAGTCGAGCACGAAGCTCTTAAACTATGAAACTATTCTAACTATATACTGATTCCTTTCCTGGAGCCCTGGGGAGCCTGCGCTCCTGGAGGCTCCATCACGTGATCCCACATGGGCCTCAGGACACTAATCCTGGGACGATTCTTATCTTAGGATAATATTAGACGTGGTTCGTGACAATTATCTTTTTATATTAAAAATTATTATTTTCAGTTATTAATAATTTTATAATTAAACAATAGAATTTGATGAAATTTTAATTATAGATTTATTAACGTGGTTTAACACCGAGTGCACCATATCACCGAGTGCACCACTTTTACCTCAATTTGCACTTTCCAACTTCAACACGCGATTTATCAATCATTTATTATGCAATCAAATAGAAAAGAAGCTCAAATACTCTTAGCTATCGAAGCTATTCAAAAGATAAAAAACTAAGCATTCGAAAGGCTGCCAAGCTATATAATATAACGCATACAACACTTCTCCGCAGAATGAATGGTTTAGCCCCTCGTACAGAAATTCGAGCAAATAGTCATAAAATGACCGATTTAGAAGAGGAGGTGCTTATTCAGTATATAATTGATATGGATGAGAGAGGGTTTGCACCTAAATTAAGTGGTGTAGAAGATATGGCGAATTATATTCTTGAATCGCGGAGGGCGAAGAAGGTTGGAAAGCTCTGGGCTCATCGATTCGTAAAGCGTCATACGAAATTAAAGACGCGTTTTAGTCGTGTCTATGACTTTCAAAGAGCTCTTTGCGAAGATCCCAAGCTTATTGAAGAGTGGTTTCGATTGGTATCGAATATGCGGGTGAAATATGGTATTGTCGATTCCGATTTCTACAACTTCGATGAAACCGGCTTCATGATGGGTATAATATGCCCTGGAATGGTTGTAACTAGTGCTGAACGAAATGGCAGAAGCAAGGCAATACAACCAGGCAATCGAGAATGGGCTACGGCAATTATATGTGGCAATGGAGAGGGTGAAACTATACCTCCATTTTTGGTAGTTCAAGGACAAGTTCATCTTTCCAATTGGTATACCGAAACCGATTTTCCTGCGGATTGGGCTATTAAACCTACTTCCAATGGATGGACGAATAATGAGACAGGGTTAGAATGGTTAAAGCATTTCGATAAACATACTATTCGTCAAAGGAAGGGCAAATATCGAATGCTAGTATTGGATGGGCACGAAAGCCACGAATCAATACCTTTTCAATCATATTGCAAATCAAATGATATTATATGCCTCAAATTACCACCACATTCAAGTCATTTAACTCAACCACTTGATGTTGGATGTTTTGGTGTACTTAAACGTTCATATAGTTCTCAAATTGAGGAGTTTATCAAGGCACATATCAATCATATCACTAAAGTTGAATTCTTTATAGCTTTCAAAGCTGCATATCAACAATCAATCACCTCTCAGAATATGAAAGCTGGCTTTCGAGGAACAGATCTAATACCATTTGACCCTCAAGCTATACTCTCAAAATTAGATATCCGAATTCATACGCCTACTCCCCCTCCTTTCGATTTAAACCTTTGGATCTCTCAAACTCCTCACAACCCAACTGAAGCTCTTTCTCAATCAACTTTAGTGAAATCTCGAATGGCTCGTCATCAATCAAGCTCCCCTACACCTATATTCGAAACTGTACTAGCTTTAGCTAAAGGTACAGAGAGATTGGCACATGAAAATACACTTTTAAGTGCAGAAAACCGTACACTTCGGAAGGCAAATGAGGCATTAAGCAAACGTCGACGCGCGAAAAAGACTCAATTACGTCAAGGAGGAGTACTTACTGGACAAGAAGCTGCAGATATATTATCTCAACAAGAGGTTGATATTCAGATTCAACGCGACGAGCGTCAAAATGGGGGAAATTCTAATGGGGAATCATCTACTAGTCGATGCTGTAGTAAGTGTGGAAAGACTGGTCATAATTCAAGAACTTGTCAAAATAGTATAATAGATCCTAGATTATTAGATTCTTAATAGTTTTAATTGATTGATTTAATGATTGTTGAATGATATGAGTTAGAAAGTGCAAATTGAGGTAAAAGTGGTGCACTCGGTGATATGGTGCACTCGGTGTTAAACCACGTTATATAATTATAATTATAACTCAATTTTGAAAATTTTGAAAATTTTCAAATCTAATTTTATTGAGATTTATAATCTTGAATTTTGTAATTTTTGATTTATATAGTATATATAATTTATAAATTAATTTTTATTTAAGAAATATCTAAAATGTTTTCTTATAACATTAAAAATATTTCTGAAATTCAATTGAAATAACGTTATTATAAAATGAAGAATGTTTATGAATTTTGTAAATTTGATATTTGAAGCAGATCATCCGGTGATCTTGGAAACAGAGCACCGGAGGATTGTAAGATTATCTTTGAAGAAATTGAATTTTAGTTAATCTTACAAGAGTACTAACAAATCTACTTGCTTTTGAGGCTTTTTCTTTTATCTTTTTTTTGGATATATTTTACTGCAAAGCCTAGGTAAGCTGGCACCACAACCAATGAATAACAATTTAAGGTCATTAAATGACTTGTATAACATAGTTTCAAGCGTGTCTTGTCGCAATCATAAGGATGACTTCGAATTCATATCTTATTATACTTCACACTTCGTATAGATAGTATAATCTAAATGAACTAGATTTGTCGAACACTCCAATAATGTACGAAGTATATCAAATTTGTCAAATTGGAGTCACAAGAACCAGTTCATGATACACAACGTAACTTCATCCGGTGAGTGCGGAGATAAGATGCAGTTATCTTGAAAGTGTCAATTCAATTCGCTCCTTCCTGGTAGAGAAGTTGTGGGATAGACGGACAGAAAAGGTAGGAACCTCTTCTTAACTAAAATATTCTATCTGCACTTTCTCCTTTAAAAATAGTTCCGTGTTTTTTACATTTCCTCGAATCATTCATTTCTTCTTGAAAACGTGTTCAACTCAAGGTTCTTTCTGTGTCACTACCAATCCAACATCCAAGAAGACTTCGGTTAGTCAAGATGTCCTCAATCGACACTTTGTCAAATCGGCGTGTCAATACTCCCAGTGATGAGCCATTGATTTGCCCAGTTCATGGAACATCGTCAGAGTCTCAAGATGATGAACCCAAAGAGTTTGCTGAGGTTAAAGAGTTGAGGTAACGTTGAAACAGTACTCAGTTTGCACAAATATTTAGCTAACAAACTTGGCAGACGAGGTTTGGCACAAAGGCACATTCAGATGATTGCTTTGGCTGGGACAATTGGGACAGTAAGAAAGATGAATCGCGGCTGAAACCCACAGATACTGAGAGGTGTAGGGTCTTTTCTTAGGTTCTGGAAAAGCTATCGCTAGAGCAGGTCCACTTGGAGCATTGTGAGTTTCTAGTCCAAAGGATATCATTACACAGCACTTACTATAGCTATGCCATTAGACTGGGATATACTTTTGTAGGAACGTTAGTATCTGGCGTCGTTCTTTCAATAGCAGAACTAAGGTATGTTTCTTTTGTAGACTTGGGTTTAATGGAATCTTGCTAAAATTGATCTTTCCAGTGCTCTCGTTCCTTTGAGTGGAGGTATCATACGCCATGCTGAATATTTTGTCGATCCTGCTCTCTCATTTGCGAACGGTTGGAACCAAGTTTATAGCAATATTATCACGATACCTGCTGAACTCGTTGCTGCCGCCATTATAGTCCAGTTCTGGGTTCAAATCAACAATGCCGTGTGGATATTATGCTTTGGGTTCCTTTTGGTCGTTAGCAACCTACTTTTTGTTCGGGTATATGGTGAGCTTGAATTTACATGCGCGATCTTAAAGATAATCCTCATTGTTGGCTTGAACATAATGGTAAGACTGCCTATGTCGTCTGTCTCAACAACCCTTACTAAAAATTCTCAGGCGCTGATCATCACTTGTGGTGGAGGACCAAATGGTGAAACGTATGGTTTCCGATATTGGCACGACCCGGGCCCATTTGTTGATTACCTTGGATTTACTGGAGCTTTGGGACATTTCATGGGATTCTGGACCACGTTTTCTAATGCAGTATATGCTTATTCTGGAGTGGAGAATTTCTCACTTGCAGCCGCTGAAACACAATCACCGCGACGAAATATTCCAATTGCCGCGAAAAGGATTTTCTTTCGTGTAATGCTATTCTATGGTATGTGCAGGCTGATTTCTCCTTGTTCCAACTCAGGCCAAATTATTGACCTCTCCATAGTTCTCTCAATTTTCATGGTTGGCATGATTGTGCCATCAAATGACAAAGAACTCTTGAGGTCTACCGGAACAGCTGCACAGTCACCGTTTGTTATTGCTGCAAATAATGCAGGAATTAAATTCGTCCCTTCAATCATCAATGCCGTGGTTTTGACAAGTGCATGGAGTGCTGGGAATGCAGGTGAGCGCCCCTCAAATTGAAAATCAAAGGCTTGACTAAATCACATAGCTATGCTTGGTGGATCCCGAATGTTGTATGGACTCGGTCAACATGGACACTCACCAAGAGCTTTTCTTCAAACCAACCGTTTTGATGTACCATACATTGCGATTGGATTCCTCAGTCTGTTCATATGTCTCGGGTTCCTGACACTTTCGGACTCTGCAAGTATTGTGTTCAGCTGGCTCCAGGACTTTGTCGCTGTATCCGCTCTTATTAATTGGATGATAATTTGTGGTGTATATCTAAGATTCTATTATGGATGTAAGAAGCAAGGAATCCCTCGATCAAATTTACCATGGAAAGGGCCATTTCAACCATATGCTGCATGGATAGCACTTATCTCGTTCAGTATTCTTCTATTAACCGGTGGTTACTCCGTCTTCATCAAAGACCAGTAAGTCTTCCTACATCACGAAATGATCATACGTGAGACTTTGACTAATGACCCTTCACCTTCAGTTGGGCCACGGAAACTTTTCTCTCATCTTACATTAATATTCCCCTTATTCTCAGCTTATACTTCGGTTACAAATACAAGAAAGGTACTGAGTTGATCCCATTATCTGAAATTCCAATTCAAAAGTTTATCAATATTGCAAATGATAATCCGGAGCCAGAACCGGAGGAGGTTGTTGGGTGGAAGCGGCTTAACATTTTGTGGAGTTAGGGAAAATCCTGCAAGTGGACGATAGTGGTGTCTGTGGCTTAAGATGTTCTATTGGAATGTATGGTATGGTTATGGCTCATGATGTAAATACAGTAAGACGGGAAATATCCAGAAATTTGTAATTTTTAGATCATTGCCAATTAATCTATAATGAACTCATGAGGTAGGAGCAAATAAAAACTAGAGGAGCACACCGCTGATCAATTAGCAAATTTCTTGAATAGTTTTCGAGATTTTGTTCTCCAGCTTGCCCATCCTAATTGATACAAGCAACTCTGTCTTTTCTGCCTAGTTTCTGTTTCTCATCACGCTGTTACTGAAGTCTACCCATATCTCTTTTGAGCCTTCTAACGCCCTAGCTGAACATCTCGGATAATTCATTATCAGTTTATATTTCTCCAGTATACTCTGCGCTATTTTCACCCAAAGTCCCGTGTCTCCTATTCTGTGAATTGTTCTTATCGGTTCTTGTCGTCTATCGTCTGTCTCTAATCTTGGATTTGGATTTAGATTTAGATTTAGTGTTTGGGTTTAGTGTTTGGGTTTACAGTATGTAATTATTTATTTATTATAGATTTTTGCGTGGATGTGGACGAGAGATGGTGAGAGATGGTGATGAGATGGTGGAGAGATGGTGGAGAGATGGTGAAGAGATGGTGAAGAGATAATTAGGGTTTAAGCAATTGAAGGGATGTTTGGAATAGAATGATGTAGGGGAGTTGTGGGGTTGGGGGTTTGGAGTGGGAGTGGGAGATTGGGAGATTGGGAGATTGGTTTTGGGTGGAGGGTGGGGGGATAGGAAGGTTATAGGAAGGTTATAGGGGGTTAATATGTATGTATGTAGTTGTTTGTGAGTGATTGAGTGGATTGGAGTGGAGTAATTGGAGAATGAGTGCGGAATGCTGGGTACATGAGATGAGATGAGATGAATAGATAGATGGGTTAGTTTTTTTTATAGAGAGGGGGTATGATTTGGTTGCTGTGATATTTCTTAGTGAGGAGGTTGGTGTAATATTAATTCTGGGATTTTCTTGGTTAGGGGGTAATTAGGTTAGTGTGGAGGTTGCCAAGAATGGTAGATGGGGGTGATTGGATGATGTTGGATTTTTATGTTTTTGTATTGGAAATTGTGTGTTTTTGTGGTGTAATTTGGGGGTTGTGCTGTGTAGTTTTTCAGTTTTGGATTTATAACTAGTCTGGACAAGAGTTTAATTTAAAGTAGTGAATTGGTTGTATAAAGCTTGAACAGAGTAGGTTTTGTATGGAATCATTATTTTGAGAATGTTTTAATTTCTAGGTGCTGTTCTATTGAAACGGATTAATTGATTTTGATTTTATAATAATAAAATAAATATATCTTCAGTAACGTAACGTATGGGGAGCTCGTGCATATGGGGAGCTCGTGCATTTTGCCCCACCACCCTACCAAAAACTACTTATAATCGACTACAATACAGCTTCCAGTAGAATCTGAATCAGTAGAATCACTTAGTACCTCTTCCTCTTCCTCATCCTCTTCTACCTCTTCAATAGGCCTTTTACGTGGCCGTCCCCGTAGCTTTTTGCGACCGGTCTCTTTTCAGCCTCCCGAGCGATTTTCAATACTTCAGTAGTACTGAAGACAAATTGGCCCTGCAATCTAACCCTCTTGCCCTTTTTATGAGTCTTTCGTTGATTGAGTATCGCTCTCTGTTCTTCAAGTTCCTTTCGAATCACTATAAGTTCGGCATTCTGCTTTTCGAGTAGCTGGGTTACCCGTCTCGCATATCGACGGGTTGGACTTGCAGCAGGCTCGTTACTTGCTAGAGCTGAATTAAATACTGAGTTTGCTTCCCGGAGTTCTGTTCCATCAGGAGGAGAGCTTTTCAACACTGAGAGGTCTAGCTGAGGGGTTTTTCTTGGTCGCTGGGGGGTAATAGGTTGAGGCTGAAAGGGTACAGGTAGCTGATTAAGCACTCTACCACTACAAAACGGGACTAAACCAGCGCCTCTCCATCCGCTACGTATATTCTCGATAGATAAGGCCTTTTTACGGATAGTTTGGTATAGTATCACCCATTCTGCCCGCTGGAATCGCGTGATGCCAGTGCGGACAAGCCGATCGATCTCAAGCGCGTGGTATTTCTTCATTGGGCCAAACACCCCTACATCTAGCGGTTGGAGCAAGTGGGAGCAGTGGGAAGGTAGAATAAGGAGGTCGATGTTGTTGTCGATACAGAAACTGATCATATTGCCAGTTATATGGCTGGAATGGCCATCTGCAATGAGTAGTCGTGGTTTGTCTCCAGACTTTTGTCGAGATTCAGGCTCAAATACAGTCCGCAACCACTCAAATCCATGACTGTCTGAAGTCCAACCGCTGTTACTTGTTGAGAATCTCCAATACGCTGGCACTTCTTGTGGTATCCAGCTTGAATTGGTGTTTTTGGCTTTGAATATAACCATGGGTGGGAGAGCCCCACCAGCAGCATCGACACACTCAATTGCAGTTATCCATTCTTGCCGTCCAGGTGTAGCCTTCCAGCTAGATTTCTGAGTAGAATCGACTATTATACGCGTAGATTGGGTGGTTCCTACCGCGAATCCCGTCTCGTCCATGTTATAGACGTTCTGGAGTTCGTACTTCTGTTCAGCAAAACGCGACCGGAACGCACTAAACCACTGGGAGATCTTATCGTATGTAGCCCCTTGTTGTCTTGCCGACTCTAATTGTCTAGAGTACGTTCCCTTTAGTATAGGGTATCGATTTAAGAACCGGTAGAGCCATTCGTGGCCAATTGGAGGTAGTTGAGTACGCTGAGGATGTAAGGAGGGGCTAAGCTTGACGCGTCCCTGGCGAATTTGTTCAGCTGTTTCTATGACCAACGCAGGAGTTGCTGGATATCCAGTACTGGTAAGACGTGTAATCCATCGTTCTAGGGTCTTTTCTTCCGCGTTTGATAGTATTTGGGCCTCCTCATGGGCTGTTGCGTTAGTTTTCCGTCCAGCCATTCGGTCACGTATTGTTTGAACTGGAACTTGAAAATGGAGTGCTGTAGCCCGAATCGACTTAAACTCTTTCCTTTTCCAGCTAGTTATTGCCTTCTGCATATCCTCTTCGGTATACACTTTAGCAGTTGCTTTTTTATAGCCCATTGTGGGTGGTTGTAGGGATTAGTAGGTAGGGTGGTAGGGCAAAATGCACGAGCTCCCCATATGCACGAGCTCCCCATACGTTACGTTAGTGTATTTAAAATATAAAAAAATTCAAGAAAAATTAAAATATAGAAATCAATTTTTAACAATATGAGATGCAAACTAAACTAATCGAACAAAAATACTTCATTTTTTATATTAGTTTTAATTATTGAAAAGAGTATAATAATCTATTTGAGATTATAATAAATCAAATCATAAAAATAATTCAAATTTTGAGAGCTAGCAAAACTTGTAAATAAAACGAAAATCTATGTCTATTTATATCTATTTAAGAATCTTAAAAAGAAAATAAAAAATTATCAGATATTATACTTTGAATTTATAAACTAGATCAAAAATTTAATAACTAGAGTTTATTATCGATCGAACGATAGTGTTCAATATCTTAAATTGATTATACAGAGATAGTATATCCGCTTTACTTCAATTTATAATATCTGCGAAAGAATAAATAGAAAGAAAAATATCATGATTTGTAGATTGAGGCAAGCAAGGTAAAAGAAGATGGAAAGAAACCGCTTAAGATCGTTAGAGGTGGATAAAGCCGTTGTGAACTTGCGAAATATGTAGCGAACGACCAATAGACGTAGTAGAAGAAGTTAAAGAATTGAAAATCAGCTAAGTAGGCTTGATAAGAGTGGTATTGGTACAGACCGAGGAGGAAAGAGAGGATTCGTTTGTTGGGATGGCGTCTAACAAGAAATTCGCCAGCTTAAATATGATTTCGAACCACGCTAAACGGGGGCCGGTTTCTGTATATAGCTATATGGCAACGCACGGCTCACCTAGGCTGGTGATTCCTCTTCCGAATCAAGAGAGGGATTAATTTGGAGTTTTTGAAGGATCGGTGATTAATAGAGGTCTACTTTAATAGATAATGGCAAGGCTAATTAATGGGCTTGTAAACTCTAAAATAACTTGATAAATTTATCAATAATCAATATAATAAGCATTAGATTTATGATATAGCTGGGGACTAGCTTAGAATACAGCAGAGGAGGTTCTGTTTCTTACTAGTGGTAAATAAAAGCAGACGTGGAGCTCATGTATCGAGCGAACTTGGGGTGAATTGGACGTGATTGGAATTGATGTGGAGTGTGGTAATTTCCAAGTGTCGAAAATACCAAGTTTGATCTTGATCATACTTGTGGAGATAAGGGAGTAGTAATGTTTAGATATCAATAGCTATGGGTGACTTTATAAATCAAATAGTTTGTCTTTTGGTAAAGTTTCATTACTATTTTGAATTCAAGCGTTCCTAAGTTGAAGTTTCCAGACACCCACTTACAGATATTTAAGTACGTAATACAACTACAAAGGAAGAGTTACAAGGAATGATATACTCCTTTTGTACAAATATCAAGACATGCATAGTTCTTCTAACAATAACAGTTCTGTTTGTATTAAAGTTATATCATAATGGGATTGCAGCAGACTTGCAGTAAGGTTAATTAAATGTTGATTTCAACGCAGTGTAAAGGAAGTGGGTACTTTCTTTGACCCTAGCAATACACCTTCAGAACTCATAGTTCCTATTGAGATACAAACAAGAAATATATTATCTTTCTATTACTAACAAAAGGACAAGTTCGAACAAGGACTATCACTCCAACATAGGGGTGGGTAGCCGAACTGATCTTGGTCCGTGCTTCGACCACTCTAAGTAGTCCGTAATTCTGCTATTCATTAATAGGAAATTTTATTGTCGTTAATAATTTGAGGTATTATTCAGGATCATGCAAAGCCTATCTGCGTATATCCTCTCATGGATGGACACAATACTAATCATGGGTACTTGATTGAATGTTGAAGACTGTTAACTCATCTGATAATCACATACTCAATTCTCCAGCCTCAGTTAGTTTTCTTGATTGGTTTTCAGATACATTTAAGGAAGTCCTCCAATCTCAATAATGGTATTACCTTTTCATTTTTTCCAGCAATGATTGAGAATTTACATTTGCGACAAACCGACAAGCCATCTGAAACAAGAATAAGTTAGCTCTATCAAAAATGGGTAGGAAGCCTAAGAACCATAATAAATCCGTGAAATTACAACTTCTCTCCTGCAGGCAGCGTCGCTTGCTCTTCAAAGCCTAATCCATTTCATCTTAACACCATCTGTGATCACTGCTATATTACTCAGCACTCAAAATACTTCATCATCTAAAACCTCCTTGAGAAAATACACAAAATAAAACGTCAAGCGATACCGTAATACAACAATACTCATATTCCATCACCTGTCTATTACATCTGATAATATAAAATCAAAAAGGTTCACAGCCGATGCATCCCTATCATACCAACACATCTCTGAGTAATCATAATAAACTCATAGACTAATCAACACTTATATCCAATCCTCGCGACTCTTCCAGACCCCAAAATAAAAACAAGCGCATCCGCAGACAAGAAATACATTCGGAAATATCTCATCTATATCTAAAACATCGACACGATTGTACCGACCAAGCTTAGACGGGAGAAAATATCCTTTACTCACTTATCATTCCCCCTCTTTTAACAATTTTATTTATGGAATTACTTGATTTAGTTGTATAATATCTCTTAAAGAGAAATAATTTAAAATAATTTATTTAATTTTTAATATTTCTATTTAAGATCATTCTATTTTAAATATTTATTTATTATAAATATAAAATTTATAAAATTTTTTGAATAATAATTAATGTCTTTTATAAAATTTATAAGAAATAAAAAATGTATTTTTGATATTAATATTCAATTTTAAAATAACAATTATTTATTAAATATTTATTTTAAAATTAAAATGAGATATTCAAATTCCCTTATTATATTTCTTTATATTTTTCAGATAAGATTTAAAATACTATAGTTACTTTTTATATTCTAGCATTTATTTTTTAATTAACTTATAATTTTAATTCTTATTTTCTTTTCTACTAATATTATTATTCTCTCTTCTCTCTTCTCTCTTCTCTCCTCCCCTTTCCCAAACCTGACAATCCTTCATACCAATCCCCATCAGCAATCTTATTCTTATTCTTATCCCAAAAGCAAACCCTCATTCCCACGCCCTCCCGTTCCCATCCTCATTCCCGCCATTCTGCCTAAACCGCCAAGCAAGCATTCATATAATCTTACCACCTTAGCACGTGCTCATCTCACGTGCCAAATTTCTGCCTACTCTTGCCTATAAAAGCGGGACTGTAGCCTGGAGCTCCCGCTACTAGATACTCTTATACAGAGTAGTCCATGCTAAATGCATCTATTCATGAGCTAATTAAATGCACGAACCGAGAATCTTAGACGATGGGATGGGAAATGTATATATATAATAGATATTGAGAATTACTTCTTTTGATTATTCTGATATATTCATTTTACTGTTTATATCCTTTTTTTCTGTGTTTTATACTATAGAATTGTCTCAGAATCAATTGATCATTGGATTTAAATTAACGAGAGAAGAGAGAGAGACCTATAGACAGCACTGCAACTACGTACAACGAGATATTACTACCAAATCACTCGATTGGATTAAAAGTTCCATACTGTCTCGATCAAATCATCGAGGATTATTCGAAAGCAAAAACAAAAGAAAGTCATACATCAATAAACTCACAATGTTCACTTACCCCTCTTCAATTCTTTCCCCGCCGAAATCCACTCGCTTATCCTCGAACAATGTCCTCCGAATGACCGTACTTGTCTTCGACTTACTTGGTATATATATATTCTCTTCTATCCTCTTTCCTTCTGTCCCTCTCTCCTCTCATAATCTGTCATTTTTTATCCTTCCCTGAGCTCCTCCTCCTCCTTCTTTACTCCCCTCTCCGCTCCTACATCCCCACTCCACCCCCATCAAAAACTAACACCAAAAACTCAGTAAATACCTCTACACACTCTCTCCGCAAAAATCCCCCGTCCCCCTAACCTACGCCCCTAAACCCGAAATCCTCTGTTGCAAACCCGAAATCTCACATCTTTTCCCCTCTCCCTCTTTCATATCCCAACACTCATTCCCTATCCGAAAATGCGGATACGGGATACAAACATGGTTCGTACCTATTTCCCTCCCTCTCCATCTTCAGCCCTCGACCCAATTTACCCCTCTAATCCTCATTCCTCTCCCAACCACCCTCAACCCAACCCAAACCCAAACCCAATCAAACTAACCACCCACTTCCCCCCATCTAGCCACGACCGCTCCCTCGCCTACACAAACCACCAACGCCTAACCCAAAACCTCCCACCACTAACCAAACGCAAATGTCGTGACAATTGGGCCCCCCACTGTCCCTGTTTTTCTCGCTCCGGAATCCTCTATAAACAATTACAGAGTTGGATGCCTAGGGATATGAAATATTGTTCTTCTTGTTGTGTGTTTACGAAACGGAGGAGGAGTAGGGGGTTTAGATGTATGTATTCTTTTTTGTATTTTTTTTTTTTTTTTTTTTGTTTTTACCTTTGAATCTTGAATCTTGAATCTCGAATCCCAAAATCCCTCCCTCTCCCCTCCTTCCCCTCTACCCCCCCCTTCTCCCTCCCCGCAAACAATCCCCCCTCCCTCCCCACACCTCCCAAATCCCAAACCCAAACCCACCCCACTAACTCCCCAAAAGGCACACACAACTCCAAACCCACCCCATTCCCCCCATTCCATTCCCACCACAAAACCAACACCCGCCTAAAAAGCAATCTCTGGACCTCTCACAAAGGACACGGAGGATATCACAAAAAGCTCTGGAAGAAATGGTTTAATAACTCCGCATGGGATGCGATGAAGAAGCGGATGAGAGGGGAAAGGAAGGAAAATGATCGGTATGATTTGAGGAGGGGGTATACGCCTAGAGTGTGGGATACGAGGGGGATGAGGTGTGAGGGTTTTGTGGGGTGAGGTGAGGTTGGGGAGGGAATGGGGAGGGGAAGGGATGATGGAGATGGAACTTGGAGCTGGGAGGTTGGGAGGAAATTTGAAAGGGATGTACACGAAAATGAGACGGAATCATCGGGTTACTTTATTAAGTATAATTGATTAGTGGAAATCGATAGAATGGAATGTATATTTGGTATTAACCAATGACTTGATTTATACTATTCAAATCCATCCTTGTAATCAAACTCAAATTTATATATATAAAAGTTCTTATTTAACTTTTTAAATACCTATTGAATCTTAAAAAGAAAGAAAAAAAAATTAATCAATTAAATTTTATTAAAAATTATATAAACAAATATAAAAAAGATCTAATAATACCTATCTCAAATCCAAAATTACTATTCCAGATAAAATCGAAATTTTTGAATTTTTAGGTTTTCAAAATTCCAACCATCTCAAATCAAAACAACTCAAATCAAACAACTCAAATAAAATTTACCAAAGATACCAAAGATACCTACCTACCTACCTAAATAAACAAATAACACCCTAAACCCAAAATCCCACCCACAAAATCCAAACTCTCATCTCATTTTACATTTTACAATCCCCCCTTCGTACATAATACGCTACCATCACACCATCCCCAAATCCATCCCCAAAATCCAGCAAACCCCAACTTCCAACCTAATACATTTCAAATATTCAAGGCTGGGGAATCGGTCCTTCATCCTGTGCATCCTGTTCATCCCCCTTTCTCCTTCCCCTTCCCCCAACTGTTCACAACTCACCAGACTCCATCACATACATGGAGTGCAGTCACTGCAGTGAGTGGCATGTAGTGTTGTGTTGTTGGATTCTTTGTACAGCATGCATGCAGACTGGGGATGTGGGAAACGGCCCTTCTTTTCTTTAATCCTTCCCCTCCACCCTTTTCCCCCTTCACCCCTCATTGATGAAATCTTGATGCGACGGTAGCCTAGCAATTTGCAAATATGATTGAACATCATATAAAAGGTATATCATTTAAATTCTCAAGTATGAAGTGAAGGGCTAGGGTACCTAACCTACCTGTGGAATTGAATACTTCGATCGGTGGATGTAAAGTGCAGTTTTAAAAACGATGAATAATAAGAACATGATTTCATTCCCACACGTAAGAAATCAAACGTTGTTGCCTTACTAATTAAACATCAAAGTGAACAGTTGACCAACCCAAGCACCACAAATTCCATATCTCGTGAACAAAATATGGAACTCAGATCTCCCGATCAAAGATCCAATTGTAACATCGTAACACCACAGTGTCCCAGATACATGTATGCATCTCTTATACACCAAACCCACACCTTATCCGAGGTAAGTGAGGCTGGGAGACCATTCGTCGTTGCAGTCGATGTTGAATGAGACCCGACCAAACCGTCGTTGCCAGCACGGCCATACTTCCACTGAATCCATTATTTATTTCAATAAATTTCTTGAAAAACAAGGAAAAACCCAAGAACGGAAAATTAAGCGATAAAACACTCCATCTCTCTTGCCTCGCCTCACCTGTTTTGGGAAAATTTGTCCCACTATACCCACCCAGCCGGAGAGTGGGCCAGTTATGCTTTCAGCCCACTTCCGGATACCCATACTAAGAATATCCGAAGACAATCATCACCTGTGTTGCTTTCCCCTAGAGCCTCATTTCTCTTTATGTAGCCTTGAAGTGATTAGAAGATATGCGAAGGAAAATCCTTTACCTCTATCTCTCACCGATAGAACACGTCCAAGAATCGGGAGCGGCGAGCGCGGGCCGGCTAATGGTAATACCAAATAAGGATTTGATAAGCAAGTGTTTGATAAGCCACCTTATAGGGCTTACGGCAAACCATTAGATGCTTCAACATATGCACCAGCAGTAAATTTCTTGCCTGATTATGACGGCATAATCTCATATTAAACACTATCAAAAGCCGAATCTCCTAACACAATGCACGAGTCTTCCGATCAAGTAACGGAAACAGGATTGAATAATGCATACGCTAAATGCTCGCAGATGCCAACTTTAGGACATTAAAATTTGAAAATTGGGGACTTGGCAAGCTTGAAAAATTCAAAGCCGCCATAGGAAATGCTCGCATACCGAAACCCCTAGACGTCAGATATTTCTAGTGATGTTCTAGCGGGCTTCTAGCGCAGATGCGAGATCCACCTGCATCGGCCAAGCTTCGCTTTTTTGGTTAACGGGCTTCAAAGCGAACAGTGAAGGCGGATTCGCTGCAGGAACATTTAAACAAATTAATGTTCATCGAAAGTGGAAAATTCGTGGTAGTGTTATTGATGAGCAGTAATTTGATGCTTAAAATAAAACAAAAGTATTAATATGGTAAAATGATCTATTTATCATTCAAAAAGTTGAACGATTGAACAATTGTTGTTCTGAATTGTTGGGACATCAAGGCGGATGGACATTTGTGAAAATCCCGATTAGTGCCGGCTTCTTTGTGGGTCAAAAAACTAAAAGTCCCATATCGACAACTAAACAGCGATTAAATCAATCAGTCCACCAAAATATGGAACTTCAAACTCAAGTCTCGCCGAAATTTTTTCCAACGCGGATTCTCCTCGGTCTATGACGCCATAGAACAATGGCAACACATGTCGGGACACAGTTCAATGATGACCATCTGGGAAAAGGTGGGCGCTCCAGAATATGGAGGGCATATCAACGAGCCCCCTCTCTGGAGTCTCCTTATATTTCAAAATTGAATAAATGTCCCCCTCTCCCCCCTCATCCCGCAAGATGTCGCCCTCCCAGATCCTTCACAATCAACCTCAAGAGTACGACATGGCAAATCTTTCAAAGCATGATGGGCTTCGCCCAAATCCTGGTCACAAAGACAGCTCGAATTCCGAATTACCGGATTTGAAGCAAGAAGAGAATCGAACACCGCCCCATGGGAGAGTAGCAGGAGGTTCTTTCCTGGAGTCGATGCGCGGCAGTGATAGTGACAATTCTGAGGATGGACCTTTGACAGAGGTTAATATCGACATGCCAGAAACTCGCACAGAGCTTATCGCCAAAGACGGCACGGAATATATCGTCCTCCACTTCACAGACAAGGACGCAGAGAATCCATTCAACTGGCCTACAGGAAAGAAAGTATTAATCACCCTGTTGCTCTGTATGATGACACTTTTCATCGGTTTGGCAACGACGGCATATAGCAGTGGTATCACTGCCATGTGCGATGATCTTGGTGTTTCAACGGAACTTGGACAACTGGGACTCTTCTGTTTTAACATGGCTTGCGCACTTGCACCATTGTTCCTAGCACCCTTTTGCGAGTTGGTTGGTAGAAAGATAATTTACATTGGGGCCTATGCCGGATTTATCATCGTCTTTATTGGTTTGGCTCTCGGCAAAAACATTGCAACCATACTCGTCATGAGAACATTGAGTACTACTCTCCTCATACAAGGCTTATGACAAACAAATGCTAACTATTCACAGGTGGATTGTTTGGTTGTGTTGGTACCATTCTCGTAGGTGGAACCTTCAGTGATATGTATACACCTGATTCGAGAGCTGTTCCAATGGCATGCTTCGCATATGTAGCAATCTTGGGTACGGTCGGCGCGCCAATTTATGCTGGATTCATCGATCAAACGATTGGTTGGAGATGGATTGAAGGAATTCAAGGATTAGCAAACTTGCCACTCCTCGCTGCAATCCTTATTTTCTTCCGGGAAACCAGAGGTGGAGTTGCGTTGCACAAACGTGCCAAGAGCCTTCGAGCTGCAACAGGCGACGAGCGCTACAAGGCAGAGATGGATTTGGAGGCAAAGGACTTGAAGGAGATGCTTCACAATTCTTCCGTCAAGGCCGTCAAGATGCTTGCCACGGAACCTGTCGTCTTTGCCTTTGGATTATGGATCGCTTTCGCCTGGTTCGTCACCTTTTTGTTCCTGTCGGTCATCCCAATTACCTTTGAAGAACATCACGGCTGGAATGAAGGTGTGGCTGGTCTACCATATATCTCCTTATGTATTGGTGTGACCATTGCCTTCGTTTTAAACTTTTTCCAGATCAAGAAGTACAAGTCGATCATGGCAAGTCATGGAAACCATATTGTTCCAGAATCCCGACTCTACGGCGCGATGTGTGGTGCTTGTTTCCTCCCCATTGGGTTGTTCATATACAGCTTCACCCAGTATGGCTTCATTACATGGGTTGCGCCTGCGATTGCACTTGCACCAATCTCCATGGGTATCTTCTTCATTTTCGAGTCCACATACAGTTACACATCGGATTGTTATGGTGAAAATAGTTCCTCTGCGATTGCCGGACAGGGTTTGATGCGTAATGCCTTGGGTGCAGTGGCACCATTATTTGCAAGCCAATTTTTCCATAATGTCGGTAGCCAATACGCTGGTCTTATTCTGGCAATTGCTGGCACTGCCTTGACCTTCATTCCTTTTGTTATGTTCAAATATGGACATCTTTTGCGAGCTCGATCCAAGCTTGCTAATACCCAGAAAGGAGGTCAAGAGCAAAAGGACAAAACCGGTCTTTACCCAGCTCCTTTCGTATGAACTATTTAAGGGTGACGTCGACATCGAACAAATGATGGAAGATGGTTGGTGTAACTTGATAGCTTCCTGACCTAGGTGGTCTCTTTGGGCCTCGATTCAGGTGATTGGATTCGTCCGCCTTGAATGGACTTCCGAGCTGTTCGCCCACAATCAAACTTCCCCACCGCGGGTCGCTCCGCAATTTTTTTATTATTGTTATTATATAGTGTAGCATAGCATTGCGGGATACTGGTGTCAATTTTTGGATGACTTTCGATTGAATTTATGAGGAACATCTGGCTGGGACGGGAAATATGCATTAGCTGGCGTTGATTTTAGGGATATAAATGAGGAAGAGAGTGTACGATACCAATGAAATTGAAGCTTCTGAAGAATTCATGTATTATCCATTTGACCCTCTGTCGCTGTGTCTGCTATTGTGATATTCTTGCTCGACTGTGTAGTTTCGAGAATGAAGATGTAAAGTATAGAGAATGTTGGATGCTTCATGCTTTCTTAAATAGTACTTAACTGCTACCGGAGTTGAAGCTCGAATAACATCCACCAGTGAAAAGTCGCGACATCTTTTCTGAAGCCGACAACATTTTCAGTTCCGGCTTACAACAGCAACAACAACGAAAGAAATTGTGCGAAATTAAGCTTCCGATCGTGAAGATAATAATAATAACAATAATATCGAACACGGATTTCTTTAAAGTGCAACTGGAAGTATCGAAATTATCTCTTATTTTAATGTTCGACACCGACCTGCTTCAGATTTTTCTTTTCCGTTCTGTTCTGTTGGTTGTGGGGGTAGATATGTGGGGTCCGGGGTAAGGTTTGGAGAAATGTGACTTCAAGAGAAAGAGGAGAAAGGGGAGAAATGGAAGAAGCGGGAGAAATCTAATCGCGAATAAAAAAAGGGCGGAGACTGATAACTTTATACTTTTCCATGTCATGTCTAGGTAATATACTACAATGTACCCATGGCGGGATGAGCCCAAAGAGGTTGTCCCCCGCCACGTGTGGATCCATTTGGCTGGTAAAAGCTTTACCGATGATGAGCATTTGATTTCTTGGAATCTCTCTCGTAATTCTTTTCTGGTGGATCAATATGACGATACCGTCATCGTATGCTGTTTGTTGAGAATAAGTCATTCATCGCGGATACCTGCATCTTCGTGGGCGAGTATGTTGTATCATATGTGGTAACACATGTAGATGATCTGGATCTGGAAAATGATATATAACATTCATCATCGAATGTATCGGAATACATCGTCTGCCACATCGATCGATATTCAACGAGTGCAACGTGTTGAAACAGTCAGTGCCTTCAACTTCTCAAGCCATATCACCTCACCACATGTCCGTTTCATGGGAAAAGCTTCATCGGTGATAGATGGTGTTGAGATCTTCTGTGTACACTTTCTATTTTGTTGAATTCCTTCTCCGAAGTAAGATCTTACATCTGCCTTTCAAGCTTCAATTCCCTCATCAAGACAACATATCACATCAGTCGAACAATAACTCCTTACATTTCACCTTGATGAAAGCTTACATACCTCTTTTGATCGACGGTCATAGGTCGTGGATGCCTTGCTTTCATACGCGTTTCTGTACACCTTCGATTAAGAATATCCCGCAAATACGATTTTGTATTGAAAGACTTATGATAATCTTAGTCACAGTGAAGCATCTATCAGTTTTTTCTAGTCGTGAAAGATGATGTTAAGTATTGGGTATGTTAAAAGAGCAGGATTTCACGATTATAGATCTCGATGACAAGAAGACGCTTAATATGGGAAGTCGTGCCTTCCATTTTCGAAAATGTTGAAGCTCATCAAGGTATACAATACCGTCATCGGAGTAGCTCCGCTCCCTCATTATATCTGGTTCCTTTTACTTCCTCCTGTTAGGAATTCCTTCTACACTTTTATTATTCCATTCTATTAGATTAAACTTGTAGAATTCAGCATCTACAACTGCTCCTTCCGCTATCTGATAATAATTCAAGAATCAAAGATGGATGAGTCAAAGAGCACATCAGGTACCTCTTGTTCCGATGACATAACTGAGAAACAGGAACCTCAATTTTGTTTGAGATGGGAAAGGTATTCATACGCACCACAGAGACCTCGAGGCACTTCTATCATTTTAAGAGACGACGAAAATGCTCGTAATCTCTCTCCTGTCATCAAATATGCCATCTCTATTGCCGTTTTATACACAGCTTTTGTGGCGTAAGTTCTCCCCAACTGTTCATTCACTACATCACCATGTGTCCACGTGCTCATTATATGATAGAACCTTTGGAAATTCGACTTATACTGGAGGTATGCCGGGTGTCATGACATCTTTTGGGACTTCCAAAACACTGGCCACCATTCCAATATCTTGCTACTCGGCGGGACTTGGTATCGGTGCATTGTTCTCAACAGCATTCTCGGAAGTCTTCGGTCGAAGAATAGTCTACAGAGTCACTGCACCATTAGCATTGGTTTTCACAGTTTTAGGAGGCTGTGCTACAAACTTTAGCACTGTCGCTATTGCTCGAGCACTCGCTGGTCTTTTCGCATCTCCTTGTCTGACAGTTGGCGGAGGAATTATAAGTGATGTTTGGAATATAAGTCTTGAGAAAACTGGAACCATATTTGCTGCCTTGTTTGTACTTTTTGTCGTCGCTGGTACCCGTAAGTATATCCCTTCTTTTTACACGACAGTCCTCAAAGCCCAAGTTCTACCTCAATGCTTTGCCTTGTATCATGCCCGATTCTTAACACAGATATTTGTTCCTCATTCCTCCAAGAGCTTTCTTGATATGGAATTACTGACTCACTAATGTTTAGAGACTGGGCCAATGGCCAGCGCGGCGATAATAACAAATCATTCTTGGCGATGGGAATTCTGGGTCTCAGCTATCCTTTTCGGAGGATCTACTATCATCGCTTATTTACTTCCTGAAACATACCAACCGCAGATACTGCGCCAAAGGGCGGAAGCTAGAATGGGCCTTATTACCACCAGAGCTACACTTACCAGACTCGTTCTTACTTCTCTTGGACGACCTTTACATATGCTCTTGATTGAACCCACAGTTTTTCCAACTGGTCTAGTCATGGCCATTACACAATCTGTTGTCTTTTCATATTTCGTTTCTTATGCTACTCTGTTTCAAAAAATTTATCATCACTCTCCTTATGCGGTTGGAATGGCATTTTGCCCTTTGATAATTGGGAGTATAACAGCAATTCCTACAATTGTTCTTTTCGATCAAATCTTTTACCGAAAACCAAGAATTGAAGCAATTCGAACAGGGACAAAAGTGGCACCAGAAAAGCGTTTATATCCAGCAATGCTAGGTTCAATCACACTTCCGATTTCTTTATTCTGGTAGGTAGGATAGGAAATATCTCTCCTCGTCGTTTACTTTACTAACAGAATAATCAGGCTAGCATGGACAGGCCGCGCAGATATCCCTTCAATCATCCCCATTCTCTCTGGTGGATTATTCGGATTCTCATTTGTCCTAACAATGGTAAGTCTATCCCATTCGCCCAAGTAATCTTCCCAAGCTTCAAAACTAAGCAAAATATCCCCTCAGCTATGTCTCCCAGTTTACCACAGTGACTTCTACACTGCCCACTATAGCGCATCAATGTTAGCCGCCTTAACATTCATGCGTTTCTTCATCTCAGCTTCGTTTCCTCTTATCACTCCTACGATTTTAGATACATTGGGCTTTACATGGGCAACTTCTATGCTGGGATTTATTACCATAGCCTTGATTCCGATACCGTGGGTTTTGTTTCGTTTTGGTCCGTTTTTGAGAACGAAAAGTCGTTATATACAAGCGTGAATGGAAGGTAATTATTATTTAATAAGTTGACGGATCCGGTGGTATTTTTTTTTTTTTTTTTTGCTTTTTTTTTAATGTTATATATAAAAAGATTTTATTGTTTATTTGCTGGGTTTGAGATTGGGATTAGTTGTATTTTATATTGAGGCAAAGAATTTAAATGTATTTAATCACTTGTTAAATCTTAGCTGACACTCGCGGAATTAAAAGCATCTCCTTGAAGGATTTATTGTCCTCTGCATGAATACATAGTGAAGGCAAAAAATAACAAAACATGTGGTATGGTGAATGAATTTATCATTTCTATAAATCGGAAGATATCTCAAAATTCCCACATCATTCCAGATCAACATATCAAAACGAAGATGATGAACTCCCCCCCAAAAGAGCCGTATCAAGAATCGTCTCAACCTTCCTACTTCCACCCACTCCATCCCTTTTCTTCAACCCATCTCCCATTCCATTCCCCTGAACAGATAATCTTCCCCCCTCCTTCGGCCAATGTAAATCCGTCCAAACCTTCAACTTCGTATACTCATTAATCATTCCCCTAATCTTCATATCCTCCATCAGCTGCCATGCTCTATCATCCGCGCTCTCAACACATCTTTTTACCAATGCAACCGCTGTGCCAGGTCTCATCCACCAACCTCTTCTTCCCTCGGAATCAACTTTGTCTCTTCCTACTAACATCATTTCCTCCAGATACCTAAAACAATCATCGAAATCCGCGTTTTCAGGTTGCAAGCAGATAAGAATGAGACGATCGTAAGTTAGTTCATCCGGTTGGAGATTTAAGGCTTGAATTTCGGAGGCGAGGAACATGGCTTTGGGTTTGGAACCTCGGGCATGGTGAGCTAGACCTCGGAGAAGTGTATTGAAGGTTTCAATGTTTGGACCTGCGTCACAGATTGTGTGGAGTTCTTTGTAATGATTTATTGCGTGATCTCTGCTGTGACTTAAGTTGTGGGTTTCGATGATGGCTTCTAAAACAACGTTTACAGCTGCAATTGGAATGGTGTATCCATCTTCCTTTAACGATTTGAGAATTTTCCAGCCATCAAGGGCATTGAATGATGATGTTGTTAAGTAGAGATATAATGATCGTGTGGAATGTGCGTCTGGTGTGAGACCGGCTTTGGTCATAATGTTTAGAATTCGGAAAGAAGTTTTGATATCTTCAACCCCGACATACGCTTCAAGAAGAGCTTCATAATGATGAACACCGAGAACAGTGCTACGTTTGGAGAGAAGTCCAATAGCGGAAGTAGCTAGGTTTGGATCTGCATGACGAGCAGCACAATTTAATACCGCTGTACAAGTTCCATCCGCAGGATTCATTTCCGAAGTTTCGACTAGAAGTCTCCAAATGTAAGTGGTACCCTCATACTATTTAATCACAAGTCAACATTAGAAATAAATATCAAATCATTTTTGCTTACATGAAATGCACTAGCAAATGAATCCAACAAGTGATAATGCATATGCATTGAGAGAGGTGGTTTGTGATATCGAGACTTCAATAGCCTAAGAGCTTCATCCAACTCATCCAATTCACATAAGCGAAAGAAGAAAATATCGTATAGCCATGGCTCTATAGCGATTTGATCTGCTTGCATTTGTTCGAACTTATCCATAGCCATCTCATATTGACGATCGCGAAGTAAACCAATGACCAAATTATGCCATCCGGCAGGAGATAAACCGTACCAACGTTCCTTCATTTCCTCTAATATTTGAGTTCGTAAAAGGTAATCTGGATGAATTGCAAGTACCTGTTTAGAAATCTGTTAGTGATCTTATCCAAATATGTGCAGGGAAAGGATACATACTTGTAAGACTGTATGATAAAGTCCCGAATCAGCACCAATGCCCAATCCCTTCATCTCATCCAACAAAGTCCTAACAACTTCTACACTGCCATTTTCCGCATCTGCATTTGCTGCAATCAATGCATCATAATGTATCAATGAAGGCTTTTCTTGTCGAACCTTCACCAAGTATTCTACCACCTTTGCAACTTCTGCATATGCCCCTTCTTCCGTCTTCAATTCTCTCAATCGTTCGTGAATCTTATCAGTACTTGATTTCTCCAAATTCAAAGGTTTTGGTATGTTCATCTTGGCTTTATTATGCCGCGATCTCGATATATGTTGGCCATTTAAGACAGACGGGGAAGCTGTGGTGGTATGAAAGGATCGACTTTTTAAACATGTTGGAAGCTTTTTATTCTTAACCAAAGGACGGATTAAGAATTTTTTGGGTAATGGATTAAATGTAACAGGACGCGCCAAAAAGAAGGTATCGATTGAGGGACAAAGACAACGCCATAGTCCATCAATTGGGATTCTCGTGGTCGTCATTGAGGTGTTCAGTAATTTTTATCCACGCTTCGGGGAAACATTTCTAGGCGCGGCGGGAATGTTAAATAATCACGTGAGGATAGAGGGGAAGAAACGATCCCCGCCATTATTGAGTGCAGTTCATACAACAAGGGTCGCCTGGTGGGTATTATGTTTTGGGAGTGAATCTGAAGGACTGTTGAATTGAATGGGGAAATAGAGTTTTTTGTTATTGTGAGCTAAAATCTTTGACTATATGAAGGATTGAGAATCTGCTGAGACATAATATAGATGTGCCTCAAGGATTTCCCATATCAAGTATGAACCTAAAGTATGCCTGCATCACTTTAAGGCAATTTCCCGCACACATCGAAATTTTCTGATGTTCATAATAAGGGAATATGGTCGCCCCGGTGCACGTTATATGTCATAAGTGCCATTATGTAGTTTCTTCCAGTCCATTTTTGCCCATTACCACCACCACCAATCTTTCAAGCCCCTCTACCTCCTCTTCCTCTTCCTCTTCCCCCTCTACCACCACGACCTCTATCACCACCCCTGTCACCTCTATTACCTCCGCGACCTCTGTATCCTCCTTGCTGATTTTGTTGTTGATCCTTTACTAATTCGATGATTTCATCCGGCATTCGTAGATATTTGATCTGCGGTTTGAATCAGAACACAGCTTTCCTGATGAAAACTCCCAAAATGAACGTACGTTGTTTCCTTTAACATAGATTTCCGGCAACCTTGTAAATTTGTCGCCATCCTGAGTTCAAAGTATCAGAATCAGCGCATTCCAACCAAACACCCCGGACCATCCCAACTGAATCTCTCATACCGGACTCGTTTGCACAACCTCCTTCAAAGTTAAATTCATCCAAGTATCGCATGAAACTAAGTGGCCGTTTAAAGTCTCGCCATCTTTGAGCTCAACCAACATAGGGTGGCCTTGTGCGGCCGTGAGTAAGCCTAAGGGAAGCTATAGCAAAAGAAATTAGTATCGTAGAATGTGCGCGCAATTGGCGCGGCTGGCAAGGATTTAGTATGGTAATATGAAGGTACTTACAACCATATTGAGGATGAGTTGATAATTTTGTTTGTTATGCGAACAGCTTTACAGTGGATTGATATTCAAGGACTAGTTGAGTTGTTTGGGTCACCGTATCGAAGTATGACGGATTTCTAGATTGACCACATGGGCAGATTGCTGGTTAACCTTATATTTCAGCCTTGATGCTGAGGCAAGAACTTCAAATGCTCGGTGCCGAATTATCGCTTCTACCAAATTATGTCAGACATTCAGGGTCACATCCGAACTTTCTCCTTAATCACAAGTATCACCAAGATCACTCACTTGCGGTATCAATCAAAAGAAAATATATTTTTTCATGCCAACATCAACATCTAAATGCTACCATAAAATCATCACATATACTGTCGCTGTTCTATTTTTGAGACTTCAACTGCTATTCCTGGATATCGCTCTTTCGCATTTCCTCTTTGCTATCTTAAAAACCATTAAGCCTTACTCCATACAGCTGTTTTGATGCTGACGACGCGTAATGCCATTTTGATTGACCCCTCCAAACCACGACTGCGCAATCATAAAGGGACTCGTAAGGTAGTGGGGAATACGGGAAGAAGTTTTACCTCTTCGAATGTTTTGTTTTAATTTTTATGGCTTTCCCTTTGCTTGATTTGTTTTTGCTCTTTTCTCTTGCTTAGTTATTTAGGTATCGAAGGATACACTTCTTCGTACAATATCATATTTTGATATTGTGTATAGCACAATATTTCCGCATTTTTTATTATTTCTTATCATTTTTCTTTCAATTATCCTTTTGGATCTGTTCTCTCCTATTCATTATGCGTAGCCTTTTAAAGGCATTTCTACTTGCGCCGGCAATAGTGTCGGCGTTGGTTCTACCGTCAAGTTCAGAAGAAGATGTTGATGCCGAGTTCAAAAAGAATCATATCAAGAGTACTGGTAAATTTATATAAAATCTGCTTCCGCACCTTAGTCGAGCCTAACCAATATTATAGATCCTTCTACCATGGGATTCGTTCGCCTCGATATTGGTCATGGATTCTCATCAGCTGATATGTCTCCTCTGGACCTTCGAATTGATATTTTGCACTCCACAGAAGCATGCGGTTTTGGAAATGTTACAATCGATGGTCAAGCTCTTTCACAAACATTCGACCCAGAAACTTTAGTCTCATCTGGAAAAGGCTCCGTTTCGACATCGACGAATAAAATCATAGTTGGATCATGGTCTTTCGATTGTATCATTATTGATGGTAAACCACATGGACAACTTATGAAGTTTATGGTCGACTTTGTGGAGGGAAAATCATATGAAAACCTCGGGTTTTCTGTTCTCTTTCGACAAAGTGATAAGACTGAAATTTTGAACATCGAAACTATTCCTTCAGAAGAAGATGAATTTATCGAACATCATTCACGACAAGGTCAACCACCCGATAAGAAACATCATAACGGAAAGGGTTCTGAAGAACACGAACACCATATTGCTAAGAGTCCTGAAGGCCATGGTCATCAATTCAGCCAGAAGGATTTCAACATCCACAAAGAATTGGCCGAGCTTAGATATATGAAAGTTCAATTGGAAGAGCTGAAATATCTTATCCACCAGAAGAAACGTCACATCTCCAAGCACTTTCAAGAGAATGATAACCTTGATAGAATCAGAGATTGTGATAGTCTTCGATGCGTTGCAGGAGTCATTAGCGCTAGGACTCGCAGATTATATGAAAAGATTGCTGGTTATGATGATAATGAGGAACACTTCCATCATTCTTTCAAGTCACAGTCGGAAAGAGGCAGGAAACATGGCATTGAATTCCATGGAAAGTTAGGAAATCACAATCATACATCGGGGAATCATGATTTTCCAGGAAAATCCCACGGCAAGAATAATCATACAGATCCACACTTCCCTCATCATAACCGACAACATATTCTTCCAGTTTGTCATTATCCTCCTCCTTTTGGTTTTCATCCTCACGGTCGCCACCATGATAGACCACATGGACCTCCACATGGACCTTCACATGGACCTCCACAAGGCCCTCCACGTGGGCCACCACATGAACTCAGTCATCACGGATTCGAGCATGAAAGACACTATGGAATGCATCATTTCCAAGATGATGAAGAGGGAGGAGGAAGCTGGGAAGGACGGCCTAGACATCATGGTGGGCATTACGGACAACCAAATGAAGATGATTCTGAGGAAGTAGAAAACCCTCACCGAGACCATGATGGCTCTTCAAACAGACAAGAGGACTTTGATAGCGAAACGGAAGGACGTCACAAAAAGCATGCTAAACCAGGTAATGGACAAGGGCCACCATCATTTAATGGACCAGATTCCGATCGGCCTGAAGAACATCATCATGGTGAACCACCACGCGAGAGACCACTTGATGGTCCTGAACATGAGAGACCAAATCACACACACGAGAGACCACTCAACGTACCAGAACACGATAGGCCACAGGAGCCACAGGACGAAGAATTCCATCATGGCCCACCTCAAGATGGTCCCCGCCACAAAAATCCTGAAAACCAGGAAACAGAATTCGACAAACCACACCACGAATCTCCAGAAGACCAACCAGCCTTCCACGAGCCTCCTCCTCGCGATGAACCTCCTCCAGGTCCTGGACCCCGTTTCGACGGACCCCCACCCCCCGGAAGGGAAGAAAGTAAAATTCCACCTGGCCCAGGCGGACCACCCAGGCCCCCGCATTTCCACCTACACATTCTCAAATATACCCTCATCGGATTTCTCCTCTCCCTCTTAATCATTACTCTCTACCATCGCACCTGCAACTCAACCTCTCATTCAGATCTTCATGAAAAACAACACCGAAGACGTACATCCCAATCCCACCCCACCAGTTTCAAATCCTGGTGGTTGCGCATTACAAGAGGAGAAGACTTCGAGGAAAAAGATAGGGAGGCATTACTTGCAGATTATGATTCGGATGTTGAATCTACATTTACACCAACATCAGCATCATCAAGCAATAGTATTGGAGATAACCCACCCAATTTTCCCAATCCAACACAAGTAGCACGGGAGATGATCGCTGCAGAGGATTCCCATACCCAACTACTTTCTCCAATCTCTCAACCTAATCCCCCAATTTCTTCGCATGCCCACGCAGCAAGATATATGAATCCGATATCGCATTATAATGATTATACACGTCAAATTCAAAATCATAATCAAAGCCATATTCAAACCGAAGACATACTACCACCATATGAAGATTCCAATCAAAGCCACAATCACAATCACAATCAAACCCAGAATTACACTCATGATCACAGTTACAATCATCATTATGATTATAGTTATGAATACAATTATGCGGGAATGGAAATGGAAGGAGATACTCTGGTAGCAGATGGCTTTCAGTATACGCCGGGAAGTAGCGCGTATAATCCGAGTGAGTCGGGGAGTGTGGATGGATGTGGGAGTGGGAGTGGGGGTTTGAATGATGTTTTGGGGGTTAAATCGTAGTTTTTTTTTTTTTTTCTTTCTTTTTTGTGGGGTTTTTGTTTGTTTTATGGTGAGGAGGAGAAGGGGAGGGGATTAGGATAAGTTGGGGTTTTAAAGCTCTGGGGTGGAGATGGAGAGGAATGGATTTTTAGGGAGGTGTGAATGAATAGATATAAAATAAGTTATAACTATAACTAATTCTCAACAATTGTATTCATATTCATATTCATATCCAAATCCAAATTCAGACAAAATAGTATCTATTTCTACATTTACTATACTCTACTATCATCTACATTTCTCTTCTCTTCTCTTTTCTTTTCTTTTCTGATTTGTTCTCCTTCGCTCTGCCCTACTACTCTACCTCATCTCCTTCATTCCTCACTCCACCTTCACCTCAATCTCAAGGACAAAAATATTTCCCATCTTCCAACCCCACACTGCAGATTCCCTCATCTCCATCTCCATCTCCACCTCCACCTCCATCTACCCAGCTATTCCTCCTCGAATCTCTTCCTGGTATCCTTTCCGCATCTCACAAACACCCCTTTAACCCAGCTACTAGCCACTAGCGATCCGCACTCACTTTCCCTACACCCACGCTCCCTATACCACCCTAAGAATCAATAGTTTTCTTCACACTCTGCAAATGACCCAATTTATGACCCTTAGCATTTTTCAACTGATCCTCTGGTACACCACCTGGTAAATCCGCTGTTGAGATTGTGGATGTTGGTGGTGCGTTTGGGATATCGTTTATTCCATCTACTCCATTGCTTCCATTACCCACATTACCTCCATTGCTCCCACTCCCTCCATTCAATCCAACCACCCTCTCATCACGACTCCCTACAACTCTATCCATCATGGTCAGTAAAAGACCACATCCGTTCCAAAAAATAAACTCACTTCCTCGCATCAACATCACGATTCGAAGTCGTTGAAGTCGCCGTATCAAGTCCCTTATTAAGTGCCTCCATAGTCGGTACCGAGTTATTCTTTTCTGGTTTAGGTAAATTTGCAATATCCAATTCCAAATCCTCTTCTCCCGTCGGACTCGAAACCCTTAAGCCCTCCTCCTCATTTTTACTCTCTTCTTCCTTTTCCTTATCAGCCTCATTAATACTACTCGCTTTGCTAATCTCCGCACTAACCGGACTTTCTGTTCTCAATCCTAACTCCCTTTCACCATGAGTCGGAGAAATTTCATTATCTCCTTTCCAATCCGCAGCTTGAACTTCTGGAACTGGAGCATTGACATCAGGTTCTTCGATTATACTCTCTCTCTTACCGTGGCCTGGTTCAGGATCGTAAACTTTCCATACTACGGCTAGTTTATCTAGAGCTCGAGTTCCTTTGCGAGAAGATCCTTTAATTCCATCCATTTTGTCCCATTCAATTTCGAAAATCCCGCTTTCGGCCGCTTTACCATTATTTTCCGGTCCATCACCTTCGAAATATGCATTAAACCATACATGGGCCACAGCAGTAACCATAGTCCACCCCATAGATGCTTTATTTCGTCTTTCAAAATCGATATTAACATCACTAGTTGGAAGGATAACTCTTGTAGAAGGTTTGAAAATGACGGCTCCACCACCAGTTTCTGTGTCCGTTTCCGATTCACTGGTATTTGGTTCCGAAGTTTGTGGTATCGATTTTGTATTCTTTGGTTCCTCGATTCGATCTGAGTTTTTTGATGTCGCGATTTTATCTTGATTCCCAAATCCAGCCATATCAGATAATAAATTCTTGATTCCTCCACTACCCGGTGTATTTCCTTCTACCACCACTCTTTCTTTCTTTGTGAAAACGTGGAATAATTTGATCGTTTTTCCTTCATCAACATATCCCTCAACTTGTACTTTAACACCATCTCTCAATCCCCAAACATGTACCTCCATAATCTCGATCTGTCGATCAATATAATGTTTCCCAGAAGCTGTCCAACGATCCACATAACCAATCCATCTCAACTGACTCGGTATCGAAACACCCTGACCAAAACCAGGTCTCATTCTCCTTTCTGTAAATCGCGCAAGAGCTTCCGAAGCTTTCCACCCACATTCCGCAATCAAATAACTACAAGCCATCGTCCCACTTCTCCCCTTCCCAGCCTTACAATGCACAACCACAACCTTCCCACCCTCTTTATTGTCCTTTCCCTCCCCATCTCCCCTCCCCTCCAACCAATTCCTCATACCTCCCACAATCCCCGGAACCAACTTAAACGGCGGCGGATGATGATCCGGCCACGGCCAATGTTTAACTCTACCCCTCACCTCCTCATCCGGATATCCAGTCCCTTCAGCCCTGAATTCCCATATCATCCATCCCTCCTTCCCATGTTTATAATCGAGGAATGTAACGAGTTGATCGAGAGGATTACGATATGCTCTTTGCGGATATGTGCCACTGGGACCCGAAGTCGCGATTATATTCGGTGTTACGTAGCAGAGATCAAGTCCTGCTTCTGGGTGCCGAGACCGAGGACCTGCGACGATTTGTCGAAGGAGTGATGCCATGTTTGTGGGTGAGAATGGCAATTGTGATTGTAGTCGTGGTGTTTTGATTTACTTGAAAGAAAGAATGTGGGATTTGTTAAGGGATTTGAGCGATAGATATAATTAATGTGTAGAACATTGTTCCTTGGAAAAGAGACAATGTTGTATAATGAGGATCATACAATGCCCATGAAATGATATCAGGCTGGAGGTTACGGTACTCAGTTGTTTGTTTGTAAATAGGGAGGAGCAAAAGCCATAATGACGTAGTTTTTTGGTGGTGGAGAAATCTTGGCCCGGGGAATTTCAAGTGTGGCTATGCAAGCAACTTTTCTGCCAACTTGAACTCATTGCGCGCGTGTCATCAAAAACTGTCTAATTTGGAACTACAAGAAGATGCACACGAAATTTCTACTACTCTTATCCTGCAGTGTATGCTAATTGCTTATGCTGTGAGTATCTGGCGATACGACGGTTGGTCTTTGACAGATACCCCAATAATCTCAGCCTCTCATCTCTGACACTCGAAAAATCACTTGGGCGTTGGAGTTGTATGGTTGATTAGCCAGGTCAGGCTCAAAGCACCTGAAGAACCAATGATTATAAGCAAGCACCAAGAGACCAAGATGCCAATCAGGACTCTGCACATGGCAAATTCCAGTCGAATGCCTAATCGACAAGCAAATGCTATAGGTTTGCAGGAGTATTGAGCCCTAAGTTATCCCAGAAGCAATGCTCAGTTCACCGATTTTGAGAGTTTGAAGTTTCCCCCCTCAAGTATCAACAAACTGGATACGTATTTAGACATAATAGCCATCTCTGGCGGTGAAACCTTCAACATTTTTCCTTTGCGGGGGTTCACTTCTTTTTTGAATCCGGTTACTTGTACTTGTTGATTGTAAAATTCATTACTTCTTGAGAGCTCCTTCGTTGGCGTTTTCATAATCCTTCGCATCGATGTTTTTTGACAAACGCGGTTCATCTTCGGTAGATTGATTACCTGACGGTGGGAATGGTTACACAGCTGTATTTTAGCATGGAAGCAAGGCTTGTTTAGAGTCAAGCCGTCTTACGGCCTCTTTTGGGGCTGTCTCTGTGTCAAGATTTCCCGAATCTTTAAGACCGGATGACCGATTGCTGGCGAGATTAGCTTCTTGATTGTGTAAAAGGTCTCAGAACAGTGTCATCCTAAGCTCTTCCATATCAGTCTCAAAAGGCTGGAGTCACTACGTCTGCAGTCCCTCGTTCCATGTGCTAACTGAGTTTCTTCTGTCATGATACAGAAGCTAAACTGCTAGTATCCTTCACCGACGCATTATTGCTGTTGTAGAAATATTCAAATTCATGCACTCTATAATCCAAAGTCCCATCGATATATTTTGACTAAATATCTCAAAGCCATGCGACGGTCGCAAATGAGGATGTATGGAATGAGCTTTCCTACTAGCATAATTAGTCAGACAGAGTACGGCAGGGGCAAAGAAGGGAAAGGATAGTTAAGTCCAGAGTTTGGAATAGAGTGGTACCCAGACTTCGAATGGTGTGAACATTTTGATATATGATCTAGGATATAAATGCCTGATTTTATAGTATTTAGAGATGATTGGTCAAAGGACTCAAAGAGGAACATCTGTTGGTGCGTGGGAAAGGAGTTTTAATAAAAATATTTACATGCACAAGCTGTTGATATTCCGGGAAAAGAGATGTACGCCTTGAAGAATTTTTTTATGAATAACAATTACAAAATCGTCATTAGCTTTTCATGTGTACTGTAGTAATATGCTAATATCGGACAACCTCGGGCAAACTTCCTCGGTTATTCCTACTATAATAGTGAATCGCTGTATTAATGTTAAATAACCCTAGTATTAGCTAAGGAGTTAGGGCGATGATATATCTTTTTATTTTAAGTGAAATGATAGAGAAATGTTTAGTTATCGCATCCTCTAGGATCAGAAAGTCCTTTGTTCAAGGAGAATATTATTTTTAAGATTTTACTCGTCTGAGTTGATGACGAGTTGTAATAAAGACGTTAATAATACAGAATATCTAAAAGAGTTATATCATTTGATATATGAATAGGAAAGAGAGAGCTTAAAATCTTATCAAGGTTGAAAGATTAAGGATATCTTGTCTAATGATAGTAAGAAGAGACAAATACAATTCGGAAAGTCTAGATGATGAAGGTTTTCTCGTCTAATATTAGCGAGGAGTACGGAGTACAGTATCCCCTTTAAAGAGGAAATTAGAGGGCTTAGATTTGAATTTAATAATAAGAGGAAAGGCTTAATAACACTCAGAGACGAATGATCATTTGAGGAATAATATCTCATCTTGATATAGTAATAGTGATGAAGTCATGAAAAAGTTACAAAAAAATCAGCTCTGTTAATTATCTCACCTAGTATTTATTAACGAATAACATAATCTAGTAATGAAATTTCCATCTTTGATATTTTTAAGAGATTAATATAGGAAGAGCCATAGTGTTTATGTTAATAGATTCCGGGGCAATTTCAGCCCAGTATAAACATCAGTGAGAATAATGAGAAGGCTGAGACTGTATGATATCCCCAGGCATTTGCCAGTGTCTAAGACCAGTTGCGGACGAAGCCCTCTCCTTAGCTTTCTGCCAGTTGCGTTTTATCTCGAATCTCCAATGATATCATCCCTCTCTAACCATCTTTTTTTTTTTCTTCAAAATTTTGATATTCTACTCTGTTCATGATGAGTAGTACATAAATACAACACAACGAAGAGATACCTCTACTTCTTTCTTACATGTTGAAGCTTCAACACAATTCTATGACTCCTGAGGAACACGTCATCTCATCCTCATCAAATTTGCTTCAGCAACCTTAGAAAACCACATGATCTTCAAATTTTCACTAGACTGCCACCCTCCGCGCGTAATCGTATTCATTTGAGTATTTAACTTAACCACTGTTAATTTCAGTAACAACCCTTATCGATCTCATCTTCCATGTAAACTTTCCCGACTCCTCTTTCTAAACAACTTATTTCACGTCTGAACTTTCGTAATCGGTGAGAGACAAAGCCAATTGTGAGTTGGATCACGACCTACACTTCACGCTCCACCTATGATTTCACCAATACACACGTCAATCCCTCAATATTCCTGTCTTCTGAATCCATCAAGCCTCTATGTAGAGACAAAAACCTCAACACATCACATGTCTAGCAAGAGGTTTTTAAACTAATTACTGACGAGATGAACTCCTCCTACACAAAATAGAGACACTAACAAATCTTCCTCTTTCTCCATCCTGGACTACTCTACACTTAACCTTGAGGTTATACAAATGTTGTATCATTATTTTAGACAGTATGTCTTACGTCTATTTCCTTTCATCGTCGAGAGATTTATATTTACCCACCAAACAGGAAAGTTACAAATAATAGAATAATTAATCATTTAATAATATAAAACCACCTCTGAATTTCGAAAACATTCATACACACCATTTTATAATGATAGTTAACTATACATAATTAGTTGAAAAGAGAAGGAGCTCGAGGAAAATTGACTATGACTATTACAATAAAGTAGTGGAAATACTACCGCGACGAGAATATTCTCGCACATAAAACAACAGTCCTCACCAGTTTTATTCCTGCTCGAAACTAACAGCCGTGTATCACGCAGAAAATTTTCTTTCTAGTCTTGTACTCAATATCTGGGCAGAGGTTCTACTGTGAGTTGACGGATGGATGACAAGAAGAGCGGTGCTAAGATGAAAAATCTCAAATCGTCTATTTCAACCATACTTTTATATCCTCAAACCATGGCAATTAGGATTCATCCAATCCATCGATCGACCAGTGTATAGGTATGCAAAAGAGTGGCATGGTTTACTTAGCCTTTAACATCTGTAGGCTACTAGGCATCTATTCTACCACAGCGGAGGCAATTTGAGACTGCTAAAATGGTTCGGACGGAAAGTTCGCCGCAGCATATGGGAAAAGCGTGCACAAGATCTTGCTAAGATTACATTAATTAAGAAAATTTGTAGCTTGATGGAAGGGATCTAAAGGTTAATAAATAGGAGACAAGCAAGGTAATAAAACGAGGAACATGTTCGACAGGGCAAAGGAGTGTCGAGTTACAATTTTGGGGCGGTTCTGTGCGTATCAAATTCTCAAAGGATCGAAAAAAGCAAGCTGATGATATCTCGGCGATGATTTGATTCCCGGAGCTCAAATTGCTTTTGAAAGAGTAGAGAAAAGGCAGAGAAAACCCAGTCTAATATGGGATCATCATGGATTTGAGATAGCATGGCTATGAGATTGGGTATTGGCTAGAAAAACCTTCGGCAGCTAAATCAAATGGTTTGTTTATTCCAGCCGGCCAAACCAAGTATCCCGCCCTCAATTCTTGGGTCAATCGGCCATTTCTTTGCCGCTAGTATATCCAAGTCACTTCTCCAACCAGCTTCCCACATCTCTATTCCCGTCCATGCAATCATAGCCGCATTATCAGTACAAAACTTCGGAGGCGGGAATAACAGCCTCATACCCTTATGCCCCCAAGCATCTAACAGTGCCCTCAATATGTGCTTCAAATATTGATTCGCAGCAACGCCCCCTGAGACAACGAGCGTTGTTATGTCTTTCAAATCAGCTGATTCAAGATTCAGAATCACTCTAGAAGCAAGGTGTTCAAATGCTACCCGCATGGTTTCTTGGGCTAGTAATTTCCTTTCCACAAAATTCATTTCCGGGTTTTGTTCTAGAATGCGTTTAATTTGACTGCCGAGGCCCGAATACGAGAATGCCGAATTGTAAGCTCTTAATCCACCAGGACCCGGACTCATGTAAGGAGGTGTTAATCCCCAGCCATAAATTGTTTGTCCTGTAATTTGTGCAATGGTCTTGAGAGAAGGCTCATAATTGTATGTAGGGTTGCTATCCGGGAATGCAAATTCTTCTAAGACACGGCCATACATCACATCTGATGCAGAATCAATCACTGACGCCGGTAGAATATCCCTCGCTGTTTTATCAACCATATCTCCAACTGCAAGGTCCGAGGTTGTGGCTAAAATCTCGTGGTCACAAAGGTGACGAGAGTGAACAAGCATAGTATGTCCACCAGAGACGAGCAAAGAGAGGAATGGGTAGGCCGGGTCATCTCCGTATTTTCTATCACCTGTCTTATTTGCCGTATCGAGCGAGGATACCATCCGTGGTGTCAAAGCATGAGCTTGCATATGGTTCACCCCTAGTAGAGGTACTTGCCATGCCACGGCCAATCCCTTCGCTGTATCCATGCCAGTTATAAGATTCGCTCGCATCCCCGGACCTCGTGTCACGGTTATAAAGTCTGGCTTTTTGTATAATTCGGATCCATGATGTGATGAGACAGCTATAGTATTCTCGAACGATGCGATTGTGGATTGTTGTTGAGGTAAACTTCGAACGGCTTCTTTCACCAATTGCGCCAGATGTTTCTGATGAGACTCATGCGCGGCAATTGGCCACACTCCCCCATATGATCTATTATCAGATGTAATTTTGGAATTGAAATGTAGAGTGGCAGAATTGTTCTTATGTTTCTCTAAAATAGCAACACTCGTATCATCGCAGGATGTCTCGATGGCTAGAGTTAGAAGAGAGCGTTTGAAAGTTCGACATGATAACTCTCTTGTGTTGGAAACACGCTTTGAGAGGAGACATAGGGACTTCATATGCAATCATATGAAATGGTATCTCAGGTCGGTCATTGGAGAGGAGACAGCTCTGCGGTCTGCCTAGGAATATATTTGATATCAGTAGGAAAAATTAAGCCACAAATATTTAGCCACAACAGGCTTAGGGAGGTAGCTTCAGCCACACTTAAAGTTCTATGACAACAACTTTTTTCAAAGTCCTTTCAACCCAAAAAAGTTCATACCTGACCAAGAATTAATTTTGTGGTATCAGTGGCGCTATTCAGCCTCTTTCAGCCTTGCTCAGAACTGTTGGGCCTTGAATACCTCTCTACTCGTACGCCATGATATTCTCGTATCCTCATCAGCGTAAGTTTTTATGAAGTCGACAGATCTTCTCTCGGTCTGAGCATGCTCAAGGTCAAACTACATTCTATACCCAAACAGGTTACACAACCACAATAGAACTGATCAACAGGTTATGATGCAGAGTGAGAAGCTTTCTTACCAACAAAACTTGAGCGATCTACTGCCTCAGAATGAACAAGATAGTTTACGATCTAAGGGCAAAAGCCAAAGCTAAACGGTTGTTAAGAATGGATGATGAAGATCCTTCATCTGAAAATAATGAGGAGGAGCAGTTTTTCGATTCTGTGGTGGAGGAGATCAACCAGAGCCCTGCTTTCGATGCGGCAAAGGTACTCAACACATCCAGCCTGGGAAATGGATCGCGAATAAAGAGAACGAAAAACATCCTACAGGGAACTGCTGACGCTATTGTGCATCCAGTCGCATCTATCAAATCGAAAGCTACGAGGAAAACCGCGGGAAAATTGGCTAAAAGTAGACCATATCTCTCAAATCAAGCAAAGTTTGATTTCCTTGAAGCCCACGATGAATTACAACAGGCCAAGGATGATCAGCATAGTAGCGACGATGGAGGTGTGAATGAGGACAATCTAGGCAAAATCGACTACTACCAAAATAAGGTTCACACAATGGAGCGAGATAGGGAGGAATTACGTGTTGCTTGGGTCACTGATAGACATGTTCACCGTGTTCGCGTCGTTGATAAAACACCTGCACCATTTCCACCGGATCAATATTTTGAGGCACCAGATGACCATGGGTATGCAGAATTCAAATGGGGAAAATATATTGGATATGTGAGTCTGCACTCTTCACACAATTGCCATTTTCAAATTAACAATCGATAGAAACTTCTCCATGGCTCACATAATTTCACGGCCCAGTATGTTGATGATTTTGAAGAGCTTCCTCTCGATATAGACATTTTGCGTAAACACGTAGAGAGGCTCATTATAGTCAGCGCTTCACTGCAGGTGTTTGTGTTGGACATTAGGAGGATTTACAGGTGGGAGAACCCATGGCGAACATCTAGATGGTTGATATCGTATCTATTACTTTGGTATAAATCATACATCATGTCATTTCTGGTAAGAGAGTTGTTTGTTTGGTTATAGAGTACCGCCTCTAAATTTTAGTTTAGTATGCATATATCGTTTACGCAACTGCGAAGAACTACTATTACCCCTCAGTGTCCGGGTTGCGCGAGGAAGTTTCAAGAAATATTGATCGAGGAGCGACGGCTTTGAAAGCTGGAGAGTTAATGGAAAAGCATGGAAACAAGCACTGGCTGGGGCCTCTTTTGGAACAAATCGGTCCATATTTACAGGTACAAATTGCGGATTTGGCCAACTTACTTGAGGTCTACGACAGTTTCTTTCACTTCCGCCGCCCTCAGAACACATTTTACACTCTTTTCCTATTTCTGGCGGTTTTTCTCCTTAGTGTTTGTGCCTCCATTCAATTCACCATGAAAGTATTCTGGTTCGTGGTTGGTCTTGTATTTTTTGGTTGTTGGCCTATCAGCTCTTTATATCCTCAATACCGCCTACTTGTTTCGCCGCTCAAGTGGGCTTTTTGGGATATTCCCACGTACTCAGAATGGTCTCTACAATATCTCCAGGAACGTGGATCTTCAGCCTTGGAGAAAGTTAACTCACGCCCATCGAGGGAAATGAAAACTCAAGTTGGAGGTTCGAAGATTACTGTAAGGTCCGGGAGCCACATCGACGATGACCCAACTGTTTGTCCGGAAAGTGTCCGCGGGGAACAACAAGATATTTTGTCATTCAGTTGCACTTTGCATCACATACCAGGACGTCTAATTCTCTCCACTAGCAGCATTCGTTTTGAACCTTCAGTTCCCAACATCCTGTCTCGCAAAACATTCGATAAACCGTACGGCGAATTAATTGAAATGTCAAAACGAGAGACTGAGGATATGCTACTGGCCCAACTAGCAAAAGCAACGATCGGAAGAGATAAACTGGAATTGGAGTTTCGTGGGGAAGCCGGTAGTGAGATGCAGGATGCAAGTCAAAATGGGCACGTAGTTGTGCTACTGGAGAATATGAAGGGAAGAGATAAGGCTTTCAATAGTATCATAGCATTCAGCGGGGTAAGGTGGCAGTGCTTACAAAAGGCACCAGAAAAATCTACTGGAATGGAAAACCGATCATCGAACGCGTAGCCCTATTTAGCACTATCCACACCAAAAAGAACGTCGCCGATCTCTTGCGCATTGACTAATCATAACTCCGAGCCTGAATAACGTTCCCCTTTTTTCTTCCTTTCGCAAGAATTGATGACCTTTTATCCACACCTAACCACACACAAAGGGAGACTCACAATCACACCCCCATGGCTGGGCAATGATTGATTGGGTTCGGGACCTGATGCTTGTTGCTTATAAAACTGATACCTATGTGCCGAACTCCATGGTCCGGCATTAGCAATTGAGGTAATTTACCACAAAAATTGGGGCCCAAAATTGAAGTGATTCATCCGTTGAGTTTTGGATGGTGGATCATACGGCAATGGTTTGAGGAATTCTAGTGATTCCATGGCAGGGATTGAAAAATAAACTTATGGGGTCAGGATCGTGGGGGATCTTCGGGAAAGCTTTGATTCGTTCGAAAACCAAGTTGTAAGCAAAATCACGACTGTTCTTCCAATCCCTGGGGCCCTCTAAACGCCCCAGCTCAGTGGGTTCTAATTAGGCCTAAAATTAAGTATCCCGTACCTAGTCTCACCGTCAGGTCTTTTTCAAAAAAAAATTACAGGAGCTACATACCTAGCAGCGATTTCAAAGTTGAAATGAAGCAGTAACGAGGTCTGTTCACACACCGGAATCTCCGTACGTACGGCGTCGCCATGACTGAAATTGCAAGTTCCGACCAATTCCATTGGGGATTGGATCCGCTTTCTCGTTGTCAAGCTAGCTAACCGTTTAACCCAGAAAGTGTGTTGATGAAGGGTTGGACCCTGAGTCTGTGCCTCTAACGACCACTCCTTCTACGTTCTTCCTTGGACCCCGGTCACATCCTCGTGGTGATATCCTGCCGGACAGCGCTGATATCCCGCTTTGTTCTGATCGACCAGCCCCACCCTTTCTATTTTAGGCTAGACATCGATGGATCGCTGGGACCTAGTGTATAAAACTAGTACTAGCAAATATCTTGACAATGGCTTGCCCGTAACAACATGTATAGGGCCTACAACTGGTTCACCACTGCCACGTCCGTGATTAGTTCATTCCAAGATTGGGATTGATATTAGACTTTGCGGCAATAAGTATTTCAGATAAAGATTTTGTAAGCGAGCCGTGAAACTAATGGACAATTAAATCAACTCTTAATTAAATGTTCGACCGTGTTGGAACGAGGTCTGAGGGCGAAATATCCCAAATAGCTGGGAATTGCGACATGACATCCATAAAGTCTGCCGTTCTCCACCTTCTATTGATATATCTCTGAAAAAAGGTAGGCTGTATTTGCTTTTGTGTTCACTCCTCCCGATTCAGTATGACTACACAAAGCTCTGCCGTCCATAGGCCAAAAGCTGAGGCTGCTGAATACTCATTCACCGAAGCTCTCTCGTTGAACTCCAAGGATTCTTTTCAACTCTTGCCCAAGGGGGTAGAACACAATCTATCACTATCTCCCAATAGTTCGAGCCCTGGTACCCATCACACCACCTACAGCATCTTTCCCGAAAGAACATTGACCGAAAGAACACTTCCAGAAAGAACTATTCCCAGGAACTTTGCGCCACCCCCGCAGCAACAACAAATCATGGCACCACCTACGCAACACCCAGCAAAATTCTCTAAGGCCCAGACACAGTGCTTACAGCTCTGCCTGAAGACGACGGCCCTCAGTGACCGCATCTCGGTTAGAATTTTAGAATACCTGACAACGGTGAAAGAGTTACCTCAAGGTTTTGATAGCCTCGCCCATGACTTTCTCGACACTTGTCACATCCTTTTTTCCATCGAAGCTGGACTCGAGGAATGTAATAATCATGTACAGAACTTCCCCCCAGAAATGATTACCGAGCTCGACCACAAATTTCGAGCCACACAGGCAAATTTCCAGCTGTTATATCAACTGCTTGGCAAATTTCTCCAAAGTGAAAATGGCTCGGGTGGGCACTTCAAGCGAGGATGGGGAAAAATCTTTAGCAATACTACCAACGATATCAAAAAAATGACGGGCACACTGCATAGGACACGAGATGATTTGAGGATGAGCGCATTGGTCTTTCAATGGAGTCTGGGAAACGATAAGATCGAAAAGGAGTTGGGCATAGGATACCTTGGCCTAGCTGCAGCGCTCAACAGAATGGATGAAAAGGCAGGGCGCCCCAAGACCACGACGCGCTCTACTAGTAGCCGTCAAACCTTCCAACCACAACCACAGCAAGTTCCGATCCAGTATACTCCTCTGCCTCCACTACCGACTTCCGAATGGACTGGTAAGACGACGCCTAATCAGCAGCAAGAGGCCTTTGGTGATAGAACATCAAGTGTAGATCCTTCACTGCTACTAGGCTCAAATCTCCAACATTATAGCACGAGTAGTAATGGTTCTTACATGGCTCCAAAAACCTCCCATTCTCACGATTCCGGCGGGAGACACTATACGGATATAATCAATTCGTTTGACAACCATCGTTTGAACCACCATTTGAGCCATCATATGGATGATTCCCGATCACATACCGAAACCGTTGAATCTGGAAGTCTCATCAAAGATATCGAGGGAGTGATAATAAATCCTGCGCAGGCCATTCGACTTAAGGCCGACCCTGATAACATGCCACGCTGGAGTCCTCGAGGTAATGCAGGCTCAAATACTGGGCCCATGAGGTCTGCTCTTATTTCTGCTATTCGCGACAAAAATCACAAAGCCGTGGAGAAGTTATTGGATGGTGGTGTCCCAGCGAATACGGGACCAGAAGTCAATGCACTCAACGAAGCAATCTTTGCTCACGATACGGAAATCGTACGACTGTTACTTACTTTTGGTGCCGATCCAAATGCACATGATAGAAACGGAATTACACCTTTGAGAGCCGCCGTCGACAAATCATTCTTGGCTGGAGCCACCACACTTTTAAGGTATGGTGCTGATCCTAATCTTGTCGCTGGTATCGATATGGAATCCCCGCTGGCTGCATCAGTCATGGCGAATATGGTGGGCTTCGCTCATCTATTTCTCATTTACAATGGTGATGCCAACCAAGCCACCTCAAACGGCAACACACTTCTCATCAGTGCTATCAACAAAAAGACCGTCAAGAAATTCATGGATTTACTTCTCAAATATGGTGCGAACCCCAACGCTAAAAGTAAGGAGGGAAAGACGGCTTTGTTCGAAGCTATCACATGTGGGAGAGCAGATATCGTTTCCAATTTGTTGGAATATGGAGCAGACCCGAACCTTCCAGGCCCAAAACACATGCTCTGGCCTGCAACATATCAGACAGCTTGTCTCCAATATCTCCTCAGCCACGGCGCAGACCCCAAAAAATGTCCAGGAATAATGGAGCTGGCTACTAGTATCAATAACATTGAATCGGTCCGGACTCTGCTCAAAGCTGGCGTTGATCCCAATGCCAAAAAGGATGGCGTGTACACTCCACTATGTACATCAATCCGCGATGACCGCGCAGATATCTTCCAACTCCTCCTCAGCAACAAAGCTGATCCAAATACAATGGCCAGTGAATATCCCGCCTGGAAATGCGTAACTCACAACCGTGTTCATTTTCTTCCTGCCTTGGTTAAAGCAGGAGCAGATATCCACAATCCTAAAGGTATTGCCGAGATGGCCGTAAGTTGCAACAACATGGAGGCACTCAATTGGCTCCTAGACCAAGGCGTAAACCCGAACGATAAATCCGCCAAAGGAATGTCGCCACTCACGACCGCCATCCGCGAAGAACGTCTCGAGATGATCGATCTTCTGCTTCTCCGTGGTGCAGATGTCAATGTTCGAGGTCAAGATTGGCCCGTCTGCATGGCCGTCCGCAATCCCCAAATCCTGAAACGCATTCTATCTGTCATGCCCGAACCTCGCGCTTACAAAGGAGTCCTAGAAATGGCCGTTCACGCTAATCAATTGGAATCTGTCAAACTTCTTCTTGCGGCTGGTGTTTCAGTCGAAGATAAAAATGGGGGAGTATTTTCACCTCTCACGACCGCCATCCGCGAAGACCGCAAGGAAATCGTTAAATACCTACTGGATGTTGCGAACGCGGATATTAATGCCCCGGGCGAACATCTCCCGATTGTTAAAGCATTACGTCGTTATGAAGGTGGTGATACAGATATGATTGAATTGCTATTAGATCGTGGAGCAGACCCGAATAAGATCTACCGGGGCTGGAACGCGATTATGCAAGCGCTTGAGAACGGAGATGCGGATCTTCTCAAATTAGTCGCGGGGAAGGCGGGGGTTGATCTCGAGGCAAAGGATGAGATGGGTAGGACGGTTAGTGATATTGCGGCTAGTAGGGGCTGGAATGAGGCGGTTACTATTTTGCATGATAACATGTCTTTGTGAGGTAGTGATTGCGGTTGATGTTTGGGATGAAGATGAGGTGGAAAGGAAAAGAAATGGGATTTTTGGGGTTGGGGCCGGCTGGGGAAGAGGTTCGGGACTGGTTTCTTTTGTTCAATACCATACATACCTGGCGTTTGGGAGGCAGTGATATAATGCACTGGGTGGAATCTATGTAACTGCTGCTGGAACTGCTGCTACACGTATATATTTTTGCTTTTGAGGAATGCATTGATACTATCATTATATATTCTTTGCCAATATTATAACAATATATATTATTTTTTGACATTTGTACGTATCAGACGTCTTTGAATCTTGATATTCACATCTATATAATCTTACAATAAGGTTACCTCGCTCAAATTCATCTATGTTTCTATAATTATCATATATATTGTTTATCTACATTTAAGTCAATAAATGTAACATGATCATTAAATTTATTTAAATATAAACTATATCAAATTTATCCATAACCTATAATGAACAGGAGTCACATCTTATATTCCGATAATTGAGTATAATTTCAATATTGCAACCAAAACACCAGTAAATCACAAGCACTACGCTAATGGCTCTTCCACGCATATACACAATCTCTGAATAATTAGCATCCAATTTGACATCTACATTAATCACTTTTATTACCTATACCCTAACATTTTGTTATCGTAATCCCGGTTGGTCAATGTCATCGAGATGATACTGGTGTACGTACTCCGTACCAATCTGATCTGATATATCTAATTGTAAGATTATACACTAGGATCTGACGGAAAATTCACCAAATCAAATCAAAAGGATTGAAATCTTCCGATGTATCGGAGTTTGCTACGTACTCGTATCTCATGAATCATGCAGGTACGGTATAGTTATTAGGACTTTCCTTGATAACCTAGTTAGAAGTTAAAGCCTCAGTAAGGTTAACGCTGTTAAATTTGATGTGGCGTTGTTCTGGATGTATCGTATCGTCATGTAAGGATCTAATATTTGATGACAAGTTGATGCTGACGTGAAAATGAATTCGAAAGCTAAAAGCTAAACTTCTTAAAGTATCAACCCCGCCCCCGCCCCCGCCAACGCCACCTCATCTCAGCTCAGCTCAACTCAGCTCATGTAGGTGGAAAGTTTCTTCTCTTGGTTTCTTGGGGAAATTAGGAATACAGTTACCACTCTTGGTTTTGCTTGGGAAAGTTAATCATAAGCGAGAGACGAGGTTGGAGTAAATGTTAAGGGATTATTTGAATAAGAGGAAATACAAAGATAAGATTTTGGAAATTATAGATTGAGTTGATTGGACTAGATCAGATTTAACATTTTTAATCTTTTTTTATAAGATTAAATAAATCAAAGAAATTTGAGGAAATAAAATTTTGTCGATCTTTTTTTCACATCATATATCTGTATATAAGTGGGGTTGGGGTACCGGGAGAGGTAAGTCGTTGGTTAGATAGTGAGCGGCAATGATGTTTTTCTCGTCTTCCAACGAGGTTTTGTTGCACGTACATATGATATTTTGCTGCCAATCCCGCCCACTACTTGGCGGGAATTACTGATTTTGTATGCTAGTTGTAGAGTTAAGTGATTCTACATACATGGCTGTCAAGGAGGTGTTGTGTATTAGCTGTTTTTCCCTCAATGCAGGATGCGAATGTGTTAATGTGGTAATTATGCATTGTCAAAAAGCTACAGGCAGAATAGAATTACTGCGTTGCAATGAAATGAAACTCCACTGAGGGGCACTTCATCCATATCCCATCAAACGCAGAACTCGCATCATTGAAGAGTTATCGCAGTGATCATCAAATGTACTCAAATTTTTCATTGAAGGAAGTATTTCCTATTTTGTCAGGAGACAATCTCCTTGATGGCGATGGTATCGGGAAGGAAGCTTTCATGTTCCAGTTATTGATCTGTCACCTCAATCTTGATTTGATGTGAAAGGAATGGAGTGGGAGATTTTCCTCCAATCAATGACTTCCTGTCATGAACCGGTGAGCATACAGTGATTGGTTGACTTGAATAGTAAATTCACTCTTTGATTTTGCTCCTTTTGGGATGAAGATGTGGGATGATCTATCTTTTATTATGACTTATCACTGCACACAATTCGCATACCTATGAAGTGAAAAGTTTGAGCAAAACAACTAGATTTCAATCTCTGGCTAGTCAATCATGGGAATACTAGGGAGCAAGCGATCAGAAAAGGGGGTGCAAGTTTTGGATATCCTGTTACTCGAATAATAGGGGGAAAACATGATTTATATGATTTATCTGGCTGCTGAGATGTCTCTTTTGAGTATCCGGGTGTCCAAATGAAGACTTGTGCTTTGAATCTATGACTGAATTCATAACTATCACTCTTGATTTGGGCTTTGAGAGAGCGAGATAAAATGAAAAGTAGCTAAGCGAAGCTGTAAAGAAGATTCTACCTAATTATGAGCTAGTTGATTGGTGTTATCATGGTATTCATATACAATGTGTTAAGCTAAAAACCTTCAGCCTTCACATGCTGAGACCAAGCTAGGTTAACATCAGACTTAAACTACTTTACCAACTACCGGTAAGCGTCATAAGTTTATTACTTGCCCAATAGCTTTTTCTTCACGTGGTTTATTGAAATTTATATCCTCTCACTACCTATACTAAATTCATGATGTGACAACACCTTTTGTTTTATCCTGTAGTCTCAAATTTCATGCCACTCGCTAATGAATCTGTCGATTATGAGTAGGACTTCGGAATCCTCCTTCATCATCTGCGCCATCAATAGTTTTGCTCGATGCCATGATACTGAAATCTTTGCTGTTTTTGAAACAAGTTAAAATGACTTTTGATCATGATGCATCATGATAATATCGAGCACCTTTTGAGTGAGCTATATAAACATGTCTTTGAACCAAATCCTTTACTCCGTACAATTCTTCATGTCATTAAATCATAGATAGATGTGTAGTAGAATATCGAGGTCGTTATGTAGCATTATGATAAAGATTTTTGGAAGCTTCTAAACCTAGTTCAAAACTCAAATCCAAGTCCCGAAATTCGAAGTGAATCCTCGGTCTCTAGTCCTTGAAGTGAGAAGATTTGCTCTTTTCATCCCGGTTTCCCGAGGAGGAAATCGCCTGATATCGACGGTTGGAAGTGAATACATGGTCTTGCACACTATTAGGGAAGACTGCTCAACGAAGATATCTGGACCCTATAGGAACTTCCTTTCTTTAATTATTAACTATTAATTTATCGTTGATATCAGCCATGAATTCCTCTTCCCCATTCTTATCTTCTTATAATGAGCTAGTTGAACATTGGCAAAAAATACTCGGTCCTTGAAAGGTATAGAGGAAAGAGCGGTGGGATCTACAGAAGTTTTAAGGATGATATGGGTGTTCAAACAGTCTTGCAATAAATTTCAGAGGTTTCAGGTTTTTTACTTACTCAACATTGAACCTGAAAGCGAAAATAAGTTAACACGGTCGAACTAAATTTTTGCCAGTCAAAAATAGATTATTTCAGCGCCGATTCTCCACCCCAAGATATTTCTAGCCACCATCAACAACTACAATCTGACATTAAAAAATTCGCGCATGCTTTGCAGCTCTTATACAAAGCATTCGCAATCACCACCAATCTCAAGAAATGGCCAAACCAAGCGTTGCTCTTCCACTCAAACCGTCTCGTAGATCCGTCTCCTTTGCCGATAATCAAGATACCGAATCCGAGATTTCTTAGATGGAAAGCAATAATATCCTTAGGAGAAGTCCCAAAAAGCTCATTATTGCTTTTCCAAACCGAGTGCATCAATCGATATTATCAGCAAAAATTAGAAAACCTCATATAGTTACCAGAAAGCAAGCTGAGTTGACTTTGGTCCTGCGTATCAGTAAGGAGTATCTCAGTTTGAATGCGCGACCTGCTATTGATATGGGAGAGGAAATGAGACTTTGTGAGTATATGCTTCTAATCTTACTGTATTTGAGCTAATTAGAATTCTTAAAATAAAAGCTGTTTTACGCTGCGAAAGGGCTGATGAAGATGAAGCGAGAAGGAAAGCAGAGGTTGCTGAAGAAGCAATTAGAGTGGCGGCGGCTGAGCAAGAAGAAGCTCAAATTCTTCATGAAGCTCAACTTTATCATGAAGCCCAACTTCATCAAGAAGCTCAACCTCAAAAAGCAGCCACTCAACCTCCATTTGACTTCGATAACCCCGCCACCTGGAAGAACTGCAATCGAACCATCACAGACGACGGCATACCTGTGTCAACATCAAGTACTCATGTCCCTGACATGGAAGAAATCCGCCAAGTTCTAATCACCACCACCACCTCAATGTTCCACATAGATAAACTCAAAGCCACCGCCTCGACCATCAAGATCAAAGTAAGAAATCAACTCCATCTTGACCGGGATTTTTTCAAGCAAAATGGCTGGCCGGAAAGAGCAGATATGATTATTATGAGAGCGTTTCAAGAGGCTTGGGTAAGTCTTCAGCCAAGTAGAGAAAGTCGTCCGCAGTATAAGAGAGGCCTTTGGACTACTGTTAACTGACGATTTGGGTACTTGATTAGTCTCGTGATCTTCTGGGATATTAATTAGGTGTTGTTTGCAGATTGGTATTATGACTGGGGCGGAAGAGCTTCTGCTTTTGTTCGTTTGGAGTGAGCTTTATGAGATCACAGGATACTTTTCATGATGGTTTCGATGGGATCATCGAGTTATTTTCATATTGCTAATTCAGGTTTTGGGAAATATTTTATGAGGGTTTATGGGCGGGGTTATTATGGTGCTTACTCGTTATTACTCTATTTTACCGATGGATCTTCGCGCAATCTGGCAGCTACAGCTGCGAAAGCTAGTTTTATACATAAATACATGCAGAAGCGATAATATAAATCATTTACTCACAACGTAAATTTTGTGAATCCAATGCATTGATGGCTTGAGTGTGAATGAACACAGTCTGGTCCTTAATATGAATAGTCCAACTTGTCTTTTGTATTGAACCTGACACTCCTTGAAAAGTTTTTGCTGAAATGCTAAATACTACTTTTCCTCGCTTTCTATTTCCGTGTTTTAATATATTTAATTCACTTCTTTCAGATGAAATAAATAAAAATTTATGTGCGCCACAGATAAACTCAAAGCTGAGGCACCTGTCAACCTTATTCGTCTTTAGAAATATTCCTCCATCTTCAACTCACACCAGAACATAATTCTATCGATATACACAGCAAGACTACCCTTAGCAGCCCTATCCTCTCTTTCAATCCCAAGTACGTATTTGACAGACTTATTGATTGACTCAGCGCAACAAAATCCATCAGGTCGGCGAACTATTGCTAACTTTATACCTCCAGATCTCTCCCTCCGATCAATTTCCCACACGAGCTACATAAAAAACTCTAATCATTGCGAAAGAATCCCGCATGGTAGTATTAAACTACAGCAAAGACAAATGCGAACTCATTGAGAATATTCTAAATGTGGAAAGCGTAGGAGCGCGACAGGTGGTCAATCATAGCTTGGATAATAGAGACACCGTTAGAGAAATTGTCTCACAGCCTAAGTTATCTACTCTTCGAAACTCTAAAATTGGAGAAGCGCTACATCATATTCGCACGCTCTGCGCTATGTCGATTTTGGGAGAGGCAGGAATGAGACGATGCATCTTCTCCTTGCTAGAGAAGCACAGTCTTTGGGAGATGATTGTGTGATGAAGGAAGGAGTAGACAGCTCGAATGATCGGCATCGAATTCTGGAGAAAAATAATGGTGTTATAGAAATGGGAAAATCTATGCCTGTCATTGAGCAGAGACAGGAAGAAGACTTACGATTGAGAATCTCCGAGTTGATGGACGCGAATGAGAAACTTAGTAGTGAAAACAAGGTATTCGAGAAGGCGAATAATGAGTTAATAAGTGAAGTAGATACAAAGGAGATTGAGTTATCAGGCGTAAAGGACGAGTTAAAAAGAATGCGAGATTATGAGAGCCAACCGAAAACTGTTGAGGAGAATTTCGAAGCTTCACGCAATACCGCAGACAAGGCTCTGAAGGTTTTGTCTTCGCTCAAGGAGAAAGATAGGTCATACAGGGATGGATATCTCAAATTGAAGGATGAACTTAGGGCATGCCGTGCAGAGAGAAAAGAATTTATCAAGGATTCGAAACTTCAAAATGAGGATTGGGAAAAGAAATTTGCGGAGCTGGTTAATAAGAATGAATATCTACAGGGGAAAATTACTGGGTTTAAGAGAAAATTGGGTGATGTGATGGAAGATATTGATAATGGGACTCCGAGCAAAAAAAGACAGGGAACTAAATTAGTTATAGATCTTAGTGGCTGATGCCATTGGTCAATCTTATCACCTAAGAAACTACATGCGGAATTGTTCTATGAGGTTTTTCTAAAGTCTTTTCGTCGAGGGCTTTGGACTGGTTTACATTAGTAGGCGTTTTAGTTAAAGGGTTAGCGACGCTAGCGTTGTGCTTTGAGATTTTGGCCATCTCGGAATTTAGTTTGGTAGACTGGCTTATTGATACTGGCATAAGAGCTGCGAAGTCATAAGGAGACTCATCAAGGGTCTTAGACATAGCACTAGGAGTCTTCATTCTAACTGTAATCTTATGAATTCAATACTGAAAGTCACGTGAAGCACTATTTACATAACGACTTCATCCAAAGGTTTGAAATACCGAACATTCTTCTTATGCTTTGAACCTTGAATGATTTGAATATTAAAAATTATTGAAATTTGCTTTAATCGCCCTCTTATAGCCCACTACCAGAAAATCATTAATGCTGCAATAGCTAAGTGCTACCAATCTTAGGAACCGCTTACCATCAACAAGGAGCAATGTGCTGGCACTTACTACATTGATTCACTCATTATGACCAAGAACAAGTTGAAAAGAGCCTTTAGAACAGGAATAAAAGTCTCAGGCGGTATCATACACAGTTAAAATCCATCTATTCTATCTATTCAGCTCATTTTTGATGTACCATTCTGAAGAGATCGGTATTCCAAACCCGCTAGCTCTCTAATCCAGCACAATACTTGTCGCTGCGAAATAATTCTGTATTAATTTTATATAATGCTGTTAAATATCTTTTAAATTTACCGTCCACAATACTCAAAAAGAAACCGGAGAAGAGATTATCGACCTTCATCCATCACCGAGGCTGGAAGTGGACTTATTGAATAGCGTGTCGCAAGTGAATATTTAGAGAGTAAAGAAACTCTTTATTTAGGTCATATCATTAGAGGATATGACATATCAATGAAGTTGTAATCATATTTTCTCCACAGATCATCATCATATGTGCGCAAGTTGAGGAAACTATGACTATCGTCAAGATACGAAGACTAATCACTAGTACACTAGACTCCGGAAACTACTGCCATTTCACCATTCAATTCGCTGTTCATATAGTAATATATTTGCATTGTTTACGGTTCTTTAGTAAAAGTACGGCAGTTGATTACCGTGGGTTTGGGAAAGTGAATATATTCTATTCTACTGTGACGCGTTTAATACTGTTGTTGTTATATCAACTAGGTACTTAAATATTCTGATTCCCTCTCAACTAAAATAACCAAAACAACCCACCTCTTTTAACCAATCCGCAAAACCAGTCAGACATCGTTGAAGGCCTTCAAATCACAGCTTTTACAACAAAGAGTTACTAATAAGCACGATTTATTCGTCTTCCTTTAAAATGAAGTCTTCGAGACATACCCCCAGTCCAACAACAGACCGACCCAGTAATTCCATACACAGACTATCAGAAGTAGTACCACGATTCCAAACACTCAAATTCTCCTCTGCAGCCAATCAAGCCAAGACAGAAAATCGACGGGCCCAGTTCCTCGAGCAACTAATTAAGCAAAAATATAAAGGAGAGATTGCTAAGGACAATATTACCTTCATTCGTGATGCATTCACCAGCTTCGACGATAAAATCAAACTCCTTCATAAGGGTACCAGTGTGCCAATAGCTTCGAGGAAATGGAGCGACGATCTTGGTTTCGAGAATGGTACGAATTCTGAAGTGGATGAAGATATAGAGGACGAGTTTATCGATCATGATTATGATGACAATTATAGTGAGAGGGAAACTGTATTCCGTAAACTCACTAGTCAAGAAGAAGAAGAGGATGAGGAACATTGGCGCGAAATAGTGAGCGCTCTCCCGCAGGATACGACAATCACAAATTATTATGTAGAGATGGGATATCAGATGCCTCCTACTGTGCCGGAGGAGAAACCCGAAGAACAAAATGCGCAATTTTCTTTAGGGGAATCTGAATCCTCAATTCAAAATAACCCCAAACCCAAAGCAAAGAAATGGGTACCACGAAATCTCACATCAACATCGACGTATAAAAGACTCACACCACCATCTCCATCCCCAACAAACACCCGCTCTAAATCCAAATCCAAATCCAATACCGCACAACTCCAACTCCAACCCCATCTCCACAACAAAAACCCCTTTCTCAGTACAGAAAATCCCCGCAATAAATCGAGAACACAAGCATCATCGTCTCCTCCTCCTCCTCCTAAACGTACCAAGAACTCATCACCACGCTCAGGCCCCAAACCACCACCTCGATGCTCGTCCTGTTTGAAAATGAGGAAATTATGTGATCGGAAAAGTCCCTGTGGGAGATGTGCTGCTATGCGGGGTGGTAGGGTGTGTGTGCCTTATTGGAGGGATGTGTAGATGTTTGTTTTGGGTACTTTGAGTTTTTGATAGGGTTATCTCGGTTTGGTTGGATTTGGGGAATGGGAATGTGGAAGTGGGAGAGATAGATCAGTCGGGCTAGTGACGTTGATGAGGAAAGCGCAAAGGGTATGCAGGATGCATAAGCGTAGTTTAGTGGCGTTATTTGAGTATTCCTGCGAAATTTCTTGATGAAATTTACTTTTCTCGTTATTAGAAGGAATAATTATAGTTTTCTCTATCGAGAATAATTTGCGCTGCAGTAATCGACAGTAGGGCAGGTGGTGAATTTTGTATACTTTATGCACTTCATACTTACGGAATTTTAAAGTTTTCTAAAAGATTCTGCGTTCTGTTTTCTCAATTTCTAGGATTAATGAAGATAAACGGGAGTATTTTATTTTCGATGTTTATGATGTTCATTGTTTCTTCTGTTTGGGAATAGGTAGGGAAGAATGGATGTTTGTAAAATATCATAGAAGATAATCAATATTCCCTCTGGTTGGAGATTCTGTTTTTATTTTGTTTTATATTCTAGTTTTTTATCATATTGTAAAAGTTGGAGGTCGAGATACGTGCGTCCTGATAGCACACTATAAAGGGGAAATGAATGAGGATCACTGAGTAGATTATATTGTAGTTATTATTTTAGAGGTAAAATGGATTTCATAATGGGATGAGGTTTAATACAATAAGGCACAAAAGTAATGGTATAATAAGTTGATTGTTGAAAAAGGGAAAAGTAGAAGCTCCCCTTTTTATAGTTAATTACTAGAGATCACATGATTGGCATAGCTGTGGGCCTCTACGTATATGGCCTTAAAATACCAACTTTCTCACAATATATTTCTAGTAATTAAAATTATTGTGATTTATTAAAACAGTTGATTTTGGTGTAAAATGGCCCTCGGCTAATTATCAGTGCTCTAGTACTGTACCAGAATGCCCTTTCTTTCCCCAAACTCACCACAAAAGTGAAGTTGGGGTTGTGATCTTCATCTCAAGTTACCACTTTAGTTTCCTTTTGTTTTATGTCACTTAGGTAATTAATACTCCAGATCCCGCTGCCCTTCACTTCTAATAATCCTCCTGAAATAAGCGAGCCATAGTAAGGTTAAACTAATCCAGAAGAGGAATGCTGTCTATTGTTCAAGCGAAAATGTCCAATTGTAATGAATGATCATTGTTGAAAAGAACAATTGTATTGCTTCATCGATTAATTATGCAAACTGTAGTCCAAATAGTATGGTAGAAAAATCATAAAATTCCAGGAGCGCAATAACAGGACATTTTCAAGATTCGGACGTCGTCATGTTGATTTCCTAATTAGAATAATTCGTGAAGGACATATAGCTAAGTTCTGTTGGCTTTTGCGAATATATGTTATACCATTTATTCATACATTCTGATACCCCTCGGATGGCTTCCTCGTTTTTTCTGCTATGCATATGATGTGATCTCCTTACCACCCTGGCCACATCTTGGAGAAGAAGATATATGGTAATGTTATGATGAGCCTGCGTGCTTATTAGAGTGAAATTAAGGAATACTTTGATGTACTGAAAGCTTAAGATGTAATTTTCTTGGGTTGTCTGTGGGGAGCTTCGGTATTTTGATATTTGCCTCGTAGGAGCTGATCTTCTAACTAACTTAAAGAGGGGCAGTTATTTCGTCCGTCCAGAATAAAATTATTATCAGTCTTGCGGAGAGTAAGCCTTTACATCTAAATAGTCATATTCGTCGCAGCGGAGAATTTTCGTAGTGATGCTGCAGAATATATTCAGCTCAAGCGCCTAAGCGATCAACATGTCGATTT